>CM067358.1:51099720-51222220 GCA_034190875.2 Urechis unicinctus | reverse complement strand
GTGGTGACTGTAATCTCCCTACTCAATACTATCACCTGCAAAATGAACCATTCAAATTGTTTTGAGTGAAACATTAAATCAATGATCTTTGGGTGTCTAATGCTCTCAAAAATTAACTCAGCTGAATCAGGTGTCCAATTCGTACAGGCCTGAGAATGTTAAAGCTCTGGGTGTATGGTGTAGTTGAGTAGGTTATTATCCCACTTAACCATGCTCTCAAAAATTTACTCAGCTGAATCAGGTCATCTGACTGAAACCGAGAGGTTATCAAGCATTGTGATCTATAATCGTGAACTTCACATGCATAACCTATCAAATGTGATTTGTGGGTTCAGCAACGCGATATTCACGCTTATGTCTAAACAGCTTCTTTTGGTGATTGCGTATTCAGAGCCAAGATGTGCTGGGCTGCGTGTGGTTCCTTATATATTTGTGAGGGGGGGGATATATTTTACGTGCGAGTCGTTTAATGTTCAATTTGGTGGTTCTGTAAGCAAAAAATACATTTGCATCTACTTATCTGCTTTTAATCGAGGGTGCATCTCGTACATCCTGTGACAGCTGGACAAGGTAATAGTAAATATTTTGCTACTCATATTCAATCGAGCCGTATCGTTGCATTACTTCCAAACGTAAATCGTTTTTACCAAGATTCATATATACACATAGCTACATGTTGATTCAATATTTTCTTAATGTCTTACCCATGCCATTTTGTGATCTCACATTTATTCATTACAACCGCGCCGTCTGTTTGTCTCTATGATTCGGACTAGTGTTATATGTAAAATATGAGTTAGCAGAGATATTGATAATAAGCATCTTCTAACGTAATTTGTGTACAATATGATCGCAGCCCATATTAACTCATATTTATAATATATTTATCATTCAAACCTTTTTCATGAGACGTTATGTTAGTTTCATACTATAATGCAACGCTAACAAATGACGCGTACACAGCACCATCCGCATGAATTATCTAGCCAGGCCAGTAAATATATTTTTGTGTGTGTTAACTGTTTGCCTGACTGGCTGACAACTGTAGAATAGACTGTAATTTTAGGTAGATCGTGCCTTTACAAACAATGAGCGCACTTTTTGATATCACAATGTACATTAGGCATATATCACCATTTTCGGGATGTAAATAGTGTGTAAAAGTCTGTACAAATGAAGCATCTTTACAAGTTTATTTATAACATCCATTATGCAGTTTTCTGGATGTTTTATCTTGTCGATGTTCAAGTGCAAAACATGCTTATAAAATACCAGCCGCACAGCGCACACTCGCAAATGACAATTAGCATTTTTCTTGTGTTCGTTGTTGTTGTGTCTCACATTAACCGGTAAGCAAGCTTCTGTGGATGCAAAAGGTAATAACAACGGTTATTTTCAGTTGTAAATATATACCAACGCAGCATGTTATAAGTAATTTAATCACCCCACTCTCAGTGTCTCCCGAATCAAGGCAGCAATAGTAAGTTTTCTCTCTTTACAATGAATGAAAAAAGGACATGTGTGACTATTTTACATGCTTTACTTCTTTGTATTTGGCAGGACACACTGGGCGAAACAAGTAAAGGCTCCGCAAACTTCTGCTACTTCACAAGAGACGACTGGTTACAAATGACCGAACCGTAAGCATGCTGTATTGCCATTAACGGTAATTTGACATTGTATGTAATTGTGTACCAGTTCTTATGCGTTGCCGATCATAAGCACAGTCCACCAGTCGTGTTTGACAGGATAGTGGGGCTGCTTTTTTGTTTACAAATCGAATATGAAGGCTTGCGAATCGCGTATACTTGGTGCTCAGACAGCAATGACACAGTGGATCTCCAAAGGTCTATTAGTTAAAGCATACTGAAAAACAACAAAGTTAAAATGGCCTCAGCTATTATTTCCTCGATGTTGCAAACATGCACCTCTGTTCTCTCGCCTTTTTCATTTCTTGCATCAGGTCATCCCCCAAAGTCATCCGACAAGGATTCCACGTTCTAGCGGCTTAATACGTGGAAGTTATGAGGGTATCGATGTCGGCTTGGTAGGGTTATTCTCAACAAGCGAGAAGACGCGACTGCCTGTGTTGACTGATAGATCGATGAGGCAAATGGTCAAATTTAAGCGAATTAATGAACGCAAGCTGTCATTGTAATGCGAGGAATCTATCATTGGAATCACCAATAGCTATCGACAACAGTATTCCTGGCTGCTTATGCCACGGTCTTAGAGGAAATTTAGATTATAAATGCAGCTTAGCGGCATCCTCGAAACAATACTTCGCGTTCATACACAAAAGCATATCGCAATTATGTCAATAGAGTACTTAAGTGTGTGAAATTACCTCTTTAATTACAAAAAAATGGTGTAACCTTACTCACATCCCACCACTTGCAAACCAATGCGCCAAACTACGAAAATTTCTAGACATCATTCAGCTTAATATGCGGAGTTGATAACAAAAATTAGGGGTTGGCGATGCCCAAGATTGATATACGGAGACAAATAACGCCACGTCGATATCATTTCATCAGTACATGCAGCTCTGTGTTTTGCGATGTAAGCTGCGTCACCTTTCAGCGCAAATATTTTTGGTTGTATTCAAAGGCTTGAAGATAATGACGGGTTCCTCATGACTTTGATGTTCATATAACCGAAAGGCAATGCACCCCCTGGAAGATAATTCATTTCGTGCTGGATCATCTCAACGGCGTGGGTTTTTCAGCCAGGTCTGAGCAATGGGATTGCGCCAAGTTAGTGTTTGCACTGTAGAGTAGCTGTCCAAGCATAACAATCATCTTAATCCATTGCGATATGAGCGATTTGTTGAAAGTGACGTATAATTCCAATATTAAAATTAGCTACCCATAGGGAACAAAATTATTTAACATTAGAGTAGCAAGCAAACATCAATAACAATTTTTGTCTGCAAAATATGACTTGACGTTGATGATTCAAGCTGGAGAACTACTGTTGAATCACATGAAAACTAATGTTACGCAACATGGTCAGCGGATGCACAAAGAGACCCAAAACGTACGGAAGACCAGGGATGAGGTCATACTTTACGTGATGTTTGTTTGCGCACCACGTGTGACGTTTACAACCATCTTCATCCAGAACAATGCTCCTAAATTACTTTAAGAACGTTTACCAGCCTTTCAAACATGTGACTAACATGTCTTGCCCACCATTTAAATCATAAGGCGATTTACCAATGAAAGAGTCAAATGTAAATTTATTTATGCAGCAAATGCCGTCGTAGCTCTACAAAATACAATTACATCCCTTCAATTGTATATACTACAACACTTTGTAAGCAAAGCTTTTTTCAAAAATAGGAGAGGGGTTATGTGTAATAGTCTGGACATCAAGTAAGCCTTATATCGATCACTGTGTAACCAGCGTCGGTCGAGATGCCTTGTTATTCACTGTACTATTCACACGCTGGCGAATGCGAGGTGATTCGGTTTTAGATGAGTAATCACTGTCACACCACTACTAGGTCGCAACCTATCTGTGTCGACATGTCGAACGCAGTAGGCAAAAAATCGCATATGCTTTCCATGTAAATCTGCACTGATGCCACCTTTTGTCTAACATGGCTACTGAACGCAATATCGTTTCCGGCCTTACGATATGTAGCTGATTATATATGACAAATGATTTACAGTATATTGTATGCAGCCAAAAAATAGTAGGAACCATAGGATCTTAATATTGTTGCTTGTCGTTCGTTTTAACCACATAGTAATAAAAGAATCTAACAATACATACGCGATAAAACATAGGTCTCATTAGCCAGAGCTAGTGATGATGCAAAACAAACGATTGTTGGATTGGACTGGATATGACGCCTGCTTGAGAAATATATTCTTGTTTGGAGCCAACATAAAACCGATGTTGGGCTTGTGATGGTCTTCTAACCAATGCATTAACGATAAATGATTGCATAGCTTAATTGAGTACAGCTCCACTCGGGCACTTAATGGCCCGCGTACTTTAGATATTCCCTTGGGATTATAAATAGTTGGTCACATTATCAATAAGCTAACTGGCACTGCTTTGCTGCAGTAGACAAACACGACCAGAATATATCATCACCGTTCACGCATAAAGCATTCAAGTATAAAAAAAGCTGTATGCTTAAACAAGACATGGCGAATAATGACCTAGTTATAAGCACCCTATGCCAGTCAGCACCGTGCCACATAACGCACAATATGTTGTGATACGGCCGACAATGGTTTATTCATCAGATATATAGATCAATATTTTGTGACTCATGGACGATTTTTCTCGGGACCGTGGCCAGATATTTTCTGACGCACGACCAGATCCTAGCAGCCTGTGAATCCGGTTTCCATGGGAAAGTGCTATACTGCGTCGCCTTTCGACACATAGATGGGGGGTCGATTCCAAGGTATGTAAACCTGACCGGTTCACCGTGACTCGGATGACCACGTTAAATGGCAGTCCCATATCTTAAAGGGGACGCACCCTACCCGGTAGCTCAATAGTACTGAGTTGGACCTTCGTCCCAGCGGCGTGGGTTTCGCAGTTCAGTTGGGTCAACGGGTTTGTGCCAAGTAGACACTGGTACTTAAAGGAAGCTGTCCAAGCATCCCAATCATCATCATCAATCACCGTCTCGATATCAACTCGTTCTTGGAAAATACGTTAAACCCCAATATTAACATCACCTTGCAGACCGTTAACGACATACAGGACATCACAAGAAATGTAATTAATATCAGATGTAAAACGGAATTAGCTTTGACATGGATTACGAACGGTCTGCTATGAAATTAATGATGCAGTTGTAGTTAGAAGGTATTATATCATTACTCGTGCTTATAACATTTCAAGGACACAAAATTCTAGTGATGAATAGAAATGTATGGCAGATGCTATTTAGTTTGCAGTCAACCAATGATAAGGTCTATAAACAAGTAGCGCAAAGTACCCGGATACATACACTGCAGAGCAAACCTCTCTATATATCAAGCAATGACCACAAACCCTTCTCTTTCATAACAGAAAAACAGTTTATAACTTATGATAGTACCCTTCGTTTAATGAAAACTGGCGCGCTCCGGCTTCAGTTGCATATGGACAAAGTAACTGTAACAATATTTTAGTCATGTATGTACGCGTCAATAGACCCCATGCACGGCTTGCTGATACATAGCGAGATCATTCCGTACTTATCATGATTTATTCCATTTCCAATTCAATGCCCCATCAGTTAATGAACCGGATGACTGCACATTTAACGAACAGAATATGCTGAAGTTGTTCATTTTCTAAAAACCGCTTAATGTGTTCATGCTTGATTTGAATACGGTTCATTGGTCTTACAGTTGAAGCTGTCTCTGCAGACATTATTTGGCTGCTAGTGTGTTTTCCTATATCATCTACGTGACCATGCGAAGGCACCCCGAAGCGATATATTTTTGGTTATATCGCTGCCTCTAATTTGGGCACATCAAATATAGATATACAGGTATGATAGGCCCGAGTTCACGACATTCATGCTAGCAGACATACATTGATTTTGAGAATTATGCTGACAGTATCCTGAAGGACGCTTCAAAATCCCGGATGGAACTGAACCTCTGATATTAGTATTCAGAATGTAGACGGATGTCACGCATCGAGAGAAGGGTTCTCGAGGCGATAACATTGAATCAGTGTTCGGCATAGTTTACCGCACGCCTGTGAGATCCTGGTGAGCTTTGGTTGCAGTGAGTTGTACATCAAGAGGGCTTGTAATTTTCCTGTCGTTATTGTTGATATTCTTGTCGCTATTGTTCATATTCTTGTCGTTATTGTTGGTATTCTTGTCGCTACTGTTCATATTCCTGTCATTATTGTTGGTATTCTTGTCGCCACTGTTCATATTTCTGTCTTTATTGTTGGTATTATTGTCGCCACTGTTCATATTTCTTTCGTTATTGTTGGTATTCTTGTTACTACCGTTCATATTCCTGTCGTTATTGTTGGTATTCTTGTCGCCACTGTTCATATTTCTGTCTTTATTGTTGGTATTCTTGTCGCCACTGTTCATATTTCTTTCGTTATTGTTGGTATTCTTGTTACTACTGTTCATATTCCTGTCGTTATTGTTGGTATTCTTGTCGCTACTGTTCACATTTTTGTCGTTATTGTTGGTATTCTTGTCGCTGCTGTTCATATTCATGTCGTATTGTTAGCATTCTTGTCGTTATAGTTTATATTATGGTCATTATTGTTAGCATTCGAGTCGTAAACGTTCATGTTATTGTTGTCATTGCTTATAGTATTTTCTGCTTTGAATGTGCGTGCTAAGCTAATTTCCAATCTATTTGGAGAAATCGCATATATAGCTAGATCAAGTCAGATTTTGGGGGTAATTGCTGAGGTTCTGTCTATTATGAGCGAACATATCCTCATACTGTGGCATCTACAACTATCATTATCAATAATGTTACTACCATTCTTACTAACACTATTGCTGCTATGTGCATTTAGTTTCTTGGTACCTTACTGATATGTGCCAAATCATAATCGTTATTGTATTTGCATAATCATGTCAGTATAGTAAAGGTCCAAAACACTGATTGGCCAGTGTTAGTTATCGCATAGTCGCATGGGTGATTGGGGGAAAACAAGAAGACGCAGAGCGTCCGAGTATGTTTCCCTATATCATGCATGACCAAGTCCCCCCGAAGCGATATATCTCTGGTTATATCGCTGCCTCTAATTTTGGCACATCAAATAACAGCAATTATTTGGATTTCGATACCGAATTTAAACACAATACTTTGACTTCATGGACTTGTGTTTCTGTGGTCTATATATGATAGGTGTTTCTGTGATCTATTTATGATTGGTGGCTCCATAAACAAATTTTTATTATGTTTTCTATATGAATAGCATTCATTGCCATTTACGATAAATCTTTAAACATTAACGCAAACGCCGAAACACCGGCATAATATTTAGGCAGCACAAAACACGACCTGACTGGTTAAAAGTTAGTGTTATAATGAATATTGCACACACCAGATCTACCATGCCATCGAAGCCAAGGCAATTTATTTTCCCGCTTCTGAAGTACACACGGTCCAGTCATGATTTACAGAGTTCAAGTTTCATTGTGAATATCACGTCCTAAAGCAAATGTGACCCTTCACAATAACAAAGACACTTAACTTAGTTTTGTTATAATCAGGTGCCAATCAATCTTCAAAATACATTGATGGGTATGCTTTGCCTTATTGTAATCTAAACTCACATAGAATTCAGAATCATAATGTCGCCTAATGCTATGACCCAATATGTCTACTCGAACCTTTAATTTAAAATGTTAAACGTGGAGTTTAGGTGTTGACTGAAAACAAATCACTGGCAAACAGTTTTACGCGACCAAAGGCAAAAGCAATGTATCTCCTTATATGAAAGATATAAAAAAAACTTTATGATCTTGTGCCCTACACACGTTGATACAATATAGACATTACAGGTTTACCAAAGCCGTAACTCACACGTTTTATCAGACACTGATGTATAAGCTATTGCAGCGGAGGCGATTTGACTTCTAATATTGAAAGATACATGGCAGGTTCAGTACGATTTATGTTGCAAAAAGGTGCTGACATTGCGCACATTCGGTCATTTATAACTGATGTTGTCGATCAGCAAATACTAAGCTGATTACTATGAAGCCACCATTGCATTTAACCTTGAATATGTGATTCCATGCCTGTCGTCACCTCGTCCGCATCACATATGATATGATGAGTTTTATGATGATTGGGTATCAAATGCGTGTCGCTCTCTGGATAGGTATGGATTACTAGTACCAGCATGCGAAAGTCGATATTTGCAGTTAAAACTTGCCAAATCAACATTGCTCATTGTTAGGAACTCATATTGCTGACGGATAACTGCACAAGTAATGTCAACCAACATAAGTAATATGGTAGGATACAGTGCAAGTGAAGCTGAACTTTAGAAAAGCCTGATGCACATGTGCCAAACAAAAGATAAGAATGCATTTAATGCCGCACGCATTCCAAAATATCTTGCTATTGACGAACGTGTAATGTGGCAAAAGAACAAAAGGGGATTAACAAAATCGTAATTGGCTTCTTAAGTACCACTGTATAGCATGGATGATGTTAGCGAATATATGATGCTTAGGAGTTTTAGCATGGCTTGATATATTCATTATAATGCATGTTAGCTTTATTGCATTGAAGAGGGTGCCTGCCAAAATCGTTCATCAATGCCAATGTTCAAATGAGATGCATTTATGTTAAGCAGGTTGCATGTGTTCAAACATACCATAAAAACATCGAATGCAAACAGCTCTCATATCTGGCTAATACCCCAACCACACTTTACATGGATTGTTTCCTTTGAATTCGCACTTTGTTGATCATTATTAACACAGGCCAAAGTACCGAGCGATTGCCTCACGATCGCTTTCTTTTCGAGATAAGTAAACGGATGATGATATTTACAAGTACAAACGGTGTCAGTAGTCAGCACTCTTTATCGGTATGGTACAGAGCTATCGAATTATGTCCTATTTGATGCTTTATTCATCATCACCTGCAGCAAATATATCTACTGCATGTTTTATGGGTCGAAAGCCACACCTGTATAGTCAAGTGCATGAGTTAATTACATCATGTATTCCGTAGAACAGCATTTTACCAAATTAACGACCCGGTTAATCTTCGGAGAAAAGGAATTGTTTTCGTCGGTCCGATGCCTTCTAGGTAGAACCAAACAAAGCAACCATTATCTGTTTACGATACCACATTTTTAATGAAGATGAAATTAGTAATTCATGTTGGTTATGTCACAGAAAAAGTTCGTTGCTGGATTGAACATTGGTCGCATTCAGATTCTGAACGATCCAGTACAATATATCAATTAGAACGTGTTAGATATTGAATGTATAGCATGTCATACTGTCAATGTACCGGCCATGCGATGCCATTGTCAATATGTCTATCTGCCGAGTATCTTTGCTCTCATAATCGGCCGCGTGCTAATATATCAACTGTATTATATTTTGAAGTATATTTTAGACAAGTACGAAGAAATGCAATGAAAAATATCAAATACAAATACTGCAGTTCACGCGCAACATATCGATTTTAGCGTAATAACATCAGTGGTGTGAGTAAGCATGTATCGTTGAGTTTTTGTGACCATATGTGTGAGTGTATGTGTGCGTAAATGGGTTGTCGGGGTGGTTATTTGATGCATTAGATTATACACCAATGCATTCCTGTTAATTTAAATAGATTCACTGTTGGAGCATTGAATGCTATGCGAAATGCTATATAAGCGTCTAGTGGTAGTGGTCATGTAAAACAGCGCAATCCCTACGAGGATATGCTTTAGTCCAAACCACAATGGTCTCTTACATCAGTCTAAATTCCTCTTTAATATAGCTATCTCTATGTCGACAGCGCCGCCTGGCCTTTGGCAAAATATGATCACATATTATTGCAGTTGCTGGCACCATTGAATGTCAAGTGTTGGTGATTTTCTAGGGATATATCACTTTATAGCATTTGGATGATAAAGCGAAACCTTTCGGGTAACTTATACATAATGGAATATAAAGGAATTTGCGCACCTCAATATTAGTCAAGCATATGTTCAAATACATTATTTATGTGCCAGTTCAATATTAGGACAGTATTGAAATTAGACGCACAGTTCAAGTTTTCAGCGCAAATGTTTCGTGCTTCATATCATGTCTACAGGGCCTTAGACAATGTTCAATAATAATAGGACAGTTTTTCCATCTGACCTAGTTTAACTATTAATCGTCCGCAATTTAGAGTAGCCCGAAGAAAACTCCCGTAACAGGATATCGCCTGGATAGGAGTTTTGATACAACGTTTTGAACTGTCGTTCAACTCCCACATTGTTAGAAATAAATTGCCAAACAAGAAGAGTTCTAAGCCTGCCGATAGATATCAGTAACGGATAATATGATACATTTCACTTGGATATCATCAATCGTTTTTCAGGTATTCGTCACCAACAAATAACATTGTGAATCATCACGTGTATTGATTTAAAAGGCTTTCACTCTTAGTCCTAGCTAAATCCGGGCAAATAAACATATCAACGTAATATGGCCGCAAGATGCTAATTGGGTGGCTTGAGCAAAGATGGCATACAAACGAGGCCACCATGTAGCAGTCTTGTAAATGTTGCTAAAAATTTGACGTTTCATAACGCTTATGACGAGTGGTTAAGTAGTTTGTTGCATGCCGAAAATGTGATTGCAACTGCTTTATCGATAAAGGATTACGACACGTAATGGCGACCAGATTTCCTGCCGTAACGGGCTGTTATGCTTCATTATCATCTAAAAGAGAACGTGAAGGCCGGTAAAGGTTTTAATACTACTGTTATGCATTTATGGACGATTATTGTGACTATTGTAAGATTCGTACAATTAGTTTAATACGATTGATTCAGGATGGATTGCAGCTAATGTCATATTTGTATCCATGCATGATGCCGTGCAAAATAATGCACTTTTTCACATGACTTCCATCGCTGAAGGAAGTCAAACTTTCTTCTTCTAGTTTATCAAACCTTTTCGCAAATACATAACACGTAGTATTATGCGCAATGTGACTTCATTGGGCAACCAACGTTAATAAAAGTTATTAACATATGTGATGACTTTCACCAGCCATAAGCGCCCAAAAACGAGACCCTCGTAAATGTTATTCAGCTTACCAATCCACAGGGTTAAGCTTTACGGGAAATTGATGTAGAACTAGTTGGCTAACGCATATGGGTACATTTAGTTAAGCGTTAAATGAGTCGGGTAATTTGTACAGGTAGTAAATTACTTCAACATAGACAATTCCTTATCAAACTTTGCATATCTCCCGAGGTCTTGTATTGGAGCACGCTATGTTGTCAATGATAACATAAAGAACACACTTTCCGTTCGTGCGATTAGCAGTCACTGAAAGACAGACAAGTGATTAAGGTGTTGTATTAATTCATTGATGTCTTAACGCCTCCTTAAGGTTCGTTGCTATGATCCTTAGATAGGAACGTTAAGTATGGTGTTTGACGGACGGCATACTAACAGCGGTGAACCAAAACAAACCGAAATTTTGGTAAGTACAAAACTCAAATAAGCATTAGATCTTGATTACTATAAGCTAAGTTCAGGAGTGTAAACAGTTCGCCCCGACATTTATTTGTTCTAGAAATTATAAAATCAACACATTCAATATGTATCTGCAAAGCATCAGGCCCCAGTTTTAAAGAAATGTGGGCAGTACGTATACAGGAAGAGGGGCCGCAATTATTGTCCCCCCCTTTCTTATTTGCTCTCCATAGGCATGCCGATGAATATTTATAAAGATGATTTTGCACATGTCGTGGACCAATTACAACATAGAATGGATGGTAAAATGCCAAATATTGAGATTCACAGGCCCTGTCGTCTCAACAGTACATTCTAGTTTCTTCAGTTGAGGACAAACTACTTTCGCACAGCAATTAGATAATCGATAATGAATTAAAGGAAGAGCAGGAGAGACAAGTGATGTGATCAAATCGTTAACAACAATAGATCGCATTAATCGTTTCGACAAAAGCATGGGACGGCTGCCACTGGAAAACATACCAGCTGATGTCACGTGTCCTGGCTAAGCGCACCGAAGCGTTCACGAATTCTGCTTGGATAAAACATGCTTTTATTTTTGTTTGTCACATATATGTCTCTTCCTGGAAACTTCCCTGGATGATTTTGAACGCTGCAGTGCCGTATACCAGTCTTCAAAAGTCTGTAGGTTGTCATCAAACACAGATCAAAGCTTTAGAATTTTGTAAAATGAATCTTGTGATGTACCCGGTAGGGATTATACTGCACAAACTGCCAATTGTTTATATTGCAGTCGTAGTTGTACACATGTAAAAACCTTAACGTACCTTCAGTTGTACATACATTTAGACGTTGCTATATTCCACAATATGAGCGGGATTATGCATCAAAATCAAGAAACCAATCTGTTTTGATCACATTCGATGCTTTGCTGTTCACTGTTAT
This sequence comes from Urechis unicinctus, assembly GCA_034190875.2. Lineage (NCBI taxonomy): Eukaryota > Metazoa > Annelida > Polychaeta > Xenopneusta > Urechidae > Urechis > Urechis unicinctus. The sequence continues at coordinate 51,210,120 of CM067358.1, read as the reverse complement.
ATAATATGGTAGCGAACGCAATATGATTTATACTCAGATGGGTGATCAATGTTCTACCATTAGTGGGCCACACAGCAAAGAGCCACATAGAAATATACCATCTGTGGTGCATTAGCATGTCAAAAGCCGATGACAAGAGAGCCATTTATGCTTTTAATGTCACCGCATGAATTGACTGGCCAGTGTTTAGTCTTACAAAGTTCCACAATTCGGCGCGATTCATGCAGATATGGACCCACAAATACTGCATCATCGGTATTTTGTGTATAATTCAATGCAAGGTTTGCTTCATAATGACACATTAAGAACGGATTATGAAAGGATTGAAATGTATATAGCGATATGCGGGAGGGTATTGAGGTTGAAGAGCCCACTTTGTCTCTAGTAGTTACTACGATATAATCCATATAATCCTCCATATATGACAGCCACAATGGTTGGGGGTTCATGCACAGCCCACAACGATGATGATAATATCCACAAGAAAATATCATGAGGAAATATGTAACTCTGAGTATAACCCAATGGTAACCAGAGGTGTCCTGTGACCAGGAGATGGATTACAATGTGTGTATTAGCGCTCGGCAAAATATTGTCAACTTTGCATGCGATTAAACCTACGCCCATTGTAAAGAGCATTATATTCAAATCGACTAGTAACCGATGCCTCTTGAACCTACAGCAGCTATAGCTATGGCTTTCAAATCTGATTGACTGATATGTGGGTTTAACATAATGTTATCTGTTATCTCATGATCCTGGCTAAAGGTTATCCTTTTGATCGTTGATATCTGAACACATCTTTATCTCGGTGTTGTTAACTACATCACACCGGCTGCATATTCCTTGGTTGGTGATCAGTGCTTTGTTTTAACATGTGCAAATAATGTCCAAGAATCACGAGTTCGAACGGGTTTTATATGCGTGAAGAGCTTACATTTATCAGTGAGTTTGCAAGCGGATCCCAACACACAAAAACTGCTTACGTATTAAGTGCCCCTTTTCATGATTGATCCATATGCTCAAGATTGTGCGCATTGTAGATGGAAATTAATCGCTTAATACGCATACAATCAGATTATTTAAGCCGGATAGTTGTAGAATTTTACTTTTTGAAATGTAATTGCCAGCCGACGATGGTTTGAGATGCGAAAGAAGGAAACATCATTTCGTGAACTTTACCAGATTTTGTTACATATAACAGCATATAGAGAATTGGTATTTGACAATGAAAAAGACAAGGCCAATAGTAAAAGAATAATCAATCAGCCCGTGGACATATCGAAAGAGGCGTCGCAATGTATTCGACAAACGCGATATGTTGGTGTCAAATATCCTTGACGGTCATACCAAACACCATTATCGCTCACGAATATGAGCCCATCGATCATTACGGCTTTTCGTTTTGCTTCAAGCCGACATAGCATTAGGTTTAAAAAGAACTAATTGTTAAACCGCTTTTGGTATGAATCTTAGGCGATATCAAAAAGGCAGCTTGAAAAACCAACAAATAGCGAAAATATACTTTGCAACAAGCAATATGCTGTGTGTTTTGGTTAGTTACACATCAGCATGACGAAAGCTTAGACCAGCCAAGGTAAGGTAAAACCATTAATAGATCTATTAATTCATTTTGTCATATCAATGGACCTCCATTATTTTTATAATGGGTTTATACGTAAGAATGTTATAACATCGAGCTTTGGTGGTGTGCTAGATGTCCATTTATGTAAAGACATCGTAATTCTCAGAGTGCAATATTTGAATAGTGCTCTAATAGTCAACCCCTCATTTCGACGACTATTTTACTGATAAATAGATAAACATTTACCTATCTTTCCATATCTTATTAAGTCGGGGCTTCAATCCGCTGGACAGATGTTTATTAACTCAGTGTGATATATAAATTATCCTCTTGTTTACCTTATCAGCTTATCAGACTAAAAATTATAAAGTTACAATCTGAATTAATATTTGTTTACCGATCACAGAAACAACACTGACAAAGTCATTCCATGATATTGTTTTAGCAATATATATTAAATGACTACTCGAGAGCAAAACATTTGCCTTTGAATCTGTTCACTAAGTACACACACTATTCGTGGATACTAATATGTAATCACAAGAAACCTGTCGTGTTTTATGTATCTGGAAATTTCTTATCAGCAACGAAGCCACATATTAGCAACAGATGGATGATTGGAGAACGCGGCACCGTTGGACTATGCGCTAAGCTACATTAAATAGTCGGGTGTTCAGCGAAATGGTCGATGTTACAGGATAATGTTGAATCAATAATCATGCTGTTGCCTTCATTGTACTCGCCAAAGGTTCTTGAGAGTGAGTATTTTGTTGCACAACGCAATGCGGATATCACAATGTTCTTGAATCGAATGAAAATCGTACTTATTTCTACTAGTTTACATACAGAGGCACATAGTATGCACAAATGCCAAAATGGTGACTCAGGGACGATTCTACAACAGAGCTTCTTCAATCTGTGAATTAAGTCAGGCTATATGTCTGGCTGCTGTTCCCCAAACCTACATACAATACGAAATATACGGGTAGATAAAAGAATAATACAGCGTCGAAAGAGTAGTTTTGCCGTGAAGATTTCTCCCTGTACATTAAAGATCAATACTTGTAGCCATTTGCATTTATACATGCTGGATATGTTGGCACCGTGGCAGTTTCGAATCGATTAAAACAGCAATAATCGTATGGTTAAGTATTTATAACTCAGCTTGAAGCACAATATTCAATTTTCCTGGTATAAATATAATCTTATGCGTTTTTTATCATTCAAATGAACGTCGATTGGCATTTAGCCAAACCACCAACTTCTTCAGTTCGCAGTCAATTATATTAATCATATCAAAGATATAATCACATGCTATGGACATATAAGTTTAGTTTGCAAAAATAATGTAAAACAGCAATTCAGAAATATTCACAATGTCGTTGACTAAAAATATAAAAAGTATGGGACCTAAGATAAATCCTTGCTGTACACCATATTATATATTATCCTGTGTAGAATGTGTACCATTATACTGCACATACTGCAACCTACTATTCGGGTAACCTTTTCACCATTCAAGGGATAATTCCTCGTATGCCATAATTAAACATTATTTGTATGTTGTCCGAGTTGATGATGATTCAATTTTCAACGTCTTTCTCCTTACCGTACTGCGGGGACACTACTTAAACATAGACGTCTCATGTTAAGATGTGACGCAAAAGTGCCTGTATTTGTCTTGTTGGTCTCGAGAACGGTGATTTGTTACTGTCGCCGAAAACATGTACTCAGACATGGGAAATTCAGTTGTGTGGCATAATGTGACACATCTTATCAGCGCGTGCTCTCTGGGGTGCTAGGATTGAATACGCCTGTCACATGCACAATGTCAGTACGTATCATGATGACATTAATTATGTGTCATCTCTGAAGAGCGATAGAAAAAAGAAATGTAAACCGTACTTTGCCTTTAAGTACAAGTCTGATGTTTCTGGCTATTCATAAACCTCATAAACAGACAGATGCACAATCTGCGCCGAAAGTCGCACATCAAAGTGCTTTGGTACAATGTCACCGCTATTGAATGCCAATGCTAGCATCTTGGTGGCAGCTGAATCACATATTTTTTAACTTATGATACTATTCATGCAACCACTGTGTTCTTGCTACCAGTAGTCGTGTTGATGTGACGAATTCGATTGGTCGAGCTACTGTTTACTGGGGTGCGATAGAGCAATCCAGCTTCTGTATGGTAGGTGATATATTAATATGAGTAGCCAGCCAGTCATAGAAGTTTCAATCTCGCAATATTCTGTTGCTCTGAATCCAGGTCATTATAAGCAGTCGTCGTTGATAGATCGTTGGTTGAAATGGCTTGATGTATATCAACCCGATCACCATGTAAATGTTTATGTGGGTGATTGCTAATCATCACCACTATATCAGGCATGAAAGAGAAGCCATAAGATCAACTGTGTGGCAGCTGGTCCCGGGGGACAATGATGTTGAATGAGATTCACGGCCGATCTTGGTTTGATGTTTCATACTAAGGCGCCCACCATCATTAAAAGCGGGATTCCATGGTTAAATGGAATTGGTGTGTATGAGTTACATATCAAAGCATGCCATGAACTCCAGACCGACAAAGACTGCTGGCATTGGATGAAGGAATCTCTGAAGGTGTATTAATTGACAGCTACATAGAACAAGACACAAACCTGCAATTTACCAATGCGCTGCATCCCATGCAAACAGTTAATTATCGGATGACCATACCAATAACGGATTGGCGAAATACATTTCTTATGGAATCTCCTTTTGGTGACACAATTTGCAAATAATCAAACATTCGTGGTAATTGCGCACAACCTCTGCAAGTTGCTTATGTGTTCATCATCATCACTATTATGGCAGGCTGCATTAACGGGAATATAGTTTGCACATTTCTATATTGCACCTGCTGTAATGCTTTGATAGAATGCTTTAATCGGGGCATGGCTGACACAAACCATATTCAGCGGTTGGTTGAAACAAATTGCATTTCGACTGATAATGGAACGACATGCTACATTGCGAGCCACTTCGATGTTGTTATATTGAAATAAAGTATAATGTTTGAAAAATAGATTGAACCACTATCTATAAAACGTAATTAACATAAGCTAGATAATCACGCACACCTCTTCAAAGATCCATCATAATGTGCCATTGAATACACCAAAGGAAAACCAATGAGCAGCTAATGGCTACTTGACTTTATAGGGATTAGGAATTGGTTACCCAGTGTAATATAAGAACGGCACAGAGATTTACCGTCTTGAATAATGGATTGTGATTCAAATACACTCGACTAAAAGGCAACATTATTAATTAGACCGCCTGCAGGTAGATTACAATATGATGCGTTTGCTAGGCACAATATCATTGCGTGAGCTAACATATAGTGATGAAAATATGGCGCACTTTTATCAAGTCAATAAATGTACATGTGGCACACCCCTTGATCCTACCCTACCACGTCACAGGTATGGCTGGTTATACTGCATACATGCTTAGATCGCTTCCGGGAGACATATTTTATGTCGACACCTTTTGTGCATTGGAAGCAAGAACCGGCGAGGTTGTAGCTAGGTGACCATGTTGATGTGCCAGCATAGCGCAAGCAATTTGTGCTCGTTGATCACATGATCCCACGTATGGGACTTCCTTCAATATATCAGTTTGAAAAGACATAATAATCACAGCATAGCGCAAGCAATTTGTGCACGTTGACAAGGCCATAGAAAACTTGATTCAATCTCTTCGTGCAATTTCCAGAGCAATGATGGCATTGCACGTACAACAACGCCATTTAGTTGATGAGTGCCATTATTGTGATGTTCAATCTCTTGTGCAATTTCAGAAAGAAACTATCAGTTACACTTTTATATTGTGACCTACCCCATATATATATATATATATATATATATATATATATATAAGGCATTCCTTTTAGCCTGGTTTGGCAATTCCATTTGGCACTTAGGCATTCCTAATTCCAACGCTTTAATTAACGCTTTGCATTAATCGTCTAGTGATGATTATTCTTCCACATATAAGGCGTCAAGAAATCTAAATACGAGTTCCAGAGCGACGATATGTGACCAACAAAATATTACCCGCTTCAATTCTTCAAGATAGAATGTCACGAATGGCACATTACCGTGATCATTGTTGCAATGAATGCCTACACGAAGCCCACGTTCATCAGGATCAGGCTGCTGCATGTCCCATGAGCATTGGTATAGCGTGCCTAAGGCGTTGAGGGAACTTTTACATTTTAAAATCAGTTTATTTTCTGGCTTCTGAGCCCAACACATCTCTTTCCAATCTTCAGACAAAGCTCTATCTTAAAATTAAAAGTGAAGTAAAGCAATAAAACGTTTTTCTCGCGACTTTTCGTCATCAATCTCGAGTATACACCATACTTCGTTACACCACACCTCACGGTAAGACATCATTGACACGTGGGTCACTCGTGGAATTGGAAAGCTGAGGTTTATCGTTAAGCTTAGATATAGGGGGTTACGACATGAAACGAACGGCTGAGAGTGGCAAACTTTGATGTTGGTTAGGACTGTAATACCTTTTACCGTTAGTCATGGTTCCAACTTACACATGTCGTAAACATGCCATTTATGATGATATTTATTCAGAACGTATTGCAACAAACGCAGGTATCTTAATAATACAAACATGACATGTATGTTGGAGTGATGGGAATTACAGAAATACGGTAAATGAGCGGTTATTTTTTTTTTAATACATTAGCCTGCAGCAGACGCGATGCTGATGTAGTCTGTCACTGTGAGACACAATTAGTTACATGTAGTTTATATCTGAAATTGCACCATGCATTTTGTTGCTGCTCTAATGTGTAACCCCGACCCAGCTTCATTTATCTCACTTTATATGACGGATCAAAGAACACATCAACCAGTTTTTCTTACGATTTTTTGCTATGCCTGGAACTAGAAAGACATATTGCTTGCGCTATGCTGGCACACAAAACACTTTATTCTATATATTATAAAGCTCGAAATTAATCAGTGCCGTAATACGTAAGACATAGAACATGACCCAACGGAAACCTCTTGGTAAGATGCGATATAAATATTGTGTAACATTTCGCTGACATGAATTCCTGCAATGACAGTTAAGGACTCTTCATCCATAAATCATTCCATTGTGTTTCACATTTAGCAGGGTAATAAATTTCCAGTGCCTCAATTGCTAAGAAAATATCACCAGCTTATTGGTCATACAAATTAGTTATTTTTCTGCGACTGGTCTAGGAGAAGGAGCGCATGACTCTTTGATGTATGTACCAAATGTTTCATCGTAGTTGTCTTGTTTCATGGCAACAACAAAGGCGGTATCATCAAGGTGATGCTGATCAAAGGTCAGCCCAAACCCATGAGTATGTCAAACTACTAGCCCACGTCAGCTCAGTAATAATGGTGATTATATAATTATTTGAGGTGACTTCAACACTGACTACTCGAGCTAATACCCCTTACACTGTTGCACTGGAGACATTTTGTGGGCTGCAGTGTTTATTTATATGCGACTTGTTGGGAATATGTATCACGTAAGAACAACATTCGATAATGTTTACTATCCAAAAGTCTTATTTCTCCAATATCAAAGTACGTGTGTCTTCCTGAAAGTGATAATTCATTCGACCATTTATAATTGTACGTCAGATATACCCGCGTCCTGTGGATTGTTAAAGCTTAGCGACCAACAACTAATAGACGCAAATTGATGGAATGTGATGTCAGCGATGTTGATCGCTATAAACGTTGTTAGTAGAGTTGAATGTCTCAAGTAATACATTCGCATGTATCCAGATTGATTGCAATGACCGTAACGACGATATCGATTAGTGTATTCCTGTCAGTAAAAAGCGTAAACACCGGTCTGGTTGGGGTGAAAGGTCAAACAGCCAAAGGGAAAATCAACAAGTTGCTGCCGACTCTGGTAGGAGATTGGGTGTACTTCTGCAGGCGGGCGCTCTTAAAGATATCAAGATTAAAGCAATGCGGTATTATATAAGGGCGTCACACGGTACGTGATCGGAAAGTGCCGGTGGTACATGTTAGGTTTTCATGCTAGCGACATATCACACGTTTAATCGACAGCTTGCAAGCTGGAATGATATAAAACGGACGGTTTTGGTGATATTTTTTCTTGAACCATGTATACTTGCCTCGTGGCATGTTAACATCTACGCCTTAGAACGGAGGGAATTCTTTGAACAATAGTGATAATTATCGATACATAACTCTTCATATTATCATAGATAATTGAGATTAATTGGTAATGTGATTAAATAATATCATATGTTATGTACTGTAAGCGAGTAAATTTTAGTTTAATACTTCCCCGTGTAAGTTTGCATCAACGAAAATTACTTAGAATTACGTGAGTCAATATTCACTATGTTATATCATGTGATAGGACCCTTAGAAAACGTTTTATCGGGTTGACTTAATACAGTTGTTTGGTTCATTACGAGAGTGTAGTATATGTGCTGTGAGTGCTCAACTCATACCAAACTGTTACTAAACATGCATACGCAGCAAACATTAAGAGAAAAGTGGAACACCAGTTCCTCTGACAATCTTCATTGTACCGGTGGATTAAACATAGGGGCTGTTTTCTCACCCATTATTTTGTTTCTGTACCGTACAAGTTGTCATACTTGTCGTCGTTATCTTGGCGCGCTGATTATGTATCCTTCGATGTTTTTTAACCTATAAAAAACATGCAATGAGTTAACAGAAGCCATATATGCAACCTCTATCGTAAGGTCATGATATTTGCCTAATTCGGCTAGTGGACTAATTCTGAAAGAGCAATTAAAGTTGTAACAAATGTTCTACTTATAGTCTGAACAATGAAAATGAACTGTGATTTTAGCGATTACTATGCTACCAATATTATACGACATGGATTGGCATTGTCAATTGTGCTACTGCCATGATTAACAAGCTACCAGTTAGCTTTAATCAAAATGTTGGGAAGCTTAGTTTATGAAACATTGAGGATGATGCTGGTCATCAAAGAATCCCATAAAGCTTCGTGATGCTCGTGAATGTGATACTTTACCTAATTTCACATAGTTTACTACAAGATGAAAACAATGAAGTGGTTAATTTAGTACTATTCCGTAATCGTCGGTCCAATATCAAATAATATGCAATTTGTTTCACTGTCTTGTGTAGACTATGGCCTTCGTCAAGCATGCCCTTATACGGGAACTCGGTTGTCATATAAAGGAGGTATTTATGATAACACTCTAAGGAGTTTACATAGAGGAAAATCTATATTAATGCATTGCAGCTCGCGCTATATTGCTGAGATGGTATATACAGAATTAATTGAGCTCTGTTCGCATTAATGCAGCAAACTTTAATTATGAAGCTTATGTACACACAAACACCATGTTGAGGTTGTGCGCCATTACCACCAATGCTTGCATTATATTAAATTGTGTCCACCAAAGAGTGATTCCAGAAGAAAATACCTTTTAAATTCGTTAATTGGGATAGTCATCTGATCGTGTCTGTAGAGCTTCCTTCACTCCATGCCATGTCACCAGTAATACCTTCTCTGGTAACGCTAATTGCGGTTCACGTGGCAATAGTAAATTTATAACTTAAGCAGACATATATTTCACCATGAAAGTAAAATATAATGGTCAGTATGGAATTCATGGCATGGTTCGAACCGTTACCCATCAAACAATATGCCAATTTTATTTGACCATCTTCTTCAGAAATATCTAACCAAGATCGGCCGTGAATCTCCTTCAACATCACTGTCCTTCGGGACCAGTTGCTACTCAGTTGGTCTTACGGCTTCTCTTTCATGCTTGGTAAAGTGGTGATGATAAGCAATCACCCGCATTAACATGTATATGGAGAGGTGGGTGATATACATTAAGCCATTGGCACCAATGATCTATCAACGGCGACTATTCATATTGACCTGCATTCAGAGCAACTGAATATTGCGTGATTGAAACTCTTCTATGACTTGCTGGTTATTCATTTTCCACAGGCTTTATCCAACGATCACACTGACTATAGTTATGTTCAAGTGCACACGTGTTAAAGCCCCGTCAGATATTGTTCTGTTGAGAAGACCCAGAGCCGATGATATTAAATAAAAATTACTGTCAGAGCCAAGCAAATCGTTTTTCGTTGTCATCACACAAGAATAACAAAGCACCTGAATACCCCACATAATAAGAAGCCCCAAATACATTCTGGACACACTGACGTAAATTAAGAGCCATTTGTAGCACTATAAGACAGAATAATGTTTACGCAATGGTTTTGATCAACATGATTATACTAGCATCCATTTGTCAATCTCATCGTGCAATACAGTACCTTAGGGTATATAGTAGAGGACAGTTTAAGAGGTATTGTACCTCTTCTTCAATGAGTAATCTCGACAAGCGAACCACAATTTCAAGATAATGCCGCCTTGTTAAACCATTACAGACCGTATTCGCATGTGCATATCTGCATTGTACATCTGGGTCAGATTTAAACATTTCATGCAAAGCGTTGTTGATATGGAATAACAGATGTCAACCAATGAGTGGTATGCATGTACAATAGTGACGCGCTGGCGCAATTCGTGTTCCGACAGTGATTCGTTCTGCATGAGTGAGAAATAACACTTGCACCGCAAGTTGCTAATTATTGTTGCAACAAAACATAAGGTAATATTACCTATTTCTTTTATTGAGAAACTTTGTGAATGATAGAGAAGATGGTGGCACAACCATCACATAGTTCGATTAATAGCTTCTGTATAATCCACGATGTATTCCGTGTGAACAGTGATTGACACCTCCATAGAGCATTCAGTCGCTAAGTGATTTCATGTACATCCATATTTGTAGCTCAAGCTTCAGATGGATAACAATAATAATGAAACTATTGAAGGAAAATTTCAAAGACTATTAACCGGTGGATACTGAAGTTAATGTCACTAACATGAAGATGTTATATACCGATCCACGACAATGACAGATTCTACACCGAAGATTAGTTAAGCCCACAGCTTACGTGCTACGATAGTAATACATTGAGGTGGTCCATTAAAGGTATCAACATTATATATGGGCGCAGACGCGGACCGTCGTTGTGGTAATTCTATAGGAAAAGAAGGATCTATCGCATAAATATGCAGCGCCATTCGAGCAATAGATTCAAACCCAGATAAGGACATTAGACTTGGCAAAGGGATTGGATATACTCGTGGATATATATGCTTAAGAGACAAATCTGCAATCAGCAAAGGTGAACGCAAAGACCGTTAGTCGTTCATGGTAAGTGATGTTGTGTTATTAAACATTACAAGCTTAACATTGTCGGCTGATTCGTTACCTTATAACATGAAAGACAACGATATTGACCTTGTGAATCGGATAAACTATGCATGAAGCAGATAACCGGTAATGCAAATTGCATAGAAATGGATAAATAGTGTTTCTGCAGCAGCAGCACAGCGTATGGATATTTGATGGCATTTAGCTACTTGCTTTTAAGACTCAATTACATTTATTGATACCTTCACTTGAAGCAATAAAATATTTTCGACAACAATGGAGGCACAACCATTTCAATTTTGAATTTAAAATGAAAAGTACTTGTACTGGTGAATTGTGCCATATAGGCAAAAATGCGGTGGTGAACTATGTAGTCAAAATGATGACAGCAGAATTGAATATAATTTCAACATTTTTGGGATGTAAATAGTATGTAAAAGTTAATACAAATGAAGCATCTTTACCAGCTTATTTATAACATTTATTATGCAGTTTTCCGCATGTTTTATCTTGTCGATGCCCAAGTGCATAACATGCATATAGACGACCAGCCGCACAGCGCACACTCGCTAATGACATTAGCATTTTTCCTGTGTTCGCTATCAATCAAATAACCAATATATCAACTGCACTAGGGCACTACTGTGCTCTGTCTCACATTAGCCGGTAAGATAGCTTCCATGGATGCGCAAGGTAATAGCAACAGTAATTTTTAGTGAACCTGCATATTCTTCCGAAAAAAAAAAATGGCGCCTTCTAAGAAGGTGTTCAATCAGTGGTAAATATACACCAACGCAGCATATTATAAGTGATTGAATCATCCCACTCTCAGTGTCTCCCGAATCAAGTCAGCATAGTAGGTCTTCACTCTTTACAATTAACGAAACAGACATATGTGACAATTTTACATGCATTACCCTTTGTATGTGGTACGCTCCCAACACTTCTCCTACTGTTGACATATGACCACACCGCAAGCATGGTGTATTGCCGTTAACGGTTATTTCACATTGTATGTAAATGTGTACCAGTCCTTATGTGTTGCCGATCATAGGCATAGTCCTCCATCAGCCGTGTTTGACAGAAAAATGGGGCGGATTTTGTTTGTTTACAAATCGAATATCAAGGTTTGCGAATCGCGTATATTTGGTGCATAGAGAGCAATGATACAGTGGATCTCTAAGGGTCTATTAGTTAAAGCATACTGAAAACAACAAGGTTAAAATGGCCTCTTGACACCGAATCCTACGGGGAATGTCATTCATGGCGTGTATAGCAAAAAACCTAGGTTCATATCATGTTTCTATGTTATTGAAAGGCACATCCAAGTCAACATTAGCAAATACGTGATGAATGACGTTCAACGTTATTCGGTCGCTACGCCTACGCCTCTGGGAATTGCATTATAATAAAGGTTCTCAAAACGAGTGGCTTGTTTTGAGACTTTACAATCACTGGCATTTGGTTCAGTAATGTAACACAAACATTCTTGCACTCACAGTAATAGTGGTTTAATGGTTATCAACAAAAGTCCAATGGATATAGACTATTCCGATGGGCTTCATTCCCTGACAGCTTCACGCTCTGTATTAGTATGCAAACAGAGGGCCACAGATTTGTTGCGTAATTGGTAAACATGCAAGCGTATAAACACCTCAATCAATCGTACAAAATAGATTTATTATAATAGAAAGAACCCACCGACACGCTTTTCCATCTACTTGAACTCTCAGACCGAAAATAGCACGCCACCCTTTTTTTGTTGTGGCATTGGTCCAGTGTGCATGTGCTTCAAGAGAAAAAGGGTGCAACTTGTGACAGTGAACCGGGATTAGAAATGTCAATCACTAGACTACACAAGCTTGTGTATATGGGCACATTGCATTACATAACTGCTCTAAAATGACTTTATTCGGAAGGCCACGACCAGGTAGAAATGAAAAGCAAGAAGAGCTGAAAAGCAAGAGCAAAAATATTTCGTTAAAATGCAATCACTTCTATTGATAAGTAAGGGCAAGATAAATATCAAATGTTTAAACTAATGGTACACATATCCAAACGAAAAACATAAATCGTGCTTTTTACTACCCATTCAACCCAATGCCCAGTGATATTTAATCTCGATCCTTACTAACTGATTACATGATAATGGGAAAACATTTAACTAGAATGCACTTCAATCAAAGTAATTATTCATAAGCAACGATGACATTTACCATGCCATCCAACGTCGCACCTAATCAATGCTTGTGTGTACGTCTTATCAAAACAATAATCCATACGCTGAACATAGAACCGGAAATACACGATGGTATCAAAGTTGGCGGCTGCACTGACAGCAACTTCATTACAATGTGCTACGAACTTGATTAACAGCTGGTTACGCATGTTACAATAAATGTTGATTGCTAGAAACCACACCCGCACGGTTCACGTAACTTGTTTCCCTTGAATGCAAAGTCCTACCGCCAGAAGCTTGATGCTGTCCCGTTTAGCACTTCACTATATTTACACACACACACACACACACACACACACACACACACACACACACACACACACACACACACACACACACACACACACACACACACACACACACATATATATATATATATATATACATATATATATATATATGCATATATACATATATATATATATATGCATTTATGTATATATATATATATGTAAATATATATATATATATAAATATATATATATATGTATATATATATGTGTGTGTGTGTGTGTGTGTGTGTGTGTGTGTGTGTGTGTGTGTGTGTGTGTGTGTGTGTGTGTGTGTGTGTGTGTGTGTGTGTGTGTGTGTGTGTGTGTAAATTACATGCATGTTGTGTTTAAGAGCAGCAGGCGCTCATAATATAATTGTAGCATGTGGTTTCTTCGTCAGCGACCAATGGGGCATTGAATTGGCGAAGTCAACGTGTCGCGCTAACCATATGAGTTTGTCCTGTTTATCCAGTAGCAGTTGTTCACGACTTCAGAATATTTTCATTTATTGTTGTTATGAATCATGATTTGCAGGGGAAAAACACACCTGTGACCATTAAACGTTAATGTATATTTAAAGGGTATTTTTTTTTTGGGATGGTATCATATGAGTCTCATTTCCTCTCTGAGCGATAACACAAGAAAATACGTCAATTGTGCATGTTGCGGTACTCGACCCAGTCGATATTGATTAACGTATAACAAAATTATAAAGCTTTTTCCATGGCTCCGATATTGTTTAATAATCGAGAATGTGAATTGATTACAACCTTATCGCTTCAGCTGCTAAACAAAAACGGACGCAAAGTAATAAGGGCGCCACATCGCCGTAAATGCATCTTAACGCCGAGGTTGATCGATTCCGTTGGTACTTTGCAGGGCCTCTAGTGTATGTACCAAATTAATCAAGTAAAGGCTATACATGTGTCCATCTAGACTGATGTGCTGACATAGTATGAACTATTCCCGTGATATTTGTTTTATCGTCATATAGTGCGTTGGCGTAACATTTTTGCCTCTCGACGTTCTCATTTGGGTTGACGTTAATAGCACAGGTGGTTTTCTTGTTGTCTACTTTAGATATGCCAACAAACAGAAGAGGTTTTTTTAGATGGCTCTTTGCTGTGTGGCCTACTGATGATGAAACATTGATCGCTCATCTGAGGTCGAATCATATTGCGTTATCTAGCATATTACATTACAGCGAACAAAAATGCATCGTACCCATCTTAGGTTATCGATTGATGATATTGAATTGCACATATTACTTTTTATTTCACTATGTAAATATTACCCATATTATTGCGCTTTATCATCAAAGTGCTAAATTTGTTAGGATATGCATTAATTGATAATAGCTGCTCTTGTACAGATCAAGGGAACGTTCAGCTCCAGTTCAGTTCACTTCTTCTTGATTATCGATTAAAGGAATAATGATCAGAAGATCTTCAAATAGAGGTTAGGTATAATCTCGGGTTCATATATATAGTACTTATATCATTGCACCATATTACCAAGTTTACTTCCAAATTCAGTGGTCAAATGTTTTTTATGCAGGTTTGAATATTATGATAGACCACACACAGAATACAACAAGAAATCCATTGTGCTTCCCAAAGACTTCGATGACCTATGATTTTTTAAATTTCTGTTCTAAGTACATATATCACTGCACAAGAATACCAAGTTTACTTAAACGTCAGTGGTCAAATTTTTAGTTCGAGGTTTGACACCACTATAGGAAGACAATTAACAATAAATTGATAAATGGCTCGCCATAGAGTGCGGCGAGACATAATTTTTTTTCTTTATTTTTTGTAAAACACATATTTTTCTGTCTGTATGTCAATTATAATGTAATTCGTGTTGCGAACCTTTCTTAAGAACAAAAATATTATCAAAGACGCAAATTTCCATTGGCTTAGCATGTGGATCTTAGATTTGTCAGACTCAGATATTTACACCAGTGACCTTTACTATTTATTTTATATTTCTTTTGCTTTATATACGAGCTT
Source organism: Urechis unicinctus (assembly GCA_034190875.2). Classification (NCBI taxonomy): domain Eukaryota; kingdom Metazoa; phylum Annelida; class Polychaeta; order Xenopneusta; family Urechidae; genus Urechis; species Urechis unicinctus. The sequence continues at coordinate 51,194,675 of CM067358.1, read as the reverse complement.
ACTCTGTGCCAAAAAATCTTGAAAATCTACACACGAATTTAGAACTCTCGCAATAGTCTTTAACTTGACTAAGTACGACCAGATAATATTTGTATTCTTCATTGGACGACTTCAGGGTTTGCAAGCCTGATGTGATAACTAGAGCTGGTTTGCTATTGTTATTCAGCCTATTTCGGCAGAAGTAGACAACATAAGAAATAGCAAGATTGCACAAATAATGCGAAGATAATACTATTATGCGGACACCGCACGAATTAATGAAGTTACAATTAAGGTATGCAATTTTTAGTTTGCAATGAGCCACTGACCAGTTTGGGGTATTTCATTTCAAGGGTTAACGAACCCAATAATATCCACGAGATTATGACTGCAATCGATTTCTTTCACCCTTCACCCTTACCCTGCATCTAGTTGCGTATGCCTTTGCCGTTCCTTAATTCCAGTAGCCAATGGATGTCTCGACTGCGTTATCAATCCCTGAACTCAAATCCATTTTCCTCTCTATTATATTACTTCTTTGCCCTGCCCTTAACGTCTTTTCAATGCCGTCGTGGCAAATAGTAGGGTTGATTTAAAATGGACTACAGCGTAGCAATCTATAGGGTAATGAAATATGTTGTGATCCTCTACATGTATCTAGTTTCGGATGCACAAAGGGACCCAGCATGTCCAGAAGACCAGGGATGAGGTCATACTGTACGTGATGTTTGTTTGCGCACCCCGTGTGACGTTTACAACCATCTTTGTTCAGAACAATGCTCCTAAATTACTTTAAAAACGTTAGCCAGCCTTTCAAACATGTGACTAACATGTCTTGCCTACCATTTAAATCATAAAGCGATTTACCAATGAAAGAGTCAAATGGAAGTTTATTTATGCAGCAAATGCCGTCGTAGCTCTACAAAATACAATTACATCCCTTCAATTGTATATACTACAACACTTTGTAAGCAAAGCTTTATATCAAAAATACGAGAGGGGTTATGTGTAATAGTCTGGACATCAAGTAAGTCTTATATCGATCACTGTGTAACCAGCGTCGGTCGAGATGCCTTGTTATTCACTGTACTATTCACACGCTGGCGAATGCGAGGTGATTCGGTTTAGGATAAGTAATCACCGTTACACCACTACTAGGCCACACACCAACTCGGACTTATCTGCGTCGATATGTCGAACGCAGTAGGCAGGAAAATCGCATATGCTTTCTATGTAAATCTGCACTGACGCCACCCTTTTGTGCAACATCGGTTGACACTCAGATAAATGAGCCACCCCCGGACTCTACCCCCACATAACATTAACTCGTGAGAGAGGATCAATAACGTAATTCATTATGTGAAGATCTTCGTTTCACAGAGAAGTCCAATAACTACCATCAGAAGACGGTATGTTAGCTTACTTCTTACAGCACTCTGTTAGTATTTTCGAAATCAACAATACCAAATTCCTAATAGATTCTAACAAGCAATAGCATGACAGTATTAGAGAGCGAGAGAGAGAGAGAGAGAGAGAGAGAGAGAGAGAGAGAGAGAGAGAGAGAGAGAGAGAGAGAGAGAGAGAGATAACATTAGGGCGTGACGATCATCAGAGGAACTAGAAAATATCCTCTCGATCCAGCATGAGTCATTTTTCAGACCTGTTGCCCAAGCTGCCATTGCGTGCAGTTTAATATCTTTATTCTATATTTGACAAAATGTTACTATACAAACCATCTTAGAGGAACATGTTATTGAAGTACTTTAAGTTACCTACTTTGAACTGCCACAATGTCTTTGTTCAGAAACAACCTTGCACGTAGCTTCTCGTTTATGTGTACATCTTTATACAGAAAAACATTATATCGGCGGTTAACCGAGTCAAGAAGTGAATTGTAGTTTTGGCAACATGATTATGATGACCGAAAGGCATATGAACAGCATATGATGAATTATTTGTCAGATAGTGTTATTGTGATCGTCCTTGTCTTCCTGACATCAGATGAGTTCCTTATACTCTCCGCAATTCCTTTCTTGTTGATTAGCATGGTTTGCAATTTGTCAGCTGTCAACCATGGCTACTGACCAAAATGTCGTTTCCGGCCTTACAATATGAGGCTGGTTATATATGAAAAACGATTAACAGTATATTGTATGCAGCCATATAGAGTAGGAAACATAATATTGTTGCTTGTCTTTCGTCTTATCCGCATAGTAATAAAAGACTATAACAATACATACGCGATAAAACAAATAGCTCATTAGCCAGAGTTAGTGACGATATAAAACAAACGATTGTTGGATTGGACTGGCATGATGCCTGCTTGAGAAATATATTCTTGTTTGGAGCAAACATAAAACCGACGTTGCGCTAACTAACGCATTAACGACAAATGATTGCATAGCCTAATTGAGTACAGCTCGACTCGGGCACTTAATGGCCTGCGTACTTCAAATATTCCCTTGGGATTATAAATAGTTGGTCACATTGTCGCTAAGCTAACTGGCACTGCTTTGCTACAGCGCACAAACACGACCAGAATATATCATCACTATTCACGCATAAAGCATTCAAGTATCGTAAAAGCTGCATGCGGGTAAACTTACACAAGGCATGGCGAATAATGACCTAATTCTAAGCACCCTTTGCCAGTCAGCACCGTGACACATAACACACAATATTGGCCGACAATGGCAGTTAAAATGCATCTGCTGTCTTCATCAGAGATTATGACGAATTTTTCTAGGGACCGTGGCCATATATTTCTAGGACCGTGGCCATATATGCCCCATCAGTTAATGGACTGACTGAACAGACTAACAGGACAGAATAAGTGTAGTCCTATGCATGAGTTTCCAATACATGCCCTTTAGTCGCTTAATTTGTTCATGCATGACTTGTATGAATTACGGCTCATTATGGTCTTAATACAGTTAACGAAATGTGTCTACTATTCAATTTGCAGAGTTGTATATCAATGTAGTAGTTGTCCCCAATCAGCTTGTGCTTGAGCGCAAAGTACCCGGATACATAATCTAGCATGTTTACATCAATGACAGAGGGTGTTATACAGTTGATAGAATCATTCGTGTAATGAAAACTGGGGCTTTAGGTGTATGGGGATGCAACAAAGCTAGCGTGTGCTCAAAGAAAGGCATTTGTTCGATAACTATCGTTAGTCATACTGCGTTCTGGCCATAAACCCACCCCACACGGAAAGATCATGGCCAATACATCAATATTCTGACACAACGTAAACAAATCGTAAATAAGTTTGACTTATTTCTGGTGACACCTGTCATGGCAGACGTTATTTGCTGATATAGATATACAGGTATGATAGTCCCGAGTTCACGACATTCATGCTAGCAGACATACATTGATTTGGGGAATTATGCTGACAGTATCCTGAAGGACGTTTCAAAATCCCGGATGGAACCGAACCTCTGATATTAGTATTCAGAATGTGGACGGATGTCACGCATCGAGAGCAGGGTACTCGAGGCGATAACATTGAATCAGTGTTCGGCATAGATTACCGCACGCCTGTGAGATCCTGGTGAGCTTTGGTTGCAGTGAGTCGTATATCAAGAGGGTTTGTAATATTCCTGCCGTTATTGTTGGTATTCTTGTCGCTACTGTTCCTATTCCTGTCGCTATTGTTGGTATTCTTGTCGCTACTGTTTATTATTTGGTCGTTATTGTTGGTATTGTTGTCGTTTTTGTTGATATCATTGTCGTAATTGTTAGCATTCGTGTCGTAAACGATCATATTGTTGTTGTTATTGTTTACATTATTGTTAGAATTATTGTCGTAAACTTTTATATTCTTGTCGTTATTGTTTATATTGTCGTCGTTATTTCTAAAATTATCCCGTCGTTATTGTTAGCATTCTTGTCGTAAACCTTTCCAGCAATATCGACTCAAAAGTTAACAGTTTTCGAACTATATTATGCAACGTCAATTGCATATAATTTCCTTCCATTAAAACTTTACTTTTGTGGCTAATTCATGATATTGATCGACACGTTTTTAGCGACATTTTGTTTAGGAGCATATATCATACTGCTGCTTCTACTTCTCCCTTTATCAATAATTTTACTATCATTCCTACTAACACCATTGCTGCTTTGAGCATTTCGGTGATTGGTACCTTACTGATATGTGCCAAATCATAATCGGTATTGTATTTGTAGGATCATGTCAGTAAAGTAAAGGTGCATACCACTGATAGGCCAGTGCTAGTTATCGCACGGTCGCATGGGTGATATGGGGAAAACAAGAAGACGCAGATCGTCCGAGTGTGTTTTCCTATATCATCCACGTGACCATGTGAAGTCACCCCTCAGCGATATATTTCTGGTTATATTGCTGCCTGTAATTTTGGCACATTAAATAATAGCGATAATTTGGATTGCGATTCCGAATAATATCACAAAACTATGACCTAATAAACTTGTATTTCTGTGGTCTATCTATGATTGGTGTTTCTGTGGTCTTTTTTTGATTGGTGGTTGCGTATGGCGATATTCACGAACTGACTGGTTACAAGTTAGCGTTAAAGTGAATATTGTACACACCAGATCTACCGTGCCGTCGAAGCCAAGGCTATTTATTTTTCCACATGGTTTAGTCACGATGCACAGTGTCATTGTGAATATCATTGTATTCTAAACTCACATATATTCAAAATCATAATGTCGCCTTATGCTATGACCCAATATGTCTACTCAAACCTTTTATTTTTTTGTGATTGTTGAACGTTGATTTTAGGTGTTGATTGAAAGCAAATCAATGGCAAACAGTTTTACAAAGCCAGACAAAAGCAAAAGCAATATATCTCCTTATATGAACGATATAAAAAATAATTATGATATTGTGCCCTACACACGTTGGTACATAAAATATGGAAATTATATGTTTATTCATCAAAGCCATAACTCGCACAGCATAAATATATCGAGCGATTGCCTTCCTATTGTTTCAATTTCGAGATAAGTCAAAGGATGATGATATTTACAAGTACAAACGGTGTCAGTAGTTAGTATTCTTTATCCGTATGGTACAGAGCTATCGATCTATGTCCTATTTGATGCTTTATTCATCTTCACCTGAGACAAATACATCTACAGCATGCGTTATGGGTCTAAAGCCACACCTGGTAAGTCATGAGCATAAGTTAATAACATCATGTAAGCCGTAGATTATCATCTTACCAAATGAAAGCCTCGGTTAATGTTCCGAGAAAAGGAATTGGTTTCGTCGGACTGATGCCTTACGTGTAGAACCAAACAAAGCAACCATTATCTGTCCGTTTACAATACCACATCCTTAATGAAGATGAAATGAGTAATTCATGTTGGTAATGTCACAGAAAACGTTCGTCACTGGATTGAACATTGGTCGCATTCAGATTCTGAACGATTCTGTACAATTAGAACGTGTTAGATATTGAATGTATGGCATGTCTATATTATAGTGTCAATGTACCGGCCATGCGATACCGCAGTTAATATGTCCATCTGCCGAGTATCGTTGCTTACAAAATTGGTCGCGTGCTAATGCATCAACTGCATTATATAGACAAACATACGCGTGCAATTCCCATTTGATTTGTGAAGTATAGTTAAGACAATTACAAAGGAATGCTATGAAAAATATGAAATGTAAATACTGCACTTCACCAGCAACAGATCGTCTTTAGCGTAATAACATTAGTGGTGTAAGTAGACATATATCTTTGAGATTTTGCAACCGTGTGTGTGAGTGTAAGTGTGCGCAATGGGGTTGTCGGGGCGGTTATTTGATAATCGTCTCTGACATCAGTCTAAAATCCTCTTTAATATAGCCATCTCAATGTCGACAGCGCTGCCTGGCTTTTGGCAAAATATGATCAAAAATTATTGCAGTTGCTGGAACCATTGAATGTCAAGCATTGGTGAGTTTCTAGGAACACTTCACTTTATATATGTGTACTAAGGCACTATGAGGCTATTGAAACTGGCGAACCCAGTCACCTTTGAGGATGCTCTTATCTTTATTGCTAGACTCGATAATCAAGCGGAAGAGACGAAAAATAAATCCAAACGTTGTCGATTAATGCATATCCTATCAAATATAGCTTTGGATGTTAAAGCGAATCCTTGCGAGTAGCTCATACGTAATGAATTATAAAGTAATTTGCGCAGCTCACTATTAGTCAAGCATATGTTCAATTACTATTTATGTGCCAGTGAAATATTGGGACAGTACGTAAATTAGACGCACAGTTCAAATTTTCAGGGCAAATTGTTCGTGCTTAGATTATGTCTACGGGGCCCTAGACAATGTTCAATAATAAAAGTACAGTAATTTTGATTATTAATCGTCCGCAATTCAGAGTAGCTTGAAGAAAACTCCCGTAACAGCATATCGCCGGGATAGGAGTTTAGATGCAACGATTTGAAGTGTCTGTCAACTCCTACAATGTTAGAAATTAATTATCAAACAAGAAGAGTTCTAAGGCTGCCGATAGAAAAATCAGTAACGGATAATATGATACACTTGGATATCATTAAGCGTTTTTCAGGTATTGGTCACAAACAAATAACATTGTGAATTATCACGTGTGTTGATTAAAAAGGCTTATATTCTTAGTGCTAGCAAAAATCGGGCAAATAAACAAATCAACGTAATATGGCCGCAAGATTTCGCTGGCTTGAACAAAAGTGGCATACAAACGAGGCCACCATGTAGCAGTCTTGTAAATGTTGCTACAATTTTGAGGTTTTAAAGCATTGAAGGTGCTTATGGCGAATGGTTAAGTAGTCTGTTCGCATGCTGAAAATGAGACGGCAATGAATAGTGCAAGATTCATGCAAATGTGATTGCAACTGCATGATCGACAAAGGATTACCACACGAAATGGCGATAAGATATCCTGCCGTAACAGGCTGTTATGCTTCATTTATATTTGGAAATGTGGGCTGATATCGATGTTCATCACTGATATGAATTAATGAACGATTATTGTGCGTATTGTGCGATTCGTACAATTAGTTTTACCACAATGTATACAGGATGGATTGCAGCTAATGTCATATTTGTATCCATGCATGATTCCGTGCAAAATAATGCACCTTTTCACATGACGTCCATCGCTGAAGGAAGTTAAACTAACTTCTTCTAGTTTATCAAACTATTTTGCATATACATAACGCTTATATTATGAGCGTTGTAAAGTTATTAACATATGTGATGACTTTTCCCGACGATAAGCGTCCCAAATACAAGACCCTCATAAATGTGATTCAGCTTACCAATCCACAGGGTTTAGCTTTACGGGAAATTGATGTAGGATCATTTGGCTAACACCAATGGGGGCATTTAGTTAAGCGTTAAATGAGTCGGGTTATTTGTACAAGTAGTAAATTACTTCAACATAGACAATTCCTTATAAAACTTTGCACATTGGAGCACGCTATGCTGTTAATGATAATATAAAGAACACACTTGCTTCCGTTCGTGCGATTAGCGTTCAATGAAAGACAGACAAGTGATCAAGGTGTTGCATAAATTCATTGATGTCTTAACGCCTCCTTAAGGTTCGTTTCTATGATCCTAAATTAGAAAAGAACGGTAAGTATGGTGTTTGATGGACGGCATACTAACAGAGGTGAAGCAAAACAAACCGAAATTTTGGTAAGAACAAAATTCAAATAAGCATAAAACCTTTATGACCATAAGCTACGTTCAGGAGGGTTAACAGTTCGTCCAAACATTTATTTGTTCTAGATTTTATGACATCAACACATTCAATATGAATGTGCAAATCATCTGGCACCAGTTTTAGAGAAATGCGAGCAGTACGTAAACAGGGAGAGGGGCCGCAATTATTACCAACCCCCCCCCCCCCCCCCCCCCCCTCCATCTCTACGTTGTACTCCATAGGCGTGCGGATGAATAAGCCAGCACACAATACCAAGGATGAATATTTATAAAGATGCTATTGCAAATGTCGTGGATCAATTACAACATAGAAAGGAATGGTTTATGAAGAGTGGTAAGAAGCCAAATTTTGAGATTCACACGCTCTGTCGTCTCAACAGTACATTCTAGTCAATCGCTATATTAGCATACACAAAGACTTGTCCAACGCCCTAACGTACAAAGTAAATTTCCAGACAATGGCAATACAGGAAGACCAGGGTGTATTCATTTGTAGCTAGTAGTCTGTGCTGAAGTTACAAGAGTTTGTTTCATTATTTCTGGAGACATTGCTGTATCTACCCATTTTGTAACATATGTTACAAATTTATGTAAGTCTCGTTTTCCTTGATGATAGAGGTAAATTTATTATGTTGACTAGAATAAGGAGGTATTGGATTTTTGGGAGATTATGCCCTTTCAGCAAACATATTCATTGCTATCATTTTGTACATCCACAGACGATGCTTGGCTGTCCATGTACAGTTGTGCATATGAGTTGTGATACTCTTGAAATGGCGTTTTTGTTTAGTGTTTAGTACTAGACATCAAAGATACCCAATTGATGTATGACTCTGTGTGGACATAAAGCTAGATCAATAGCTTTTTGTAGCAATCCAAAATACACACTCTTACCTGTCAAGCAAACACAATCGAATTACTCTTTACTCTTTATAGGACACTATAAAGACACATTATATATTGACACATTGAAAACCAAACAGATCGCAAGCAGGATATATAATGCCCACCATATAAGAAACAATGTAGCACAGAGCATCGAGGCATATATCTATATAGTTTCTCGACTGTGCAGATTATATCATTAGTATTCCGATTAATGATTATCACATTATTTTGTTTGAAACATAATGCAACGATGTGTTGATTTTATAATAATTTTTACAGGTTTTTTACGACCTATTAGTTAGCAAATATTCAAGCTAGCATGCGAAACAGCTAAACTTTCTCAAACCCATCATCTACTTGATCTTGTTCCATACGTTATCACGTTTTAGATGATTGTGAATTTGCATTCCTTTGTTGCAAAAGCATTGCAGGTACAGACTGTTGATATGGCTCATTGTTGCCCCATTACAGTTCACAAATACGGAACATAAATTATCTGAAAACTATCATGCTATTATTTCTCTTTTATTTATCACGGTTTGTACCGGCTAGAATGAATCCCGATTATTATCCATCAAATATATCCCGCTGCTTAGGATGATAGGTCTTTTAGAAGATATAATAATGAATTTCCGCTTTGCTTTCAACCCGGATATGACATAAATATAGCCAAATTGTATGATTCAATAATAGCTGCAGTAAGCTCTCGTTGCATTAAAGAGCTAGGCAGAAATCCATAAAGACAGGAAACGCAGTTTAAGCCAAAAATACACCTTTTATGACCAGTTATCTCCTTGATGAATTGTTGTATCGGTCTGCAAGTACTAGTAATAATTACCTGTCATTGTATAAGGCAAGGTAACAACACTCTATATAAGTGGAGATTAAATTCGAACACAATTATCTTGTTTACATTTCCGAACGATGTGAATAGCAACATTTTAAATTTACATTACCCTTTAGTCAAGCCTAAGGCCTTGGGTTCGAACCGATTGCTTGAATTGCGCTGCATATATATGCCATTGATTCTTCTTCAGCAATGTTTGTTCTATTATCTTGCAAACTGTATCAACATGTTGCTATCGTAGCTGGTTAGCTGTGTATGCTTTTAAACAATCTTTAGGTTGGAGTCTATGATTGTCAAGGAACGGAATATAACGTGATTATTTTGAATGTTCCATGTGTAATACATTTACTTCAGTATCAACGACCGCAATAGTAATTATAATCTGTCAAAGTTTTCATTAGCATTGTCATTCATCTGACGCTTGAGCCACAAAGGTACATGCGCGCGCAATCGTGTTGACCATGAATGCTCTATGAAGGTGTCGATTACTGTCAGTCACACAACGGAATAAATCGGGGATTCTGCTGAAGCGTACATAGCAGTGAGTGCAAGGTGGTTGTGCGACCATCCTCTCTATCATCCGCAAATTGCCTCACCAAAAGAACTTATGAATGCTGGACGTACTCTTAAATTCATTTTAAACGCGCTGACAATACTACTTGATATGTTGTTGCGAGCTTTATTAGTAAGATTTCGCAGTCATGCATAAGGAATCGCTCTGTGCTGGCCAGTGCGTATTTCCTTGATAACCAATGTCTCTTTCTAGTCGCCATACAATCCTCCACATATGCCAGCCACATTGGCTTGGGGTTCATGCACAGACCACAAAGATGATAGAAATTACCACATGAAAATATCATGAGGAAATAGATAACTCTGAATTTGTCCCAATGCTAACCAGTGGTGTCCTGTGACCACGAGATGGATTGCAATGTGTGTATTAGCGCCAAAATATTGTCAACTTTGCATGCAATTAAACCTTAGCTTTAAGCTTTGTGCAAATAATGTCCAAGAATCATGAGTTCGAACGGTGTTGTATGTGCGTGTAAAGCTTACATTTGTCAATGAGTTTGCCCAACACACAAAAGCTGCTCACGTATTAGGTGCCCCTTTTCATGATTGATCCAGAGGTTGCACGTTGTTTATTGAAATTAATCGCTTAATATGCAAAACATCAGATTATTTTAGCCTGATAGTAGTAGTATTTCACTTTTTGAAAAGTAATTGCAAGTCGACGATGCTTTGGGATGCCGAAGAAGGAAAAATAATTTCGTGAACTTTACCATATGCTCAATCATTATTTTTACATATCACAGCACATAGTGTATTGGTATTTGACAATGAAACAGACATAGCATATAGTAAAAGAATAATCAATCAATCAAACCGTGGACATAACAGTCGTCCTAATGTATTCGACATATGTGATATGTTGGTGGCGTATATCCTTGAAGGTCATACCAAACACCATTATCGCTCACGAATATGAGCCCATTGATCATTACTGCTTTTCTTTTTGCTTTACATCGACAAAGCATTAGGTATTAAAGGATTTATTGTAAAGCCGCTTTGGGTATGAATCTTAGGTGATATCAGAAAGGCCTGGAAATCAACAAATAGCGACATATACGTCCCTACAAGCAAAATGCTGTGTGTTTTGGTTGGTTACTCACACATCAGCATGACGAAAGTCTAGACCAGCCAATGTAAGGTAAAATCATTAATACATCTATTAATTCATTTTTGTCATATCAATGGACATTCATCATTTTTATAATGGGGTTAAACATAATAATGATATAACATCAAGCCTTGGCGTTGTGCTAGATGTACGTCTATGTAAAAACATCGTAATTCTCAGAGTGCATTATATGAATAGTGCTCTAATAGTCAACCCCTCATACCGACAACTATTTTACTGATAAATATTCTCTGTTTGTTAAGCATGCTGCTATATTTCCATATCTTCTTAAGTCGGGGCTTCAATCCGCTGGACAGAAGTTATTAACACCATGCACTTATCATAATGTCACCGACTCGTTGATTACAGTGTGTCAGATAAATCATCTTATTGCTTACCTTATCAGCTTATCGGAGTAAAAATGATAACGTTACAATCTATAATACTACGTGTTACCCGCATTCATACTGACAAAGTCATTCTATGATATTGTCAGTCGTAGCAATAAATATCAAATGTTAAAAAACTCCTCGAGAGCAAAACATTCCTTTCAATCTGTTCACTAAGTACACACACTATTCGTGGATACTAATTTGTAATCACAAGAAACCTGTCGTGTTTTATGCATCCGGACATTTCTTATCAGCAACGAAGCTACATGTAAGAAACGGATGGATGATTGGAGGACGCGGCACCGTTGGACTATGTGGTAAGTTACATAAAATGTTCGGATGTTCAGCGAAATTTTCGATGTGACAGGATGATGTTTAACCAATTATCATGCTGTTGCATTCATTGTACTCGGTAAAGGCTCTTGAGAGTGAGTATTTTATTGCACAACTCAATGCGGATATAACAATGTTCTTCAATCGGATGAAAATGGTACTTATTTCAGCTAGTTTACATACAGAGGCACACAGTATGCACAAATGCCAAAATAGGAAAGTGCCCATTGTGTCATTGGTTTACTTGATGAGAATATTCATAGAAGAATAAGTGAACTATATATCAAAATGCCTTTTAATATACATGTTAAGCTACTATATAACACAGAGGGACAGACAAACAGTCAATAGTATGGTTTTATTCAGAACCGATTAACCATTGTCCATTCATTGATTGCTTAACATGGCTTTCCTGCAGAAGGATGGTTAACATCAAGATCCATATTGCATGTTTAAAAAGATAGATTAGATAGATCAATATATTTATTTCAATTAATCATACTTATCTGAGTACAAGTTTCATAAAAATGGATTAGATAGATAGATAGATATATTTATTTCAATTGATCATACTATTTTAAGTACATAGAGCGACTGCTGATGTTTTATTATTTGATGGTAACAGCTTTGGCGGCTTTGGTTGGAAATGTGAAACGCCATTTAAGTTTACGGAGGGGTACTGGGAACTGGCATTGGATAAAGGAATCTCTGAAGGTGTATTAATTGACAGCTACATAGAACAAGAAACAAATCTGCAATTTATCAATGCGCTGCATCCCATGCAAACAGACCATCCCAGTAAACGAAATGGCGAAATACATTTCTTCAGGAATCACCTTTTCGTGACACAATTTGCAAATAATCAAACATTCGTGGTAATGGCGCACAACCTATGCAAGTTATTTGTGTGTTCATCAACATCATCATTTTTGTAAAATAGATTGAACCACTATCGACAAAACGTGATTAACATAAGCAAGGTAATCACGCACAACTCTTCTAAGATCCATCATATTGTGCCATTGAATACACCACAGGAAACCCAATAAGCTGCTAATAGCTACCTACCTTTATAGGGATTGGGAATTGGTTACCCAGTATAATATAAGAACGCACAGAGATTTACCATCTTGATAATGCATTGTGATTTAAACACACTCGACCAAAAGGCAACATCATTAGTTAGACCGGCTGTAAGTGGAATACAATATGAAGCGTTTGCTTGGCACAAAATCATTGCTTGAGCTAACATATAGTGATTAAAATATGGCGCACTTTTATCAAGTAAATAAATGTACGTGTGTACTACTATTATTAACGGGATAGTTTTCACCATTAACCTACCCTACCACATCACAGTTATTCCCGGTTATACTGCATACATATGCTTAGATTGCTTCCGGGAGACATATTTTACTCGTCGACACAAATATTGGTGACAATAAATTGTTTTACAAAATACAAACTGATATTACAAGAACCAGCGAGGTTGTAGCTTGGGTTCTGGTATATTCCTTACATGATACGGCTGTGCTGGTTAACTGCGGGTTTTACGTAATAGACAATTCATTAGTTGATGTGCCAGCATAGCGCAAGCAATTTGTTCTCGTTGATCATGGTATAGAAAAGTATTTTATGACAAACTGTCTTCTGTGTTCTATGATCCAGCTTATTCAACTGCAATGAATTAATCGGGTCACAGATTAGAGCAATGATGGCATTGCATGTACAACAACACCATTTGTTTGATGCGTGCCATCATTGTGCTGTTCAAGTCTCACACAGAAACTATCAGTTACACTTTAACTGTAATCTACCCTCATGTAGTAAACTAGTTGGAGTATAAATCAAGCGTTATACATAGTGGGATAGTGAAATATTGTAGCATCATTAAGGGAGCCGATACGTTTTTGGTGTATCAAAACAGTATCCTTCACAAAGTTGTTCTACAGCCAAGAAGTTCTGACCTTCCCAATATATATAAATACATTTGATACTATGATGATGATGGTGATGACTAACGTTTAAGTCTGAGGAAGTGAGTGATAGCAGCAATGGTTGGGACTATGGCTATGGATTTTGTAGGTTCTATGCATATCTCTCGGTTAGCCGTACAATCCCAGTAAATGACGAGCATAAGAATAATGTGGTACCACGTATGATTGTAATGTAAGGTGACATTAACGGCCCTGTATTGCGTGATTCCATATGTGAGGCAACTTCCACATCGCCATTTCCATTGACCCAATCTACATGGCATGCATGCATTCCTCAGACAGTCATCTTTTTGGTCGCCGTTTAAGCGTTTGTTGATATATGACCATAAATGGCATGAATGCCACAGGTGTAATATGGAACCATGGCTAAATTGGCGAGATATTGTCAGTGTGGTTTGATCAATGTAGTACACAGAACCGCGCTTTCCAATAATACTAAATTCAATTCTTATCCTGGTTCACTTGCTCTATCATTCCGTTCTGTCGTTTGGATCATACTCGGGTCCCCATTAACAAATGTTTGAATTGGCCAAAACATTTGAGCACCCACAAACCAAATATGACTTGGCAAACAAAACAGCCTTTGGTTTCAGCTACTTGTCGCCTATATGGCGCAAACTGAACATTTTGCCTTGTTGAGATAACAATGCTGTACAATGCATTTGGTCCCCTTGCTCCGCGCATTGCACTAGTCAATCCCAAAGATCTAGTGATCATTTATCATTCGCTAACCTAATGCATTACAATCGTTTCATTTGCGTTTTACGGACAACCGCAATGTACACACAAGTGTCTCATTAACGCCAGTGTGCTGCATATATTCAATATGTCATATGTATCAATGTGGCCAGTTATCTGTATCTTATTACATGATGCTACCAGTAAATAACCAATGTGGCCAGTTATCTGTATCTTATTACGTGATGCTACCAATAAATAACCAATGTAGCCAGTTATCTGTATCTTAATACATAATGCTAACAGTAAATAACCAATGTGGCCAGTTATCTGCATCTTATTACCTGATCCTACCAGTAAATAACCAATGTGGTCAGTTATCTGTATCTTATTACCTGATCCTACCAGTAAATAACCAATGTGGCCAGTTATCAGTATCTAATTATATGATGCTACCAGAAAATAACCAATGTGGCCGGCTATCTGTATCTTATTACATGATGCTACCAGTAAATAATCAATGTGGCCAGTTGTCTGTATCTAATTACCTGATGCTACCAGTAAATAACCAATGTGGCCAGTTATCTGTATCTTATTACGTGATGCTGCCAGTAAATAATCAATGTGGCCAATTATCTGTATCTTAATACCTGATGCTACCAGTAAATAATCAATGTGGCCAGTTGTCTGTATCTAATTACCCGATGCTACCTGTAAATAACCAATGTGGCCAGCTGTCTGTATCTAATTACCTGATGCTACCAGTTAATAATCAATGTGGCCAGTTGTCTGTATCTAATTACCTGATGCTACCAGTAAATAATCAATGTGGCCAGTTATCTGTATCTAATTACCTGATGCTACCAGTTAATAATCAATGCAGCAACTTATCTTTACGAAATCATTTGCTGCTACCAGTTAACCAATAACGCGGCCGGTTATCTTTATCTGAATATAAAGAATGTTAGCCATGTTGCAAAAAGCAGTCTTCAGCAGATGTTCCGTTCATTGATACCCGAGCACAGCAAAGAAGTGCTCACCAAGGGAACCGAAACGAGGTTTTGTCCTAGATACAAGGTACGGAAATAGTGCCGCATACTCAATATTAAAGATGAGCACGCACATTTACGCACATCAACTGCCGTCGTTAATCAATAACAACATAAGCAAGAATGCTGTAAGGGGTTCATTGTTTTATTTATCGTGATATATAGGACGAATGTGCTACAAAAGGCCTCAGCTGTTTTCAGAGACACCATCGGGAGCTAATCTTTGGCACGAGACCTACCAACAGCTATTTGCTAGCGGCGGTCAGAACGGAATGAACAATGAGTCACTCTCTCTCGCAATAGACTCCTCACAAAACTACTGAGGTTTAACTTGCTGTCAAATTTGCTGTATTCAGTTACACAGGATTACCTTACCATGCTTGTTGATTGCTGAAGGACTTATTTTTGTCAGGTCAATTGCAATGGCAACCAAAAAGAGTAAGCTGATTTACCGGCATAGCCCCCAGTAACGGTGCTATATACATGAAGTGACGCGCGCAACGCGCTGCTTGTGGTGACAAAGCGTATTCAAACAATGCTATTGTAAATTACGCAGGAATACGATGTTATGTATCTCCAAGCAAGCGTTCAGACTGACTGCTATCACACGATCGGCGCTACTGCTGAAACCAAATCCAAACCTTATAGTATAGACAAACATATAAAATCGCATTTTTGCGCTCAGTCTTATTATTGCTGTCAAATCACTGCAGGTTGATATACTCATACTGAGAACTTACATCAGCAATGTGTTAGCATGTTATTCCATGGGCAACTATAATCCGTCATTTACATTGGGAACTCCAACATGCTCATATTTATCCCCATAGTTAGTCATCGACATATACACAAGGTTACCGTGCGTTGGTGGTTTCAAACTGACAGACTGGATTGTTCCCCCTTACCAGCGATTCACATAGATATCAAATAGCGACATCGTATTGATTATGCACTTGGTAATTACAGTGTTAGTATTGAGATATCACTATCATCCTCATCAGGCTGCTGGATGTTCCTTGAGGATTGGGATAGCGTACCTAAGGCCTCTAGATTTTAGAATCAGTGCTCTCTTTGCCTCTGAGCTTAACACATCTCTCTGCAATCTTTAGGCAAAGCTCTTTCTTAAAATTAAAAGTGAAGTAAAGTAATAAAGCGTTCTGCTCGCGTCTTTTTGTAATCAATCTCGAGTACGTATTGTGCTTCGCTACACCATATCTCACGATATGACATTATTGACACGTGGGTGATTCGTGGAATTGGAAAGCTAAAGTATATCTTTAAGCTCAGATGTAGAGGGTTACGACATGAAACTGGTGGCTGAAATGGGCATGCTTTGATGTTGGTTAGGACTGTAATACCTCCTAACATTGGTTCCAACTTACACCTGTCGCAAATGCCATTTATGATGAGATTTTTTCAGAACGTATTGCAACAAAAGCTTGCATGGTGACAGAACGATTGATATTAATTATACATACATGCCATGTTTGTTGGAAGGATGGGAATTGCAGAAATACGTTAACTGAGCAGTTATGTTTTATTTGAATACATTTGCCTGCAGGAGAGGCGATATTGATGTAGTCTGTCACTGTGAGACATGGTTAGTTACATGTAGTTTCTTTCTGAAATTGCACCATACATTTTTTGTTGCTCTAATGTGTAACCCCGACCCAGCTTCATTTGTATCACTTTATATGACGGATCAAAGAACATATCAACCAGTTTTTTCTTAAGATGTTTTGCTATGCCTGGAATTAGAAAGACATATTACTTGCGCTATGCTGGCACACCAAATTATTTATTATGTATATTATAATGGTCCAAGTTAATCAGTGCCGTATTACGTAAGACATAGACCAGGACCCAACTCAAACCTCTAGGTAAAATGCGATATAAATATTATAAAACAATTCGCTGACATGAATTCCGGCAATGACAGGTAAGGACTCTTCATCCATAAATCATTCAATTTTTTTACACATTTAAGAGTGTAATCGATTCCCAGTGCCTAAAAGGGTAATAAAATATCACCAGCTTATTGGTCATACAAATTTGTTATTTTCCTATGACTGATCTAGGACAAGGAGCGCACGATTTTGTAATGTCTGTAGCCAATATCTCATCAAAGTTGTCTTGATTCATGGCAACAGCAAAGGCGGTATCATCAAGGTGTACGAGTACTAGCCTACCTCAGCTCAGTAATAATGGTGATTAAGTAATTATTGGCGGTGACTTCAACACTGACTTCAATCGAGCCAATGCTCCTTACACTGTTGCACTGGAGACATTTTGTGGGCTGCAGTGTTCCGTTTCATGCGACTTGATTGGTAATTTGTCACACGTAAGATCAACATTCGATAATGTTTAGTATCCAAAAGTCTTATTTCGCCAATGTCAAAGTACGAGTGTCTTCATGAAAATGATAATTCATTCGACCATTTACAATTGCATGGTCATCAGAAATACCTGCCTCCCGCTGATTGTTAAAGCTGAGCGACCAACCATGCATAGACGAAAGCGGATGGAATGTGATGTCAGCAATATTGATCGTTATAAGCGTAGATTGTTATTGGAGCGGAATGTCTTAATAAATGCATTCGCATGTACCCAGATAGATCGCAATCACCTTTACTATGCATGTATGTTAGAGGGTGCTTTAGATAATTTATATACACATAACTTTATGGTTAAATATATTTACGGTTTTTACAGACAAAATGGTATTTTGTGTTTTGGTCCATTTTTCTAATTATAGGCCTAATTTGAATACCTATTGCCAGTTACATTAGAGCACCAAACGGCACAAAAATGGCTTGTCCAAACAAAATCGGTGTGACATTTGACCACCCTAACATTGGCGGCACCATAGTAGCATGGGAGCGTTCTGTGGGGAATGTTGACCTGATGACGTTTTCATTAGATGGTAAATTACTTTATTGACTTAATTTAACCGATACTAATATCAACCTTCTAGGTACGACAATGACACAAGCAACAAGAGTGAACTTTGTGCCCCACCACTATCTCGCTAAGTCATAGTGGCCCACCCCAAACTCGCACCCAAGGTGATGTTCTCCACACAGAAGTGGCCAAGGCCTACGCCTATGTAGCTGATTGATGGAAGAAAGCTTAAGGCGCCGCATTCACCAACAACACTCTGCTGATGACGGAACATTGCTCTTTTGCTTATGCCTTCTATCCAAGAAATAATTGAGTTGCAGGTGTCTCGTTATATAAAGAATAAGATTTGAAAATTTGTTTATGTTGAAATATGCAAATCTTTTATTAGTCATATTTAAATGTGTAAATCCGAACTGTAATAGAACTCATGGAATTGGCAAATAAATATCACATAAACACATTTTAATTTCACTTCTTTTATCATCAGGACTACAATTGTGGCCATAAAAAGTCAAATATGAAGATAAAGTGGCATGACTAATTGACAGTGGTAAACCTGGGTAATTAATTTGTGCACCATATTTTGTTCTGTGTTTGTGAGACAAACATTTAACTGATATGTGAATGCTCATTACATGATACTCCAAAAATAGACAAACATGTTCAGTTCAAATAATACCACACATTTTGTGAGACTAGGCAATTTCAATACGGGGTCAGCAATATAATCCACACAAAAATAACAAGCAGAAGAATGAGATAATTCCTGATTTAAAATTACAAATTAAATCATTAAAGCTAAGAATATTACCCATATCTACTTTGTTTAAAGCCAGTATACTGTCCATACTGGTCAGGGTAGAGATCTCTGATCTTCCAGACACAGCAGACGGAAATAACCATCCTATTGCCCTCCCCAAAAAAGGCATGAATCCAGAAAACAAATTGCCGACAGGTATCATGTCTAAGCATTTTATTTTAGTCCTCAGCAACCACATCTAACTCCCTTAGCAAGTACGCCCGGTACCAGTTATTTACGTCTCGGATCGAGCACAACTCTTTCCATCTGATGTAATGTAGATGTGCAGAGGTCTGGTCTGTTATTGCAACATTCTCACTCCACAGGGGTAGGCATCTCCCTACATTGAAGGCAGATGCACCAGTCTGCAAATCGCTCTCTGTGACCAATATTGTATGAAGGGTTTTCGAGCAACTGAAGAGTGCTAACTGCTAAGTTGTGCAATACCTTCAATTTCTCTTTTCTCTTTCCGTGACAGCTCTAAAGATTCAGCAGCCACTCTACTAAGCTGTGGGGCCTCGTTAGTTCTTTGTGTGTTGCCAAGGAAATCTCTGCAAACCGGGTTGACTAGCTTTTGGCCTGTCGAGGTCTAAACACCGATGACAACCAGTAGAAATATAGCCCAACATGGGACCCCCTATCTACTGAAAAAGTCAATTTGGTAAAGCAAGCCCAATAGTACCTTGTTTCGAGAAGGTGGAAAAATAAGCACTGATAACACGCCAGTTTTAAGCCAAGCTGAGATTAGGAAGTGCTAGATACCTTCGATTAAAAGGATAGACATGAACCTAAATCGTTACGACTAGCACTATTTTAAACCGACACACCAATGAATCTCTTAAAAGAAGACATAAATAGCACCAATGACTACACCCCCAAACCGACCATGATTCGTTATGTTGGCCTAAGGCTACCATGAATTATTATTGGCGCAAATGCAGATAAACATATTTCCTTTTGGGCTGTGTGTGAACACTATAACATTGTAGCTGTCATATATAGTGGATGATATGACGAATAAAATCCCTCGTACTGACTCTAAACGTTCATCTTTCTCCTTGCCAAAGTCTTCCAATTTTCAACTCCACCCATAAAAAAACCTACTAGAGAACGTTATTGGTATTCAAGAATATAACAAAAATGAGCTATTTAAGCTAAAAACCATCTGGATATTTGTATATGTATTCCAATACTTTCCTAGCTCTTTCATAATGTGTCATTATGAAGAATATCTTGCGAATTCTACACAATATCAAGATAATGCGACCTTGTTAAACCATTACAGACGGTATACTTGTGGATATATATGCTTAAGTGACAAATCTGCATTCAGCAAAGGTGAACGCAAAGACCGTTAGTCGTTCATGGTTAGTGCTGTTGTGCTACTAGGCATTACGAGCTTAAAGTTGTCGGCTGATTCGTTGCCTTATAGCGTGAACGACAACGATATTGACCTTGTTAATCGGATAAAATATGCATGAATCAGATTACCGGTAATGCCAAGTGTATAATCTTCCTAAACTGGGATCAATTAAACAGAAAATCATAAATAATATTCTTCTAAATCTTGTATTTGGCTATCACCACATCATCATTGATCTGAAAGTGTCAGTGAAAACAAATTCATGTACCATAACATATATATTTCACGGCGTTCCAGAATAGGCTCGGCACTCGGCTATCCGGAAATCCTCAGGTACATGGTAGTAGCTCGCAGCCACAAAATGTTGACATTACTACAGTTACTTTAATCTCCCTCCCCATCACTATCACCTTCAAAATGTACCATTCAAATTGTTTTGAGTGAAACATTAAATCAATAATCTTTGGGTGTCTAATGCTCTTAAAAATTAACTCAGCTGAATCAGGTCATCTGACTGAAACAGAGAGGGTTATTATCCCACTTAGCAAAATGTGATCTATATATCGTGAGCTTCACATGCATAACCTATCAAATGTATTATGTGTTTTGTGGGTTCAGCAACGTCGAGTAAATCGATGCCAAGATGTGCTGAGATGTGCTGAGCTGCGTGTGGTTCCTAATATATTTATGGGGGGGATATATCTTACGTGCGAGTCGTTTAATGTTCAATTTTGTGGTTCTGTAAACAAAAAATACATTTGCATCTACTTATCTGGTTGTAATCGAAGGTGCATCTCGTGCATCCTTAGACAGTTGGACAAGGTAATAGTAAATATGTTGATGTAACTCATATTCAATAGATCCTGTACTCGTTGCATTACTTCCAAACGCTAATCGTTTTTACCAAGATTCATATATACACATAGCTACATGTTGTTTCAATATTTTCTTAATGTCTGGCCTATGCCATTTTGTGATCTCACATTTATTCATTACAGCCGCGCCTTCAGTTTGTCTCTATGACTCGGACTAGGGTTATATGTAAAATATGAATTAGCAGGGATATTGATAATAAGCATCTTCTACGTAATATATCTGCAATATGATCGCAGCCCATGTCACATTATGCACATCGTGGAATCAACTCATATTTATGATATTTTATCATTCAAACCTTTTTCATGAGACGTTATGTTAGTTTACTTAATACACACGCTACTAACGCAAATGACCATCCGCATACAGCCAGCCACGACTGACTGGCTGACAACTAGACTAGACTAATTTTAGGTAGACCGTGCCTTTACAAATAATGAGCGCACTTATTGATATCACAATGTACATTAGGCATTTATCACTTTTGGGATGTAAATAGTGTGTAAAAGTCTGTACAAATGAAGCATCTTTACCAGTTTATTTATAACATCCATTATGCAAAACATGCTTATAGACGACCAGCCGCACAGCGCACACTCGCTAATGACATTAGCATTTTTCTGGTGTTTGCTATCAATTAAATAACCAATGCATCAATTGTACTTAGTCACTACTATTCTCTGTATCACATTAACCGTAAGCAAGCTTGCGTAGATGCACAAGGTAATAGCAACGGTTATTTTCAGTTGTAAATTTATACCAACGCAGCATGTTATAAGCAATTGAATCAACCCACTCTCAGTGTCTCCCGAATCAAGTCAGCATAGTAGGTTTTCTCTCATTACAAAGAATGAAACAAGGACATATGTGACTATTTTAAATGTTTTACTTCTTTGTATTTGGCAGGAAACACTGTGCAAAATAAGTAAAGGCTCCACAAACTTCTGCTACTTCACAAGAGACGACTGGTTACATATGGTCACACCGTAAGCATGCTATATTGCCATTAACGGTAATTTTTCATTGTATGTAATTGTGTACCAGTCCTTATGCGCTGCCGATCATAAGCACAGTCCTCCATCAGTCGTGTTTGACAGGAATATGAAGGCTTACGAATCGCGTATACTTGGTGCTTAGACGGCAATGACACAGTGGATCTCTAAGGGTCTATTAGTTAAAGCATACTGAAGAAAAAAACAAAGTTAAAATTGCCTAAGCTATTATTTCCTTGATGTTGCAAACACGCACCTCTGTCCTCTCGCCTTTTTTGCTTTTGCATCAGGTCATCCCACAAGGTCATCCCACAAGGATTCCACGTTCTAGCGGCTTAATACGTGGAAGTTATTCTCAACAAGCGAGAAGGCACGACTACCTGTGTTAAAAGATCGATGAGGAAAATTTAAGAGAAGTAATGAACCCAAGCTGTCTTTGTAATGCAAGGACTCTATCATTGGAATCAACAATAGCTATCGACAAGTGTATTCCCGGCTGCTTATGCCACGGTCTTTGAGGCAATTCCGATTAATAATACATCCTTGAAACAATACTTCGCGTTCATACACAAAAGCATATTGCAATTATGTCAATAGAGTACTTAAGTGTGTGAGATTACTTCTTCAATTACAAAAAATGTAGTAACCTTACTCACATCCCACCACTTGCAAACCAATGCGCCAAGCTACGAAAAATTCTGGACATCATTCAGCTTAATATGCGGAATTGATAGCATAAATTAGGGGTTGGCGATGCCCAAGATTGGTTAATGGAGATAAAGCACGCCACGTCGATATCATCTCATCAGTACATGCAGCTCTGTGTTTTGCAATGTAAGCTGTGTCGTCTTTCGGCGCAAATATTAGTGGTTGTATTCAAAGGCTTGAAAAGAATGACGGGTTCCTCATGTCTCAGACGGTCACGTTTTATGGCGGTCACATAACCGAAAAGCAATGCACCCTACCTGGTAGATAATTTATTTCGTGCTGGAACGTCTCAACAGCGCGGGTTTTTCAGCCAGGTCTGAGCAATGGGATTGCGCCAAGTTAGTCTTAGCACTGTAGAATAGCTGTCCAAGCATAACAATCATCTTAATCCATTGCGATATGAGCGATTTGTTGAAAGTGACGTATAATTGCAATATTAAGATTAGCTACCCATAGGGAACAAAATTATTTAACATTAGAGTAGCAAGCAAACAGCAATAAAAAAAATTAATAAATACTGGAAAAAGCAATCCTTTTGCTAGCAAACTATGACTTCACGATGATGATTCAAGCTGGAGGACTTCTGTGGAATCACATGAAAACTAATGTTACGCAACATGGTCAGCGGATGCACAAAGAGACCCAACACGTCCAGAAGACCAGGGATGAGGTCATACTTTACGTGTGACATTTACAACCATCTTCTTCCAGAACAATGCTCCTAAATTACTTTAAAAACGTTTACCAGCCTTTCAAACATGTGACTAACATGTCTTGCCCACCATTTAAATCATAAGGCGATTTACCAATGAAAGAGTCAAATGTAAGTTTATTTATGCAGCAAATGCCGTTGTAGCTCTACAAAATACAATGACATCCCTTCAATTGTATATACTACAACACTTTGTAAGCAAAGCTTTTTTCAAAAATACGAGAGGCGTTATGTGTAATAGTCTGGACATCAAGTAAGTCTTATATCGATCACTGTGTAACCAGCGTCGGTCGAGATGCCTTGTTATTCACTGTACTATTCACACGCTGGCGAATGCGAGGTGATTCGGTTTCAGATGAGTAATCACTGTCACACCAATACTAGGCCGCACACCAACTTATCTGTGTCGATATGTCAAACGCAGTAGGCAAGAAAATCGCATGTGCTCTCTATGTAAATCTGCACTGATGCCACCTTTTGTCTAACATCGTTTGACGCTCAGATAAATGAGCCACCCCCGGTCTTTACCCCCACATCCCATTTCCTCGAGAGAGAGGATCAATAACGTAAAGATCCTCGTTGCACAGAGAAGGTCAATAACTACGAACAGAAGACCAGGTATGTTTAGCTTACTTTCTTAAAGCACTTTTCGGAATCAACAATAAACAATTGCTAATAGATTCTCAGATGTAATATCATTACAGTATTAGAGAGAGAGAGAGGGAGAGAGAGAGAGAGAGAGAGAGAGAGAGAGAGAGAGAGATAACAGCAGAGGTACTAGAAAATATCCTCTCTATCCAGCCATTTTTTAGAACTGATGCCCATGCTGCCATTGCGTGCAGCTAAATGGCTTTATTCTATATTTGACAAAATGTTACTATGCAAACCAAAGAAGTATTATCATCTTAGAGAAACATGTTATTGAAGTACTTTAAGTTACTTTGAACTGCCACAATGTCTTTGTACAGTAACAACCTTGCACCTAGCTTCTCGTTTATGCGTACATCTTTATACAGAAAACCATTGTATCGGCTGTTAACCGAGTCGAGAAGAGAATTGTAGTTTTGGCATCATGATTATGATGACTGAAAGGCATATGAACAGCATATGATGAATTATTTGTCAGACAGTGTTAATGTGATCGTCCTTGTCTTCCTGATATCAGATGAGTTCCTTATACTCTCCGCAATTGCTTTCTTGTTGATTAGCATGGTTTGCAATTTGTCAGCTGTCAACCATGGCTACTGACCAAAATGTCGTTTCCGGCCTTACAATATGTAGCTGATTATATTTGACAAATGATTTATAGTATAATGTATGCAGCCAAAAAGAGTAGGAAACATAGGATCGTAATATTGTTTCTACTCTTTCGTTTTAACCACATAGTAATAAAAGAATCTAACAATACATACGCGATAAAACATAGAGCTCATTAGGCAGAGTTAGGGACGATATAAAACAAACGATTGTTCGATTGGACTGGATATGATGCCTGCTTGGGAAATATATTCTTGCTTGGAGCCAACATAAAACCGACGTTGTGCTAGTGATGGTCTTATAACCAACGCATTAATGATAAATGATTGCATAGCTTAATTGAGTACAGCTCTTAATGGCCTGTGTACTTTAAATATTTCCTTGGGATTATAAATAGTTGGTCACATTATCAATAAGCTAACTGGCACTGCTTTGCTACAGTGGACACACACGACCAGAATATATCACCACTATTCACGCATAAAGCATTCAAGTATCGTAAAAGCTGCATGCAGGTACTAACACAAGACACGGCGAAT
Organism: Urechis unicinctus; assembly: GCA_034190875.2. NCBI lineage: Eukaryota > Metazoa > Annelida > Polychaeta > Xenopneusta > Urechidae > Urechis > Urechis unicinctus. The sequence goes on along the minus strand of CM067358.1, from coordinate 51,168,976 downwards.
AATGATCAATTTTAAGCACCCTATGCCAGTCAGCACCGTGCCACATAACGCACAATATTGGCCGACAATGACAGTTCAAAGGCATCTGCTTTCTTCATCAGATATAATGATCAATATTTTGTAGCTCATGGACGAATTTTTCTGGGGACCGTGGCCAGATATTTTCTGACGCACGACCAGATCCTATCAGCCTGTGAATCCGTTTCCATGGCAAAGTGCTATACTGCGTCGCCTTTCGACACATAGAATGGGGGTCGATTCCAAGGTATGTAAACCTGACCGGTTCACCGTGACTCGGATGACCATGTTAAAGGGCAGTCCCATATCTGAAAGGGGATGCACCCCACCCGGTAGCTCAGTAGTACTGTGTCTGACCTTCGTCCCAGCGGCGTGGGTTTTTCAGTTCAGTTGGGTCAACGGGTTTGTGCCAAGTAGACACTGGTACTTAAAGGAAGCTGTCCAAGCATCCCAATCATCATCATCAATCACCGTCTCGATATCAACTCGTTCTTGGAAAATACGTTAAACCCCAATATTAACATTACCTTGCAGACCGTTAACGACATACAGGACATCACCAGAAATGTAATTAATATCAGATGTAAAACGGAACTAGCTTTGACATGGATTACGAACGGTCTGCTATGAAATTACTGATGCAGTTGTAGTTAGAAGGTATTATATCATTACTCGTGTTCATAACATTTCAAGGACACAAAATTCCAGTGAAGAATAGTAATCTATGGCAAATGCTATTTAATTTTCAGTCAACCAATGATAAGGTATATTAACAAGTAGCGCAAAGTACCCGGATATATACACTGGAGAGCAAACCACTCTATACATCAAGCAATGACCACAAAACCTTCTCTTTCATAACAGAAAAACAGTTTATAACATATGACAGTACCATTCGTTTAATGAAAACTGGCGCGCTCCGGCTTCAGTTGCATATGGACAAACTAACCGCAACAATATTGTGGTCAGCTATGTACGCGTCAATAGAAGACCGCCTGTGCGGCTTGCTAATACATAACGAGATCATTCCGTACTTATCATGATTTATTCCATTTCCATTTCAATGCCCCATCAGTTAATGAACCGGATGACTGCACATTTACCGAACAGAATAAGTGTGCTCCTATGCTTTCTAAAAACCGCTTAATGTGTTCATGCTTGATTTGTATACGGCTCATTGGTCTTACAGTTGAAGCTGTCTCTGTAGAGTTAATGCAGTTCGGCGAATCTAGCATGTTTACATCCGAGGGTGTTATCCCTATTAATTGGGATGCAGCACATGCTACTGTGTGCCCAAAGAAAGGCATTTGTTCGATAACCATCGTTGGGGCATACTGCGTTCTGGCCATAAGCCTACCCCACACGGAAAGATCATGGTGAATACATAAATATTCTGACACAGCGTAAACAACTCCTAAATAAGGTTGACTTATTTCTAATGACAGCAGTCATAGCAGACGTTATTTGCCTGCTAGTGTTTTCCTATATCATCAACGTGACCATGCGAAGTCATCCCTGAAGCGATATATTTTTGGTTATATCTCTGACTCTAATTTGGGCATATCAAATATAGATATACAGGTATGATAGGCATTCATGCTCGCAGACAAACCTTGATTTTGGGAATTATGATGAAAGTACCCGGAAGGACGCTCCAAAATCCCGGATGGAACCGAACCTCTGTTATTAGCATTCAGAATGTGGACGAATGTCACGCATCGAGAGCAGGGTTCTCGAGGCGATAACATTGAATCAGTGTTCGGCATATTCTACCGCAAGCCTGTGAGATCCTGGTAAGCGTTTGTTGCAGTGAGTCGTACATCAAGAGGGCTTGTAATATTCCTGTCGTTATTGTTGATATTCTTGTCGCTATTGTTCATATAATTGTCGTTATTGTTGGCATTCTTGTCGCTACTGTTCATATTCCTGTCGCTATTGTTGGTATTTTTGTCGCTGCTGTTCATATTCCTGTCGTTATTGTTTATATTCCTGACGCTGCTGTTCATATTCCTGTCGTTATTGTTGGTATTCTTGTCGTTACTGATCATATTTCTGTCGTTATTGTTGGTATTCTTGTCGCTACGGTTCCTATTCTTGTCGTTATTGTTGGTACTCTTGTCGCTTCTGTTCATATTCTTGTCGTTTTTGTTAGCATTCCTGTCGTTATTGTTCATATTATTGTCATTATTGTTAGCATTCTTGTCGTAAACGTTCATATTCTTGTCGTTATTGTCAGCATTCTTGTCGTTATTTATATTGTCAATATATTTGAGATCGAAAAAACACTCAAAAGTTAGCAGTTCTCGAACTATATTTTGCAACGTCAATTGCATATAACTTCCACCCATTACACCTATACTTTGTGGCTAATTCATGATATTTATGAAGACATTTTTATGCGACATTGTTAACACTTAACACCACATCTTAAACTATGCTGGTGAATGTAATTCACGCAATACGTAAGATTGCGTCGAACATCTCGTGGCACTAGCGATAGTGTAGAAAAGCTGTTTTTGCAACGCCCAAATATTCATATCGAATTATATTTTAGTGCTGTTCTACGCATGTATCAGGATAGGACCAACGATGAACATTACCTCGCGGCATATGTTTATGAAGATGAAAAAAGTTTCCAGCTTTTGTCTAGCCGGATACGATCAGCGATCACTGATAGCTCGCACTATGTCGAGGATCAGCCAGTGTCTTAGCTTTATATGCAAGCAATCATGCGAGTGAATGCAGTAGGTGTTATTCAGGCATCAATCTACTCACCGCTATTATGGATACCATATGATCGGACCGGCACATATTATCGATCGATTAACTTCCCTTTGCACTGCTTTGAATGTGCATGTTAAGCTAATTGCCAATATATTTTGAGAAATCGCATATATAGCTAGATAAAGACGGTGTCAGATTTTGGGGGTAATTGCTGAGGTTCCGTCTATTAGTAGCGAACATGTCCTCATATTACTATAATTATCAATAATGTTCTTACCATTCCTGCTAACACTATTGCTGCTATGTGCATTTCGTTTCTTGGTACCTTACTGATATGTGGCAATTCATAATCGGTATTGTATTTGTAGAATCATGTCAGTATAGTAAAGGTCCAAAACACTGATTGGCCAATGTTAGTTATCGCATAGTCACATGGGTGATTGGGGGAAAACAAGAAGACGCAGAGCGTCCGAGTATGTTTCCCTATATCACGCATGACCAAGTCCCCCGAAGCGATATATCTCTGGTTATATCGCTGCCTCTAATTTTGGCACATCAAATAACACCAATTATTTGGATTTCGATACCGAATTTAAACACAATACTTTGACTTCATGGACTTGTGTTTCTGTGGTCTATATATGATTGGTGTTTCTGTGATCTATTTATGATTGGTGGCTCCAAAAACAAATTTTTATTATTTTTCTATATGAATAGCATTCATTGCCATTTACGATAAATCTTTAAACAATAACGCAAACGCCGAAACACCGGCATAATATTTAGGCAGCACAAAACAATAACAAAGACACTTAACTTAGTTTTGTTATAATCAGGTGCCAATCAATCTCCAAAATACATTGACGGGTATGCTTTGCCTTATTGTAATCTAAACTCACATATAATTCAGAATCATAATGTCGCCTAATGCTATGACCCAATATGTCTACTCGAACCTTTAATTTAAAATGTTAAACGTGTATTTTAGGTGTTGATTGAAAGCAAATCACTGGCAAACAGTTTTACGCGACCAAAGGCAAAAGCAATGTATCCCCTTATATGAAAGACATAAAAACACTTTATGATATTGTGTCCTACACACGTTGATACAATATGGACATTACATGTTCATCAAAGCCGTAACTCACACGTTTTATCAGACACTGGTGTGTAAGCTATTGCAGCGGAGGCGATTCAACTTCTAATATTGAAAGCTACATGGCAGGTTCAGTTTGATTTATGCTGCAGAAAGGTGCTGACATTGCACACATTCGGTCATTTATAACTGATGTTGTCGATCAGCAAATACTAAGCTGATTACTCCACCATTGCATATTTTACCCTGATCATTTAACCTTGAATATGTGATTCCATGCCTGTCGTCACCTCGTCCGCATCACATATGATATGATGAGTTTTATGATTATTGGGTATCAAATGCGTGTCGCTCTCTGGATAGGTATGAATTACTAGTACCAACTTGCAAAAGTCGATATGTGCAGTTAAAAAATTGCCAAATCAACATTACTCATTGTTAGGAACTCATATTGCTGACGGATAACTGCACAAGTAATGCCAAACAACATAAGTAATATGATAGGATACAGTGCAAGTAAAGCTGAACTTTAGAAAAGCCTGATGCACATGTGCCAGACAAAACATAAGGATGCATTTAATGCCGCACGCATCCCAAAAATATCTTGCTATTGACGAACGCGTAATGTTAACAAAATCGTAATTGGCTTCTTAAGTAACACGGCATAGCAAGGATGATGTTAGCGAATATATGATGCTAAGAAGATTTGGCATGGCTTGATATATTCCTTATAACGCATGTTCGCTTTTTCGCATTGAAGAGGGTGCCTGCCAAAATCGAGACATCAACGCCAATGTTCAAATGAGATGGACATGTGTTAAGCAGGTTGCATGTGTTCAAACATACCATAAAAACATCGAATGCAAACAGCTCTCATATCTGGCTAATACCCCAACGACAATTTACATAGATTGGTTCCTTTGAATTCGCACTTTGCTGATCATTATTAACACAGGCCAAAGCACCGAGCGATTGCCTCCAGATCGCTTTCTTTTTCGAGTCAACGGTGACAGTAGTCAGCAAGCACTCTTTATCGGTATGGTACAGAGCTATTACAGAGAATTATGATAATATTTGATGCTTTATTCATCTTCACCTGCAACAAATATAGCTACTGCATGTGTTATGGGTCTACAGCCACACCTGTTTAGTCATGTGCATGAGTTAATCACATCATGTATTCCGTAGAACGGCATCTTACCAAATTAAAGACCCGGTTAATCTTCCGAGAAAAGGAATTGGTTTCGTCGGTCCGATGCCTTCCAGGTAGAACCAAACAAAGCAACCATTATCTGTCCGTTTACGATACCACATTTTCAATAAAGATGGAATGAGTAATTCATGTTTGTAAAGTCACAGAAAACGTTCGTTGCTGGATTGAACATTGGTCGCATTCAGATTCTGAACGATCCTGTACAATAAATCAATTAGAACGTGTTAGATATTGAATGTATGGCATGTCTATATTATACTATCAATGTACCAGCCATGCGATGCCGTAGTTAATATGTCCATCTGCCAAGTATCTTTGCTTACATAATCGGCCGCGTGCTAATCCATCAACTGTATTATATTGTGAAGTATATTTTAGACAATTACAAAGAAATGCTATGAAAAATATCAAATACAAATACTGCACTTCACCAGCAACACATCGATTTTAGCGTAATTACATTAGAGGTGTGAGTAAGCATGTATCGTTGAATTTTTTGCAACCATATGTGTGAGTGTATTTGAGAGTAAATGGGTTGTCGGGGTGGTTATTTGATTCATTAGATTATACACCAATGCATTCCTGTTAATTTAAATAGATTCATTGTTGCAGCATTGAGTGCTATGCGAAATGCTATATAAGCGTCTAGTGGTAGTGGTCATGTTAAATCAGCGCAATCCCTACGAGGATATGCTTGAGACCAAACCACAATGGTCTCTTACATCAGTCTAAATTCCTCTTTAATGTAGCTATCTCTATGTCGACAGCGCCGCCAGGCTTTTGGCAAAATATGATCACATATTATTGCAGTTGCTGGCACCATTGAATGTCAAGTGTTGGTGATTTTCTAGGGATATATCATTTTATGTAAGTGTCTTAAGGCACTTTGAGCCTATTGAAACTGGCAAACCCAGTCACCTTTGAGGATGCTCTTATCTTTATTGCTAGAATCGATAATCAAGCAGAAAAGACGCAAAATAAAACCAAACCTTGTCGATTAATGCATATCCTATCAAATATAGCACTTGGATGATAAAGCGAAACCCTGCGAATAACTTATACATATGAAATATAAAGTAATTTGCGCAGCTCAATATTAGTCAAGCATATGTTCAACTACATTATTTGTGTGCCAGTTAAATATTAGGACAGAATGGAAATTAGACGCACTGTTCAAATTTTCAGCGCAAATGTTTCGCACTGAAAGTCATGTCTACATGGCCCTAGACAATTATCAGTAATAATTGGACAGTTTTTCTACATTTTCTAGTTTGATTATTAATCGTCCGCATTTTAGTGTAGCCGGAAGAAAACTCCTGTTACAGGATATCGCCTGGATAGTAGTTGCGATGCAACGTTTTGAAGTGTCTTTCAACTCCCATAATGTTAGAAATAAATCACCAAACAAAAAGAGTTCGAAGGCTGCCGATAGAAGATCAATAACAGATAATATGATGCTTTTAATTTGGATATAATTAAGCGTTGTTCAGGTATTTGTCACAAAAGAATAACATCGTTGATTATCACATGTATTGATTAAAAAGGCTTTTACAATTAGTTCTAGTAAAAGCTGAACAAATAAACATATCAACGTAATATGGCAGCAAGATGCTAATTTGGTTGCTTGAACAAAGGTGGCATACAAACGAGGCCACCATGTATCAGTCTTGTAAATGTTGCTAAAAGTTTGACGCTTCATAGCGTTGAAGGTGCTTATGGCGAAGGGCTAAGTAGTCTGTTTGCAAGCCGAAAATGAGACGGTAATGAAAATTGCATGATCCATGCAAATGTGATTGCAACTGCATTATCGATAAAGGATTACCACACGAAATAGCGACCAGATATTCTGCCGTTACAGCCTGTTATGCTTTATTTATATCTGGAAGAGTAAGTGAGGGCTGATAAAGGTTTACATCACTGCTACGAATTAATGGACGATTATTGTGCGCATTGTGCGATTCGCACAATTAGTTTTATCACAATTGATACAGGATGGATTGCAGCTAATTCCATATTTGTATCCATGCATGATGCCGTGCAAAATAATGCACATTTTCACATTGGTGAGGACTTCCATCGCTAAAGCAAGTTAATCTTTCTTCTTCTAGTATATCAAACTTGTTTTGCAATTACATAACGCATAGTATTATGCGCAATGTGACTACATTGAGCGAACAATGTAAATAAAAGTAATTAACATATGTGATGACTTCCCCCGCCATAAGCGCCCACAAATACAAGACCCTCGCAAGTGTGATGCAGCTTAGCAACCCACAGGGTGCAGATTTTCTGAAAATGGATGTAGGATCATTTGGCAAACACATTTGGGTAGATATAGGTAAGCGTTAAATGTGTCGGGTTATTCGTACAAGTAGTAAATTACTTTAACATAGACAATTCCTTATCAAACTTTGCATGTCTCCCGAGGTCTTGTATTGGAGCACGCTATGCTGTTAATGATAATATAAAGAACACACTTACTTTCCGTTCGTGCGATACGCGGTCAATGAAAGACAGACAAGTGATCAAACTGTTACATAAACTCATTGATGCCTTAGCCTTAGGTTCGTTTCTATGATCCTTAATTAAGAGAGGAACGGTGAGTATGGTGTTTGACGGACTGCATACTAACATAGGTGAAGCAAAACATACAAAAGAAAGGACAAAACTGAAATAAGCACTACACCTTGAAGACTATAAGCTAAGTTCAGGAGTGGCGACAGTTTGCCCAGACATTTATTCGTTCTAGATATTATAACATCAACACATTCAATATGTATGTGCAAAGCATCTGGGACCAGTTTTAAAGAAATGCGGGCAGTACGTATACAGGAAGAGGGACTGCAATTATTACCCCCCCCCCCCTCTTCTTTGTACTCCATAGGCATGCGGCTAAGTAAGTTAGCAACCAATACCAAGGATTAACAAGCGCAATACTCAAGACGAATATTTGTAGAGATGCTAATGTACAAGTCGCGGACCCATTACAACATAGAAAGGAATGGTTTATGAAGGTTGGTAAAATGCCAAATATTGAGATTGTCTCAACAGTACTTGCTGCTCTGCTTTTCTGCAGTTTCTTCAGTTGGGGATTACTTTCGCACAGCAAATAGATAATTGAAAATGAATTAAATGTAAAGCAGAAGGGACCATGTTTCATTTTTAAAAAGATAGATAAGATAGATAGATATATTTATTTATTTCAACTGATCATACCATTCTTAGTACATGTTTAAAAAAATAGATTAGATAGATAAATATATTCATTTCAATTGATCATACTATTCTAAGTACATGCAGCGATGAAAAAACACATTATGTTGTCCGAGTTGATGATCACGCAATTTTCACTGTTTTAGCGTAAAAAGTAATAATAGATTACACATAAGCCGTTCCAAAACATTTGAAAAGCATAGTATTGCCGATAGTGGTCGATAGTTTTTCAAATCTGTATGATCACCGTTGTTATATATCGGAGTGACCCGAGTTAGGTCCGGTTCATTAGTTACATAACCTTGGCTAAATGAAAGGTTGCAAACGCATAATAGGCAACAATGTGTGCGAGAGTATATTTAGCAATCGTGGCCTTGACTCAATAATTTAAGGCCTCTAATTATATTTGCAATTTCTGTTTCGTTAGTATTTCGTTACCTTGGATGCTTATTCGCGCATCATATGCGATATATAACGTCTTTCTTCTTACCTTACTAAGACCAATTTTGCTAAACCAAATTGTCAGTTATCATCAAGCCATAGTCCAATTATGTGACTGAATTTCCTAGTATACATGACGTTGAACCTTGATTTATTCTGGTAAGTTGTGCATGCAATGGCGTGGACACTTTGCTGCTCAAACATAGACATCTCATGCTTAGATGTGACGTAAAAGTGGCTGTATTTGTTTTGCTCGACTCGAGAACGTTGATTTGTTATTGTTGCCGAAAACATGTACTCAGACATGGGAAATTCAGCTGTGTGGCATAATGTGACATCTTATCAGCGCGTGCTCTCTGGGGTGCTAGGTTTGAACACGTCTATACGTCTGTCACATGCACAATGTCAGTACGTATCATGATGACATTGATTATGTGTCATCTCTGAAGAGCGATAGAAAAAAGGACAAATGTAAACGTACTTTGCTTTTAAGTACATAAAATGCCAGATACACAATCTGCGCCGAAAGTCGCACATCAAAGTGTTTCGGAACAATGTCACCGCTATTGAATGCCAATGCTAGCATCTTGGTGGCAGCAGAATCACACAATTCTTAAGCTTATGATACTATTCATGCAATCACTGTGTTCTTGCTACCAGTCGTCGTGTTAATGTGACGAATTCGATTGGTCGAACTACTGTTTACTGTGGTGCGATAGAGCAATCCAGCTTCTATATGGTAGGTGATAAATTTATATGAGTAGCCAGCCAGTCATCGAAGAGTTTCCATCTCGCAATATCCTGTTGCTCTGAATCCAGGTCAATGTAAGCAGTCGTCGTTGATAGATCGTTGGTGCAAATGGCTTGGTATATATCAACCCGATCACCATGAAAATGTTAATGCGGGTGATTGCTAATCATCACCACTATACCAGGCATGAAAGAGAAGCCATAAGATCAACTGAGTGGCAGCTGGTCCCGGGGGACAGTGATGTTGAATGAGATTCACGGCCGATCTTGGTTAGATGTCTCATACTAGGGCGCCCACCATCATCTAAAGCGGGACGTCAAAGATTGTGGTCAAATGGAATTGGTGTGTACGGGTAACATGTCAAACCATGCCATGAACTCCATACCGACAAAGACTGCTGATGTTTTAACATTTGATGGTAACAGCTTTGGCGGCTTTGGTTGTAAATGTTAAACGCCATTAAAGTTAACGAAGGGGTCCTACTTAGGAACTGGCATTGAATCAAGGAATCTCTGAAGGTGTATAAATTGACAGCTACATGGAACAAGAAACAAACCAGCAATTACATCAACGCGCTGCATCCCATGCAAATATTTAAATTATCGGATGAACATACTTATTAACGAATTGGCGAAATATGTATCTTCTCGAACCAAAATTTGCAATAATCAAACATTCGTGGTAATGGCTCTCAGGAACACCATTAAGGCAGGCTGCGTTTACGCGAATATAGTTTGCACTTGTCTGTAATTCACCGGCTATAAAGCTCTGATAGAATGCTGTTGTTTGAAACAAATTGCATTACCACTGATAATAGAACAAAATGCCACATTGCGAGCCACTTCAATTATTTATTTGGTAATAAAGTATCATTTTTTGAAAAATAAATGGAACCACTATCGACAAAACGTGATTAACATACACAAGACAATCACGCACACCTCTTTTGAGATCCGTCATATTGTGCCATTCAATACCCCACAGGACAATAGCTTGCGTTTATAACCGATAAGCAGCTAATAGCTACTTGCCCGTATAGGGATTAGGAATTGGTTACCCAGTGTAATATAAGAACGGCACAGAGATTAGCCGTCTTAAATAATGCATTGTGATTCTAACACACTCGACCGAAAGGCAACATTATTAGTTAGACCGGTTGCAGGTGGAATACAATATGATGCATTTGCTTGGCACAATATCATTGCTTGAGCTAACACAGAGTGATGAGAATATGGCGCACTTTTATCAAGTCCATAAATGTACGTGTGTACTACGATTATTAACGGGATAGTTTCCACCCTTATCCTACCCTACCACATCACAGTTATGCCCGGTTATACTGCATACATAGGCTTAGATCGCTCCCGGGAGACATATTTTACTCGTCGACACAAATATTGGTGACAATAAATTGTTTTACAAATTACAAAATGATATTACAAGAACCAGCGGGGTTCTGGTCTATTCCTTAAATGATACGGCTCTGCTGGTTAGCTGCGGGCTTTATGCAATAGATAATTTATTAGCTGATGTGCCAGCATAGCGCAAGCATTTTGTCCTCGTTGGTTTAGGCATAGCCAGGTATTCGATGAAAAACTGGCTTCTGTGTTCAACTGAAATAAATGAATTGAGTCACAGATTAGAGCAATGATGGCATTGCAGGTACAACAACGCCATTTGTTTGATGCGTGTCATCACTGCGATGTTCAAGTCTCTGTTGCAATTTCAGAACAAAACTATCAGTTACACTTTAACTGTAATCTTCCCTAATGTAGTGAACTAGTTGTAGCATAAATCAAGCGATAAAAATAGTGGGATAGTGACAAGTTGTGGCATCAATAAGGGAGCCGAGACGTTTTTGGTGTAACACGACAGTATCCTTCAAAGTTGTTCTACAGCCAAGCAACGCGCAAAAGCATCTGACCTTCCCAATATATACACAAACTTGATATTAAGAATGATCATGATCATGATGATAATGATAATGATGACTACCATTTTAGTGTCAAGAAGTGTAAAATTGTGATAGCCTGTGGTGGATTTGTAGCCGTTCTTAGCATATCTCTCGGATAGCCGTACAATCCCAGTAAATGACGAACATAAGAATAATGTGGTACCACGTATGGTTGTAATGTAAGCTGACATTAACGACCCTGTATTGCGTGATTCCATATGTGAGGCAACTTCCACAACGCTATTGACCCAATCTACATGGCATGCATGTATTCCTCAGACAGTCATCGTTTTGGTCTCCGTTTAAGCGTTTGTTGATATATGACCATAAATGGCATGAATGCCACAGGTGTAATATGGAACCATGGCTAAATTGGCGAGATATTGTCAGTGTGGTTTGATCAATGCAGTACACAGAGCCGCGCTTTCCAATAACACTTAATTCAATTCTTATCCTGGTTCACTTGCTCTATCATTCCGTTCTGTCGTTTGGATTATACTCGGGTCCCCATTAACAAATGTTTGAATTGGCCAAAACATTTGAGCACCCACAAACCAAATATGACATGGCAAACAAAACAGCCATTGGTTTCAGCTACTTCAAACTAAACCTTTTGCCTAGTTGAGATAAAAATGCTGAACGATGCATTTGGTTCGAGCTGCTCCGTGCATTGCTGTAGTCAATCCCAAAGATGTACTCATCATTTAACATTCGCTAACCTAATGCATTACAATCGTTTCATTTGCGTTTTTACGGACAGCCACAATGTACACACATACGTAATACCAGCGAATGTTTCACTGACGTCAGTGTTTTGCATATATGCTTGTACATATGACATATGCCACACATTGTTCTTATTTCATGACGTCAATCACGACATGCACACTTTTTCTCTAACACGTTAATCGAAACATTTGCTTTTAATCCTTTCAAAAGCACAAAAATCCACTAACAGCTAGCACAAGCTTAGCCTGCCGGAACATGATTGCCGGATTTTCAGGGAATTGTGCCAAACCAAGCCTCACTCAGATTGAACCGCATTCAACAACAGAAAATCTATAGATGTCCTAAATATGGTCCATTTGCTTTACATCTGTATATTCTCGCACAGGACGACGGCACCTTATCCTGCAGAAAGTTCAACACAAGGCCTCAGCTTAAGCGAAATAATGTGTGCAAAGAGGCATTGCGCAAGACGTAATAAGCTTACATATTAGCTGAGGATTTAATTATAAAGATATTTTCCGGGTCAATGAAAGCCCATTGGTTACAGCATGAATATCATGCGACACATCTGTGGTTCAAAGAAATCCAATCTATCATTCTCAGAATCTGACGGATTTTAGCTTAGCCTATGCCGTTATACCATTGTTCTCACAAAACCTCTGATAAGCCTTACCACTCTCGCCAAGATGAACCCTTCCACTCGCCTACCCACCTCCACCCGCCACTACTACATCACCGCTCCATCCTTGTCTCCACTCCGCGTATCGACCGGTCATATACGCACCAGCCAGCCTCTTGTGACCCAACCTACCTTCCTTCAACCCTCCTTCCACTGTCGAAATTATGAGATTGTCAAATTAGAGATCATAGTGTATTCTTATGTAACTACAACACCAACTGCTAGCGTTGATCGACAAGGTGATGTACCACAATATTCCGATTTATTCGCAGAATTGAACTTGAGTTGCCTTCACAATGTTCCGCACTTATAAATACTGTAATCACACTAATATACATTGTATGCAGCGTTACCTATGGACACCATACTTCAGTTATAGCGTTTGTCAAATGCTTTCTACTTCGTCATATATTTCTGCGGTATCTAGTAAGAGGAAAATGAATTTCGGTGCGACTGCAAATGACGCATTACCTCATTGAATTATTTTGCTCAGAAAGTGCAACAATTCAATGCCCACGCTAAGTTATAACTGGACGGGAGGAATTCGTGGTGCGTATAAAAGTAAAGTCTGTATGACTTAGTAATTACTTTAAGAATATGCTTAAGACCATACAACAATCGGCACTTACACCAATTGGAGTAACAAGCTGGATTGCTAACCTTAAATGTGTTTTGATTTGCTGTCACATATAATTGACAACGTCATGTTTTATTACCCTCGTTTATTGAATAAATATATATAAATGTTCTTCTTTCGAGCAACATCAAAACAAATGATGCAAAACAACATGGTCGCAAAAATGCTGATTATTTATTCGCGAAAATTCAAAAGATATATTTGACTAAACGGGCAGTTGCTAACGTGATTTATATAACTGTACAAATGCAACATCAAAGTGTAATCCGAATGAAAACATGAAACGTTTAACCTTGCAGAGCAGGTAGGGTAGCTATATCAAGGGATAAAGTAGCTTGTGTGGTGAAGGTAATAGAGAGCGTACGATCACAGCAAATCTGATTGGAGCGGCATTAAATGGGAAGGACCATGGCACGTTATGACCATTCAATTTGCGAAATAAAGGAATAATTATGTAGGTGGCCTCTTTTACATATCAAAAAGTAAAATACAACGAATAAAGCTCCGACTCAATTGACGGGTTGCTTTGTATGTACTATGCGATTTAGGTTTCAAACCGAATATGACTGATACGTTACGAATTCGTGCTCTGAATAGACACTAGCGTAAATAAGCTTACCAACCGGCCGTGCGATATTTAATAAATGTTAATGTGTCTGGTTATTTGAAAAAATAGTTAATGGTTTCAGCGTGGGCGATTCTCTTTTGAAGTCTACGATAAAAGCGCTCCATGCTATCTGGTATGAAAACTGTTCAATGAGCTAGAGGAGAAAAGCTAAGACGGTGAATTGTTCCACTTGCGTCAGCGGGGTCATTGTACTGTGTACCCATTTTCTAACAACAGAGCATTGTTACATCAGCTGTATGGAGAACCGACGATTTTGTTTGAGCTGAGTCAATCTCGTCACAGCTTGCGTAAAAGACAATTCTGCGCTTTAATTCTCAGGTTATACTCGATTTATCTCACAATATGTCATAGGCCCTTGTTTAACACTTTTTGAGCCCGTTCAGACTCTGGACTAGTATATAACATGTTGTTTTAATGTTTGCTTGATGACAGAATGGCGTTGCCGCAGAAAGTATATTTAGTGCTTCTCTACAAATATCGTCCCCGGAAAAAGATACTTTTAAGACAACGGTGTGATATTTGAAAAATACGCTGAAATCATCTTTGACTGAAAACATCGGACTATTAATTCGTAAATGAATATATTAAATTACCTGCTCAGCAATTGTAATTGCAATCATTGCAGAATGGTTTCCAAAATAACAATACAATGCACACTACGTCATAATAATTTGACCTTCAATTCTGGTGGTGGTTCATTTCCGAAATGACGGGAATATTGTTAGTGCTCTTGACGGAGTAATGCTCCCATTGATTTAGGTGCCTACATTCAATATGAATAACGCTACGGGGGTAAATAGCATGTTTGGCAGGAAAATGTGGCATCTGCCAACAAAATCTACATTTGGTCGATATAAAAAACGTCAGTGATTTATCCTGATTTAATCTTTTGGCATTTCAACAAAGAACAACTTGGTCTATGCGAACTGGGTCTATGGCCTGCTAATGATGTCTTACAGTGGAAGACATGATACGTCGGCCAACAAGAACGGTTTTATGGGAAAAAATGTATTTTCGCTTAATGGGCGTTATCATTCATACCTACACTAATATTCACATCCACTTTCAATCAGAATAACCATGCGGTAAACGGACAGATGCACGGGGGAATTCTGCAATTGTTTTATTTCACCGTGGTGACACGTATTGAGAACATTTAACTAAACATAATCATTAAGTCAGACTGCATAGTTTTCGACTGCCTTCCAAGAATATGTAATTACAAGTACTTGTACCAACTTCAATCTTATTCGGCCAAAAAATCATCTTTCTTGCCTTGTGTGATAGTTAAATATGCATGTTCAGGTTAAAGAATTATTCTAAGCGGTTTCCATTAAACCGGAGTATGTTGGCTTAAAGGAAACGGATTAAA
Source organism: Urechis unicinctus (assembly GCA_034190875.2). Classification (NCBI taxonomy): domain Eukaryota; kingdom Metazoa; phylum Annelida; class Polychaeta; order Xenopneusta; family Urechidae; genus Urechis; species Urechis unicinctus. The sequence goes on along the minus strand of CM067358.1, from coordinate 51,153,521 downwards.
TTACCGGAGGGCTTATTAGCCGATTCTGAGTATATGCAAAAGGAAGATCCTTTGTGTAGTGCATTCTTAGGTTTATTCCAATTTGTGTTTCATAGACATAACCACGAATAACATCACTTAGTGGCAATCATAATGAGAGCAACAGGGCTAGATTTCATAGGGCCAACATTGTAAAACTTTGTCTTAAAAGCGTTATTCAATTTCCTTTGACCCATGTATTGTGACATTAATTGGTAGTTTGTACTCAGGCTTGCAGAAAAACAATGTTTTTATTGCTTGTATTGTCACGGTATGGATGGCTATGTATAATTGGTCCCATTCTTCATCCGAAAGGTAAGTTCTTAATGGACAAAACCCCTCGAATTATCGATAGCTTATAACACCTAAATCGCAAGATAATGGCGAATATGATGACAGACAGAGTAATTTTGGCTTTTTATCAAGCATTGAATGGAGTCATGCTCTACGTTTCGTTTGCATGCTTAAATGATGGCAGTGTGGTACGAATCAATGAAAACAAGCTATGGCAGGTATTCACAGCATGACAACTCTTATTGAGGGTATATTAGATGTCTGAACGTTCAAAGGTCCACGGAACGAGAAGCTTTATTACGGTTTATTATAGAATCCAGTCATAAAGATAAGATCATCGTCAACGATGATGGGGATAGCCTATTTGACATTGCCTCCTGATGGCTGTAGGCCCCGCATAATCACCAATTTCTGCATTCAATGACAAAAGCAGTAGCAATGGCGTGCTTTACATTGCATCAAATGTTTAACAGATCTACCAGTTTTACGATAACGGGATTAAAGAGACATTGAACCTGGTTCCGAGCGTGGTTGGGTCGCAAATGAATTCTGTGGATCTGCCGTCCCCATAGCGGCGATCTCATGAAACGTTTTCTCATATCGAAACAAAAACGACCTACATGCATCATACGTATCCGAATGGGCTTATTACCAACGGCGGATATGAATATAAGAATTTCTCCGTTTTGCAAACCCAGATCCGTTCGTTAAGGAACGAATTTCTTAGGTTAATTTGTGGTATGCGTCATTTTTAAGAAACTCTCATAATCAACCTTCGCAACAACATCCGATACAATCACATTGGCACACACTGGTTGCCGATTATGCCCGAAACTTTTTCATCGATGCAATATTGCAAAAATGTTAACATGTTGTGTTATGTCTGAATTCCAGAAAATATTGATTTACTCGAAAGTGAGTGAATTCTTCGCGGACTTATCTCTCTAAATCCTTCTTATATCCGCTAATCAGCTAATCGCATATTTATCTGTATGAGTTACTCCATCATCCTTTTATCTCATGCTTAGTCTTTGTTCAAGTTATCCTGCTTCTTAAGTCTAAATACATGGAAGCAGATTGATACCAAGTACCTTCCATTTTGATGCAGTCTTCTGAGAATCTCATAAGGCACCTGTCAAAACAGACGATCCTTTGCAGTGGACACCGCAATGGCAGGTGCCAAACTGGCGTTTGTCCAATTCTCGTTCTCCTATGTATCACAATATTTTGATTGCCAGAAATATTAGGCTGACAGGCCGTTTATTTGCCTGTTTATTTTAATGGCCTTGTATACTATCTGCGACTCGTGAGCACATAAGCAGTCATTGGAAGCTTTAGGCTTAACCCGTGGTTGTGTCTTGCTATTGTTTAGTAATGATATGAGTTTTAACAAGATATTTTTTCATTTGTTTGTTCTGATGGCTCTTGTATACTTAGTACTGTTTGTTTACACTTCGAATCATCTTGAGTGTATATAGTTTCCGGTGACATCTGCCGCTTTGTGGGAAATATACTCTCCTTGATAGGTTATTTTTCAATAGATCTTAAAAAAACACTTGCAATAATGCTAAACAATAAACGTAGTGTGGCCTCACAAAAATATTGTACTTGTCGTTCAATTATTGTACATGTCGTTCAATTATTGTACATGTCGTTCAATTATTGTACATGTCGTTCAATTATTGTACATGTCGTTCAATTATTGTTCAAGTCGTTACTGATGTAGTCAATGGATTCCAACAATTTCGATGACCAACCGTGATTGACAGAATCGTGTCACGGTTATATCTTCCCTCTTTGTGTATTTGGTTACATTCCGGGAACGATTTCCGGGCCCTGATCCTGATGGTAGCATCTGGGGCCGGATGAATGGTTCTGACAATCATGATCGAATTACTTCAATCTTACGCTGTATAATTGACAGTAGACATCAGTTAATTCGTATTTTTGTCCTAACTACTTGGCGTGTCAGCACAGCGGTGGTCGAACAACTTACTTACCGTATTCTGATGTCTTGTATTGCACAGCATTCAAATAAGAGAAGACAAAGAGGCAGTTGTGGCACAAGTTAATGGATTCTGCTGATTTTGCAGCTAAATGTAGTCATTTGGCAAAATGCCTTTGTACATTAAACATAAATCATTGTCGATATCAATGAATACTGGAAAAAGTTTTTAATAGTTACATTCTAAATGCATCCAACCTCTACCAACACCTTAGGTTTACAGAAACACCCTTAATCACTAGACCAGTAACAAGTTTACATATCACTGTTGAACACATATGAGCGGTTTTAAAATGATATATGCGGTACACAAACTCATTGTGATCGATTTGGAACTAGGGATTGTCTCTTTGAGCATCAGTTAGCTCTAAGGGCGTACGGTGCTGTGGTATTTAGGTCAGCATAAAATACGGTTATGTGGTATGTAGATGTAAACGTTATATGTTATTTATCGCATGGCCATGTGGGTGACTTATGGAAAAACACGAAAATGCGGAGCCCTGCGTGTGTTTCCCAATATCATCCGCGTCACAATGCGATAATATACTCATCGCGATGGCACCTACACGCGATAATCAAGCGCACGAACCCGCGCCCTAATTACGAACTTGATAATAAGCGTGAACCTATGTTATATAAGGTATCTTTCTTGGACCTGTAAATATAAGAGTTATTCCCTTACTCTCCGATTCTGTCTGTGATGATGGGTTCATCTGTAGGAGATGTAGATTTGTCATTTTTCGACGCCAGTGACTTTGAGACGGATTTCAGTGTTCCAGATGGTGCGTTTGTTGCTTCGTTGGATCAATCTACAGATATCAAATGGAAAGTAGGATGAGCTGCTTGTGCTGGTCGGTTCAGCACTCTGCTGACGACGAACTAATCTGCAGAATCAGTGAAGAACAGGATGCTAAGAAACACCAAAAGATCTGACTTCGGAGTTTTATTGTGTTGTTCTTAACATAAGATCAGCTAGCACCGCCTAGTGACTGTGGGGTGTTATTGTTGATTAGATGAATACTTTTGTTCATATTCCTATTTGCTTATTTAGTTTATCATATTTGTAACGTAAATTATAGTTGAGATTTATTGTTTGATCTTTGCAGAATCGTGCAATCAGAGCTCCGCCGCCTTCCCTGCCGCGTTTGTTCTCATTTTGGCCTTGGTAACTGTAGTGGCTTTGCAGGTGTTAGAATTTTGTGCCTCAAATGGATTCCGGGGAGATTGGGTAATACCGTGACTACCCCATGAGCGACACGAAACCAGATTAACGGGTGGCAAGCAAATGACTCTTGAGAAAACCCCGGGTTTGTAATCGAAATGCATCACAACACTATTGATGTGAGATATGTGATTACTGTTTTAGATTGTGTTTACACTCTTTGCACGCCGAGTACTCGCTGAACAAGCTCTAACAGTAGAAACCATTTGTGAGCTAGCAAAGACGCATAGTATATACTAGGTATTAGTTTTCAATTTAAATATCCTTCTTGGTATCGGTGTGATATCGTATCTACAAGGAAATACTAAAGTACTGGTTTGAGCGAGAAAAATAACATACCTACATGGCCGCACTGAATCATAGATGCTGATCGAGCGCCCCTTAACTTACTCTCACACATAGAAAAGAAACATATAATGGTAAGCATTGACGGGGGAAAACCTATCAAGCTATCGATATTCGATATCACTTTTGGCTATAGTTATTGACGTCAGAGATGCTTTGCATTGGGACGGTCACTCTCAAAATGCATCGATGTTTCGACCTATCGTTACACATCTAATAGCTAGCCATCTGCGGCTGCATAATATACATCGAAAGAGAGGACTCTTACTCCACTTGCTGTCGTCTTACCACGTTTCGCGAGGAAACCGTACATTTCCTTCACTGCTTTGATGCTCTTTTAGAGGTGTCAATTGGTTTGTGGTCAGCATCGATGATTACAGATTGTCATCTCCCTAGAGCATGCAAATGAGATATCCAGGCTGATGCATGTAAGGGCTGATATAATACTGGTGTTTTTTTACTTAATTTATGTCAGATTCATGTTCTTATACTGGCCAATGGGAGACTCATGGCCGTTTGTTTATGTGCGTTGCTGTACCAGTGATAGGAAGCATCCGTCATACATTTTTACACCTGATTTGTGTGATCTATTTCTTCTAATCGTCATACACTTTATGTCTGTTGGCTGCAACTGCATAGCACACCTTTGTGTGTTTGATTCGCGGATAATGTTGATAAGCATCCGGGTGATTTGATTGTACCTGTATGGCGTGCACGGATGATGGAATATGGTGATGAGTACGAGAATATTGGGGTAAATGCATAGAGTGATTACAGTACAGATGAACTTTCACAATCCGTCGTACCAAGTATACGCGCAAGCGGCATAAATGTCTGCTTGATTCGTCCGTTGTCCTTGCGTAGCATGAGGCAGCATGAAGATAATACGAGACTTCATTGGATTCACAGGAAACATTCCTTGTGAAGAGGATGGAATACACAGGTTATCTTGCTGCCGTGGAGCCATGTATCAAAGCATCCACGCTCGACTATGCTGTGCAATTGATTGCCGTAAATGGGTTTGTTTGATGGCTGCGTGTTTGGCTTCACACACGAATATCTATCTCAAACGAGCATATTACCACCGAATTTGTCGATTTTCCGTATAATCAGACTCAACCCCGGATTTGTTCTTGCTATGGCAGTAAATCCTAGATTGGACCATCAGATTGTACAATATCAATATATTTAAACGTGGGCTTTTAATGAGGTTTAGAGATGTATATTAACCGACTTTTAAATGGGACAAAGTTGATATTAAGCTTGCGTCAAGTGTATGCATGTAGCTGCAGAAGTGAAATGACGAGGTGAACAATAATACTTAAATCATTCATTCATTGTAATTGTGTACAACTTGCAGGACGTTATTGTATGCATTTCGGGTTACTTATTTGGAGTCACATCCAGCAATAATATCCGAAACACCTGAAGGAAATGCCCGCAGCTGGCGTCACATGAAACGGGAAGATCCCTAAAGATATGCAAAATGAGTGTAAGAGATGAGCTTGCTCAATAAAATTATAAAACCTTTACTTAGCGAAACTGCATGACAGGTACAACTTATTGATACTGTTCAATCTCTTACAGAGAAACGCTCTCAAAATATAATGGTTATCTTTGTGCTGACGAACTAACAAACCCCTGACAGTTAAGTAGTGACAGTATGACCCCTGATTCCGGTGAAAGCTCATCCCGGCCTCTGTGAAACGAAGAGGGGAAACGTTGAGCAGGGGCTGTTATTATTGCAACGAGCCAATGTAACCATCGAAATGGGATACAATAAAGAGGTTTCGCAAGATTGTGTCGGCAGAACCTCTCCAGGTTTGATATTAAAAGCACCGGTGGTTTTCTTGTTTTCTGCGCTTGACATGTCAACAAACCACGACCAGTGTTATGTGCGGTATATATATATATATATATATATATATATATATATATATATATATATATATATATATATATATATATATATATATATATATATATATATATATATATATATATATATATATAGATATAGATATATCTATAGATAGATATATATATATATATATCTATATATATATATATATATATATAATATATATATGCATATATATATATATATGCATATATATATATATCTTACATATATGTGTATATATATAAATATATATATATGCATATATATATATATATATATATATATATATATAGATATATATATAAACATATATATATAAATATATATATACATAAATATATATATCAATATATATATATATAGAGAGAGAGAGAGAGAGAGAGAGTATCTCCCCTCTAGAGAGAGAGAGAGAGAGAGAGAGAGAGAGAGTTAGAGAGAGAGAGAGAGAGAGAGAGAGAGAGAGAGAGAGAGAGAGAGAGAGAGAGAGAGAGAGAGAGATAGGTAAACGGATGCATTAGAACCTCCAACCTCTTGCACGCCGCAACACTGACAAAATACATGTCCTTGAACGCGATTCTATGCTGGTATTGCAAATGCTTTAAGGAGACATGCATACACCAGAAATGCTGGAATGCAGACGTTCTGTGAAGCGACAAAGTAGATCCATAAGTGGTATGCTTCTGCTGATGCTTTATGTGACTAATCACTCAAGCATTGAATCTCAAGCTACTTCGGTCCATGTGTAGCCTTTCATTCATTTACCATACTACTCACATTGTCAATGCTCATGATTGATCAATCATGCAAGGCGAAGTGCGGAACGCTGTCGTTGCATTCATACGTTCTTATAGTAACCGCATTATTGAGTAATCACGGTCCATACAATTGGATATGTTAAAGAAGTCCATTTATAATTTCATTAATCAACGCCGCCTTCATCTCATAGCATAATGCATTACGTAACCCTTCCCAGAAGGATTCAAATGGCGAAAATGTTATTTGTAATGTAATCAAACTTTTGTTGGGTTTTATTTGTGAGTCTTCATCTCTCACATGGGCCATATAATAATAATGATAATAATAATAATAATATATTTATCCTGGACACAAAACCATGCCATTAAGGCTATGATAAAGTCCATATTTTCAACAATATACAATATCAAGTGAGGTAACATTAAGTGGAGCCTCATTTTGGACTTATTACGAATACATGAGCTGAGGTAAGCTTGAACAATTTGGTCGCTTGAGTTCTCAAGTCTACACATAAAACGGCTTATTAAATTCCTAACAACGGATTTGCAGCGCTGGACACGCAGCACACTCCCAGGGTTACCAGATTTGGACAAATTAAGAAATAACTTATGGCATGACATAAATATTATGGCATGACACATATAATTTCTTTATGGTGACATTCAAATAGTTCCACCATAAGTGGGAAGTATACATCGGAGCACAATATGAACAGAAAAGAGTGATAATAACATCTACACTACACATGTGAAATTTACGCAGCAATTAACTGGCTTGGATATAGAGATGTCTGCATTGTCTTTCGATGCCATTATCATTGATCAAGTCATTTGCCCCAAAATTTGGTAGTGGTTTACTCATTTAACATTTCATCATTCAAATAGAATTTTTCGTAGAACTGAATCCTGTAGACCTTTCGACCGAAATATCATTATAGTTCTTTTTAGTGAGTTTTTGATGGTATGAGATTCATTAAAGTTATCACTGACCCTAAGTAGACTATTTAGTCCAGCTACTGAAGGTGCAAATAAATAAAGGTCATCAGCATACATTAAATGATTAATAACCTGATCAACAAAACTACAGCGAACATTGCACACATTAAAAACAGTCATCCATATAAATATGAAATAGATAAGGTGGCAGGATGCCTCCCTGTCTTACACCATTATTTACCCTAAATTGATCTGAAGTGCTTATATCAACCATACCTGTCATTTCGCTGATATGGCGCTTATTAGATAAAACTTCATATCACCACTGATTGTTAACAGGAATAATGATAACATATGAATTACTTGAGAGCCGTTAGGTTACAACGATCAAATATAAACCAATATATTAACAATCGCATTTGGCCTTTGCATGTGGAGATAGTTATCACATTTCAAGCACTGGAGTCTATCAATAACAGAACTTTAATGCATTTTGGCTTTTCCATGTGTATTATAATGATTGACTGGTTGCAATGGTAATGAAGGACAAGTGAGCATTACTATAGCTGTTCTATAACTATGACAAGTCCCTCATTTACCAGCGTACTCAACGCCTAATGGTTGCCCACGAAAGGTCTGACATAAGAAGCACTAGCAGCTTACATACGCGGTATTCGCATGTATACTTGTATGGGCTAGCGCCATATCGATGAATAAACATGGCACTTGGTAGCCATTAGCCTATACTTGTACTAGACAGTGTCCTATAGATGAGATTCTTGTCCTAACTAACTAGGTACTTGCATGTCTCTGTTAACCGTGATTAGTCGTTCAGCAGTTGACCACAAATGACCACCCGCTCTTAGATAACTCATCACCTCACGACTGACAAGCTCAGTAAATGGCAATCATTAGGGAGTATGTGGTTATTATAAGACCCAACATTATCGAGCAACCACGAGCAAGTACCGTTATATAAGAATAACCAAAACTGACCTGACAGCTTGTCAGTAATGACGTCACCGTCCAGAGGGGTGAACTGGCTGCTGGAACTGAACCTCAAATTGCTGTAGGATTATTGACGGTTATAACTGGGCGTGATCAGTCTATGACATGAACGTGTCTAATAATCCAGCTCCGCATAAAGTGGTCGATAGCTGTTGATATTGCAACGTAACTAATTGTGGGGTAATTTTGAACTTAGATGAGGCGCATATGTCTATGTGAAGTCAGTATCAGACATTCATCAATTACTGTTTTGTGCTTAAACTAAACGTAAGATGATATATTTAAGGGCCAACAAACTAACAGCATATCGAGTGCAATTGATGGCACAGCACAAACTTATTCAAACAAACAAAAGGTATAATAGATAATGGCTGGTCGCATATGCACTCATCAGCTGTAACATCGATACCTTATACTGATGCACCAAACAAGTCATAAATAATCATATGTTAATTTATAAATATATATATAAATACAAATATGTTATTATATATATAATTGTTATATATAAATATATTATTATATGTCTATATATGTATATATATGTCAGTATATATATTTATAAATATTTATATATATTTATACATAAATAAATATATATAAATATATATAGATATATATAGATATGTTTATATAAATGTATATATATATATACATATATATGTATATGCTATATATACATATATAATATGTATCTATATATATAAATAAATATTCTTATATATTATATCTATATATATATAAATATATATAGACATATATATATATATTTATATATATATATCTTTATATATATATCTTATTTCTATATATAAATATTTATATATATATATATATATATAGGGATTGACTGTCTTCAAATACATATGTATTTATCTATGTTTATATATATATATAGATCTATATATATAGTAGTATATAATACAGAAATAAATATATAATATATATAAATAGATGCATAAATAAATATATATGCATGTATATATATATGTATATATATATACATAGGGATTTATATATATATAGATAATAATTATACATATATATATACATATATATATTTATATAAACACATACAGATATAAATATATATATATATTTATATATATATACATATACATATATATATGTATATATATACATGTACATTTATATATATGTATGTAAATATATATACATATATATACATACATATATATTTATATATATGCATATATTTATATATATTTATATTTATGTTTGTGTATACTATATATATAAATATATATATATGTATATAAATATATATATATATATCAACATAGATATAAACATATATATATATATACATATATATATACATAAATATATATATACAAATATAAATATGTATATATACATATATATATATATATATATATATATATATATATATATCTATCTATATATATATATATATATATATATATATATATATATATATATATATATATATATATATATACTGTTTTGAAAGGGAAGCTTACCTGAACATATTTATCCACCAATTTAGCCTGCCCCTCATCTTGCCTACATAAGTTATCATAAAGACGTCAAAACTTGTGGATAAACAAGTGTACTGCTTGAGGTGCACTCTAGTTGACGGACATGTTTTATATAGACATATGTAGCCATTGATTGATCGCTTGGACCGCTATCCTCAAAGCAAACTAAGTTAGCTTTGAGATGTTTTGAAATAAGTCCAAACAAAGTCCCACAAAGGTCAATTGTGGCCTCTTGTAACCTTACGATCATCATTCACTGCCTCATAATATGACAAAAGGGTGCAAAATGAAAGCGACTTAGTGTTTGGTAACATTTGTTGCCCCGAAGCCTAATCAATACCGTAACTCTGTACAAAAACGACCCTGGTTGATAATCAGAGTCATAATGAATCCACGCTGTTGGAATTTGTAGTTGTTAAATTGTATTATAATCCAAGCATGCAATATTATCGTCCATGATAGGTCTTGTCTAAACGTAGGAGTACAATGCACTGATTTTCTGTCCTATATATCTTGCATACCTCTTTAGTTCTAGATACCCCCTCGTTATTTAAAGAGCTATGCATTGGTGCAGCAACATCCGTGGCTGGACCTGAGTCATAACGCTCATTGTGATTTGCACAACTTATAGTATAAATACATATGAAATATTAAATATGGCATTTCTATATCCAGAGTTCCTAAAATAACATTATTTAGCGGTCTAAAATATAGATTTTTGTCATAAAGATAAGAACCTCTTCAAATATGATGGTGATGGTCTCATAGTGGTTCTTGGCGCATGAATGTGTGAACATCCGAGCTTAATAACCCAAGTTCAAGATTCCACTGCAGCAGTTACTGATATGATGTTCCAAATGCCAGACAAAGCTACCAATTTTGCAATAACGACTTAAAAGAGGCGTTCAAGCATGTTCGGGGTATGGCTCAGTCACAAAAATATAGTGGATACAGGGAATGCACAAGTTATAATGTATTGTTTAAGCAGCATCATCGCTGTGAGTTCCTCAAGATCATTGTACAGCCGGCTTTCCTTTTAGTCGTCCCAGTATATTGTGCCTTGCTTTTTACGATGCGAGTAACGATGTATTTGTGAAATCGAACATTTGTTCAAATAAATTATACAATTAAATTGTTACTGTAAGATAATATCACAGCGGACGCTGCGTGATTCGATTTCAAATAACTTGATCAATGATCTACCATTAATCGACCATCCACCAATTGAACACGTGGCATTTCCCTTCCATGCTTTATGGATATGTCACCAGCCAGTAACAAGAGAATCACCTTCTGACAGAAATTAATGCCACCTTCGCATGTAACATCTTTATTGATTCCCAAGGCGGTATTTGCATTGATATCAGGATATATTTCCCGCCACTAAGCATTTTCTTCTCACAAGACGGCCAAAAAAAGTTCCACGTGTCCAGCTTGGCCGAGCCAGCACTAAGCCACAGCCTGAGTGGAGGGTCGAATTATCGCGATGGTTTGAGAGCATTGTGATACAGAATCTTCATTAGTCACTGGGAAAGAGCAATCTCTTTTGCAGTCGACGTATCAATGCACTGCGTATATCGAATTGTATCCCTGTTTGTGTAATTAATCTCTACTCGCCTATTGAAAAGATTTAAAACCGAAATCTCTTTTGACTATAGCTATTTTGAGGGATTATTTAGCATAAGACTTATGCAGGATGCGGCTCAAGAGGTTTTCAACTCTATTCCTTCAATAAAAGCCTATGTTGTGAATGTTTTTAAATCATTCATAAATGTAATATTCAATTGACGTTCTTGCCGCCATACCTCGCCACCCCTCTCCCCCATCCCCAAACGAGGTTTTAACGACAAAAAGTTTAATTATGTTATAAGCGAAATATGTCCCTCTACAGATATCAAGTTAGCCCATTCTAGTTTGCGCAACAAAACTCTATATTCCTCAAATCAGACAACAGCATGTAACTCTTTGCAGCAATATTGAATACAAGGTTAAGTAGCAATATTATTTTTTTTGCTGCCCAGAAGAGAGGAAAGACGTCATTCGCCAAATCATCGCCTTATATCATTCTAGTACAATCATTAGAGTAAATGCAGAGGTCATTAGTCTACACTGAAACCAGATTATGTCATTCACATAAGTATTAAGTAATAACTGATATAGCTTGGCAGCCCTGTGATGGACGAAATTAGTTTGGTTCAATCATTCACCGGATTTGACCCTGCGCAGTAAGATAACAGATTGTCTCACTCCTCATATGAGCCAACGTAGACCTCAGACATTTATCGGAAACCAAGAGCAATTATCTTTGGATTATGACAACTTTCAGCAAATCTGGTAAATTACGCAATCTCCGTCCCTAGCGGTGCACTGCCTACTGGAGCAAAACCATCATTTCGGCGAGATTAATGATGCATATAAGGAGACATAATGAGTCTAGTTTGTCAGTATTTGTTGACGTGGTTTGCTCACAGTTACCTTATGTGACGTGTAATATTTACCTCGATTTGTAAGCATATATTTGCCGCTTAGATGTTCTTTTGTGCATATTTCAAGTCAAGCAAACAGCCATTACCATGCACCATACACAATTTGAACAATGCCATTGAGAATCTTGTTGATCTCTACCATTGAATGGCAAGCTGCATGCATGTTGCTGTGAGTTTTAATATGGGTCTAAGTTGTTTGTAAGCAAACTATGAACGCGACCATGGATGCATTTTTAACCAAAAGGAAATATATGAGGCGAGTTGGCACAGCGAATCATCATTTATATAACCTTCCATATCATTCAGTAATATCCTGACGCACTATAAGAGCAATATATAACAACAGTCACTAACCAACATATGGTTAAAAAGGTTAGGGCCGTGGGCAGTATTTTTGTAATAATAAATCGTAGCTTGTTAAATAGACATTCGGGAGTTGGCAAATACCTTTTTAAATGTTGGACAAATTTACAAAGAACCACATCCATAAATTACCATAACATTGTGAAGCAATATTGTCTGTGCGGGAAGGCAATGTTTGCCTCATCAACTATGACCAGAGTTACAGTTTCAGCAACCGCAGATCAGTGGCAATTATCAACGGCTTCTCTTAGCAGTCTCAATATCATTGATCAGCAAACCTTATAATCCACTGATGGCGCCGCTATTTCTCTGATTAATTGTTCTGTGCCTCACTTGCGTCAAACAGCATGGTCTGATGTGGCATGAAAGAAACATCATTACAAACAATGTTATTCTGTGACTGGACGCGCAATCAGATGTCAGCTGCCATTCCTTAAACGCGTTTATGGAACGAAAATTAAATGACAAGTCTGGGTATGACTACCATATGCAACGTTCTATATAATGATATTTTCAATAAATTGATCCATGCAGATGTCGTAACTTAACGGCGCGGCCTTGTATTGTACATTATATGTTAAGTAATTGTATTTGATGCAAATAAATGTGAATAGATCACCAATATTGAGAGCTAATGTGACCCAGGACGATTTCAGACTATTACCTAAACGCTTACTTTTATTCATTGCTGAGGTTCACTAGACATAGGGCCTATCCTTTACTGCGAGTGGATCTCACACCACCTCTTTGATAACAGCTTATGGCCAGTTGACGTTATCTAGAAAATTAGCAGCTGGTCATAACTGACTAACCATTGCGATGGACAAAATAAGTTTGGTGTAGCCGTTGACCGACCATGACTGTCATATAACACATCACAACACCACTCCGACTGGCAAACCTAGCTCATGACAAACACTACAACTGCTACAATTGACGGTAACTATAATACTCCTGTTCTCACTTGGGAAGCGACAGCGCGAACCGTACAGTAATCAGGCAGCTAGTCAGTAATGACATCATCTCCACGCGGAGTTCTCCAGCTACAATACGATTATATAGGGATGAATGACAGATATAATTGGTCATGGTCAGCCCATGGATTAAACGATCCAATTATTCTACGCGTGACGCGTTTGAAGCATATCTATCTTCTGTGACTTGTAACAGTGTAGCAGGGTAAACGATCTTATAGTTTACCCTACAATAAGACACATTTTTATGCTTCAAGCAACCCATGTATGATATGGTAATCTCTATAGCTTTTCTACGCCAACTTTGGCTACATGAATACATTTTCTATCTGCGCCTCATCATTTAATCGAATTCAATCCGCTTCATTGTTAAAGACCTTCTTGATAATAAGCAATGTTTCAACTAATATCCACACATATGTCGATGGCTTTCAGTGAAATACCCCAATGCCATGGCTTTGAGCAGCCTACTCGCATATCACGGCATTCTGTTGAAGCTCGAACAACTACATCTTGAATACGGATAATAAATGTTCCGTTGCATTTATGGCGTATTCGAAAGTAAATACGTAGCCCCTTTCTTTCTGACATTGCCGAGACATCATGTGTACCTTTATTTAATGAAATTGAAGCATTAATAGTCTAATCCAACATGCTGTCTATTCATAAAAGACGAACACAAATTATTTCATCGTTCCTTATGAATCCAACCGGCCCAATTGTGTTATTAACATAAAAACATCATCACGGTCGGTTGTTCTTATTGTTCCATTGTGAAATGTTCCCGATTGTTGAACACCTTCGCATAGGTGGATACGCTGTCATCATAATTTTGTGCGCCACATTTGCTGTGTTAATACCATCCATATAACTGCATGCTTAAATGATAACCACAATGTTTCAAAGCAATCACATTTATAATTTTAAAAAGTACAAACACGTTGCATTATGTGATATTTGCCATTGTCCTATGTTAGTTTTATTCCATAACTACGATCTGCATCTGCAATTGGTACACATTGGCATTTATTTTGCTGTGGGAAATGACTATAAACACTGACAGCATCCTGCTGGCAATAAAAGCTAATAAACTTTGATTCTATCTGTTCGGCAGAATAGCAGACATTCATTAGCCGGTTATGAAAGTTGATGGCAGTTTATTACATATGCGATACGGGTGGAAATGCAGGGATACTTTTCTTGCTAATTCAGAAGGTTGTCGCAGCAGAACATGGTGATTCCGGATCCAGCGTATAGAAACGTCGGATATTATCAACGACCAAGATATCCTCTGAACATCGTACGTTATATTAAGGTAAATCATGTCTTCCCAATCATGAAACCTGGTGCCACTTTGAGTCTGGCGTCGAGCAATGGGTTGCGATATTGTGCAACGAACAATATTTGCCCGGTCTTTATGAAGGATGACGCCATATCATAGTACCGAAAATATATTGGGGTGTAACAACACGACAACGGCTCATTTCAACACCTGCATTTCAATCTAAAGTAACAAATAATTCAGGTTGCCATATTGAAAGATCATCGACAAAGTGAAGAATGACAAAGACGTATTTGCACCATATGTAAGCAACGGTACGTAAACAGTCTTTGCTGGGTCGTGGTTTTCTCCATTTCATAGATTCCTGTCATTGCTTCACGTTGCATTTGCCTTTGACGTGATAAATTAGTGATAGCTGATTACGGCGTATAATTGATTGACATTATAATAGGTGTGCCATACGTGGGGAAATCGATCGTTATATGTAAAGAATAATGAATAATGATTTAAGAAGCAAATGATAATGAATGTCCAAACCAGAATGAATGTAAGGGTGCTAACTGGTTCGTTGAATGATATAACTGAGCACGATCATTAGTGTAAATGTAGCACTCAGAAGCCATTAGTCAATATTGTCATTCAAATAAGTTTTCGGTATGTGATAGACGAAAATAGTTTGGCTTAGCCGTTGACCAAATATAACCTCCATTAGGTAGAACATTTCCAACCCTCTGACTGACCAACTAAGATCTCCGACCTTTATCGGCAATAAAGAGCACTAAGCGTAATATAATGCTATTCTTCGGCAACCCGTTAGATTTACAGTTATGACAACACTGTTCAATGGGATGCACCGCCTGCTGGTGCTAACCCCCATATGCGGTGTATGCAATGTTATTCTGTATAATTAGGAGCAATGAATCATAGATGATTGCTGGCTTTGTATAGCCTAAATGGTTGAATAATGGCACTCGACCCTTATCCTCAAGGGCAAGCGCCAAATGCACTTACAGACTAATTATGTATTGAAAATAATAAATAGCACCATACAGTATCCATTTCTAAACAACTGAGACTCGATATAAGGATTGTTGATCGCATACGCACCCATCTCGCGTAATATTGGCTCTTATAACATCACATATGGATTCCATACAACTATGCGGAGACCTGAAAGTCGAGTTATCATGGAGATTTTATAATAAATCTCTATATAATCAATGATGTCTTATAAAGTATATGATGTGCCCACGAAGCCTCAAATAGTGAACCAAAGAGAAAAAACTGACCTAGCCTACACAAAAAGTTATTACCAAAATTATGGGCCTATAATAGCTTTGACCTTAGAACCATAGGATGAATGCGTCTATTGTAAACCTATCGTTGAGTTCGTTGAACATTGTCTTGACATTATTGGTATTGCATCCGCTGCATCCACACCCATGTTGGCTAACCTCCTAACTATGCTACAAATATTGACGCCATTTAATTGCCGGTAGGTCTTTTTGTTGCACACCATTTTGGTTGCACTGCGTAATGTTACACTGTGCTCGTAACGCCTTCGGAGCATTGATGTGTCTGCGTCGTAAACTATAGCACCAAATGCTGAATCATTGACCATGTAAGCTACTGCATGATTTAATGAGGAGCACACTATGCCTAGTTCATTATTTGCAAGCCGTCCATTTACACTTGTATGCAGCAAAACTATTGTCCTCAGACTAGGTTTCATTGAGTTACTCTTTTTGGAAAGATAATTGCTAGCAATATTGCATATATGGTCATTTCAGTAGCAATATTTCAAAACGTAACTGTCATGTCTTACTAATATATATGATTTCCGGTGATGTGCATAGACGGATATATTCATGAGCTCTAGGATAGTTCTATATGCTTGGAATGTCATTACGTCACGACGACATATTCCAGGTCATCGGATGAACAGGACTGTTAACCAATATATCGACACGGACGAGTGACATTGATATGCATAGGCGTGTGTCACAGTTGCAACATTTAATGTACCCGTTTTGCTATCCGTAAACAAAAGTGTGATGTTTTTGGTATATTGGGATAAAAATATCTTCAAACCCTTTGGTATACGGCATGCGGGTGAGCCTTGTCGCCAAACTCATCAACCCTGATCAAATGGCGTCATTTACCGAAACCGGGTGTTTGTCAGAGACAATGCTTGCCTGAACATAATGTTAAAAGTCGCGACAAAACGGACCGAGGATCTATGATGAACTGTGTGGTTAAACAATTGTAGCAATTGCTTATATCAACACTCATCTATATTTGCAAATTCAATATCAATATAACAAATGAGTTGGTAGAACTTTCAATGTAATATCATAAGAAAGGAGAATGATGCGTATGGGTTACATGCTTGCAACGATACGTAAATCAGATCAGTTGGGTCGTGGCATTTCCTATTCTAGCTACTTATGGCATATGCCAGTGAATAGCGATCAGGTGCATTGTTATCAGGTCGTGCATCACTATAGCCACAATAGGATGTCTGAAACTCGTTGGAACATCTTTTGCTGTTGCAATCTACTCATAATGTAATAGAGAAACAAAGCTCAGAAGAACCAGGCGTCACTTCAAAGACTGCAGTGGTAGTCCATGGAGTTGACTTGGAAAACATGTCCATATATTTTCAGGCATATCGTGTGAGGTTAGAGTCGTCGAGGCGGGGGAAATATCGAAGTCACGGGTAGCGAAGTAGAATCCTGATTTGCTAATATGATTACTTATACCATAGCTTGAACGTGTTGAAAATTGTCTTTAGACTGGCATGTTCAAAAAGAGGTGCACGTGATGTTTAGTCCAATACACTGCAACCCAATCGAGTTTATGTTCATGCACATCAAAACAAGCAGATGATTAACTGAATGCAATCTACAACGCCATTTGCTACCTGCCAAAATGGTTAATAAGGGGCAATCACAAGATATCAATCAATCAATATATCAATCAATATATATATATATATATATATACATATATGTATGTATATATATATATATATATATGAACATATTTATGTATGTATATTATAAATATACATATATATATAAATATGTAAACAAATATATATACATATATACATATATTTATATATATACATATATATACATATATACATATATATTATTTATATGTATATGTATAAATTTATATATGAATATATATATGTATGTATATTTATATATAAATACATATACATATGTTAACAAATATATACATATATGTATATATTATACATATATATATATATATTATATATATATATACATATATATTTATATATATATATATGTATATATATATACATATATATATATATATATATATATATATATATATATATATATATATATATATATATATATATATATATATATATATATATATAAAATGTTATGACCCGTATAATATGTCCAATTGCATATATTAACTTTTTTAATATTCCAGCATTTTTTTAAAAAACGATCTTCCTCAGAGCCGTTTCATTATGTAACCCTTCTCAGAACGAGAATAACAGCAATATAAAATTGGAAGGCTCATGTCTGCTGGTATGCTGTTCAAACGGGATTTTCCTAATGCGTGTGTCGTTTTCTATAACAAAGGTCACAAGTTTATTTTGTACGAATACATGTAATTTGTATCTGCTTTGGAGGTCATTGTGTAATACCAACCATGATATTAGGCGGCCAAATAGAAATATATTTCAACCAATATATCACCGATGACAATCTCCTTTGACATACATAGGCGTATGTCATATCTAAAACATCCTAGCACTTTTTTGCAACCATAGCTAGTTTAGGTGTGCATTCAATTTTTTCGTTCCATCGATGCGCGAATTTTGACATTTTGCTATTATGTTTTATCTAATAGCTGCCAAACTATTTATGTTGCACTGATCATATATATATGTAATCCACAGAGAGTAGGTTGTGACCTAATATCTTTTTGGCAGAACTCATCCTTAGCTACAGGATCGCTCATAACCAACTCCATGAGAGTTACTTGCATATCCTAAACGAGTGGCAATGCATGGTTCCTTTCTGTGCGTGGCATGACAACCATGTTGCATTCCCGTTGAGGTACATGGTATCTCGGAATAACGAATAGCTAGTTTACTCAATGCGAACTGTGAATATCATTTGCCATATGTCTAATGGCCGCGGCATTATCCATAACTATTCAATTTTTGCTATTGCAACGCAAGGTCTTAACCGCCATTAGATTTAATTACAGGGTCATTCTTCAAGCAGCCATTACTACAATAGAGGATTGTGCTAGTGACACCAAGCATGGTGTTTCAGGAAAAGATTAGACAAAATTGCTGTTGGTAGGCCAGACAAACCGCATAGGTTCCATCTTAGAAAGGGATTCCAAGATCAAAAGCGGTGATGCAATCGGTATATCTCGTCAAATATAACGAATCTTGGAGCATGCATGAACATCAGAACTCAAGTCAACCAGGTTACCAAGTCAACGTACTTCTACATCATCATGGTCAGCAAAGTGCAGCCTCATCTGGTTGATCCCTGCATTCACGCTATTGATGTCACATCCCGCATTAACTTTAACAATGCTCAGCTCCAGCACCAGATTCCCGACTTCAACTGGCATAAAATGCAACAACTCGACAGGTGCAAAAAACGTGATAATTTATCTCCTGCTGTGCGTTAATTACAGTGGCCACCTGAGAAGAAAGGGAGTAATAAAGTGGTATATAATCTTTCTGTGCCTAAGTAGTTGACATCGCTACTCTCCCTAAATCTTCAGCCGGAGACCTCCGCTCCACACACGAAGATCTGTTCTTGAGTGTTCCGAGGGTTAAGAAGTCATTTGGGGACAGGGCTTTCCAAACGCTTGGGCCAAAACTGTCGAACATATTGAGTGACAGTCTTTTAAAAGGCAGCTAAAGAACCAACTGTTAAACTCACCTTAGTCCTATCAATATATCACACACACAAAAAGCATATAGAAATAAACCTAACATTGCGCTATACTAATGGAAAACATCATTATCATCATCATCATCATCATCAATATCATTATCATCATCAACACCGTCACCATCGCCATCATCATCATCATCATCATCATCAATGACTATGATTAAAACATGTAGCATGCTAAAAAATTAAAAAAACATAATAACATGATAATGCAAATCAATGCTAGAACTGTATTTTGTAAATGCAAGGGTCCCCCCCTCCAAGCATCGCTTGATATCCTTCAGGTACCACTCAACATAGCACTCGGAATCCATTGAAATACACTGAACCTAGATATTGTCACACTGGTGCTTTTCGAGTCATAACTGACAGTTGGCTAGTCTATAACTGATAACATTATTTTGGTGCCACCATTGACCTAACATGACCAACGGTCGTTAGGTAACACATAAGCAACACCGCCCTAGTAGACTGAGTAAATGACAGTCATTAAGATTTCTTCATTCGATTGTAACTCTAAGACCCCCGGTCTTAACCGGCCTAAATCGACAACCAAGACCGGTTGTCTTTATCTAATGGTGACCTGCAGCATCCGCGCATATAATCATATTATATAGAAGTATAAGCGTTTTCATGCGTCAGCGATAATGAACACCTGCTGACTTTCAATAGCTTTCTTAGGCGAGCAATAGGCTATAGAGTCATCTCATGTAAGGGAAGCGCCAGATGTTTGCTGTCTTCAAATATATTGATAATGATTAATAATACCATACAAATTATTTGCTCAAAGTAGAACTGAAAAACAATAATTGCGGGTCGCTTCTGTGCCTATCTGCTACGATGTTATATCTATAAAGTTCACATATGGATGCAATAAAATTAGCCAGGAAGATATGCGTCGTGTTTGCACAGTGATTCGCATTAAATCATTCATAGCATATAATATGTTCTTACAGATCATCATTATTATAATGCGCCGAATCTAAATACATCATGTCTCAAAATAATCGACCAAAAAGAGACCGAACTGACTTAGGGAGTTAGATCTTATTAAATTTGGAATACCTATCCGGACAAATATAAGAGCATTATCTTTACAGCAGCCGTCATGCTGTTTGGCGAACAAAGTGAGATGGCCATGAACACTTGTTGGTATAGCACAGCTCGCTACAAACACCCACTAGTGTATCATTTTCCGACGCTTACAATATGTTAAATGGATATTGTGAATTAATGCAAATATCATCCCATTTCCTAGGCAGCCTTTAAAACAATATTGCAGCTTTTAATTATCGCCTTATCGCGTTTATTGCATCACTCAAGTGTGACCATTCTACAAAAATAGATTAACATTTATTGTGAGAGGTAAATACCATAACCCTCAGGTCAGTATTCAGATACCAATGAAGCCATGCCAAATCAATTCTACGCCGCAAATCTAGTGGTCAGAAGAGAGGACCGCCACATCCCCTGATGGTAGCTTTCCGGATTGATATATGGCGTTTGCTTCCTTCCCTTGCATCAGTTGTCTCACATGCATTTACGTGTTGACGGCACATTAGGTAAGCTGACGTGAACCACATAGCATTACAATCTACTTAACTCTGCGCTTGGAAGTGCTTTCGCACGACTAATAAGTTATTCTCAGCTTGTGAGTCGTGTTGGGAGGGGCTGACATAAATAATATTCTGCACGAAGATTACACGATAATTGGCTCGATGAAGCTGTCGTGACTAAAAACCCTGTATATGTGGATGGTAGTTTTAAATAATATATCATATAATACCGAATAAGTCTAGACATGTTTTGATGCAGGTGTGGTTCATGGTGAATTATGATTAATATGTGCCAATACTTCTGGTTGCATGTTGATAGCTACTGATACATGACCACGATGTTAAATGACAGCCATTATCATTGTCCCACAAGCTGTATTCATCTGATTATATTATAGGCATTGAAGATTCTTAAGTTTCGGTATTTCTTTTCATTGTACGCCATGATTGTTAGATGCTACTGAATGATTCACTGATCAGCACAGATAGGCGATTTATGATATCAAAGCAGTCCATTCGTACTTGTATATGGCAACGCAATCTTCAGGTTTCATCTTGCAACCCTTCTTAAGATGGTGATAACAGCAACATTTCTTAGGTCACTTCAATTGCACTATAACCTAAATCCACAATAGTCAATGCTTTCTAACCAATTACCAATGTACTTTTAATCACTAGCTATTGAGCAATGAAATGGTTCGAGTAACGCTAATAACGTATTGAGACGTTTATGTCATGAAGTTTGGGCGCCATGGTGGATTAAGAATGTGTGTAATGTGAAGTGTTGATAAATTGTATAAGATTTCCTCAGTGTGATTTTACGGGGGATATTTAAAAATAGTCCATATTTATCAATATCCTCAGTGGCAATCACGTCATTAAAAATTTAGTAGTCGGCCCGAAAACAAACGTCGTTATGGCAGTTTATTGCATATCCTAAATGGATGCCAATGCATGGTTGAGGATATCGGTGCGACATGGGACTTTCACACGCTATGGCATACGGTAAGCAGAGTTGAGCCAGGTCGACCCAGCTTGAATCGGGTCGAGTGACGTCATTTATCTCTATTTACGATGATTTGCAGACATCAGGGTTCATCGTCATCATACATTCGGTCGCGATACATACAGAAGATTGATAATATACAATATAATGTAACAGTGGTGACAAAAGATATAGCAACAATCTCCTGTATTTTCCCAATTCCATAACAAAACAAGGCATGATTCGGTTAACCTTTCGATGCGTCATCAGAATAGAAGAGAGAGATTGGCGAACTTGTTTATGGGTCACACGCTAACAACGATGCGTCAATCAGATAACTTGGATCATGGCTCTGACAATTTCAGTTCACTTCCGGTTATTGCCACTCAAATGTCAGTGACTTCTGATCAGGTGAATTGTGACTTGGTCGTCTCTCGCCCTGGCCATAATGGGATGTCTAGCACACATGGCAGAGTCAATCGTGACAGCTTTTTGAATCGAAAAGATGATCACAGTGGAAGACTATAGTACAATTCAAAGCCGCAATCCATTTTATAAATGCTATAGTGCACCACACGACAGAATGTCAGGTTATAAACCAGAATGTAGCATACCCGCACAAATAATATCATTTGATCGAGACGACGCGTGCAGATGTTGCAACAAATAGCCATAAGGTTGAAACTAGGCGTTGTCGCGCAGATGAGGCTGTGATTACTCTTGTCGTGGCACTAGCAGATATAATCCCGCGACTGCCATCGCCAGCCAAGATCATTTACCTATAAATATTGATAATCAGAAACAAGCCGGTGGCTGATAAGTTGAGGGATCCACTGCATTCTGGATCGAGACCCCAAGTGTAGTGCGATTAACGATATGGTCTGTCTAGTCCAGTTATTCCATCATTCTATAAAGCGCTGGGAACACATATAGCTTCTTCGAACAATATCAATTTTCCTATTCTTAAAACTTACGTTATAATGTGGTATACTTGCGTGCTTGTGAATCCCTCATTGTCAAATGGTTGTGTACACTAAAAAAATACACGAGATGATTTTTAACTGAGGATTGGAAGCAATAAAGATTTCTGACATGCTTTTCCAATGTGTAAATGATTTGAGCGATTTGCACCGGTGCCCACTGGTAATATCTGCTTGTAGGGATGTCGCCTTGGTGGTAGCACATCTGAAAATAATGGTGTCTTATATCCTTGAACTTCGTACATTGACGGATACTTTAAAAATGCAACAGTCGCCTGGCATGAGACTTGACCTTCGTCATGTTTGCCGTCTTGGCATTGACCTTGCCACGATGGGATTGATGTAAGTTAATAGATCACCAGATAACGGTAGTGCATGTGACCAGAAGCAATCGCTGTGTGGACGATTTCAGGAGACTTTTGCCACTAGCTCAAGGTATATCGCGATATGACCTCCATTGTTTGATCATGTCGTGGGTGTGACGTTTCATGACCGATGCATACTCCATGTTGGAGGCAGCATGGCGGCTGTCTGACAGTGTATTGGAACAGCTTGCTTATATTTACATATCGGGCCAGAACTACATTAATGCTTTTGATTGCTAACGGTTAATTTGGCGATGTTGTAGCTGCTTCCATTCCTTTTGTTATGATTTTATTGACATTCATTTCAAATCGATCCACGGCGAATGCTGTTAAACACTTGCAACGTGACGCCCTCCATCCTCCATCCAGGATTATTACTGTGTCTTACTGTGCCCTATCTGCACACCAACATATATTCAAACCTAAGAGCGCCACATTTAAGAACCATGGTCGATTGCCTTTGCCAATAGACTTCCATATCTCTGTGACACAATGCCCCGTGTTATTGGCAGTTAACCTCAGGCGGAATTCTCGGTCTAATGTACATGGCAGAGGGATAATCGGCGCAATGCAAATTCCCACAGGTCACTGCCCAATATTACATCTGGCCCTTAATATTTGTGAATGACATAAATAATTCAATGCAGTCATTCCTCTATGCTATTGTCGCTGAGGTTTTCCCAGCATTGTATACAAACAACAATCTCACAATCTCTGCAGAATGCCACCAAGCACACCACATGGTGAATCAATGTTATCGCCGTGTGGAACATTCTCAGGCAGCGGTACATTCTAGAAGAAGCCTGCTGCATAACAAATGCTGATTACAATGCTTTTGTGTCATTGACGAGTAATGGATCCGAGTTCGGCTATGAAGGAATTCGTAAGCAGGCAGCTGGTTTAGAATAGGTGTCTTGTCATCGCACGGAAGGCTCTGATTTGACCCGGTTTGTTCCCAGCTCACATGGGCATTGACGTCACGACTTTGTATGCTGCTAATGATGATCGTGGAATGGGGAAAGTATGCACTTGACAGTTACTTCGACCAGTTAAGTTGGCGTTCAATGAATAATCTTACTGCCATAGGAATGCAATTGCTCTCAGCCTATGTCGCGTTGTATGTAACACGTGTTTGTCTGTGACACACTCATCAATTGTCCCAATATATTCATTCTATTTTGGCACCCACGAGCACATGGCCAGTAGCGCTCCTGAAATGCTGCGCACGAATATTGGTTTAACCCAGTTGGTTCCCTCCCTAAATCCCATGTTCCCTGTCAAGCCGCCTCACTACAGGACAGATAGATGCAGGGGTAAGCAGACATGCAGGTAAGAAGGTCAGAGTGATCGGGTTGTCAGTGGATGCCGACGCAGGTTTATGCATGTTGTTTCTAGTGGGAATGTGACACAGCAGTGTATAACATTCCAGGATCATTGCTATTATGTGAACGATATATACAATGAACACTGCCCGGTCACGCAATCAGCGGCGAAAGACAGCTCCTGCTGACGTCACCAATAGCGGGGAACGACTCTTGAAATTAATTACACTCACAGACACTTAACGAATGCCTCTAGAATTACACTGTACCAGCCACCACTCAGCGAATGCACACAAAATCGAACTGTTTGAGCAGACTCTCAATGAATATCGCTGTAAATAAACTAAACCTGCGCACATTCAGGAAATGACAAATCATACCAGCATACACACACATAATGCCACTGGAATCATATCATACCAGCATACACACACAGAATACCGCTGGAACCACATCATACCGACATACACGCACAAAATGCCACTGGAATCAAATAATACCTACAGACACGCACAGAGTGCCACTGGAATCAAATAATACCCACAGACACGCACAGGATGCCACTGGAATCAAATCATGCCGATAGACACGCACAGAGTGCCACTGGAATCAAATAATATCCACAGACACGCACAGAATACCACTGGAATCAAATCATGCCCACATACACGCACAGAATGCCACTGGAATCAAATAATACCTACATACACGCACCGAATGCCACTGGAATCAAATAATACCCACATACACGCACAGAATGCCACTGGAATCAAATAATACCCACATACACGCACAGAATGCCACTGGAATCAAATAATATCCACATACACGCACAGAATGCCACTGGAATCAAATAATGCCCACATACACGCACAGAATGCCACTGGAATCAGATCATGCCCTGGAATACATCCATACCACATACATACATACATACATACATACATACATACATACATACATACATACATACATACATACATACATACATACATACATACATACATACATACATACATACATACATACATACATACATACATACATACATACATACATACATACATACATACATACATACATACATACATACATACATACATACATACATACATACATACATACATACATACATACATATACATACATACATACATACATACATACATACATACATACATACATACATACATACATACATACATACATACGTACATACGTACATACGTACATACATACATACATACATACATACGTACATACGTACATACGGACATACGTACATACGTACATACGTACATACGTACATACATACATACATACATATACATACATACATACATACATACATACATACATACATACATACATACATATACATACATACATACATACATACATACATACATACATACATACATACATACATACATACATACATACATACATACATACATACATACATACATACATACATACATACATACATACATACATACATACATACATACATACATACATACATACATACATACATACATACATACATACATACATACATACATACATACATACATACATACATACATACATACATACATACATACATACATACATACATACATACATTACTTCATTATAGTAAAACGGATGGCCTGTTATTGGTTCGTCGTCGGGATGGTAAATGATTTGCACCCCAGACGAATACATTTCACTCTTCATTTCAAATTGAAAAACTGCTTACTTCCATGCAATGTAATCTAGAACCGTCAATTGTGTAAGAGTCTTCATGGAGAGTTGGTGTTTTTGTGCGCTGGTCTCATTGTACCTAGGCTGCAATCAACGCGGCTATACCTCAGCCGCATGCACACTCACACACCTCAAACACGCCAGCACAGTCAAATCAATGTTATCGCCGTAGCCACCGTTGTCGGGTATAGTGGCCGCTTAATCTGAGTCTTCCTTCTTAGCAAACACAGATTACAGAGCTATTGTTGTTTTCTCGAGGCGAGGAGATTCATTAAGGCGCCAATCGCGGGAGGTTTGTACTTGATGTCCCCCAATGATGTCACCCAATGATGTCACCCAATGATGTCACCCAATGATGTCACCCAATGATGTTACCCAATGATGCTTGCATACCTGAGGGGCATGTCTGGAACTGAAAGGTTTTGTGCCGCTCATACGCGTAAAATATAGAGCTGCTGTTGTCGAGAGGGGCAAGTGATGGCTTGTTCTATTCACCCTATGGTGTCGGTGTATTTTATCGCACCCTAACTTGTGCATTTTGCACCCCCATCTTCGCCCCCCTCTATTACCTCCTTTGTCCATACGTATTATGGCCGACTCGGAGGAGAACGCCATATTTTATTGCCATCATCAATGGCCCATTGCTTACAAAGTGTTTAGATAAAAATATTAATATATTGTATATCAGCAGTGTCAGTGGTATTGCTTACCTTTAAGTATCATTCACACCGATCAACACAATATACATAACCTGTCCATCCTAACCAATCAGTCCCCTATAATGTTATATACATAACCTTTCCCGATCCATCCTAACCAATCAGCCCCCTATAATGTTATATACATAACCTTTCCCGATCCATCCTAACCAATCAGCCCCCTATAATGTTGTATACATAACCATCCATCCTAGCCAATCAGCCCCCTATAATGTTATATACATAACCTTTCCCGATCCATCCTAACCAATCAGCCCCTATAATGTTATATTCATAAATAAGAGCATACGTTCTACAATACCACCAACCCCATCCCCTCCTCACCAACACATACCACACGGACACACATACTCACATACACGCTCACACGCACACACACGCACACATACACACACACATACACACAAACCTACACAAAAACACACACATACACGCTCACACGCACACACACATGCACACACCCTCATACACACCCGCTCGTTGTATCATCGCATTTATGTACAGTGACAGACAATCCTTATTCATCACTGGCGAAATGGCATTCTATGTAAAAAATGACACTATATTTCATAACTATTCTTTACCATACATGATTGTATGGCTAGGAATGTTGGGAACCCCATGTGTGGACACGCGGGCGTTCGGTTCTTGATGTCAAGCTTCCGAGCGCCGAGCCGCTATCATCTACATATACTACAAAGTATGAAACATCATACATGACGTTTAGTGTTTCTGATGCTCAACAGAATCTTTTCGATAGTTAAGTATTTGGCCTTCGATGATTGATTCCAAACGGCTAGTATTTTGCGTTTAATCACTCGCAAGCAGGAACAATCTTTTTCAGATCTTCTTGTTATATATTGACAGCGGCTCGGCGCTCGGACGCTTTACATTGGGAACCGAGCGCCTATGTGTGGGCTTGTGTAAGGTAAAGAGCCACCTGTGGGTCCAGGGGTAGAATAGGACCATTATAACCACTTGCGTGTGTTGCGACTCGCTGGGGTGGACAATGGGATCCTGGTGGTTGAATGGAGAGGTCCGTGCTAGGGTCATATCTGCAACACTCCACTTCGGCTCGGATTTCGCCAAGACCAGAGGCTGGAATGGCATGGTCCAGTCGATCGGCAGCTGGCGACATGTCCTATTATTTCGTTTGCATTTTTCATCGTCTTATTCTAGCTTAACTTCATCTTCATCTATACGTGTATTTCCCTCCTTTATTCGTTATCCTAGAAGGTGTCAGGTCAATTAGGTCAATCAGGTCAATCAGGCCAATCAGGTCAATTAGGCCAACCAGGTCAATCAGGCCAATCAGGTCAATCAGGCCAATCATGTCTCTTCATAGTCACTCCACATTTCCAGGCGCCACATAACACATCAATTTTGGTTTGCCGTTAAACCCTACACTTTGACTCCGTCTGTATGAGGTATAGATCGCCATATCGCTATGCGGAGATCGATCAGGACACTTCCTCACATTAATTATCATTAATTCGAGCGATGTCACCGCAATCTTAGACACCTTCCGGAAACAACCACGCACAGGAAACCCATGTACATCTATCATAGAGTTGCAAGGCATCAGGTTACACTGGTGTTTACATGACGTCTGGTACGCTAACTTCTGCGTGACGAGGTTACATCACTCACAACAAAGTCAGAAACTTTGTCATAATTAATGTGCCAACTTGCCAGGCTAATTGGTTAATTTAAAGTGGCATTAGCTCCAAGAAAGAGGGACCTGTTTGCCTATCGTAGTTGACTTGGCTAACAGTAATTGATGCATACTTTGTGTGACAAGGCAAGCGCTCGACAAGTCATCTGCGTGTTTAAGCCTGCTTTTGTTGTCGGTCCATTGCATGCTTCTGAGTAAGGCTAATGATTCACAAAGATCACCAAGATTGTATTTTTTGGCTATGCTGAGCCCCTACGCTCTGCGGCAGCTGAAGCGGGCTCACGCCAGCACCCCTTCCCTAGCGATCATCGCCACCTCGCCTCATCTTCCACCCACTCGTCCATGCAGCAGGACTCTCAATTTCCTTATCTCTTACCAACTCAATAATCCGCCTTCTCACCCACGCTCAATTCCCATTGGCTGGTGATTTATTGACGTCATGACTGTTGCATAGTAACAAGCTCTCGTCCAACCATATGAGGAGAACTGACGGTAAGTTTTCGAAACTGGTTTCAGGAGAGGACGCGATGGAGGGTCAGTAATTCGGGAAGGAGGCTATTTCTTAAGACCGGAGCGCTTCGAGGTTCGCATTTCTTCTAAAGCAGACGACTGCCCCAACCAGCGCCACTTTTGCGCCATTGTTGCCGGAGCCATAGGGACTATTGGACGTAAGGTCCGTCTACAACACGTCTTTTCTGGGGTGTCCGTTAATAATTCCGACGTGGCAGGATAAATAAGCAAAAGAGCAAGAAGAATTATCTTTAGTTGGAAGTAATTCACCACCTGTAAGTACGTTCATCACCCACAGTAACGTCATAAGTGGGTGTTTGTTTTCACTGTTGTTATCTTTGATTCCCAGTTTACCACTTAACTGCATGTAACCCGTGGTTTCGATAGATCCAGAATCAATTTAATTGAGTAAATGCAATCATTTAAACGCTTTTATTACGCTCAATATTCAGCTTTTAAATTGAGACTCTTTATGTTGCCAAAACGTTCGGTATATAGTGCGTGACTGCTTTGAATGTTAAATGCCGCTTGGTCCCTATAGATTACTCAAAAATGTGTTGTAAACATTGTCGACAATTGGGGTGAACCCTCTATGCAATCTGTTTTTACTACACGTTCCATTCAGACTCAGCAATTACCGCTTTTACGCTGAAATACACCCAGTGCTTAAAAGAAGTATCCTCCTCCGAACCGCCCCCAGACCTCCTACCTCACCTTCAACCACAGTGAGGGTGCCACAGGAGCGCTAAATTGCCCATAATGCGCAAAGCGCGAAAAATAACGCTCGGTCCAAAACGGCGCGCAGAGGTAACTAACAATGGCATGCTCGAACCTGGCCAAGTTAAGTGTTGAGTGGGAATAATTGTGTTATATAGGCACCTGTGGACTTGCCCGTAGAGTGAATGCTATGGGTGGGTATTGGGTTGGGGGGTGGGGGGTAGCGTTGTGCTGGTGGGCGCCGGACCTCGTTTGCGCCGACTACTTGCACGTTGCCCAAGACCCGTTTGCATACAAAATATTGCTTACTTCTACGGCTGTCGAAATTCAACAATGCTGTTATAAACTCATTCACAGAGAAGAAATTGGTATTCGTCTAGTCGACTCAACAACCATAAAGAAAGAATATATATAGATATATATATATATATATATATATATATATATATATATATATATATATATATATATATATATATATATATATATATATATATATATATATATATATATATATATATATATATATATATATATATATATATATATATATATATATATATATATATATATATATATATATATATATAAATATATTTATATATTCACGTATCAATATACCTGGCATCGACTAATCGATAGTTTTATTGCATAATATATTTATATATATGTATCAATATACCTGGCATCGACATCGATATATTTATATATGTATAAATATATAGATATATGTATATATATACATATATATGTATATATATATATATATATATATATATATATATAGTATATATATACATGTATATAAATATATATTTATATATATATATATTTATCTATATATAAATATTTATATCTATATATATACACAAAAATATATATATATATATACATTAATGTGTATTTATATATATTTATATATATGTATAAATGTATCAATATAAATGTATGCATAGATTTATAGATTGATTCATGCATAAACCCACACATATGTATGTATGTCTATATATATTTGTATATATATCAATATATATATTTTTATATATATGCATATATATTTATATATATGTATATATATATAAACATATATATGTATACATATACATTTATATTTATATATATATACACACACACACATACATATATATATATATATTTATATATGTATATAGTTTAAATATATATATATGTATATATATATATGTATATATATATTACTTATGTATATATATATACATATTATATAATATGTATATATGTATATAAATAACATATTTATATATAGAGATAGTTGGGGAGAGAGATATATATATATTTATCTATATTTATATAGAGACATGTATCTACAGAGAGAGATATATATACATATATAGACACATATATATATAGAGATAATTTATATAGAGAGATATATTAGAAAGAGAGATATAGAGATCTAGATAGATATATCTCTCTCTCTATCTATCTCTAGATCTCTCTCTCTTTAGAGATATATCTCTCTAAATCTATATATATATCTCTCTATATAGATCTCTATATATATCTCTCTATCTCTCTCTCTCTCTCTCTCTATCTATCTATCTCTCTATCTATATCTATATATCTCTATATATCTATATATATATATATATATATATATATATATATATATGGCATCGACTTATTGGCAGTTTCATTGATGCTGAAGGGAGTTTCTTCATTGCTTCCGCTGTAATGTAGCAAGGCTCGAATCCCACAACTCGGTCCGCATTTATTTGACATATGAACGGATATTGACAGGAAGAGGAAACTTCAACTTAGGGTGTGCCTTCTTCCTGCAACTAAAATCACAGCACAATATCGCCATTTAAAAACATCTCGTCAGTGATAGAGGAAATGACTAAGTACGCAGCCCATGCGATTTCCAGGTTGGCTGCTACACGTTGGGTCGGTAACATGATGCTCCCTGGGCCGCCCTGGGTGATGATGGTCCGCATTACACGAGGCGAATAAACGCCAACCAATGCCCAGACGCCCCAATAAAGCACACGCCACCTGACGAGTTCCACTGAACCAGGATGCCCCCTGTCACATGGTGTCCCTAGCACCCCATCACAGATCTGCTTCATTCAACAGGGACTCCAGTTAACATGGCGGCCATCAATCGGCCACTGCGCCCGAGTGGAGGCCAAGGAAACCTAATTGAAATCGACGACGACGCCAATACAATGGTCTGATGTGAAGTCAGGGAAAGCAACGGCTATTTCGCAGCCTCCCTGAAACTGAACCAACCCGTTTCAATTTCTATTACTCAGGAGGTTTTGATGTCCGGAGCCGCCATTTTCTGTGATTTCTCCCAAAGGAGATGTTTAACATGTAAATGTTGGTTTTGGCAGCTATTACCTGGAATGGCTGCTATGACCTTTCAAAGCTTGGGTTAGCCCGAGGACTGCGAAGGATTGTCGGCTTTGCTCATAATATTCTTATTTCCGGTATATGCGCCCGACCTAGTGGCCATTGAAGAATGGCTAGAGTTGGTAGGCAAATCGAATTACTAGCGATTCGTTAACTTTGGTGAATGGTGATTAGTAAGCACTACCTATATATACATATATATATATATATATATATATATATATATATATATATATATATATATATATATATATATATATATATATATATATATATATATATATTAATATATATATATATATATATAAATAAATATATATATTATATATGTATATATATGTAATATATTATATATATATATAAATATATATATATATATATATATATATATATGCGTGTGTGTGTGAGTGCGTGCGTGCGTGTGCGTGTGTGTGTGTGTGTGTGTGTGTGTGTGTGTGTGTGTGTGTGTGTGTGTGTGTGTGTGTGTGTGTGTGTGTGTGTGTGTGTGTGTGTGTGTGGTGTCGACACCATGATGTTATATGTCTCACTGCCTTTATAAGCTGCGAGTTTCTTAATCGATCGCCGGAATTGGATTGGATAACATATAAGCGCGGAGGCGTACTGTGGCTTACCTGAGAGGAAGTACCCGGGAACCGGTTATTACCTACCAATATACACAGGTGTGTGTTCCCATAGTAGTTTCTCGTAACATACCTTGTATTGACACACCCACTCTGACGCTGTGAGTCGATGGATGCGGATGTTCGTGATTAACATCTGCCTAGCCACGTCTGCTAGTACTTCCTCGTGTGAGTACGCGTCTGGCGGTTTCTCCTCGAGTTCGATAATGCCATTAGCTGACATGAACTACCTGTTACCTGGCTACTGCCGTTGTCCAGCTTCCGAGAACCTCATGGTTGTTTTGTTCATAAATCCCTGAAATACGAACACCAGGCTCCGAGAAAATGTGAACGGAAGTTTTTTTCTAGTAGTAGGATGCAAAACACCTCTTTTTAACAGTTTATAAACTAAAACTGCTTCCAGTTTAAACATATCACCCCCACCCCCCATTTACATGTTACCTTCATATTCATACCGTATGATGGCCGCATTTCCCATTTCAATATCAAGTCCATCCTGATATTAACAGCTCAAATCCACCAACAGTCGCCCGTTCACCATTGCGCATGCGTGTGCCAGCATGTCAACACGGGCAATAAGCAGTTCATTTGTTTCA
This sequence comes from Urechis unicinctus, assembly GCA_034190875.2. Lineage (NCBI taxonomy): Eukaryota > Metazoa > Annelida > Polychaeta > Xenopneusta > Urechidae > Urechis > Urechis unicinctus. The sequence continues at coordinate 51,119,219 of CM067358.1, read as the reverse complement.
TCGAGAGTGCCCGTCTCCTCGCGAAAAGCCGTCTCGAAGGAGCTCTGCATCTTAACGACAAAGCACAGCAGCTGGTCCACTCGCCAATGTCACTGCTGATAGCGGGCGCAAGACGATTCTTTATCGTCGACGGCACGCCGCCAACTTTTGAACGTGCCGAAGTGTTCATGATAATGTTTTCATTAATTACTCACCGCGAGTTCCTCTAGGGATGAACAGCGAGTTCCTTTGATGCAGCAACAATAAATAAGGACGGGGGTGTAGACACTTGGCGGAGGTTGGCAGCGCTGATACAGGACGCAGAACACAGGAGTAGTTATATATAGATATATTACGATTATAATACAGTCCTTTTGTGGCAAGTAAGCGGGGTAGAAATATAGTTTTGAATGCACCCAAAGTGGGTGTTTTATAAAGGAAATTATTTAGAGATACCATTAAAAGCAATCACAATCTATCAGAAACATTTTTACATATCCATTTATGCTGGTTTCAAATGGTACCAATGATATACATTCCCATGATTGTATTATCTAATACTTATACCGTAGTGTCAACCTACCCAAACTTTTAAACATGATCGCCACCATAACAGTTTTTGTGTTGTCACCGGTTGTCATTCGACTAATCAATCTAGACAAAACCTTACACCCATCATATAAAACGCTAGTGACGTCGTAGTAATCCCTTTAAGTGCCAGCGCCCATGTGGCACAAACCCGTAGCCCAGATCGCCACTGGAACGAAGGTCCAACACGACTCTATCCCCTTTCAGAGATGGGATCATCGTTTAACGTGATCATCCAAGTCACAGGGAAGCAGTCAGGTTTTCACACCTTGAGATAGAACCCACGGCCTATGGGTCAAAAGGCGACTCGGTTTACCACTACGCCGCGGGAACCGACTCCCAGTGACGTCACAAAAACTGCCAAGCACCCAGATGATGAAGGATTGATAATTGGAAACTATCTGTTTCAAAACTGTGAGCAGCCCGATGTATATCACTGGTTTCACGGGGAACCAAATTGACAAATTGTACATTCATTTCTCCATCAATCAATCACACAGAAGACGAAATAGGCTAGATTTTGTTGTATTATATCGGGTGATATTATCAGATGGTATTGTGTGCTGCGAGCCTACTGCATCCTAACTAAGATATGCGTAACTGTGTAGATAGCCCTGATGGTGTGCGACATACGGATGTGGCAGCCATTGTATTCGAATTGTATGCGCGATGTCACAAGCGTCTTGTGATGGAAACCCAGCCATGTAACGGGCCTCAAATAAACATGTCATGCAGACCAGCGCGCAGTCAATTGTACCGGCGCATCTTGCCTGTGTTCAGACCTAAAAACTCACTGAAAATAATGCCATTTCAGACGTACTGCTTGGTCGCGGTGAACAATATTTAGGAATACGCAAGTGAATTGAAAGACAATAACCCGGGAGATTTTCGTTAAGTCGAACGGGTGGTTGTCGTGATCCATTTCGAGTTATTAATGGTCAGCCTTTGAACCTATCAAGCAGTCCGGATCATTTCCAGCGACGCCGCGGCTTACCTCATAGCCAGCCCGAATTGGCCCTCGAGATCCGCAGATTCCATATACAACTAAGTGTTGTTGCCATGCAACAGAGGAACTTCTAATCTTCTCAACCGCATGCCACTACAGAGGCTTCGCCTTGTATATTAGACAGGCACATTAAATTGATAACTTCCTCTCCCGAGAGGCTATCGCAAGAGACATAACTTAATAGTTACGCCAGTGACCATGTTTTGTAGCTTTGCTATGATCTCTGCCTTCTCATCGCCCTTGTCATTCATGGCGATAAGGCGCTGGTCACGTCAAAGACATGAACTTATGGACATGCTGAAGGACGCCGTATGTAGTCTTTGGGTGGCGGGAGATAAAACCCTTGGTAATCAAGTTTTTAGAGGCGCGTTCACAGATTCTTGTGAATTATCGAATCGGGTTTCACACCCCAAAAAACATGAATTATAAGACAACAGAACGACTCCCACACAGGTGTTTAAAACACAACTTAATAAACACATGCTGATCTACATATCTGGCATAGCGTATTGGTGGGTCATACGGTGACGCTAAGTGGCGTATATAGGCGCGAGCCGGTTTCTGAGGCCGTGTGATACCGGAGCACGTGCGGACAACGACCAATGCACCGGTGTTCTGCCCATTCAATGGTGCCTAATGTGAGCTATTATCACTGGATCACAGGTTGGAGACAATATCCAGATCACCATTGTGCCCCACTTATTTACATTCACTGAAAAGAATTTATTGGTCATTAGTTCATTAGAAGCTCATAAGATCAACGCGGGGCCATCATATATGGGAATACCAGCACAGCGTATGATGCTTCTCGTCCCTGGATTGGTGCCTATTACAAGTAACACATGAACACATCGCCTCCATTCATCAGCGCGGTTGAGTGTTACTGATGACGTAATAGACCCAGCCTCCTTTTAGCCAGCAGCCATTTTTGATAAAAGCACCCAGCCTTTTTTTTTACATCTCCTCGTTATAAAGCACCCTGCCATAACTGGCCCCTGTGATTATGCAGCGCAGTGATATCTTTTGAAGTGTAACAGTAGAATAGGAAAGATAGCACAAACCAAATACGTTGCCCCAGAGTAAATGTACTTGTGTGAAATGATTTCTGTCACAAGACAAGCACTTGATCGTGGCCATGATGTATGGAGCGAATCGAGACATACGTCAGTTGGTGTTAGTCTTTAAGAACGCCTTGCTGGGATTCTTTATCGACTTGCACGCTGATTGGTGTTTGTGTCAATAAGAACACAGACTTATCCATTACAGAATGGAATTAACACGTAATGTCTTTAATCAGTGAAGATGCCTGTGGCCAACAATAGCGCGACCGTAATCCCTGCCTTAGCGTTGATGCATGGCGTCGGCGTTGATACATTGTTTGCTTTGTGTCACTTAAGCAGCCGCTTTACGTGGGCCCGACCGAGTGGACCCCGCAGAGACAGTGACGTTGGTGACGAGCGCGGATTCGCGGATGCTGACTCACCTGATTACCGTCGCTAGGAATGATGTATCAATTAGGTTTTCGTCACCATGTACGTGCGCCAACAATAGGTTGTCAGGCACCAATCTTCCCTTCCAGTCATCCCCATACACTTTTTTTCAACATCAGCAGTAAACCCCAGCAATGGGTGATGCAAAAGCAGACCAATGCGGTTACTCCCCCCCCCCCCACACACTCATGTACGTCACCTTGCCATTAAGACTTATTAGTATCTCATCGTCAATAGGTCGACCTGCTCTTCGGCTCATAAAATGGGCCGTTGAGGATAAGAACGCCATAATAGGGATAGATAACCGATTATGAACGAGCCACTGTTCCTTCAAATGAACGTCAATTAAGTAGTAACTGGCCGTATCTGACTGGAAAGGTTAGCCGGGCGTGTTCCTCACGCTGGTAATGATTCTGTTGCCTGGGCACTGCAGTAATCCGCGTCTTCGTGCGTTTCCCCATATCATACGCGTCTGCATGCGTTTCCCCATATCATACGCGTCTACATGCGTTTCTCCATATCATACGCGTCTGAATGGGTTTCCCCATATCATACGCGTCTGCGTGGGTTTCCCCATGTCATACGCGTCTGCATGGGTTTCCCCATATCATACGCGTCTGCATGCGTTTCCCCATATCATACGCGTCTGAATGGGTTACCCCAAATATCATACGCGTCTGCATGCGTTTCCCCATATCATACGCGTCTGCATGCGTTTCCCCATATCATACGCGTCTGCATGCGTTTCCCCATATCATACGCGTCTGCATGGGTTTCCCCATATCATACGCGTCTGCATGCGTTTCCCCATATCATACGCGTCTTCACGCGTTTCCCCATATCATACGCGTCTACATGCGTTTCCCCATATCATACGCGTCTGCATGCGTTTTCCCATATCATACGCGTCTGCATGGGTTTCCCCAAATCATATACGTCTGCATGCGTTTCCCCATATCATACGCGTCTTCACGTGTTTCCCTATATCATACGCGTCTGTATGCGTTTCCCCATATCATACGCGTCTGCATGCGTTTCCCCATATATTATACGCGTCTGCATGCGTTTCCCCATATCATACGCGTCTGCATGGGTTTCCCCATATCATACGCGTCTGCATGCGTTTCCCCATATCATACGCGTCTGCATTGGTTTCCCCTTATCATACGCGTCTGCATGCGTTTCCCCATATCATACGCGTCTGCATGGGTGACCCCATATCATACGCGTCTACATGCGTTTCCCCATATCATACGCGACTGCATGCGTTTCCCCATATCATACGCGTGACAATGCGATCACTAACACTAATTGACCAGGCATTGGTAATATGATGAGTGTGGGTGTCTTTTATAAGCTGCTCGCGCATCCATCCATCAGCCCACCAGTTAACAGCCACTTGAGGCCTCGCTAGGCGCGGCCGTCTAACGCAACCAACGCACGAAGTTAAGTTCCTCCTCCAATATCCTTGGCGAATGGGGCGTCTCATGTAACAGCTCACTTGGCGCGGCTTGTTTTGCTTCTCAATTATTGCACTCTGAACGGAAAACCATGCAACTGTGAAAGGTTCTGTGATGTACCGCCTTATTTCTATAGTTATCTAATGAAAACCATACCGTGCCAGGTGACTGTTGCAATTTACCAAGATGTAGTTATTTGGCGCGTGAGCGCACACACACACACACTCAATGTCCATCTGTCAGTTTCCCGCGAACCACAAGGGCCAACACATGGCCGTGTGTGTGGAGAATGGACGCCAATCTTCAAAACTACGCAGCGAATGACCAACGATTTGATTAAATTATATACTGGGACTAATGTGAGGAAAATAGTTGCGCATATGTATATATACATATGCGCAACCATACCGTGACAGCCGGCCTTCGTAACATTAACGCTACCTTCCCCTCGCATTCAATATCACCACATCATGACAACGTGACCAACATATCGCATAGCAGCACGGTCTCCGCCAACACTGCTGATCGCTTCATGAGATTACAAAGAATCGCAAATGAACCCCTAATTGAACTTCTAGCCAAGAATTGCCTCAGTTCCTTCTCTGGTAATGAAATGAAACACCGTTGTTATTCGTCACTTCCCGGGAACAATCGTGTTTTAAAAGGCACAACAAACATGTTTGCAGTCATGTTCGTTGGACAGTAAGCTTGCTGATGAGATCAACATTTTCCCCCGTGATTCGCTCCACCTGTCGTTGCCCGCGGAGACGCATCTGGCTTAGCGCTAGTGACAGGACGCGACGGTTCCGCCTGGCAGCTCCTGCTTGCTTTATACTGATTCCGGGCATTACCGACAATCATGTGGCAATAATAACGAACCGTCGTCATCAACCACGTGACAAACGCCTGGCGGAATGGAACGCGTTGGCTAAGAAATAAACGCCGACTTGATAATGAGACATTCCAAGCCGCAGACAAGCCACCCAAAATTGGCTTTAAGAATAATACAAACGAGATCATCTCTGTTGATGGATATTAAGCTATTTTGCAATAGGTATCTCAGGCAGTCCGTTCCTCGGACGACCAATAAACGACGGTGTTACATCGAGATAACACGCCCGTTAATAAAATCGCGATGACCCAGTCGCTGGTTACCTCGATCGATTGAAGGAGTTGGACATGGATTCAATGAAGGATCAGGATTTCAATTTGCAATAAACAATTACGTCGTCTCCCCAGATAACGCTTCATATTTCCGGCTACTCCACTTAATGCACAGTTACTTGCTGCCCACTAGTAATTACCCGACACACGCGCCACCACATGATGTTAACCCAAGCTTGTATATGACTTACGGCACCAATACGCCACCCACCAGCACCCCAAAACGGAAGTGTTAGCGACCACGCCTCAGGACCATTTCACGTGCCATTAGTTGTAGGAAGCGAGATTATCTTTGAGATCAATAATTGCTTAATGGCGGGAAATGAACGTGGCTGCTGGCCATTTTATGAGGGTTTATTAATCTCCAATTGGTTCTTGCAGCTATTGCTGACGTACAAGGACTAGGGAACGTCATCACATTCGAGGAATATTGGTATTATATTTCTACTGCATATCTACTAAACTCTTCAACTTATTTCCGGCAAAAAGCATCGGATCTTGCGAGTTTCCGAGGTCGAGCCAAGAAATTCAATGCGAGTGCTCTAGTCACAGGTACCCAAGTCAGTTCATTCAACGAGCGCGTTCGGCAGTGTCCGGTTTCGCATGACTCGTGTATATACATATTATTATTACATGTCACTAGAGGAACGCGCTCGTTGAATGATTCGACTTGGGTGACTGTGATTAGACATCAGTCAGGCGAATCCGAACACTTCCGAACGCGCTCTTTGAATGAATGGACTTGGGTGTCTGTGCCTCCAGCGTTGTTGTAACTTACATAACCCATCGAAAATGAATGTAAAGTGGTTGTTTACGATAACATGTGAACGGATTTGTATGGCCGTCGACAAATTACGTGACTCATGTCTGGGTCTTAGACCCAAAGGACAACATTTATTTATGCAAGCACAAGTCTTAGCAAACAAGTGAGGCAAACTATATCGCTATCTTCAATTTTCTTGGATGCATGTGACTTGTTTTGTGTGAGAGTCCCAGGTACTTAGGTCAAAATGACATCAATGTCAGGGGTGTAGCCAGGCTTGAAGGAATGTTACGCACAGACGGCGGAGAGAGACAGTAAAGTGTAACCCCCTTTAGCTTTTGACTTTGATGCCATTTTTGGCCATACTTATTTTTTCACTTTTCAAATTGATTTTACGCACGTGCTAAGTGCGTATCGCTGGCTACCACCCTGAATGTCATTTTTAGCCTATACTGTCACTTCAGCATTGGTTATTTTACGACAGCCCTCAAATACCGTCATATTCAATGAAGGACGTGACTGACATCACCACCGCACCCTGCACCCCTTTCGCGGACAGGTATGCTGGAAGCAGCCCCTCATTCCTCCTTTACCTGCTTCCCTTTGTGCAGGATTTATCGCTCTGTTTTAACGCTTGGTTTCTTTCACTCTCTTCGCTGCGGAATATGACCACAAAAAGTATCATAGCGTGTTGTATAATAGCTTATCCTCTGTACACAGAACAAATGACGCTGAAATATAGTACCTATTGTGTTGCTGGTAACAAAAGAATACATAAAAAGCCCCGTATGACTTGGGTGTGTGGGCTGGCATGGATGAGGCGACAGACGTACCGACTGGCTTCACTCGGGCTATCCTCTGTAACCCAAAACACGTCAATACGTGTCAATGAGCTTGTCTGTCTGAGAAGTTGGTCACTAACAGTCCGCGCATTTTCATTAACAATTTCAAGCTCACACTTAAGTCGTAGCCTGTATGAAGCATCAGTGAATGTTAAGAGACTGGCTGGCTTGCTGCTGACCACAACAGTTAACGCTCTCATTGTGCATTCCAAACGTCGCTTATCATGTTGAACCACTCTGCTTCAAACAACGATTTGCATTTACAAAAGCGAGCCGTCAAGCGAGTCACTGTCCGTTCATTGCTCTGGTGCATATGAATAACTAGTTATTGGTATTAGTCCACTCAGCAACTTCGTACCTACAGATTATCATTAAACTAATAACGAACATAGGAATATATGCATCAAGAACCCATTAACATATGGGTATATGTGACCACAGACTCGAAAGAATTCGCTTCCCTTGAGGGAGAATTAATTAAACTCTCTATTGAGAATAGAATTCTCTTTTTCAGCGCCATGATGTCTTTATAGAAATCACCCCGGTGATGGCGCTGAGAGTAAATAGCTTACCCAACACCACAAAAAAGGCTTTCTTTTATCGATTTGCCAATCTTGGAATCAGTTGGACCGTCACCTTGGGTAGAGGCTCGTTAAATAAGACCGTATATGTTCCTTACTGCTGGTGTCGCCGCCGATGTCTTATTTAGCATGGAACCAGCCCAACCAGATACAGTAGTTTGTTTACCCAGGATGCAGCGCGGCAGTTACAGAGTGGCGTTGGCTGTCTGAAAGTGTGTGTAATCAACTGGAGGGTTAACGGGCTTTGTAGACTTGCATTTGTAGCGCATATCTGTGAGGGCCCAATGGAATACAATGGTCGTAAGGATGGTGGTCGTGGCACGGCTAATCACGGCAGCATATTGATAGTAAAACATGAATATTTACTCTTTGATAACGGTCAGGAGGCGAGGCTGTGCATGAATATTTAATCCAATGCTAGTTTGAGGTGGTGTATTTTATAACCACGAGTTTCTGCGGATGTGAAAATGTAATCATAAGTCTGAATGCATAAGACCGGGGCTTTTCATAGAATGACATCCTTTTTTCGGAGCTCCGGAAGTGGGAGCTCCGGAAGAATCAGCGAAAGTCGACCAAGGAGTGGACGAGCATGCGTACTTATCATGCTTGTCTTAAGCTACTAGCTCAAACCAAGCACCGCTCTACTAATGCGTCATGTACTGACGCAGATATCACCTTCATACTAATAGTTAAGGATTCATTTCAATTAATCTAATAGCCGTACAACCGAGTCTGGTTAATTGTTAACCAGGTCGAGTTTTTTTGACGTAAGGGCGATCCACGTTGTCGATATAATAAAATATTTGAGCGCGTCGAGGTGATCACCCTGGTAACTTAACTTGTTAGTGGCAATTGTCAGTTACCGCACTCCCACAAAGTAAGGCACGCCCCCTCAGCCAGGCCTGGCTAATGACCACGTATAAAATGGGCTCTTCGCTCTCCCACAGAGTTATTGGGATTCCGGAGCTGCCGTTCATCACACTGCACAGGTAGCTTCTCTTACCATACCAGGGACATAAAATTTGTCGTCGATAGGAAAGTCGATTTTTTCATATATCTTTAGAAAACATTTTTAAATGTTTAGCTACATGTATATATATATATTTATATATAAATATATTGATAGTCCAGAAAGGTAAAGTTTTTCAAATATCTTTGGAAAACATTTTTAAATGTATAGTTACATGCATATATATATATATATATATATATATATATATATATATATATATATATATATATATATATATATATATATAGATATATATATATATATATATATATATATATATATATATATATATATATATATATATATATATCTATATATATATATATATATATATATATATATATATATATATATATATATATATATATATATATATATATTTATATATAATATATTGATAGTCCTGGAAAGTCCAGTTTTTCAAATATCTTTTGAACGCAGTTATTAATATCTAGTTATGTTTATGTATATACACACACACACACACACACACACACACACACACACACACACACACACACACACACACACACACACACACATATATATATATATATATATATATATATATACATATATATATATCTATAATTAAATATACACATATATATACATATACATATATATATATATGGTTATATATATATATATATTTATATATATGGATATGTATATGGAAGTATATATTTAAATATATCGATATATATGTTTAAATATAAACATGTATGTATGTATGTGTATGTATAAATATGTATATACATATATATAAATAAATATATATCTATATATTTTAATCGATTAACCCTTTGGAGTTGAACATATATACACGCGGTCGACTGTTAGTGCACTGTTTGTTTGCTTTTTTTGCTCAGGTAGACACTACCCGATCCTCTGCCCCCATCATGCCTCGCCTTCATCCTTTCACGATCTCTGGCTTTCTTCTCACCTGTCTCCTCTGCTCCGTTCACACACTCACTGACGATGATGACCGATCTCAAACACCCTTTAAAAGATTCACGGCATTTAGATCGGACTTGGGAAAGCGAAGCGAAGCTAACTCGGATCTAGAGAATGATGAGGAGAAGAGATTTAGTTCATTTCGGGCTGATCTGGGGAAACGGACGATGGATGGTAGTGATGATGGCGTTGTTAGTCTGGACAATATGGACAAACGCTTCAGCGCCTTCCGCGCCGATTTAGGCAAGCGAGCTGGAGAAGAGGACAAACGCTTCAGCGCTTTTCGCGCCGACCTTGGCAAGCGTTCAGCAGGCGATGATGATAAGCGATTCAGCGCGTTCCGGGCAGATTTGGGTAAACGTTTATTTGATGATGAAAGCGACGACGCGTTGACGCTCGACGATTTGGCAAAGAGATTTAGTTCTTTCCGGGCTGATCTTGGAAAGAGGTCAGGTGACGATAAACGCTTCAGCGCTTTCCGGACGGATTTAGGTAAACGTGATGATTCCCAAGTAGACGATGCAGCCTGGGACAAGCGTTTCAGCGCACTCCGAGCGGACCTTGGCAAGCGCTTCAGTGGCTTACGGTCCGACTTGGGCAAGCGTTCTGGAGTTGATGAGGATGATGACATAGAAGAAGCTATCAAGAGGTTCAGCGCGTTTAGAGCAGATCTTGGCAAACGCGCCTACTTCCGATATGACCTTGGTAAACGTGCGTTCAGTCCATTAGATGACTTTGAGGACAATGCAGAACTTGGTATGCCTGACAACAAACGGGCCATGTTCCGAGCTGACTTGGGGAAGAGAACAAGTAAAAGCCCCAATGAGCTGGGCAAGAGACCAGTGTATGGCTGGCATTCTAGATTCATCCACCCTGACTTCGGCAAGCGACTTCAGATGTTCCGTGCAGACTTGGGCAAGCGAGCTATGTTCCGGTCCGACCTCGGCAAGCGCTCAGCCGGTGAGTTATAAACCCATCCCAAATTTGCACTTAAGTAGAAAACAAAATTGAAACGCTTCTTGAGAACAATTATGAACTTCAGTATTAGGTTTTATTTGATAAAACAAATCGGTGCAGTCAATATTCTGACAACATTATCCATAGACAAGGGGGTATCTAAATGTTGCAGCTTTCTTCGCATGTCAGCAACTGATCATTACTCAGACCGATGCGTCCCACATAGTTGCCTTTCATTTCCCTTAGAGCGTTAACATCTCGAAGCTGTTTATCTTTGGTCAACTCTTCATCAGCAATCACACGAGATAACACGCACATGATTAGCCCTTGAGTAATAGCGCTGGTCACAATCCTCTTAAGCGCCAGTCTCCCTCGCCATTAAGTTGTCACACTTATTGGCTCAATACTAAATATCATGGAAGCATTACGCGGGTGCCTGACCGTGTCATATCAGGCTGGATTTGTTTCGTTAGCTGATGCAGCTGAGAGCTTCAAGACATTTGACTCTTGATTGCTAAAGTATGGCTCAGTGTCACTATGTCAGCGCTAGTTATGCGTCATCAGTAATCTGCCTACTCAGCAGAATGCACTCAGACCTGTGGACATCCGATGTCATAAGAATGAACGCCATTTAGTTTGCTTCCATTGGTATGCTTTGGATATATCACTATGTATATCCGCCTCAATATGTATCGACAAAACTCGGTTAGTTTAATCGAAAGCCGATAGTAAATTTCAAATCTGACTCTGAATATTAAATAAAGAAATAAAGGCGTACTTGGAATGAACGCGCACACCAGCAGGAGAAAATCATCTTGACTGTATGATTCCCCGGTCACGACCCATTAACACGTCTTCCCACAGCGTCAACAATTATTTTGTTTTTGGTATAGCACCGTTAGTAACAAGAATCGTTTCTCTGCGTGGGCCTTGGTTACTACGTACTACAGGGCCGTGGCTATAGGGCAGAATCAGACATGAAGCTTAATTAGATATCCGCTGTTTGACAGCTCGCTAACAAGTAGAGCGAGAGGGGGCTTGGTCATTAATGGCCGCCCGCCGTTTTCGCCTTTACATGGTCACATCCTGCTGCCTGCACAAGCAGAATGCAGTATTTATGATTACCTGAGCCTACAATAGCAGCATATTGCCTCCGTGGTCAACAGACAATGTCAGACGATGACCCGTTCAACATTGTGAACCAAACAACCAGGATGGAAACAAACACATTGCTCGCTTAACATCTGTTATATTATAATCAACGATCTGTAGTTTTCCATCTCTGTGACGTAGCTCGCACATCACTGGCACATCACGCCGTTGCTTCCGCAATTGCCAGCCAATCTTGCATCCGACATCCAAACGATGTCCATTCTGGCTGCAATCTCGCCCGAATCCCACCATTAATGTCCTTTACTGCTTCTTGTGATTTATCATTCTTCTTTTATATGTCATTCCATTAAGTAGAAATAAAAAAGAACAATCTCTGTTCGTTGAAGTTGATCCACCTTGAGCAATGCCAAGATGGGATGGTGCTGGGTCTAACTATCATTAGTCCTACCTAGCCGTCAACGCAGTGACCGCCCTGCAATATCTACCCAATTCAACCGCTATGCTTTCGCCTTCATTTCTACCCTGAGTGCCTGCTGACCGCGAGCACCAAAAGAATACCAAATTATCAGTCTCTAAAAGACGGCCATTTCGAGACGACAACCGCCAGTATTTGGATGATAAACCGATCATTGGTGTAATTAGAGTTTCCTCATTACTGCTTGAATCGTACAGCTATATCACAATTCTTTCGCCATGAACTGCCCGAATGAGCTGGCCTCGCGCTAATTGCACCAATAAGCTCCCGATAGCTCACGCGATATAGCTATCAACATGTCCCAGACGCATCCTACAAGTCGCAGCTTTCTACACGCCAACGAAACCGAGAAAAATTAGTTTCCGTTTCTCCTTTCCAGCGGCTTAAATGAATGATCCATGTTGTACGAACATAGAGGCAGTTGGAACCCGCTCAATATAAGGCATACTTGTTTTGTGGTTTGAGAAGTCAGTCTTGACATCGCCACTAAAGTGAGGCGCATCACATCATGAGCGTAGTTTCAATGACAAGTGTACTAAGCCTAGCACCTGATGTTCGAAAAGACAACGACACCCCCTCCCCGCCCCCTCATCAACTGGTTATGCTTTCTATTAACATTTACATACTCAACGATTGTTTCCTCGAAGAGCCGTTATCGTACTTATCCGTTAACGACAGCATCAGTTGTACTCATTACAATAGGGACGAATGCCAATGTTGGCCACCACGGTAGCCTGTCTGAGATCAGTTACAATGTGGTCATATTGAAGCTACCTCTTTTCGCCGCATTGCTATTCGACACCATCTGAATATCGTCTATACTTCCGAACGCATTCGATGTGATGGATATATCTCGCTTAGTAAACGGTACACTGCAGGGGTCAAGACATTTTGGGATGAATCCGAAAATCATACTATTTATTAATGTTTATTATTTGCAAATGCTCTATGTGATTTTGTGTTTGTTTGTTATAGAAATACCAGAGATACAATAAAAATATTCTACCTTGAATCCTCAAGAAAGTCCTCATCAGAAGAATATGTTTGTGCTGGATATTAAGTGTAAACGACCCGCTTAAAGGACATCGAAGTCCACTGTTTTAGTGGTCTGTAACACTGCTGAGATTTCCACTGGCAATCAACTAAAAAGATTATCACCCGAGAAGAATGTGTTTCGACGGCATTTCTCACAATCAGTTGTTTTTTTCAATTGATGTACATACAGAAATATATTATGTGTTACTTCAGAAATGTAGGCGGTTTTACTAGGGATTTGATATTTCAGTTAAGTAAGAAAGTCACCAGTGTTCAGCAGTGATTGTAGTCCGTATTAATTAAGTGCATCATGAATATATTTCGATAAGGATTGGTTTGTGTGAATATATTATGACAAGGAATGGTTTGTGTGGCCGGACGATCAATGGGCGTGTGTATATATGCGGTCATGAAGATCACCGGGGTGTAAGCCTGATACCTGTAATCAGTGGTTTATTAGAGTTACTGGGTTGATCATTTGTGACATTCAAACAGCGACAGCATTCAGGCCAGACCTTATTTAATATAGCCCACAGGCTTATTCCATAAGCGTTTGGCTTCATTTTAAACTGTGGTGTTTGTGCGTATGAATACCTTGGTTATAAATAATGTGTTAGATTAAGTTTCGATCTCTACTTAGGTTATACTTAGTAATAATGTGTTTGTGACTCTTTTGCAATGACAAACGGCGCACCTATTTAATCACATACGGATCGATGGAAAATAAACTCTGAATTGGGAAATATCATTGCCATGGTGCAATAGTATTTATAGCTTACTTAGTTTTCTGTTCGCATAGAGGTGTCCTCTTTATGCCGCATGTTGAACGGCGAAATATTACATTTTGGGAATGCAGATTATCAATACTTTACTTGGGAATAAATTTCGGCATGTGAACTGGCTTCTTGTTACATTTCATTAAGTACAAGCATATCATGATTGCATGCAGATAATAAATGGTTATTCTTGTTATGAGAATCAGATCTTGCACCCTTTTTTCATCGTTCCCATTCGCATTTGTATCCCTCATATAAGCCACGAGTTGGCCTTTACAAACACAAATGCATAGCATAATATATTTGATCGCTGCAAGGGAAATCATCCCGCAGGAAACATTACACTTCATCTATATTACCATTGATGAGTATCACATATATTCTCGTTTCACTTCGTATATTTGACACCACCTATTACCTTGCATGCTCAAATGTGCTACATTTGCTGTTAAAACGGATCGTTCCGCAGTGAAGTATGTCGATCAAGGCAATAATGAGACTCGAACCGTGTTTACTGTTACAAAGCCGGTAGAGAGCAGCAGCAGATGAGCAATTAAACCTTTTTCACCCAACACGCGACAACTTTATTATTATGGAGGGGAATTTCACAGAAATAGTTGAGTCAACCTCAGACATCTTAGGCATTTATCGTTGAGGTTTAAATTACTTTAAACACGAATATCAACAAATTAACTTATCAAGTAGTCACGTGTATTGTGACCTCTTTCATTGTTATCTTCACTACTTCCACTTCCCATCTTAGAAATGGCATGCCGCAGACCTGGACAAGCCATCACTTTATTGTTGTTTATTATCACTACCGTGCTGCAAGTACGAGAGCTAATGATCAAATCAGAATATGCCGTGCAAGCTCGTGGCCTTTCCTTTGTGTGCCCTTTCATTTGTGTATCATTAATTTCTAATTTAAAGTGCAATCATTTACACTTTAGCGGTACACGCAGATGCCTGACGCTCGTCACCTCTTGATCATCATGCCAAGGGAGTTTGCCTGGATCCGTAAATCCCATATTTTACAGAAATAGCATCACCCTGAGATCGCATTGGATGACACTCCCGGCATCATGACCTCAACCTTTCATATGTTTTTGTAGCAAATAGTGCACAGTGCAACAAATAAATTAGTTTTCTCGAAACCCTTAAATGTGATACAAGATGTTAATGGTCTACAAAACTAACCACAGCAGCAACACTATTGTGGAAATGCTCGTGGGCGTGATGCAGGTACATCACTGGCGTTTTCCGGCATGAGGTTGACATTTGTAACAAAAATAATGACATTTATAACGTGAAGCTGTGCTTTAGAGTTGCTGTGGATCCGCCAACGGTTGCCAATCACCAGCCATTCTCGACCTAACTGCCACTCTACCGTTGATGTTATGTACAGATGCATCGTTTACTTACAGGGGTATGCTGAAAAAATAACGTTATTACTACGCCGTAAAGTGAACTTCAATTATAGTGGAACCAAAATGCGCTGCAATTTACTTTCGAAAGTTTAACAATGATTTGAATCATGTCAACGCCACGATTATTGGAGGACGAAAGCAGTTTTTTGTGGCATTGCATTCGAAGCCTTAGATGTAGTACATATTTATGACGCATAATCGTACAACTGCTTGCATAAGAGACACATGCCATCTTAGAACAGTTGAGTGGCTTCACTCTTCTGGACGAATGCTTCCCCTGGCGGCGTTTCGATTGAAACTGCGATGCACGCAAGAGAATAGTAGGATAGTAACGAAGCAGATAATTGAGTACTTTCGGGAACAGGAATAACAAAAACTTCTTCCTTTTTCGAAAATTGCTAATTAGCCTAGCATATGTAGATCCGCAGATCCCTCAACCGATGCAAACGTGTTATGCCTAGTAAGAGCAGAACACAATGGCAGAGGAATAACAGACAGCAACAAGATCGTACCC
This sequence comes from Urechis unicinctus, assembly GCA_034190875.2. NCBI lineage: Eukaryota > Metazoa > Annelida > Polychaeta > Xenopneusta > Urechidae > Urechis > Urechis unicinctus. The sequence goes on along the minus strand of CM067358.1, from coordinate 51,103,080 downwards.
TCCCCGCACGTCTGAAAATGAAATAGCAGTTGTTCGCGTTATGATATGCGATAAAGATTTCATCATACACTCATTCGATGTTCGAGTAAACGATACGAATTACGACATCATGATTGATAAAAGTGCAAAATCTGTGTCCATAACAACATGGGGGATCATTTACCGATTATTCACTATTGCGGAAGAGTTTCTTTTGTCTTTTCCTTCAACAATCGAACGATTAGCCATCATCATAATTAGTTGATTGTTCTTTGTAAAAGCACCTATGTCAGTTAGCATCAACGCGGAATAATATCATAAATCAAGCCCATAGTACACCTCTGAATAGACAAATGCTTGGTAGGTGATCGCATAATCTGCAATGAATTACACTGTGTTGCAAAACTGCTGTTCATACATAATATCCGCCAGTGCAGATCGACTCGCTGATTTGGTTGTGTTATCCTACCTTTGATACTCGTTGGTCCGCTAGTGAGAACATTGGTACGAAATCGCTTTGTGATGAGATTAGTATTGCGGCAAATATAAGTACACGAACTTCATCTTATTCTAAGATGGCCAAATTACCCTGCGACATGCTGGGTCTTCTGCGTTACGGCCATATTCATGATTATGTAATTTACTACAAGCAGGAAGCCCAATCATGCTGAATTAACGTAGCATGAACTCAGCAGGATAGTCATTTGCATTCACTAATGACTTACAGTATGTATGCATGTATGTATGTATGTATGCATGTATGTATTTGAGGGTTTGTATGTATGTATGTATTTGTGGGTATGTATGTATGTATGTATGTATGTATGTATGTATGTATGTATGTATGTATGTATGTATGTATGGTATTGTATGTATGTATGTATGTAGTATGTATGTATGTATGTATGTATGTATATGTATGTATAGTATGTATGTATGTTATGTATGTATGTATATGTATGTATGTATGTATGTATGTATGTATGTATGTATTTATGGTGTGTATGTATGTATGTATGTGTGTATGTATGTATGTATGTATGTATGTATGTATGTATGTATGTATGTATGTATGTATGTATGTATGTATGTATGTAGGTATGTATGTAGGACATGTATGTAGGGTATGTATGTATGTATGTAGTATGTATGTATGTAGTATGTATGTATGTATTAATGTATGTATGTATGTATGTATTTATGTGTGTATGTATGTATGTATGTATGTATGTATGTATGTGTGTATGTATGTATGTATGTATGTATGTATGTATGTATGTATGTATGTATGTATGTATGTATGTATGTATGTATGTATGTATATATGTATGTTTGTGTGTATGTATGTATGTATGTATGTATGTATGTAGGTATGTATGTATGTATGTATGTATGTATGTAAGTATGTATGCATATATGATAAGTAAGATGTATGCATGTATGGTATATATGTAGGTATGTACGCATATGTATGCATAGTATGCTCGTATGTATGCCATGTATGTAGTATGTATGTATGTATGATAGTGTAGTAGTATGTATGTATGTATGTATGTATGTATGTATGTATGTATGTATGTATAGGTATGTATGTATGTATGTAGTGTGTGTATGTGTGTGTTGTGTATGTGTGGTTGTGGTGTGTGTGTATGTGTGTGGTATGTATGTATGTATGTATGTATGTATGTATGTATGTATGTATGTATATGTATGTATGTGATGTATGTATGTATGTATGTATGTATGTATGTATGTATGTATGTCATGTATGTATGTATAGGGATGTATGTATGTATATGTATGTATGTATGTATGTATGTATGTATGTATGTATGTATGTATGTATATGTATGTATGTATTTATGTATGTATGTATGTATGTATTTATGTATGTATTTATGTATGTATGTATGTAGGTATGTATGTATGTATGTATGTATGTATGTATGTATGGTATGTATGTATGTATGTATGTTGGTATGTATGTATGTATGTATGTATGTATGTATGTATGTATGTATGTATGTATGTATTTATGTATGTATATATGTATGGTGCATTGTATATATCCAGTAAGTATTTAATGGGACCTATAAATAAGTGAAATGCGATTCCTGACATCCTACCATAGCCATTTAGCTCTTAAGGATGCTCTTCCAATCCATCTTCCACTGAACATCGGGTCATTAGCAGACAAATAATCCTAAGGGGAGAAACAGTAGGCAGTTTGACAGTAAATAAGACTGATTGCAAGATATCGCTTACTATTTTTGCTCCGTGTATTTTGAATGCCGACATTATTTGCAATTCCTGAGTGTTACCAATGTAGAAATGGATCGTCCCTACTTGAGTAACCGATCATCCAGGTAACTGGCTCGCTAAACGACGACAGAAATGTTCTATCGGAATATTTACTCATATTGGGCGCATTAAGTCTAGTAGTAGCTCAATCGCTGTCAATTAGCATCGCGGGCAATCGTTATTAATTGATGTGAGTTTTAGGGCGTTTTATGCTGGTCAATTTGACTGTGTTTGCACATTATGTATGAAGCACATTGTTATGTCATTAGATTACGTAGTGGATTCCTATGGACATTACCAGCAAACCCTGACATATAACGCAAACAACAAATGCCTTTCCTTGAAATGAACGTAGCGCTGTCAATACAGCTTTAGTCGGATTTGTTCATTATTTGAGAGCTGTCAATTCAGAGGGAAACGAAGAATGCGACTGGGTAATTGCTTGATACAAGCTAAAATGTAGCGGAAGGGATACGACCGGCATGTTCAACGCGCAAAATCAATGTAGATTAGCTGCATCCTTTCCTCATTTCCATTCATTTAGCTATACTTCAATGCGGAAGTCTATTATTGAGAATCATTTACACATGTGCCAGCGCGGCCCCGCATATTTTCCATCATCAATTCTCCTCTTTCAAAGTAAGAGTCACCTCTAAAAATGTGGTGTGAACGATGGAGGGGAATCATGTGTAGTTGCGTTCCACGTATGCACACACACAGTAGAGATAAGGGACAGAGTAGTAGAGAGGAGAGAGAGAGAGAGAGAGAGAGAAGAGAAGAGAGAGAGAGAGCAAGAGATGAAGAGAGAAGAGCGAGAGAAATAAGAGATGAAGGTGAGAGAGTATTAGAGGGAAAGAAGAGATGAGGAAAGGGAAAGAAAGAGGGAAGGATAGACGGCAGTTCAAAGAGGCGAAAATCAATGTAGATAAAAAAAAAAAAAAAAAAAAAATTTTTTTTTTTTACTAGCTACTGCCGAGTCAATTATTGAGACTCATTTACCATTGCAGCTGGCGTCAAAGTGAAGAGCACTCAAAAGAGTGGGAACGATAAGTCATGTAGTTCCAAACGGTTGCAATACGA
>CM067358.1:50994313-51092280 GCA_034190875.2 Urechis unicinctus | reverse complement strand
GTCTGGGATCATCGTTAATAACTGGCTAGATACAGATGGGAAGTGGTGCACAGTGTGTTAAAAACACACATTATGAATCGAGGGACATGGTATCATACTTTAAAGAACTAAAAGAAATGTCGATCCAGGTTGGTTATTAAATAGTTTTAATAAGTTATTGTTTTGTGGGTAATAGCATTGCCCAGGCTCAGTACTTATGATGCATCAGCTCTTTTGGGTAGATTGAGCTTCTGCTGGTATGCAATCAGCAATCTCGTAAAATATGCATGCCGACTGGCTGAATGCATTCTACGCAAATGTGTGTTGGAAGTATCGTAGAAAGAGTACATTATCTATCTCTTACCAGGAACATTAATTGGTTATTTTTAGTTCACTAGTTTAAATTTACAATGACCTAACGGAAAGTTTCGAGGCATCTTAATCCAATGGTTCTTATGTGCCACTTATCAATTCTGTATTTATTCACACAATATATTTCATACAATATATTAGTGAAAGGCACCCAACTACAGCCCAAAATATGTATGTATTGCAATGCAACCAGGCAGAACATTAAGGAAAAAAATAGTGAGAGCCCATGGAGTAATAACACTTACCGATCTTCGACTCGAAGGCTCAAACATAAAATGAGCAAAAATCAATACATAATACAAACTATTATAATTATGTGCACATTGGAATACACTATTGGCACTTTTTAAAGTTCAGCGAATATCTAACTTTGTTGACATTCACATGATTTCGCAGACAGATCACAATATCTACGCATAGCATAATGATGGTACTTTAAAGTAAACGAACAAATATATACAGAGACGATTGTGTTCACATTAGATCGTGCATTTTTCATTTGAATGCACGAACAGGAAGCACATTGAAGCACCGTGTGATACAGGCCATTCTGTATCATATTCTGAGCGACAATACGATATCTGTCGTGTATTCTGCGACGGAAATAAGCAAAACATTATACAGTATCGAAGTGCATGCCCAAACAAAATAATAATAGCTAATTTAAATGTTCATAACGCTAGTTTGGTGTGTCGCCTTGAAATTGACTACAAGTGAAACTCGTTACACGGATTGAGTCTAGGAAATACTCCCGCTAGCAGTAGTCCATTACCACGATATCAATCTCGTTTATTTACATAGCCGAAAGGATGTATTTTTCTTTCGAGTTTCCGAAAACTTTGTATTCATCGTTCTTGTTAGAAGCCCATGAATAACTCCGAGAATCTTTGTTATCATTTCCAAATACCGGATATGACAGCAATGGAATACCAAATACCAGTTTTGTATGGCTGAACAGATCAAATTCCTACCCAACTTAAGCCCGATCATTAGCGACACCACTCTACGAATTGGATGCATACACATTGATCAATGAATGAATTACCACATTCCGGTGGTATTTTTCAAAGATCCCTTCGAATTGGTGTCAACTTGATTTCGACATCAGTGGGAATTTAGACTTCAGCGATTTAATTTACCCCCCACCCCCCCCCCCTCCTAAACGAGTGCAAATATTGGATTATTCTGCTTTTTGCCTTTGATATTTACAATGGTTGATTTCTAATGATATCAGCCACCCACTGCTTTAGGTGAACAAGTAATATTAGAGATGGGTAAGTATTATTTTGAGGTTTTTATATGCGTATATTGCATGAGATGCAAGGTATTGCATTTTAGCAGACGGGTTTTCCCGTAAAATATATTGATCTCTCCTTCTGATATCCTGTCGACCTGCTAAAAAAAAAACAACAAGCATTAACTTCGTGTAAGTGTTGTTGTCACATTGTGTTACGACTATGGTGGCGGTCGCACCATTACTTGGCTCAGTGGTAAAAATGTTCATTTCGCCAACTGTAATGTTGAAGTCTCGTAATGCATTGTAATTTTTTAGATGGAGGCCATAAGCACACTCTTGTGTTTTTCAACCCTTTTAGAGAACTTCTTTATGCATTCCGATTATGCGCTAACTTATTGTCAGCGCAAATGAGCTGAGCAGAGATTGTCTGTGCGAAAATTGCAATTCCTTGATATGCTCTTGATACCCTCGTGAGATAAAAATAAACAATACGTAATTATTCGAATGTCGAGCAAAATGCAGATTTCCAGTTGTTGATCTTTCAGCCCACACTTTTCATCAAATTGCACTTTAGAATTCAGACATGAATGAACTTTTAATTCGTGTACATTAAAAACTGCCACCGTCAAAACACATGGATCCAAGCTTTTGGCGAATTTGGAACTGCCAATGCATCACATTCAAGATCTTTGCTCGACAGAAAGCCACTCTACCAATAAACCATATAGTTGTATTCCAGAAACCGTAAATACGGGTAATGTTCAATAGCTAGATTCATTATATTGACTCTCAAATTCTAGGTCAAAGATATTCCATCGATATCTTTTTGCATAGTGCGACTCATTTATTTACCAGTTGTGCTAGCAATAGCTGCGTTGTAATAGACACACAATAAATGCATTACAATACATAAGATAAGGATTGCTTTTTATGAATAGTGATGCTCAGTTAAATAACGAAGAATGCCGAATCTTCATGTACAAATCAACTGCGCCTTCTCGGGCAGTGGACAATACAGCTCTAAATCAAGTATTGTATAATAAACTAACCATTGTAATTGCCAGCGGCACGGGAGATTTGTGAGTCAGTGTATAAATCGAAGCAGCCCTTCATTTAAGGCTTTCAGCAGAGTGCTTGCTTTCACTTTCATATCTAAATGTACTGAGAAATTCATTGTATGAACATGCATAGCAATAGATGCCATTGTGATGCACTGGAATTCAACAAACTGTTACTGTGGGAATGTAACAACGCGAATTGTATAGCCTTCAGATTGGTAAATGAAGTGTGTTGATGAACGAGTAGTTTCCCAGTCAATGCACCCATTATTGAATATGTTGCCTTAGCTGCAGCAGAGAAATCGTCAGAGAAATAACACCGTGGATAGGCGGTATGTATGTATGATAGGGCGATAAAGTGTAAAACAGATAACGTCTGAAATATTACACACTTAGACACACAGATCAAACATGATTTATATTTATCTTTGAATGCATTAAAGGAAAATTCGTTGCAAGCAATATGTTTGCAGTTTAATTACGAAATCAAGACTTTTAGGGATACATTTTGTAGCAAGCAACTGTGACATAAAATGTTAACTGGTGATAGGTCGGCTATTTGATACTGTAATGGTGGTTCAGTACGTTGAGATAGCTTAGTCATCAGGCCGACATGGTTGGCATTATATATATATATATATATATATATATATATATATATATATATATATCATATATAGAGAGGAGCATATATATATATAACATAGAGAGAAAAAATGTATATATATACACATATATAGAGATATATATATATATATATATACATGTAAGATATACAGAGCAGCATCGAATGCGAGTTATAATGAAGAAAAAATATATATTTTTTGTCTAATACATATATATATATATAAATATATATATATATATATATATATATATATATATATATATATATATATACATATATATATATATCTATATATATATATCTATATATATATATATATATATATATATATATATATATATATATATCTATATATTACCGGACTGGTGTTGTAGATCTAAAAAATACCTGAATTATATATATCGATATCCAGATAAATGGAATAATGAACCCAATATATATATTTAGGTTTGGTGTAACTGCCATATACATCTTTATATATAACCGGATTGCATCTAATTCTGTATTTATGCGCAGCACATTCCTATAGGCATTCGTTAATAACACCGTTTGAATGAAATGTGAATCAGTACATTTATTTGTAGTCCAGCATGCTGCGTAGCAGAACTCACTAAGCTTCAAGTGTAATGTATAAATAATCACTTAACCGAGCTCAAATCATGCAGCTTACAGAATAATTTTATTCGCGATCATCGGTATCTATGTGACAAGAAACATGGCTGAGTAGAAATGTTTTGTGAATAATTCGCATCAGCTGGAATTAGTACATTTACAGTACAAATATATAATAATTCGCAAAATCACCAATTCTTACAGTATAAGCTATATGGAATTTGACGCAACTTATGCACCACTATGCATTGGGAAAGGATTGTCCGTACTATTATCATTGCCAGCGACACCAGGTCAGTCAAGAGAGGGATGTGATGGTTTGTTTATAATATCAGGCAGACATTCGTTTAAGACTTCCAGCAGAGCACGTGCTTCAATATCTTATATATATAAGTTCGGATATATTTATGGATTGAATTTGCATAGCAATGGTGCAAAATAATTGATAACATTATTCGGTACTCATGGTTACATATATATTCCCTTGCAGTCACCTCATCTTGTCATGAGCCGTTTAAAAGAACGTCACGTTCCTGACTTGGTAAATAGTGTTTTGCTGGGACGAAACGGAAATCAATCGAAGGCTACCATTATGGTGACATATCAACAAGCTCCTACCAACTGTAAGAGTACCAGCAGTAAGAAATATCAACCCATGTATTTGTATTATTCAAAACAATGTTGCTTACTGCTACAGGAAATAATTATCGTTTTACGTATATAATTCAACTTGACTAGTAACATTCCAGGAGTTGTTGTCCTCCAGTTCAAATGTAAGATACAATCGGCCGTTGGTCAAGAATGCAGCAAAGCCATTTTTATATTGGGATTCAACGACTGTCATGTTTGATATGAAGCAGTGGCAGCACAAGGCTGAACTTTATCAGCTTGCACTGTTTAAATCTTTCCCCAGTGTGCTTCAAGATGAACGAAATGTCGCTTTATAATAAGACTTGTTCATGAGGCGGAAGCAGTGAGACGGCTCCCAACCAACCAAAAAGAAAAACAAAGCACGACACATGATTGTAACTAGCAACTTTGTTTTAATCGTTCTCTCGCATCCATGTCACAGTTTTACGCTCTGAAACACTGATTTTGACCATCATAACCACCTTGGCCTTCTTGACGAAAACTTCTCTTGGGAAATTCCCGCCATTTTCAAATTGCTTGGGAAACAGATGACTAATGTGCTCCACAGTAACATGCATTCTGATTGTACCAACAGGGGTCAATAAGCAGCTTGATATTAGTGCAGCAAGCCGCTCAGGTTATTCAGCCCACTTCACTCACAGACTCTTCCGAGGTGATTGCCCGAGCCGACGGAAAGTAAATGACCTATGACGGTGATAGTGCCTAGCATATGGAAAGAGTGTAAATGTCAGTATTATCATATATTAGTTGTGGAAATGAATCCGAAATTGAACGCATCATGCTTTATAATACATAAGCATGCATAAGTGAACGATAGTAAAATTGCTAGTTATGGTCGATACAGCCTCAAAGTCTAAAATCGGAGAGAGCGGGAATGTACTTGGATATGAATAGATAAACTTCCAATAATAACTCCTATGTCCTTTACTGTTAGATGACAGAAATCTAGCTACATACTCATATCTTTAGACAGCGTATTACGCACCATTAACGATTTATCCTACCAGTCATGGTCCCACATCCCAGGAACCCCTTAACTCTGAAGAATGCTCCACACGTCATCCCGCTCACAGCTACATGGAATTTACTAATTCCTTTGCTTCATCTATATGATGTGCCTTATAGAATGCACGAACAGGAAGCACATTGAAGCATAACTATCATCTACTGTAATACTGAAATATGCAAAATATTTTGAAGTATTGAAATGCATGGCAAGAAAGTAAATAGCAATAGCTACTTGTAGCGTTCTTACAGCTCGTAGAGGCTTGTTTGGTGTGTCGCCATTCAGTCGGATATTGATTGCAGTTTTGTGTGATAATTCAACAGTACCACACCTTTCACTGGAACAGATTCACTTTAAGTAATGGGGTTTGTGTGATAGTCCAATGTCAAATTGAAACGACTACAAGGGAAATTCGTTTAACGGATTTAGCCCAAGAAATGCAATGACCCGTAAAGCAATAGCCCATTTCCACGATATCAACATACCAAAGCAATCATATTTCGTTCATGTATTTATGGAAACATAGTACTTTTGAAAACGTTTTCCCCACTTTTTAAAACGTATTGTGTTGTATCTATCTTTGATTAGAAAAGCCCAGCGAATCTTTTTACTCTTTTCTGTGCCGAATATGACGGCAATGGCATGCCATGTACCTGTTTTGTATGGCTGAACAGATCCAATTCCTACCCATCTTAAGACCGGGCTTAGTGACACCGATCTATTAATTGGACGCATATACATAAATCTGTTAGCCTTAGCATTATACAATGGTCGATGTGGTATCAACTCGATTTCGACATAAGTGGAATCATCAGAATATTGGAATTTGTTGCTACGTACAAACTAGCAAATCTATCAAACGGCAGGCATGGTGCCACTGACGATTACAAAACCTCGTTTGTAATAATAGCCACCATCCATTGATTGATGTTAAGCTCATTTGCCATCTGCCCGAAATGGCGCAGTTGAGTGGAAGAGATTTAGGGTAAGCAAGTTCAAGTATTGCTTTAGTTTCCCTCCAAATGATGTTCACAATATATGCGTTTATTGTGTAAGAGTCCATGTATTGAATGGTTTTTAAACAATGTCAGTATACATCTGGCGTCGTAAAAGCTAATTAAAACTTTCTTCAACCAGACAAATATCATACATATGCTATACACTTGATGCAACAAATGCTTCATCAAGCAAGATAAGATTGCTTACAAGTTTTGTTCATATATAACGCAACACAATGTTTAGTAGCAGGGTGTTTTTGCACCAAACTGCATTGCATCATAAGTTACCATATACCATCGAATATGCACTATTCAAAGGGGGATCAAATTTCCAAATTCAAATATTGTAGTCTCATAACACAAGTACTTCCGTGATCAGTCGCGGTCTGAAAAAATCCGTTGCCGTTACTTTAAATGCTGCTCTCGAACCTCAATTTAAACATTAACGGTCATACCAGAATAAGGACAGATGAAAATACGTTTAGTTCCCGCTCAGAAGAGAGTCGAATATGGGATCAAAAGACTAGCGCTCTACGCATAACCCATATACAAGCAAATATAGTTAATATATTCAGGTTCTACATTTACAGTGTAGACCAAGATACCGATATGCCTCAGACGAAGATGTTCCATTTATACCAATATGCGTAGTGGGACTTATAATACCAGTTAGCATTGTTAACTGTAATTACCAGGCGCACAAGGTCAGCGGTAGAAGCGGTCTGTTTATAATTCTGAGAGGCCCTTTACTTAAAGCTTAAAGCAGAGTACGTACTTTCACTCATATGTAAATGTACATGGAGATAGATTGAATGAACATACGTAGCAAACATACAAAGCAGTAGAATCCATTATGTTGTACTGGTAAACTGTTACCGTGGCAATGGTAAGAACGCAAATTGTATAGCCATCAAGTTGATGAATAGAGATTGATCGATCCAACACGCTAAGCAGCTGAACTATCGATTCACCTACTATTAACTATGCTGTTTAAACTGCAGCAGAATGACGTCATAGAAATAACACAATAGATGGAAGTCTGCAACGTGTGATGGGGGAGATAATGATTAAAAGAGAAAATGTCAAAAATAGTACGCACACACACAGTTACAGTGATTAGAGAACAATTCATTACCACAAATATTTGAGCAGTTTAAATATGAAATCAATACTAATCTGTCTTTTGCGGATGCATTGTTTAACAACCAATTGTGACAAAGGATTTTAACTCTTTATATGTGAGCAATTCGAATAAGTGATGTGATAAGAAAGGTGGTTCAGCTGTTGGTACTGTTTAACGCATAAGCCAAAATCCACTAGGCGTCAAGCCTTCGTGATTATGGAATAGTACTGCCTGACGATGGTAATGCATTCATTGATCAATATGTATGCGTTCAATTAATGGATTGGTGGGAGTCACTAATGCCCACACAATGTTAGGATAGGAACTGGATACGATCACCCATACAAACTGGCATTAGGTTTTCCATTTGCGTCATATTCGGTCTCCAACAATGACGACAAAAGATTCACTCAAATATTCATAGAATTCTATAATGAGGTAAAGATGCAAATAATAACTGTTGGTTAAATAAGTAGGTGATAAATAATATGTTGTCGTACTTGAACAACTCACGAGTATGGTAATGTTTTCGTCTGTTTTAGTAATAGGCTTACTGCTTGCTGGGTATAGCATTAATCAATTCGTCCAACCATCTGACTTGTAGATAAATCGACTTGGTAAAACAGCTTTTTCTCCCGCAAAGGGCCGTTTCCTGTCCCTTACAGCATACTCCTTTCCCATAATTGATTCACCAGTCCCAAGATTCTCGGGAGTCTCCTTACGCCAAAAACATAGTTCTAAAAATTACTACTCAATGCACGTGGTTTCATACCGCAATCCATTTTCTACCGCAATCGGCCGCTTCCTGACCCTTACAGCATACCCCTTTCTCGCCTGATTCACCATTCCCAAGATTCTCGGGAGTCGCCTTACGCCAAAAACATAGTTCTAAAAATTACTACACAATACAAGTAAACATTCGAGGCAAATTCTGCACGTGGTTTTACACCGCAATCAGTTCGCTGCATTGTCTGCGAAAGCAGTTTTTGTCATATGATTGTAATACCTTGCAATTTCCGATGCTTATATAAGAAAAATCACGAGTTCTTCGCATTCATATTTATCTGTTGGGTTGAAGAAATTGGAGCAAAAGAAATAAAAGAAATCATATGTACACAAACGCGGTTGGCACGGAAGGGGGTGGGGTAAGGTATTCGAAAAGGGGTCTCATCCTGTCCCTAGCATCTCTGAACATGAATTAGGATCGAAAAGGGTATTGACATTGATATTTCTTATTTCAAGAAGCGACAGGTAATGCCATTGGTAAATCGGGTGAATGCAAGAGCTGAGGGGTAATTTTAGCGAGGTAATGCTCTCCCAATATAATTTCTTCGCGATAATAAATAATGAGTCTCTAAAGTAATTGTTTTAATAATCGAAGGGGAATATTACCAAAGTTCATCGTTGTGCAACACAGATGGCATCTTTATTTTAAAGTTCTGGGATTTGACACATTGAAAAATCTTATTATCATGGACAAAATATATTTTATAATTGGTGGTCATATAATGAAATTGTAGTAGTTTTGAGATTTAGAACAAAAACCTTGTAACTAGTTTGCTGTGAAAGTTAAAGATGGTTAGAGTTGATAAATGGGCTCGTTTATTTTAGCCAGGTGCATATAAGAAATTGTATTTGTAATTGGGGGAGAAAACAACCACCACAGCATGAAAAGGTTACATTTAAATAAACTACAACAAGACATGGTAACAGTGGAGGGTGGGATAGGGAAATAAAAATTGTGTGTGCAAGGAACAGAGTCACAAGTGGAAGTGAAAATCATCCCTATCGGCAAAGGAAATAATTAAAAGTCATGTGGCCAACAAATCACATGAGCATCATACAAGTATAGAGCGAGAGAAAGCCAGACATCAACAATTGCTATGTCTCCCAACTATAATAAAAGACAGATATATGAAGCCTTCGTAGCGAGATGAATGTCGACACATGAACACCTCCATACAAACAATTTAGCTATGAGCAATCTGCATTTGTAAACAATTAATGACCAATCATACACACATATAATATCATGCTATTCTAATTTACCAATATTCATATCTATGCTTTTAGTGTGTAATACATAGAACATGACATTCATCCTCTGTCTGTGGCTGTACATTATGATACTGTAAATAACAAGCTAGGAATGGCAATCTTTGCCGGTAATGATGTAGCCATTACAAGGACTTTCATCAAGAAAGGTACTCGTTTCCTCAACTCGTCAGTGGCATCTTCAGCAAGAGAGGAAATTGGACCATCGAGTTTCATAGAAAGAATACTGCCATAACATCCCTTCGTACACAGTTTTTGAAGTTGGCTATTCATATTGGAAACTATGTAGCTGTTCAATAGTCCCACACTAGTTGATGGCAGACAAGAAAGTAGAGTGGCCACCAGTCATTCCCAGGGCCCTTCTGATCTTAGAAGTTGAGTCTTGAATGCTCTTCCTGCACTCTTCAGTTATTATTTTTACCCTAGATCGTACATAGGAGTGATCGTCAGGACACATTTCTTTTTCGATATTGTTACTGGGCGATGGAGTTTCTAGTACGCCGATAGGGCGCTTTTGCAATTGTAGCGACTGCAGTCGTGAAATGGCATCATTTTTCCACTGAAGTGTTTTTTTTCAATCTATTGATACAATTCTTTAATATTTGCATTCACAGTCATGGGGCATTTCTATCAAAAATACATCCTTAAATAAATTGATGCAGATTCTCTGCAGAGCCACATTATTCAGAAACCAAAGGTGACGAGGCTTCCTGAAAAGCACGAAAGCACGAAAAGCAAAGATCATAGGGTCTTTACCTGGACAACGTTATCTTCTTTGGAGTCTAAAATTCTGAAGCATGGACACAAACAAATGAATACTACTTTTATAAATGACATTGTACAGTCAATTTAAATTATGAGTTGTCACTCAGTAAGGAAGAACAGTTTGGTTCGAGCAGTTTTTGTGACAAACACTTCCAACAAATAGGCTTTAATTTATGAGAGTGCATGCAAGAGACCCAGAACCAGACCAGTGGACCCCAGGTGACAGGACAGTAAACATGAATGCCTATGTGCACCCTAGTGTGTATACAGCGTATGGAAATGCCGGTAGAAATCACCAAAAAAATGCAACACTACCATTCTCCCACCCTACCCGCTCTGAGCCTGCGTCAACCAGGCGGTGCATGGGTGTGGCATACTTCTTTTTCAACGCTCATTCTTCCCAAATTAACCGAATCGACAATATGTCACAACGCCTGCATAATCAAATCGAATTTATTAAATTTATGAATACAATTACTGAACATTAGTGTGATGCATTAAGGTTGACAATTGCTTACCAACGGCAAACTTGATTTTTCCCCGATCAGAAACACCTGAAACATTGACCGACGCTGCCATCTTGCTGGAACTACTTTCGGCTCAATCCCATGATTCTTAGAACGAGTTGCGCGAAAGGTAAGTGCGAGAGAGCGCGCCACATTTCGGGCGAAAATGGGTTAAACAGCACCCAGTCCTGAAAATGGATCTCGTTTTACTGCGTTAGTGAACGGTATGAAAACATTACTCATCATCCTTGAAGTTTACATAATCTAGTCTAGCTTAAATACCACGGTACAAATTCCATGGCGACATACCAAACACACCCCTAATATACAACAGTACTTAAATTAACTGGTTTCAATTTCAATTGCATATCTTAAGATATTGTGCACATTTCAGTATCATAATGCGTGATGAACGGACTGCATCGTATTATACGTGATTATGCTGCCTGTTCATGCATTCAATCGACCGATACACGGAATTTAGCTTACTAGACTGAGAATAAAACTGAAGACGACAGTAAGGCTGTTTTGACACACGACAATTGTCGCATTTATGAAAACGCAGATTAACGAAATATCACTTTACAATGAGACATGTGTCCATGAAGCAGAAGCAGCCAAACACTCTGAATTAATTTGCTTGATCATATTTACACTACTATGTTATGATCTGCTGTTTGTAAAAGGATGAAATGCCAATGTAATCAGATGCTCTCCGAACCATCAGTAATCGTGGCAGTGCATTCCGAATGAAAGCGAATTGTACTTTGTGACGCACATACACTTTGTGACGCACATGCCTTTCAGTCGCAGATCATCAGATCGGCGAGTGTTATTGCCTAGTGCGCGGTCACAATCAACTTCCCCATGTAATATGTCCGGATTACATTTGCATTCTGCCGTGATATACGTTCGTTCGTGGTTGTTGGAAACCATTCCGTTGATTGGTCATCGTGTATGCATATATATATAACCTGGTTGTTGTTGTAGAAGCAAACAAAATACCTGCATTATGCTAACCATATTCAATTACTAAATATGATGCTGGTAAATGAAATACGGAACCAATTATATGTATATAGTGTAAGTACCACTGGATAAAGATGCATCAAATTCAGTATTTAGGTCGAAGCACATTCGAACAGTCATTTGTGAATTGTACAAATTGAATGCATTGGGAATTAACACATTTATCTCCAACACCCTTACGGGTTAAATACATAAGCATAGCTGCATACCAGCAGCCCCGTAGCTTACAGAGCCACATAAATGTTACATGCTTTAGCCGCTGTCTAGCTCAATGAGTAGCTGAACTTAGTTGACCGAGCTACCCCGTTTATCCAGATCACAGAACCGTCGAAATCGCCGATCTCCATGTGTCATGAACCAAAATGGATATTGGAGTTATCATTGTATGTTGTTGCATTATTATTCAAAGACTTAAAACGGTTTGGATTTCCCATTTGCATTAAGAATTGAGACGATGGTCACAGAGCAGCTGGAAGTTGATGAGTCTAAAGCAACATGACTACAAATCATCATGATATTAATCGATACACGTATGTTTATCATTGAACACAAATAATTTCATTTTTGAATGTAATGTCACATCTACTAAATATACGATGATGATTTGATCAGAATAACCTCAATCGTTTATTAGGACGGTCACCACTAGCTGCGCAGTGTGTGAAATAAACTCTGGTTCTTAAATGAGTCGTGCGTTTTTGTTATTGTCGTCGGTTGTTTGTGAGACTTCGCGATGCGTCTGTTTCACATGCAGAACTTGCATTATAATGCGACATTCAGTTAATATATAAGTGTACTGGCAGCATAATTAGCTTATTTAGTACAGCCTTTTGTTGCCATTGCGTCATATCGACGGCAACAATCGACGTACTTCAATACCACTAGCGCCAAAGCGCATTTATCGTTTGAATGCACGAACAGGTGGCTCAATAGCCCGGATTTGTTCCTGCATAACCATTGTTCATTTACATCAATCTATCATATGGTGCAATAAATTATCATCTGCTGTTTGTAGCTCCAAGCTACCTTGCATCGTCCGTTATCGAATATGATCAGATATTCAAAATTCAAAAGGTCATCGCGGCGCTCAAATCGAAAGATTTTGGTTTCAAATGCAATAAAGCTTTCACTATCATATGTAAATGTACATGGAAAATTGTTGTATGAACTTGCATAGCAACTGTACGAAGCAATAGATGTCATTATGTTGTACTGCTATACAGCGAACTGACACAATGGAAGTGATAACAATGCGACCTGTATAACCATCAGATTGATGAATGAAGAGTGATCGACCCACCATGTTGAGTAGCTGCACAGTCGAATCACCCACTATTGATTATGTTGTTTAAACTGTAGCTGAATGAAGTCTTAGAAATGGTACCATAGATAGAAGGTATGCACAGTGTGATAGGGGAGATAATGGTTAAAAGAGAAAATGCCGAAAATAGTACACACTTAAACGCCCAATTATTGCACGATTAGCATTGGTCTTCGAGTGCATTAGTGTACAATTCATTACAACACATTTGTTAGCAGTTTATAAATGAAATAATTACGAATATGTTTTTATTGGATACATTATGTAACAAGCAATTGTTTTTAGGTGAACAATTGGATATAACGATGTGATAAGAATGGTGGTTCAGTGCGTTGTGGTTTCTTAGTGCTTAGTCACAATGCAAGCACAGGGCGTGTGTTACAGCTGCTGGTTTATGTGAAGCGCAGAAGCCAAAATCAACTAGACGTCAAGCCTTTGTGATCATGGAATAGCACTGCCTGAAGATGGTAATGCACTCATTGATCAATCTGTATGCGTTCAATTAGTGGATTGTTGAGAGTCACTAAAGCTCAGACAGAGATACGTTAGGAACTGGATACGATCAACCATACAAACTGGCATTAAGTGTTCCATTCGCGTCAGATCCGGTTTCACGAAATAACGGTAAAGATGCACTATTCGTTGAATACTATAATTAGGTAAAAGATGCAAATGATAAATGTTGGTTGAATAGTAAGTGATACAAAATATGTTATCGCACAACTCACGAGCAAAACCAAGTATTGTAATGTTTTCGTCTGTTGACATGGAGCATAATGGGTTTATTGTTAGCGGGATATATCATAACTCAACTCGTCAAAAGCATTTGACTTGTAGTTAAATAGACCGGACCTGGGGCGGTAAAACAGCATCCGTTCCTAACACTCTAACACGTTTGACTATATTGGTGAATGTTATGACGATACGGATTTATCACCAAAAAACCCTACTGTGCTTCCATGGCTATAATGAAGATTGAATAATCGGGTCCAGCTAATATATCACTGTACCAATTCCATGGCAACACACACGCCTAAAATATAACAGTACTTGAATTAACTGGAATCAATTTTCTCGCACCCACTGGCATATTTTAAGATATTTTGCCCATTTCTGTATCACAATGCGTGAGAAAAGGCCTATTCGTCTTCGCGCAGATTATGATATAGAATAGGCGTCATATTATAAGTGATTATGCTGCCTGCTCGTGCATTCAATCGACAGATACAAGGTGATGTTATTGAGAGGCTTATGCTCATATTCATAATTTGGCTTACTAGACTGGTATTAGACTGAGGATGACAGAAAGGCTGTTTTTATTTACGAGGTACAATTGTTGCAATGGGACATGTGCCCATGTAGCAGAAGCAGCGCGAAAAGTCCACAGTCCACCAGCGCAGAGAACCACCTACTCATTGCAGCAGCCAAACACTCGGACTAATTTGCTTGGTTTTATTCATACTACAATGTAATGCTCTGTGGTTCGTCAAAAGATGAAAATCCAATATATAACAGGTACTCACCGCACCATTAGTAGAAGTGACAGTGCATTCCTAAATAAAATAAATTTTTTTGTGACGCACATACACATACTGATGAATGATAAAATGGCAGCGCTCTGTGATTATTTCGCCTTTCAGTCACATATCATCAGATCGGCGAGTTTTATTGCCTAGTGCTCGGTCACAATCAACTTCCCCATGTATTCTATCCGGATTACATTTGCATTCTGTCGTGATAATACTTTCGTTCGTGGTTGTTTGAAACAATTCCATTGATTAGTCATCGTGTATGCATATATATAACCTGGTTGTTGTTCTAGAAGCAAACAAAATACCTGCATTATGCTAACCACATTCAATTACTAAATAAAATGTTAGTATATAAATACTGAACCAAATATATGAATAAAGTGTAAGTGTAACTGCAAATTACTACCACTGAACAAGGAAACATCAAATTCAGTATTTAGGTCGAAGCACATTCGAACAGTCATTTATAAATAACGCAGATAGAATGCATTGGGAACTAGTAGATTTACCTCTAACATCCTTTCGGGTTAAATGCATTGAGTTAACAGAGAATCTGGTCTTATCACACTTCGCCAGACATACTGATGGAGAAACTAAGCTTCATACGTCATATCACAGAAACACTGAACTCACTAAGCTGAACACGTCATCCATATTTCAGAATAGCCATCCATATTTCAAACGAGCACCTGCTAACTGTAGGAATATCAGTAATAACGAATATTAACTTGTAATGCAGACTGCTCATTATTCAAAACAATCGTGCCCACGACAAAAGGTAATAACTATCGTGTTACTCACGCACGTATATCATGCAGCATGCAGTGTCAGTGCAATGGTCGGTGTGCTTCCCCTTCATCCGCTACAATGACAGGTATTAAAGAGGGGTTATTGAAAAGATTATGCTTATGTGTATAATTCAGATTGCAAGACTAAGAATGCGCTATAGCACGATAGCAATGCCCTAATGGTATTGGGATTCAATGACTGTCGCATTTGATATGAAGCAGTGGCAGCACAAGGCTAAGCTTCATCAGCTTGTATTGTTGACAGTATTCACCAGGGCTTCAAGATTTGCGAAATGTCGCATTATTATGAGACTTGGTCAAGGAGGCAGCGTGAAAGCTCACAACCCGGGGATGATAAGAATAACAATACACGCCCCACATTTGTCACCGCCAACTCGGTGTTGCGCTACATTCATGTCACAGTTTGAAGTTCTGCAATACTAATTATGACCATTCTGACGTGCAGAGTCACCACAGCGCCCAAACAAAAACTGACTATGATGGATGTCAGGGACTTTTCGTCTGTTGCATTTGTAGACGGGCCGTTAATTATAGCACGTGGTAGACGCTACTCTACATTCGAAGCTGAAAACGTGCGAAGTTTCACCGATAACACCAGGAGATGATGCGATGTTACCTGACCCTTTGACAACCCGTTTATTTTGCATATTGTTACAAGCAATAATAGGAAGTTGTTTTCATCGCGCATGCTCAGAATGAAGTGACCCGTCGAAGACTATTGCGTCCTGCGTCTGAACTCGATAAGATGCAGCATATTGTATTCAAAGTGCGTCAACACGCTTCTCAAGCTTAGCAGGGTGGCAATGCTGATGAGGCGGCGGGAAATCGCGGGAAATCACGCGACCCAATATTTTGCAAAATGGCGGCCATCGCATAGCGATATTTCGGAAATGATGTATAGATGGAATTTATTAAAGAATAGCATCGATCGGGGTAAGCTTTTTGGAGCACTGTGACTTATTATTTGTGTACAGGCTCTTGACATATGTTGTTTTCTAACTACGTAACGCAGCACCTTAGCCAAACGCATGTTTTAATGTGCGCCCAAAATATTGAAGCAGAACGGTATATATACATATACTACCGTTCGACCGGAGCTATCCGGGTGATAGCATTTCTATGTCGCAACGAGTCTAACGCATTTACCTGTTAGTCATATCAACCTGACCTGTGACGATAAAACAGCAAAGAATCCTATAAATAAATCACGTACTTCATTGTGGTGTTATCTTTTATATCAACCCAGACCGCATCCAAAGCTATAACAAAGGCTATATAACCGGGCCTAGCAAATATTCTGCGGGAACAATTCTACGGCTACATATCAAACGAATCCCTAACAAAAGATATCAGTACTAAAACATATATAACAATTTTCTGGTAATAAACTTGCTCTATAAAAAATAAGTTCCACATTTCTGTATCACAATGTATGATAAATACCGTACTTGACGCGGTGAATATGATGCAGAATGGACTGTATCGAATAATGCGTTGGTATGTTGTCTGCTCATGCATTCAAGCGACCGATACAAGGGGTTGTTATAAAGAATCTCATATACCTAAGCTGATTTAAATCTTAAGCTCTTTTCGCATGTGAAATAAGACAATGGTCGCATTCGGTTAACACATATTAATATATAACAGATTCGCTGAATTGGCCATTATGATATGCACGTCGTACTGCGTTGAGAACCGTGCAACTCACGCCACACCTCGTCGAGTTAATCGATAAAATGATCTGACTTAACTTCTGGTCTACATGCTTATGAACTACAATGATGGCCATCCAACACCTTGTGGTAACGGATGCCCTGCATGTAGCCACCAACAACGGATTACAAATTACGTTATGACATGACTTAACACCTCTGTCTGATTCTGACTTACTCATGATTTGTAACTGAACATGAAGATGACGATGTGCCCTATTGTATATATGTAATTGTGGTACGACAACCATGGTCAAGAGCATAAACCAAACATTTTGCAAACATTGTGATAATACAACTTGGCCAGACGTTTCTGGCTGATCATGAAGGATGTTTGTGGTTAAACCCATCACACTGTCGGTTATTCAATTCATGTTAAGACTTTTTAACCACATTAGTAAAATTATCACGTAGTAGGACTTCCCACTTTTAGATATACTGCCGCAGTAAGATATGTTATATATTTTGTGTTTCAACAAGCGTTCGTTACAACTCCACATAATCGATTAGCCAGCTAACTGATAGCGTATGGTTTGATTGTTAAAACTAGATCAAAGGATTACTGAATAAACGATGACGAGGAGTTGTGATGAGCGAAATTGTACCAAGCCGAATGTGATTGCATGACGCATTAAACTGTGGTGAAGATTGACCAGTGTTATTCGACGTGAGATCACGTGACGTACGACATATTGCTCAGGAAAAAAACTAAGTTTGAAACCCTGCAATACCACTTTAAGGAAAGATGTAGAGGAAAAGGATTCACGTGTTCTTATAGATCGTGTGAACAATGTAGAACAGCAGCTGCAACGGCAAGTCGAGGTATTAGGATGATCCAACAAATATTCAGTAACCATCTTGAATGTGCCCGTCGTGCGTAGACGTGACTTCAGGCATGTTTGAAAATTATTAACTTGCATACAGATGTAACATTGCTTACATCTCTTACTACCCATATCTTGCTTCAATGTTTGGCATCCAGTTATTAGTAATGATATATGCAATACCTCAATCGAAACAACCGATACCTCCGTCGGGAATTAGCGCTTTGTGTGAAGTTCGAGCACATTCCATTCAAGCACAGATTCTCAAGATATACCTTAGAAGTTTGATAAGCTCTACAACGGAGTGACTAAATCAATTCAAACGTGGCTTACGTTGAGTTAATGTGATATGGGACGCATGTCATGAACAAACTCTCCCACGGAGTATGTTATCTGCTAGCTCCGTTCCAATATGCACATGATTGGCTGCTATGATAAAGGACGCGACCTGCTCCACACAGCGGACACCTGTCACGAGCTTACATCTACAGGCAGGACATTATCGACATACCAATTTCACACAGAGCTGAATAGTTACGAATAACTGGTTACAACTGAAATATGGTGGAGAATGATACGGTTTGTAAGCGGTTTCTTGCCATTTAGATTTTGGATAATTTTACTGTCGTTGCTAAAATGACTAGTTTATAATGCTTAAATGTTATTTTGACAAGAATTCTTCAATAATTAATCGATAATATCAATGTGAAAACAGTCTCCGAACGTGGACAAAAAAAAACCATGTTCAAATGAGCAGTAAATACGCATGCGCAACGCCGTCTTGTTCAGGACTCCGCCAAACCCCGCAAGGTTTCAGCGTTTCCTGTGTCCCATATTTGGTTTTAATATTCGAGTACCATCAAAAATAAGAAATCGGAATTTGAAAAGTCAACAAAATAGCCGGGGTGTCATTTTCTTCAAAACAGACCATTTATGATTCCTGATGATATATTTCGATGGGGTGATAATCAAATGGGCAACCAGGTCAGACACAGAAGCGCAAGGGTTTGCTGGCTAGTACAGTTCGTATTAAATTGACACGGAACTTGAAATGTGGTAACATACCTTTCACCAAGCAACACGCATCCTCGAGCTTATCTGGATAAGGAACAAATGATTCGCTAAAGTTATGGACGACAATATTGCTATTCTAAATTACTTCCTGATCAAGTTCTTTTATCATATTCCCCTTAAAGTATTATTAGTGCCGAGCAAACATCAAAATAACGTCAACGTGTTAATACTTGGTATGCAATCACACACGAACAATTCACCAAGTCTATCGGATGCAATAACCATTTTGCATTTAAAGCCAAAGCAATTTAATTTATAGTATATTTATATTATATATATATATACATATATATATATATAGTTACCTTAAAATAGCCCGGAATACTATACAGTAGCCAAACCTATAATAACCAGAATGCAGCCTGTAATACGCTACAGTAACCATAATACAGCCCGGAATACGCTACAATAACCATAATATAGCCCGGAATATGCTACAATAACCATGATATAGTATGGAATACGCTACAATAACCATAATATAGCCCGGAATATGCTACAATAACCATGATATAGCCTGGAACATGCTCCAGTTACTATGATTTAGCCTGGAACACGCTGCAGCAACCAAAATATAGCCTGGAATACGCTGCAATAACCAAAATATAGCCTGGAATACGCTGCAATAACCACAATATAGCCTGGAATACGCTACAGTAACCATAATAGAGTCTGGAATACGCTACAGTAACCAGATGCGTATTATGACATCTGCTTCAAACCACGATTCCCTGTGAAAACCGAAACCCACATGTACAGACGGATTGAAATTCAACAACCGCCGCGATTGAGAGACCACGACTCAAGGCTCAATGCACACGACAATAATCAAATATCAGCCTTTGCTAACCTGGCGCCATTAGCATCAGTTTCCTATATCGGGTGTTGAAATTGCTTTTATTTTCAGCTTGCCTGGCCATTGCTACACGATGGCGTAGCTTGCAGTTAGAGTGCCAGCAATATGAAGTATCATTGACCATTGTTTGTTGATGAGTCAAGTATTACATTCGGGCATGTATTCACGCAAGATGTATGTGACAGCCCTCATTGCTGAGGACGTACACCTGGTTGTTATGATGCTAATGTGTCCAAAATGCATATTCATCCAACTAAGGAACAGACTTGTCTCCTTTTCCCCTGTTCGACGACAGAACAAGGTAGTCTGATAAGCTTGATGTAAAAGAGTATGTGTTCCAGCCAGCTCTACACAAATAAGTTCATCAAAAGATGTTCGCAGATACAGCAACAGAAAGCAGAGCAAGTTTACGATAACTGTACCAAATGCCATTTGATCAGTTCTCGAAGAACCCAAGCTCAACATGGCTAGGTTAGCGGTTCCATTATCGGACTAAATATATATATATATATATATATATATATATATAGATAGATAGAGATATAGAGAGAGAGATAGAGATAGATATATAGAGAGAGAGATAGAGAGAGAGAGAGATAGAGAGAGAGATATATAGAGATAGATAGAGAGATATAGAGAGATAGAGAGAGATCTATCTATATATATATATATATCTCTATATAGAGAGATATATATATATATAGAGAGATCTCTATATCTATATATATATATCTATCTATACTATATATCTCTATATATCTACATCTATATATATATATATATATATATATATATCTCTATATCTATCTATCTCTATATATATATATATATATATATATATATATATATATATATATATATATATATATAAACGTTTTCGCAACTGATTGATCCTTCTAACTGGAAATTGCTAGTTGTTCGAGGATATCAGGTTTACCGTATTCTGTATTTGACACCTATGGATATATTGACGTAAATATGTGTTATTGTGACGCCAGATTGTGTACAGGCCAAGCAGGTTAATGACTAACCCGAACCATCTGGAACCCATATCTGTAGTTCGAACTCAATTGTGATATGATACTTATGGTGCTAATAATAATAACAATACACTTTTTGAAACATAATGAAAAATAATACTTACACAGAACAATGATAAAATAAGCACAGTTACGTTACGCAGAAACTGACAAAGCGCAACATTAGTTTATTTTGAAAAGGCAATCTCGAACGTGTTCTAATTTCCATATAATCAGAACAGAGATCCTCCAAACATTACATTATCTGGTCAGCTGGTTAGGACTTGAATTCCACATCAGTGAACCTCTAAAAGTATTACAATATAATTGAAATGGTGAACTTCTAACAACAGAGTTACAGAATCCGAACCAGGACATTATCATTGTCTCTTTCGCTATTTAATACATTAGCACAAAAATCATTGAGTGTTTAATAAATTAGGCCCATGTTACATCCAACATTAGCTCAGCAGAGGCGCCATAGTAGTTCACCAATATACACATTAAATACTATCGATCTCGTGCAAAACAAACTTACGTCGGAATAAAACTTAATGGTGCCAGATATTTTGTCCACTATTGCAAATATTGTGAAACCCAATAATGTGTACACATTCGTCGAGGAATTCATTTTGTCAAAGGTATAAGATAAGTTAGTATAGGGTTTGACGACAAACCAGCACTAATGTATTATAAAACACGTTAGTGCTGGTGTGTCGTTAAGCCCTATACAGCTAATACAAACTAAGGATACCTTTATCTGTTTATAGCAGCGACCTGATATTTGGATCACTAACTATATCATTACTACTGGCAATCCCCTCTCTGGGTGCTGTTCTCGCACTATGCTTCATGTCATCAAGTCAGGTGGTTTTTTTTTCAGGTAAAAGCCTCAGAGAGATATGTGATCTGCATCAGTAAACCTGATATGGTCATAGCGCAACACGGACTAGCTGTGAATGCAGAAACTGGGAGATGACATAAAGCATATTATCACATGACCCACATTTATGTATTGCATAGCAGTAAAACAATCATAGTTTACTAAGAATATTCGCCATGCCAAGGATATGCATAAATGCGAGACAGGCCATGGTAAAGGTTTTGTAGTTTCCAGCAGAGACAAAACATGCTTAGATACTGTTAAAAAAAATGTCAGCCCTCTATCTACGACGTCTTTAGGTCAATTACACACGCTTAGCAGTAGCAACTGCTAAACATATGCGTAGCTAAAGATATTTTAAGAATGTTTAAAACAACGGGAAATTGCTATTAAAACGCCATTAGTCAAGTGTTGGGACATATGCCGCTTTTGCACGAGTACTTTAGATGCAGTTGTGATGGTCAGTGATGAACTAATTGATGTTGTTGTCAGGCGTGAGCAATTCATGGTTTACTCACTAAAACTCAATTTAAGACGCGGTAATCAGGTAAGCTGGAAACAATAGCAACAGGTAAAAGGCATAAAAATCATGACAGTAGAGATAAAAATGAAGAGTGAATGTGTTAAACATTTATAGACCTG
Organism: Urechis unicinctus; assembly: GCA_034190875.2. NCBI lineage: Eukaryota > Metazoa > Annelida > Polychaeta > Xenopneusta > Urechidae > Urechis > Urechis unicinctus. The sequence continues at coordinate 51,069,589 of CM067358.1, read as the reverse complement.
GAATGAAGCATGGCTTTGTGAGGTGATGACTTGAGGCGGCCATAATATCAGCCACTTTTGTTTGCATGGCAGCCACCACACCACCCACTAAACTACCATATATCTGGGAGGCAAACTATTTGCTGGATATGTGTTGCCTTGTGGTATGCGTATGGCATGTACTCAACCCAAGCGAGTACCAATACCTTGGATTGTCCAATTTCAGGGATGAGTTCCCGCGTTGTTAGAATTGTCAGGTACTCCAAGCGTATATGAGAAAATATAGAAGATATACTACACCTCTATTTGATAAGGGGAATGAGTAGGAGCTTGGTTGATAAAGCAAGCCGTACAGTGGGCCTATCAACCCCCTGACCAAATTATACTTGTGCCATCGAGCTCACATTCTATTTTTAACCCACGATAGTCGTTGTTTTTTGTGCCGGCGACCAAATTTTCAAGCTCACAATTATTGCTTCCGAAGCCTGATGTAGCGTAAGAATCTGTCATTATACAATGCTGTCGCGTGATTCATACATTTTACCGTGCGTCGCACGTTACAGCTTCGGGTAACGGACTAATTGTAAATTGCGGTGCTCTTAACAACACCACATAGCACCCATGGCACACGTGGTTAACAATGGCAGTTTAAGGCTAATGGCTGCATATAAAATAGCTATACAAAAAGGAAATTCTACTTTTAGGACCCAAGTAATAATTATATAGCGAAATTCGATGGTTTATGAGCGAGAGAGACGATGTGATGGCAATACACGTAACGCAAATGGCAGGCTATATAATTCGGTTTACAGATACCAGTACATGAACATAAAGTCTACTCTTTGTGTTGTAGCATGGTTCTTATTCAGTGCTGTGTCGTCAGTGTTATCAACCGTGTGTGAATAGAACAGGCTCGTTCATAAATCGTCCATACATTCCCAAGCACTGGACAATAGTCCAAATGATTGTGTGAAGCTTTTTTAATTTGCTAAATACAGAAACATTCAGTGCTAAAATGAATCAAACGATTCGTGAGGGTAGAGAGCGTTTGCTTATTTCCCTGTATTTTGGTCTGCACTGAGCCATAAAACGCGGTGTCATCTTTAATATAACCATATACGACCGTCAGTTTCTGGACTGATCAATGAAGGAGGCTGCTGATTCCGATGGTCATATCCTGCACCATGCACAATACAATGTATCGAACATTTTCCGCAATTTATTGCATCATCTACATCCCCGATGCCTAACAAAAGTCATTGACGCATTTTCCAAGCTGCAATCTATGACTCGCTTTTGTATGTTCATCCGGTGTCGATACATAGCAATTCAACTCAACACGTTCGATCGTGAACATTGTCAAGTATCTCAAATGTGCATCCATATCATTCTATACCTGACGTTCGACCTAAGTTGATGCATCACGATTTCTTATACCGTATTTACATGGCACATTCGACAGATCTGAAATACAATCGCTTTTGGATATTTACAAAGCGTCTCGGCTGCTCTTGTTTACTATAGTATGCCAGTGCATTGGTTGTGGCCGAGTTCGACGCGAGAAAACCAACCACATGGAACCATTGTTCTTGCACGTTTTTCACCGAGGCTACGAATAGTAATTTTGCTCGAGACTGGTGTCAATTAACTCACATTGATTCAACGAGCTGAGCGGTAATCGTGAAATCGTTCACCGAGGCTAGTAAAATTTTGACTGTGAAAACCCCTTGTGTCTTAACTGGAAAATGCTTTCAAAACTATGAAAGCAACGTTTCTAGTTTCATTTGGTCCATTAAATGGAAGCAATCCACCAACTATATCCCGTGCCCGTTTGGATGACAGCTAAGCGCGGCAAACCTTGTCGATGCAAGTCATAACGGTGAGGTCCAGCAATACCTTACTCCATTGAATGGAATATCAAATAAACTCCCGTTCTCCCGTTATAATCAAGATATATTGTAACCTTTGAAAAGGTGAATTTTAGGGAAAGGCAATGTACACAATGATAGGCTGCGTTCATATGACAATAGTATGTTCATGGATAATACGGAATTCATGCAAACCTGGAATCATTATGACTTCGCATGTGGCACCATCAAACTGTGATCATAGCGGTCCTTGTAAGATATGCAAGAAGGTAAATTTCGCTACAGTTTTAAATCAGATAGCTCCTCGATAATTTATATCTCGTATGTGTGCGCGCGGGTGCGTATGTGTGCGTAGATATGTATTTGTGCATGTGTACTTGCGTGTGTGCTTGGGTGTTCGTGTGTGTGTGTCGCTGGGGTGGGGTAGGGAGATGAGGGTTGCTCCAGATGGAGATAAGGAGTGTGTTCCAGATTGAGATAAGGAGTGTGTTCCAGGTAGAGATAAGGAGTGTGTTCCAGGTAGAAATAGGGAGTGTGTTCCAGATTGAGATAAGGAGTGTGCTCCAGATGGAGACAGGGAGTGTGATCCAGGTTGAGATAAGGAATGTATTCCAGTTAGAAACAGGGAGTGTGATCCAGGTGGAGACAAGGAGTGTGTTCCAGATTGAGATAAGGAGTGTATTCCAGATGGAGACAGGGAGTGTGATCCAGGTAGAGATAAGGAGTGTGTTCCAGGTAGAAACAGGGAGTGTGATCCAGGTGGAGATAAGGAGTGTGTTCCAGATTGAGATAAGGAGTGTGTTCCAGATTGAGATAAGAAGTGTTTTCAAGATGGAGACAGGGAGTGTGTTCCAGATGGAGACAGGAGTGTGTTCCGGATGGAGACAGGAGTGTGTTCTGGATGGAGACAGGGAGTGTGATCCAGGTGGAGATAGGGAGTGCCTTGGTTTGGCCATGTTAAGTGCTTTGTGACCATACAAGGTCATGTCGGGCCATTTTGGCACTTTTAGTAGATTTTTGACTTTCAATTATGTCAGATTGGATCCTGTACAGCAATGGTTTATTCGACGGGATATAAATGTGTGGACAGCCAATTCGGTTGTGGATAAGTCAGGGAACTTTCTGGTCCTGTCTAATCGTCTGATTTGATAATAACATGACCTATTCCGGCGAGTTATGAGTCCGAGTTGCAGGCTATAGAATTGCAGTGTTATCTTCACCGAAAACATCTCACCATCTTACTTTGCCAAAGCAATCTTCGAATTTGACCTCTGCATCGTCCGATTATGGCATAAGAACAGATGTCAGGCAGATCAGATATCCATCTGGTGTTAGGATGGCTGTGAATGGTAAAGTTTCAAGGACGTATCCTTGTGGTACACCATATGGCAGTATGGGGGTTGACCAGCATGCGTCTCGAACACTGACTCGTTGTGTGCAGTAAAACAGAAAGGCAGGATCAAGATCTAGGTCATGGCTGGCGTTATGATTGGTCATCGTGATGGTCAAACGCATTATATATCGAAGGCCTTTGACCGCCATTTTTACCCAGTACATGCGCCTGATGCCCAACTGGCCATCTGCAACCTGGTAACGCCCGGCGAAAAAACTTTGCCAGTAGACATCATAAAGGCAGAGTTCATCCATGATGTCATGACGTTCATGCGTTGCGGTTAGCATATAAGAAACGATTCCGTCGTCACCAGAAGGATGTATTTTCTGTATTTGTAAATAGACAACTTCATCAAAAGCACTGTGCGGTTTTGTTTGCAAGTGTGTGCAATAATTAAACAATAAACCACAGTTCTCAGGTGATTTTCATTTTCTTTAATTGTCTATTATCACATTCGTACTAAATGAATAATGGTCGGATTGGGCGATAATTAATATGCTGAGGCGGAGTCTTTTTGTCCTTATCCACATTGCGGTCAACCATTGCCCATAGCTCTTTCGAACTAAGCACGGGATTGATGCATGCACTCCCTCTTAGTTCTGGCGTCCAACGTATCTAGCCTGCGTAATTCAACGGAATCATCACGAGTTCCCGTGTTTTATCTAATAAAATCAACTCGCCAAACATTTATCGGAACAGAGGTTGAATTTCAGCAACAGCAGTATCCTGTGAATTAGTATTTTGGCGTAAAACACACCAAGCGGTAATATCTGGGCCCGACTTGGCAACATGACGGCGAGGCGGTGGAAACTGAACAGCGGAAGCTTTCAACAATTGGAACATAGTCGAGACAGCTTGCAAGACGCGGATTCGCAGCGACTATTTGTGGCACGAAGCTAAAAGCTTAAATGACCTTGTCTAACATGTAGAAAAGGCAACTTACTTTCACTGTTGCACAAATATCACACCGAATCACAAAGAAAGCAACGAATACTTGGGGAAAAGGCGACAGGAACTATCAGCTATAGTTTTTGCCTATGTTCTCACCGCCTTATTTACATCAGAAGTTTCTGGGGCTGTCTGGGATATTGTCCTCCACACTTGTATTTCGGAAGAAAATATCACTGGTAAACATATTATTTTGGTTTTACTGCTGGACCGACCGACAACCTGAAGTTGGTCTTTTGGGCTAATTGCTCACGCTTAGTTTCTCGATCATTCCAGTTGCCGACATCAGATTGTGAACCACAGACACTGGGACTGAAATATACCAAGATATTAAGCTACCGTATTGGTGTGTAGTGTTTCCATGCCGTGCTTACCTGTTACTCAGAGGTTGGTTTTCTCCTGTGTTGATCCGCCGACAGCCAGGAGCCAAGTCACTCATCAACAGTTCCCAATTAAAACTCAAGAACGACACTCGAGAGATATTCAGGCAACGCTGACAAGTTAACTCTGAGAAAGAGACAGAGTTGTCACGCGTCACCACAGGTGAATAGAGCTTTTCGTTCATCCTGGTTTTTTGGGGGCTCCCAAAATGCATTGCATACACATACTAAGAGGCTTTAGCAACGGTGAATACTTGGGTCCGATGATATGCCGACTCCTAGTGTTTTAAATCAAACTGAGTGGATAATGTCTTTACTTGGAGACACAAAATATTTTGTGCAATATTATATAAGATATGTTATGGATCTGTTGTTTTTTTCTTCAGCCTCGCTTCAGCAGGAAAAAAATATCTAACCGGCTAATCTGTTTTTTGTTGTCTGTGGTTGATTGCACGTACCCTAGATATCAACACATTGTAATTAACCTATATGCTACAACTTATTCGTAATTAAGTTGGTAATCAATCTATTCCAGGCAAATAGTCGTTGCCTAACAATGGAATGTCATCAAATTGGAGCTACAACAGTTTGCTTTATCCATCAATCAACCGTCGTTGTCTTTGGCTGGAATGCCAACTTGATGAACGTCTAGAGCACTGAACAAAATGGATTTAAATATAGTAAGTAAACCATTAGCATACCCACATCAGTCTCCCCACTGAATATTGAGACAAGTCAAACGTTTGAATGCCCACCGCTGTCAACCCACTGAATTTTGAAATAAGTCAACCTAGCACCGGCCGGACAACCATATGAATACCCCTAGCTGTAACCCCCACCTCTCTAAATTTAGATGAGTCAACCATATGAATACCCATAGCTACCATGCACTCCCCTCCTGAATATTGAGATGAGTCAACCATTTGAGCATTCACGGCTGTCAACCCACTGATTGTCATGATAGGTCAACCCATTTAGTACATACATTGAACATAAATTGGGATAAGAGAACCATTCATAATACCTGGAACTGACGGAACTTCTGAAAATTAAAGTAAGTCGGCCCGTTGAATATAAGTTGTTAACCCACTGCTTACCCACCACCACAGTCAACCTATTTCAACATCAAGATGCATACCTTAAATGATCATTCTTGAGAATTCTATATGTTGACCACCGGAGTGTCATAAATCTTCAACCAACTGAAAACACACAGTTTACCAAAAGCAATTAAACCATCAAATCACTAATATTCACAAGGCTTGATAGGTGTTTGTTTTCACCGAAGGTCCGTTGCTATGAGGTTACTTCTGGCGAACGTTAGCTTCCGCGATAAGCTCTGTATCATTATTGGGCTGGGACATGTCATGGCATGTTGCTAGCCCTACAGGACGTATTCGTAAACGTCCTATGATGTTTGATCCCAACAAAATGCACAAATCCACAATTCAAATCAGATACCTTGAACTTATAAAACCTGGCGAGTTATTTTCTTTCATCGCATGTTTTGATGAGATTAGGTGGACAGGATGGTTGGGGTGGGGTGCCATTAATCATATCAGCTCAATAGTACCATGCTGAACCTTTATCCCAGCGGCGTGGGTTTTACAGCCCGGTCTGGGCAACGGGGGAGCTGTCCAAGCACCACAATCATCTTCATCAATCACTGTCTAGATATCACCTCGTTGTTGAAAGTGACATTAAGCCCCAATATTACCGTTACCTTAATTTAGATTCAATTAGGCTTCAAAATGATACACAGAGGGATCAGCAACAATGGAAAGGCGACCCCCCCCCCACCTTAATGCTGACCCCCCCCCCCCCACCCCACCCCAGTTAGCATTACAACTCACTTCTGTATGTATGGCCATATCTTATGCATTGACAAAATCAATTCGATTTTGACCCTAGCAGTGATCATTGTGATGATACCTTGCTAGTTGCATGTACAGTGTAGAAATTATGACTGACTTATTGAAACATTTCAGACAGATGGACATCGTGAACTCCACGACATCATAATGGACATCATAACGGATTCAGGAAATCTTAACATTTATTGGTTGTTCAGGTTAGTATCATAAACAGCCGTCCAAATAAGTTTATGTGCAAATTTTGTTTTCTTCAAAACTTTGATGACTTTATCAGGATGTTAGTTGACACAATGGTAAATGTTATTGTGGCATGTTTAGTATGGAGAGTTTTGCACATAGGTGAATATATGAAATAGAATTACCTTGAATCCGGTATCAAGTGGATTTGGGTAGATCCAGCTTGAAATGTATTTGTACAGGTCACCATTAACTTGCTCTTCATTCTGATGAATGTCAACCACGATTGAGATAACAATCTGTTTTCATTTCATACCCAGGAGTTACAGTGAAGAATAGAAAGCCTTCAGTGGAACTGTTTAGAACATCAGTCCAAGTTTGGACCAATGGTTCCAGTCTGTCCTGCATTGTAGCCTCTTGGTGTTCTCTGGACGGTTTCTCCCTCTGAGGCCAATGCCAGATGCATGATGTCAGCATGTCACACGATATTGTGAAGCTCAACGTGGGTGGTGTCGTTCACACGACCACCAGAGTGACTCTGTCCCACTACCCCCACTCCATGCTGGGGGCCATGTTCAATGGGTCTCTCCACTCCACCAAGGACTCAGACGGCTGCTACTTCATCGACAGAGACGGCCACCTCTTTACTCATGTACTCAACTTCCTACGATCCTCACAACTTAACTTGCCTGATGATTTCAAACTCTTAGATCCTCTTCTGGCCGAGGCAGACTTTTACCAAATAGAACCTATGATTAAAGCATTGACAGAAGTCAAACGCCAAAGGGAAGCGAGTCGACGCAGCCGTAAAGGTCGACTGCTGGAGGTGATTGAACTCAGAACTGGATCAACCGCGACCATGCCAACGAAAAATTCTCGTGTTAAAACCGTTGTGATCGGTCGAAATGACGTGGTGGGGCAGCTTCCGCCTCAGCTGATAGAGCGACCTATGGAGAGGCTACAAAAGGACGATCTCGAGTTCTCTGAGCTGACACTCTGTGGCTCTAACGTGAGGGTGAAATTAGGCGAGTATCTCCAGGATAACGGCTGGACATTATTGGACTCTAACATGTCTTCATCGTCAGGTTATGACAGTAAGTCTATGGTGAGTTGTCTTGTGATTGAGCAGACTTTTAGGGACCGCTGGCTGCTTGAGGATGAATGCTAAACATTGATACCATTCACTAAACCATAGATATTACATATCACTAGTAGACTTTGATCTGGCTGCCCATTTACTTTATAGTATTGTTTGACTCGATATTATTGAAGGTTTTGTGGCTGTGTGTATGATTTAAAGAGTGATATTAAATAAATGGTTCCCTTTTGGAAGTTTGAAGGATCTGTAACTGCTGTGTATTAAGACAGAATATACAGTGTATGAGGCTTGTTGATATAGCATGCAGTATTTATTGTATTTATTTATTGGATGTCATTCTTATACTGTGAATATTTCTAAACAATATGAACCATATTATCCACATATTGTCTTATGATCTTGATATTTTTAAGTACAGTATACAGTATATGGGGGTATTTCCAATGCATTGCAAAAGGACTGCTCACTTTCGGTTTAAGGGGTAGCAAGTGATCGGAGCTGTATCACATATTGGGATGTTGATCATGGCAGTCCCGTGTGCTGATCAATAGTGATACTTGTATGCTTTCTGTAGTTTATCAACATCAGGAGATGAATAAATGGAATTGTGTTTTCAATTGATATGGCACTCTCTTTCACCTCATCAAGACCCCAACCTCTTTGTCCAGGGGGCTGCCTCCACACCTCTGATTTCTTTTATCTTGACTCGGCCTTCTAAGTTGCACCTCTTCCTGTACTTTGTAATATCAGTTCGTTTGCTGCAACCCTACTCTTTTGCTTCATATCCCAGCCTTCAGACGTCTTTTACTGGGGTACCACCACCATCTTCTGCAGTACCACAGCTTTCTTCTCCAGTACCACAGCCTTCTTACCCAGTACCACAGCCAGGTTAGCAACCCCTGGTCCGTATTGTTTCGGTTCTGGTGTTATCGCTGGTGAATAATAGCGTCAAGTTATTTTCAGACAATTATGGCTGTAAGCGTGGAAGTGTGAAATAATTGACTGGTCTTACAACAAATTGTAACTTCATTATGGGATTTAAAGGTTGTAGCTTCAACGACCCTGTCTTACGAGTCCAGTTTGTCGCTGATTATTGCAGAATTAAGAATCTGCAAATATTACCGCCATGATTCTTAAACTCTGTATAATCCGAAATGGGTAATAGACTTTTATTGTTCACCTGAATAACCCACACATACCCACTTATGTTTGTATGTATATTACAGCATGATGGACAGCTTATTATAGTTACAAATAAACTCACATTGATAATAATCGATTGCTACAGTTTCCAATTATTGATTGTATAGTGATTTACTGTAAATTTCATCAGACCTCGTAATGGAGATAACCGGCTCTCATTCCTGATGAGCCCAATTGACGACGAAGCCATCACATACAGTTTCTAGAGAAGTCTTTCAAACTGAATACCTTAGTATGAAGTTTACCTTAGGCGTTTGATCCTCTGTTAAGTGTAATATTACAAAGCTGGTTCACATGGCGGATACTGAACCCAAACATAACAGACATCTCAATTTGGATGAAGCAACAGTGTAATGCAAACTGCTGCAAAGTGTCACCGAAAATGTGTCAGGCCGATCTTTGATCAGGCCATTGCCAAATCATGGGGCGAAGACCTGCAGTCTCATAAGGTGACGCCATTGTTGAACCAATGATGATCATTTTCACGCCGTGATTTGTAAAACAAATTGCAGCCGATGCTTTATGCAGCCGAAGCAACTTCACCTTGATTGGTGTACGTCTGGTTGCTTACTTACCGTTAATGACCACTGAATTAGATTACATTTGTCGACTGAATGTCCCATATAGCAAAACTCTCATTCACAGATACTGCATACTTCATATCGCATTAAAGTGAGAATCACCCAGAAAGAATTTCATATATCATAACACTCTCTGCAAGCCCGCGTAGTTGATTTAGTTTATATCATTTAGCGATATGAATTATCATTGCGGGAAGCGTGTTCAGTTCATACCACTTTCCTTCTTACAAACTCTTTAAAATACAATGCATCCAATAGTCAGTATGCCTACCCAAGTTGGCCTATCCGAAACCTGTCATTGATCAACATGCTCACAACATTTGAGCGAGTGCTAATTTCCTGCATTTAACACTCATTTGCCCGATATGTTTGATTATATTCATTTACATAATTTTTGATACTCAGTCGACAAGGTTTGTCCACTCATAGTAGGCAGAATTTAGACCCACGCTAAATTATCATCTCTTGCCTTGGACAATTTATCACAGTAACAAAAACATTAAGCGTATTGCGACAGTTGCTTTCATCGGTTCTCCTATTAAATTGTATCATGGTCGTCATGAACCGCCTTGAACAGTGAAATAAACTAGAAATTCTTTCAATAACAATACCAAAGTATATACTTATTCTCTCAACCCTTTAGTCGGTTATTATTTATAATTATTAAAAAGGTCGTTGACATGACCTTTGGTTTAATACAGAACAATAAGATGATAACCTACCACGATGAACAGTGGAATTATGTATTAAACACCGCTTCTTAATGTGTCCCGATGTGTGGCTTTTACCTCCTTCTCATTCAGCGCCTTCCGGTGCCCAACCATGGCGTGAAAACGGGTTCTTTGGACTTTTATGATTGAAAAGCATTTTCGTGGAATAGGCGTAGGTAAATAGGGTAAAGGCCACGATCCACCGGCTGCATGGAAAAACATTATACTCAAGTGACAATTAGCGTGCGATCCATTTGCGACGGATATAAATAAATCGGCTGATGCCTGGACGATGTCCAGCAGGGCACACATCGGGCGGACGCCGAGCCAGATTTTTGACAGCCCAGACAATCGATATATCGGCGCCCGGCAGGAAATTGGCCAGACATTGGGGGTCGCATGCTATGAAATGCGGCTCATCGCATCATCCATCAGATTATCCACAGTGTCATAGTACAAGTACAAGAAGATGCCCAAAGCAAATAAAAGAGAACAGAAGGGGAAGAAGAGATCGAGCATCCACACAAAGCTCCCCAAGGAAGAAAAACCAACCCCAAAAGGAGCAGAAGGAGAGAGGCAGTGAGGAGAGCATCCATCATCATGACGCGGTTTGAGTCAATGCGCCCTGATTATTTCAAGCAGAAGGGTAAGGAGCAGAAACTGAAGTCTGGCAAGGGACAGACCAGACTGACCCCTCTCCAGGAATTCATGCTCAAGCAGTACGAGTTCTTGGCGCCACACAACAGGGGCAGGACAAAGTCATCAGTGCTCGGCTCGGTAAACATCTGCAAGGATTGGTGTCTCTTTGTTCCGTTTGTTCCATTTGTGTTCTTAAATATGATCTTTTTTACATTGTTTCCTTTCCATTTGCTAAAACTTGTCCTTGCTATTGCATCAGCAGTATGGCCGACCATATTAAACGACATTTTCCCTGCTGAAGCTCCGTGACCTACGACTGCAGCCCAAACATGATCTGCCACCTTTGCAGCTTACTTGAACAGCCATGATACTATGAAGCTGATGATCCATAGTAGGGCAGCTGCTGCCTTACCTGCTAGGCCTTTCAGGGCGTTTGCGAAGGAGTTCAGCTGTTTTTTTATCCATTCCTTCACACCGGGCTTGTCCGCTAGTGTAGGGGTCAGCGTTGTGTCCTCATTAAGAAGTCTGTTGATCGTTTCCATGGTGCGGCGTATTTGGGTCAGCAGCTGATTACAGAGGCAGCTTACTTGTCTTTCTTACCACAAGCTTGCAAGCTTACGCTCCCGAATGGCTGTATGTTTGTCTATTTTGCTAAGCTGTGCTAGGTTGAGTAGTTTATCTATCTCAAATTACCAACTGCTTAGATATGACAATACCAAAGAAAATTCCTGCTCTCAAAACAAACGACCGGCCCCAAAGGTAAAACACTAGTGTCTTTTACATAACCGGGGTATTCCAATATGCTATATAGAGCAAGGCCATTAAATCATGACGCTCTTCTTCTTTTGTCATGATTTGCAATTAAACATTATGACAGAACTAAATCATAATGCTTATGGTTTACATTGTGTGCAAATGATCACAGAGCCCGTAGGTTTTTTTCTCTGGTCTTGCAATTGAACCAAAGAGCTTGAAGCGTCGCTAAGCGGGTACACTCCCATCAAAATATATGTATAATTACGGGCATATAGCTTCCTTTATTAGAACACGTGCCAATGGTTGTTAATGCTCATTCAGAACATAGTTATTTGGTTTGCGGGGAACCAACAAAATGAGAGGGTTCTATATGTGAATAAGGGGAACTAGATTGTTTTATAAGAACACTTGGTATGGGAAATTGTTTGCCATTGTTATTCCTTCAAAAACTCAAATATCCATACAGGGTTGGTTGTATTTAGTGAGCACCGAACCATCGACCTCGGAGGTTCTAATGTGTAGTTCGGGGATGCTGGCATGGTATATAAGAAAACATACAGATACATATTTTCCTCTGTAGTACAAGAGAATTGAATTCGCCACTTATAAATTATGGGTCAAAGATCATACATGACTTTTTTCTTGGTTTGCAATGAGCCATCTATATATATTACATATGTGTAATTTTGAGAACTGTGGAATGATATCATTGAAAATTAGCCAAGGTCTTATTTCAGTTGTTAACAAACATAAGCAGAGGTTGGATCTTTAGAATTGAGATTTACAAGATCATTTTTTTATGGATTCTTGGAAAGTATCCATGATATAAATCTATCATATAACGACAGCAGGATCAAACTTGTAGATGTTTTATAACTTAATGCCAGGCATGTTGGAATCAAACCCACAACCGAAAAGGCAACAGTTTGACAGTATGCCAATAGGGGGCAGCAAGTGTGGCAAAGAATGATGTGATTGACAATTTGACAATGACTTCAAGCTGGTGTTAGTATTCTGATGGCATGGATAGCATGTCAAATTAGGCCATGACTTTTCTAACAACTGGGAGCCTTATGCTTGAAAGAGCTGTTTTCAGCGGTCAGCTAAAATCATCGATTAATGTAACAACAGCCCGCAAGACAGTAGTTATGGAGTCACGAGGGGTCATATGCATCACATTTTGCACCAAACCGTATTGCAAAAGCTGGCAGGAGGCCGGACCTTTGTGGTACCGGGGATGAACACCTTCACAATAAAATGAGTTAGCATCAGTATCAAATTATTTTGTATTCAGATAATAGTCTAGCATACAGTTCATAGTCAGAAAAAAATTCAAAGAATAAATTATTTAGACATACAGTATCGGTGATGTAGACGTTAATGCTTTCGCTGGAAGACTGTACGGAAAATCCTAGATGTTACACAGCTCAAGTTTCCTTCTATAGCGATTTAGAGAACTTCCCTGTACACTTGACACGTAATTCGACGACAAGTCGAGTGAAAATTAGCAACCAAATGCTCGAATCAGAAGACCTTCTGGAAATTGCACCTCCGGCTAAAGGGCGGAAGCAGCGCGAAGCATTGTGGGCAGCGTGTGAAGTCACTGTGAGTAAAAGAATCATCCCGTGAATTCAGCAACACCGGTAAAACGGATTCAAAGCAAATTTGGTCACCCTGAAAGATTACCACGAAAACTTCCCCATGCATATATATGCTAATATTTGAACAAACATAAATTAATTATTAGTTTCCAACCTCTTGCACAGCCGTTGCAAATATGTATATAATTAAATATTAATATAAATTTATACAGCAACACCGGTAAAACGGATTCAAAGCAAATTTGATCACTCTGAAAGATTACCACGAAAACTTTCCCACGCATATATATGCTAATATTTTGAAGAAAAAAAATTAGTTAGTTTCAACCTCTTGCACAGCCGTTGTAAATATGTATATAATTAAATATCTATATAAATTTATACATATACATTTTGTGATATTGCCTCCAGCACAATGCGCTAGATGTGATTTGTGATAGGCATGATATGTGTTTTGCCATCTGAGTTTGCATCAAATTAGATGGGTTACTTACACGTTGTCAAGTAGATTTAGTTAACGATAGCATCATATCGCTTTCTTATAATTTGGGTGACGCTGTGCATTAGTGTCATTGTATGAACACCCTGATGAATAAAATGTTATATGAAATAAAAATGTGGCGTGTGGTTTACGAAATATCCCTGCAGGCCTAATACGGACAGAGTAGCTAATACATATGTTGCGACCATTTCTTCATCTGTATATTCATTGCGTATTGACGTCATCAGGGGTTTCATGTTTGCGCACACGCGTGTCTGTTTGTAGCCTCAGGCGTAATGCTAGCAAGTTTATTTTGTGTTGCGTAGCAACTTTGTGTAGGTACATTGTCGGGAAAACCCGCCTATAATGAAGTTACGAGAACGGGGGCTTTGGTTAGAACTGGCCATTAATCAGCTTGTCAGCCCTTAAACTTAAATTCAATCACACATTTAATAATGATATTTACGTTTTAAACTGTGAGTGGACATATAATCTCGGTGCAACTGAAACCCTCTTTAGCTTCATTTGATTCACATGTTTAGTCCCCTGGGCTTATGCAATTATTAAAGGAGTGAGACGAACAACTCGCTGGATTATATATCAACCATATCATAATTATTGTTGATGAAACTTAAGTTCTGTGTGTCTAACCCAACGTTTAATCCAAGCCTAATGTTTTGCTATATTAAGACAGCTATATTATATATGAACATGTATATATATATATATATAAGTATATATATATACATTTAAATACATGGTATGTATGCATATTTATTCGTATAAATATGATTAATAGATATAAATATATGCATCTATAAATCTACGTGTTCAGATATATAGATATCTATATACATATTTATAATTATATATATATATATAAGAATATATATATATATTTATGTAATTACTTATCTAGATACATAAATATAAATATATATACATTTATATCTATCTATATTTGATATATATATATATAATATATAATATATATATATATATATATATATATATTTATATCTATATAGTATATATATATATATGTGCTGTGCGCGACGGTGGCCTTCCTAGCGGCCGCGAAGGAAACCCGAGAATGTGAAGGCCGCTATTATATATATATGTAATTACTTATCTAGATACATAAATATAAATATATATACATTTATATCTATCATTATATGTGAATATTTTGATATATATGTGTATATATATATATATATATATATATATATATATATATATATATATATATATATATATATATATATATATATATATATATATATATATATATATATATATATATATATATATATATATATGTATATGTGCTGTGCGCGACGGTGGCCTTCCTAGCGGCCGCGAAGGAAACCCGAGAATGTGAAGGCCGCCGCTATATATATATATATATATATATATATATATATATATATATATATATATATATATATATATATATATATATATATATATATATATATATATATATATATATATATATATATATATATATATATATATATATATATATATTTTTTTTTACCGGAACTGGGGGCATGTTACTCAAGCTTTCAACACTTTGTTCGCGCTTTACCAGTTGCTGTTTTAAGTTGCTGCGTTGTTGCGCGCGTTCTTGTTGCGTGTTTCTAAAGCTGTCAGGGTCATCAAAGACGTCGCCGAAGGTGTCAAGCGTATTCTGAGCTTCTCTTAAGTTCATCTGAATGCTGTCACATCGCAATGAACACATTTGAAACAGTTCTCAATCACAGAGATTATCATAAAATAGTGATCCAAAATGTTGCCTGGAGAGTATTCTGCAAGAACATCAGTATTTACCCGATATCATTTCAAAGTTAGCGTGCGTGACAGTTGCTACACCATGTCATCACTGTCCCCTTCTTAGTGGAAAGTACACCATCCGAAAACTTTCCTCAAAGATAGGAAAATCCTATGTTCGAGTTATAAGAAAACTGAGCTTGTAGAATCAGTATGGATGTGAGTGCACAGGGTAATTCTTAATTTATATGATAAGAATATTTAAAGGTCAACTACAAAGATTTTTTTATTCCATTTTTCAAAAGTTCTATGTTTTAAAAGAGTATCGTAACCAAAATAAAGTGACTGCGCGTTTTTTTTCTTTTAGAAAAATGATTTTTAAATGTACATTTTCCACGTCGAATCTGACAAGATACCGCTCGGTAAAATTCGTGAATTTCCGGACAGTGACGTCATTCAGGTTGTTCGCGAATATTCCTCGCCATCTTCAGCCTTCACGTTTGGTTGACATATATATATATATAATATATATATATAAATTATATATATATATATATATATATATATATATATATATATATATATATATATACCCTACTATATATATATATATTTCTATTTATAAATATATATATATGATATATTTATATTTATTAATAAACCCTACTATGTTTTTTTATCATATATATATATATATGTTACAACCCATCTGCCGATCTGTCCCATCTGCAGATGGGTCTGACCCGTTTACCGATCGACAGATGGGTCGAATTTCCGGACAGTGACGTCATTCAGGTTGTTCGCGAATATTCCTCGCCATCTTCAGCCTTCACGGTTGGTTGACATATATATATATATAATTATATATATATATATATATATATATATATATATATATATATATATATATATATATATATATATATATATATATCTATATATACCCTACTATCTTATATATATATTTCTATTATATAATATAGATGATATATCTGATTTATTAATAAACATGTTTTTACCGATGCATATATATATAGATGGGTTACAACCCATCTGCCGATCTGTCCCATCTGCAGATGGGTCTGACCCGTTTACCGGACAGACCCATCTGGGCGACCCATCTGCCGATCCCCGTGACGGAATGAGAGCGACCCATCTGCAGATGGTTCTGACCCAATTGCGGATCAGGGTTGCATCGTCTTATACTTATGTATTTTAAGTTATTCCTGCTTTTGGCTACAATACGAACAAACGAAAAACTCAGTGGCATAGTCATTTTGCCAAATCCCATGCGTTACTTACATACGATGTAAACATACGATGTAAAGAAAATCATCCACAAATGGTTTTGACGCAACTGCTGATTACAAAACTCGTTGCAAAAAAAATTACAGATTTATATTTATTTCCGTTACGTGCAACCTAATGCACGCAAATATGTGCCGTAGTACCATATTCTAAGCAACACAGGGAAAACATGATAAGGAACAAAATAATCTGCAGATGGTCAGACCCATCTGCAGATGCTTCTGACCATTTCTGAGGATGGATAAGACCCATAGTATGTGAAAAGAAAATCATCATAAAAAGTAATAGAAATCAACATCAAATCCAACAGATATCATCTGTGGAAGCAAAAACCATCTTAAAGTGACATAAGAATGTCAGGTGTCCGCATCACTATGCTAGTCACCAGCTTGCAGTGAATCCGCAAGGTGTTGTCTGGGGTAGATATAGCTTTGGATGCAGGGGTCGTGTGCTCTTAGCAGGGTCTTGGCAAACGGATGGCAAATACCCCACAATCGCTGCCGTTGGTCTGACGGTGAATCAATTTTTGTGAGTTTTAGCAAATTATATTTTGTCATATGTTCCTATCAAAGCTTGCAGAATGCCACATGAATTGTTTTGCGTGAATAGCCAGGTTTTAACCTGCACGCACTTAATCATGACATTGACTCCGTTTCGTATATCCGATGACACGGTGTTGTTATTGGTAGATGGTATCACAGATATACTTGTCAACGTTACCACCTGGCGTCAGCTCGCTTGGCGACAATGTCGTATCGGGAATGGGTGTTTGTTGGAAGGGACAAGTGCAATTTAACGACGGACCAGGCGTCTGGGAGACGCAATCATACGTCGCGGACGCTCCACGTCACGGACGCTCCCGTGCTCCTGCTGGCTGGGAGTTTCTGAATATAAGCGCTGTCAATAAGAATTATTTTTCACTTTCAAACTGACCACAGAGAACGCAAAAAGAAAAAAATGGCTGACAGAGAACGCCAGCGTGCCATCTTGAATGAACACGTTCAGAAGCTGGTTGAGAGTAAAAGAGCACCATTGACAACTGGCGAGAAATATAAAGACATTGTGCATCATCTTCAAAACCCTGCTGAAGAGGTCAATCCACATTTTCGACATTACGTTAAATCCAAGCAATTTGACTTAATGGATTTGCCAGCCTTAGGCGTAAGAGATGCACTGGTTGTTCCTGTTAAAAAAGCGGCTACTGGTGAGCACCAGAAATTCTTGAGGGTTGTTTCCACTGACACCATCTTCGATGTGGTCAAAACTGTACACGAGACCGAAATGGACCATGCTGGGTACAAGAAATGCTCTTATTATGTAAATATTCTATTTGCTGCTGCATTTAACGGTTATTATCTTGATACCTTGATAATTGTCCATAAAGTTCCTGGTACTTTTGTAATTCTTTTCCCGCTAAATACATGTTGCTGATGTTTCTGTCGTCAGGTTTACAATCACTACTACGGAATCACACGAAGCTACATACAAGAGTTTTGCAAACACTGCCCGAAATGCCAGTTGACTCAGTCACAAACCGTCCGACCACCATTGAAACCCATCATTTGCAACAATTTCTTAGAGCGAGTGCAAATTGATTTGATTGATATGCGGCACATGCCTGACCAGGAATTCAATTACATTGGCCATTTTGTGGATCACTTCACGAAGTTTCATATACTCTTTCCTTTAAAGAGGAAAACAGCCCACGAAGTTGCTGAAATGATCGAACAACGTGTACTGGCATATCTAGGTCCACCGCGGATTTTTCACTCTGACAATGGCCGCGAATTTGTGAATCAACTTTTGCATTCCCTCTTTGAGATTTGGGGTGATGATGTCACGCTTGTTAGAGGTCGACCTCGACACTCTCAATCACAGGGTGTTGTGGAGCGTGGCAACCGTGTCATTGAGCAACGCATCGCTGCAATGAAGTCAGAATGTGACACATCATGTCCATGGTCCACGTGGTTACCTCGTATCATGTACCATATGAACGCCCAGCCCTCTGATACAACCGGTGACCTCCCATACAAGCTAGTTTTTGGCCAGGAACCGAAGTATGCCATGGTTCCTGGGGCAGAGATCCACGTTGTTGACGAGGAGGAATTGGAGAATCCAAAGCAAACTGTAAGCCCAGACAGTGTTCAGAACATTTCCACAGAAACATCAGATGATGACATTTCTGAAGATGATGAATCAAGTTCAACTCCAGATCATAAACCAACAAAATCAGCAAGCCAAAAGCGACCTACAGTTGACGATTCAGACACATCAGCAGCCAAACAAATGAAGCATGAGAGTTTCAGAGACAAGGCACGTGATCGTACGTACAAGTCTGTCAGCAAAATGGCTGACCACTACAACCGAAAGAAACGTACTACGGCACGGGAGTTTAGTTTGGGAGACACTGTGTCAGTAGCGATACCGAAGATTGATCGAGCATATATATACATGCACTTACCCCAGTAGATTATTCTTGTCAAGCGTTGATATAAATTGCAGTTACAGGAAATATGTATCATGGCATGTTGTCGTGAGATTTCCATATTGCAAAAGTGTTTCAGCTCAAATCAGAAACATTCGTCATGTGACAAAGCAAAAGTACTGTGTTCATTCCGACTCATTACTTCTGCAGGTTCAGATTCACAAGGTTCACAATTCACGCTTCAAAACTTTATTGAAATGTACAACACAAAATGTTTCCATCACGTAATTTGCTGTGTGGGTGATAATTGATCAGTCCCAAATAAAATTCAAGACTACGGCAAATTCTACCTGCCTCATTTGAAATCAGATATCTGACAGTTATCTACGACACAGCATGCTTCTGCAATATACTACAGCTACGTTCACCTGATTATCAACATGTCACTACCACAACTCTGCACAATAAGACCCACATACAAAAGACGCTAATACAATAAGCCTGCCAAAAACAATTAAGAATATTACTCAAAGCATTTTGAAAATTATTGAAACTTATTGAAACTAACCAATTATAGTACACAATAATATAAATACCAGAAGAATATATAAAGCAAACTACACACTGTTCAAATGTAATGTCGTTAATAATTGATCATTGCCACCTGCAACAGTTTAAATCTGATATCTACTTTTTAACCAGACCACAAACTTCTTCCAACATATGATACCACATACACCATAAAACCTTTGCTTGATAATATTTGAGGCAAACTGCATTCAATTCAGATGCAATATGTGTTATTTTTGATATATCAAGTGTATTTTTAAACTTCGTCCAACGTCACCTGCATACTTTTAAATCAGACAACAATTTTTTTCACCACAACACAGCATAATTCCAACAAATGGTTTCGTTGTGTTCATCTAGATATCAAACAATCACAAACACAGGACATGCTAACTTTTTTCGAATATAATTTATCCCTCATATGCAAAATATACGATTACAATAATATTTCCAAACACAGTTAAGAATATTTCTACGAATAGTATGCTAGCAATGGAGACTACTAATGACTCACCATACAGAATAGAAACCATCGTACACAAAATATGAGGCAAACTACGCGCATATAAATTGTATGACGCAAACAGCACACTGCTGTAATGTAATGTTGTTAATAATTTATCACTGCCACTTGCATCATTTTAAATCAGATATCGAGCTTTTAACAACACATATCGACAGACTCATCATTCTTCAAGAAAACTTACTTGCGGCGGATAAAATTTATCACTCATATGCAAAGGACAAAATTCCAATAAGCGTTCTAAACGCAGATAGGAATATTACTCGAAGCAATCTGCTAAAGATTCAAACTCATATTATCCCATAAATTACCATACAGCAGAAAACCATTGCTTAACATTGTATGAGGCAAACTACCAACAAATATAATGTGTGTTATAATTGATGTCTCATATATATTTTCATGGCCAATACCATCTGCATCATTTTAAATCAGGCATTTAACTATAACAACAACACAACATTCTTCCAACAAATGCTTCAGTTATGTTCATATATCAAACATCCACAAACACAACACTACACAAATATCCTTACGTATTACGAATATAAGAAATGACTCCAATCCAAAACATTCGATTTCAATAAACCGTCCAAACACAGTGAAGAATATTGAAACTCGTTACATCCAATTAATTAACGCATATTGTAAAAACCACTGCAATTAAGTATGAGGCAAACTACACTCCAATAAATTATTAAGTATGTAACAATTGATCGATCTCAACTTTGTTTACAAACTTCGACCAATGCCACCTACTATACAAAATACTTCCAGCGTACGGCTCCATTCTGCTCACCCAAATAACAAACATCCATGACCCAATACTGCACAAGCGCACTGACTTATCACTCATATGCAAAACACAAGGTTACGATAAGCTTTCCAAACTCATATAAGAATATTTCTCAGAACGTTCTGCAAACGCGCCAATCAACAATGTGTGTGATAATTGATCAGTCGCAAATATATTTTCAAACAACGGCCAGATTTCTAACTCGATATCTACCAGGCATTGGCTAAGCAAGTAGACCGGTCTATGTTATAGCTTTTCATAATTATTTGAAAATTATATATGGACCCTCATTGATTCGTTATTTATTCCATATCAGTGAATAGCGAATGATGTTTCTCCAGTCACTGTCTCTCTTATTAGTCCCTTCTTTCTTTCGTTTTCAATGGTATTGTATTCTTATCTATTTTGTTTCCGTCTCAGCCCCTTGGTTGTAAGGTTTTTTCTTACATTGTATTGCAGGCAATTGGTAGGACGTGGCTGTGTGCATAAGCTCCTTTTGGTGATCAAGGTGAGCAGGCAATAATTCGGATCGGGCCCAAAACGACCCTGGTCATGATGACCAGAGGAAAGGTTGCCTCGGAAACACAGGCCTGATAGACAAAGTTATCCTAGGAAAGAAATTACATGCCGAGTTACTTGTGGAAATGCATGAAGAACGAATCTGATCGGTGAGCACGTTACTTTGTTACTGGTTGAAGCTGTCATGGCAATTCCATGCGAGCAACGGGAATTCGCTGAGAGGACACGATCTGGCAGAGAGGATACGCAGACAAACGAGCAGGGCAGCTCAAGTGAGGCAGGTGTACAGGGATATACCCGGAAGTCAGGAGCAGACAGCGATAGGAATATAGCAAGCGGAACAGACGGTTACTGGAAAAAAGAGGGCTAGTTGGACTAATTGAACATAATTCTTTGTTGAGAGTAACACAATATGTGAGCAAAATCAGTTTTGTTTTCTGTAGGCCCTGCCTTATTGACAAAAGTAACATTGTTGTAAATTTGATAGACACTGGTGCTTATCTAAAACCAGCTATTTCACTATTACCTCTATAGTTAGTCCATTCTATCTGCCGTTAGTACCGGTCTCCCTCCCCGTGTTTTCTTTCCTTCTCGTCCCTTTAGTATATTTTCCCCTCTAATGATATCATTCTTAGTGTCGTATTTATTTATCAAATGTCCTGATAATGTTGACCCATTTTTTAATGACTGACTACATCTGACTGACTGATGATTGTCTTTACTGACTACATCTGACTGACTGAGGATTGTCTTTACTGACTACATCTGACTGACTGAGGATTGTCTTATATTAGTGCTGTTCCCCCCTTGTGGGTTCCCCACGGCTGAACTACGGCTGTAACCTCTATGTGAGGATTCTGTGTAAGTATTGCGATTCCCTACGAGCTTCTTCAGCGCGTCATACATGTCCCTCTTGAGTGCAAAGTACGCTACAGGATTCAGAGAAGACACTATCCCTCCAGAGATAACGTGCAGAATACGTAATACGTAAAAATTCAGAGGCGAGCTTGCATCTATTAATAATATATCCGTTCCTAAGGATTCAATAATGAATTGATTGATCACGACGGGTACGTAACCAAAGAAGACGAAACCGTGCGTTAGGATAATCAGCTTTACAGCCACTTTGGCCGTCAATTTAGACTTTTTGGAATCGTTTGAGGTCATTGTTCCAAGAGTCGTGGATCTCTTAGAGAGCTTGCGAAGTATGAGTGAGAGATTGGTTATGGCGATGAAAACAGTTGGTGTGAGGTAGAACAATACGTAAGCGAGAGCGACGTAGTTGTAGTTTTTGAAGCGACACACGAGGCAAGCGTTACAGTATTGATGGGAGGAGCTGACGAAGCTGACGATCAGCAGATTCGCGACGACGACGGCACTACAGGCGATGACGACGCGACGAGGGGTGAAATACTTATCGTAACTGATTCCGTGGCAGATAAAGAAGTACCTTTCAAAGCTGAGTATCGAGAGAAAGTAACATTGACTGAGGACGCATGTATTGGTAGGAATAAAGAGGAGGTCGCATAGCCATGTCGGAATATCATCTAAATGGATATGCCTCAGGAGACCCGTTACCATGAGCGGTCCTGCGATAGATACCATCGTGATATCTGCTATGGACATGAAGGCGATAATGAAATGCTGGGGGGCTCTTAAAGATGCCGTCTTTCCGAGAACCACTATCACCAGTACGTTTCCAACAATGGTCATGATAATCAGCAAAAGAAGTAAGATTAATATCAAGTAGCTCCACACAGCGGTGGTCTCGTACACCACAGTCGGCGTCCCCATAGTGAGTATGCCGGTATTAAACTCGGATGTTGCCAAAAAATCGTGGCTCGGCTCGAATGGACTGGAAGGTTTGCTCAAGTCAATGTCCTCCCAGACGGTGGTTTGTTTGACGTCAGTAACCATCGTGATGACGCCTGACGCTTTGTTGGTGATGTCACAATTTGTGGAGACGTTTCGAATGTCTGCTCCTTGGTCATGCGTGGAGAATGTAGAATCGGGGCTGCTTGTTTGACGCATATTTGACTCTTCGGTCATAGTGACAACAGCTGAGGTATCTTCCGTTTCTTCCTTATTCGCCTTGGCTCGTGGTGGCTGTCCCTTAAGGATGATCGTTGGGCAACTTTCGCTGCCACTAAACTGCAAACAATCATAGCAACGTAATAATGAACGGCGTTTACACGTAGATACATCCGTCTATATTGCTCACTAGGATATTTTCAGAAACAAACAAGAATCAAATCATAATAACGGCACGACGTGCAATGAGGTATGAACTTTCCAACTGCTCATTTATGACAATAGCGCTCGCCTATATGATATAAAGCATATACGGGATATCGAGAGTATGTTAGCAGTGCATTGAGACAGCTATTGCCGTTAAAAGTACGCGTCAATATAAATGACGATCGTCCATAGGCCTCATTCGTTATTGCGTTATTATATTAATGATCGCATGGGCTCGCGCTCTCCTTTCTCATTTTAAGTCTGATGTCTCTGATATTGATCCATACCACCGCAGATCACATCATTAACATTCAAACAGATCCACTGAACTTTGTACGAATGTTTTATTAGCATCTGTGCTTGAGGAACTCTAAATTCATAGAATGTCTCCAGTTAAATATTTCTGTATAAAACTTTATAGTCTTTTTAGTTCAATTTTATATATTGGCCAGACCAAACATGTCACGAATTATGCCCTATTAGATATTGAACAATTCCACGTTGGCTGTACACGAACAACAGATTATTTGGTTAAAATGTCGAAGCAGAGTTGATGTTTAGAAATCAAGAATGGTTACATAAGAGAGGTTTGTGAATGTTTTGGGGCTGCTTACTTGCGTCATTTCAAAAAGTGCCATCACAAGTTAACGAACTAACCGACTCGGAACCTTGGGTTTGAGGGAGTGGAGAGTCGAATATTTCCCACTGAGTGTAATTACGGAAGCTCGACCCTTCACGGTGGGTCAGTAATAAATATTCTCTTTGAATGCTCAGGGAGGTACAATCATGAATTATCGTGAATTATCGTATCTGGTTCTTGTTATTAGTGGCTATGCAATATAACATATCCTTTACTCAAGTTACAATTTGGTTTCAATGCTTTAAATGACAGTAATGTCCTCCACGTTTAAAAGGATTTCACATAATAGTGCCTTCCGAATTTTTCAAACGCTGTATTTTAACGTGCGACTCTTTTTTCAAATATTTTGCATGTTTTCGTTAACGATTTCAAAGTACAGGTATGGAAATTCTAGAGAATTTTATCAGTGTAAATTGGATCAATATCATCGAATGCGAGGCAACCAAATCACGCCAAATGACGCTGAATAATAAAATCGTATGAAATTACTTCTGCTCTTTAGATAAATTACATAATTGATTTGATGGATTCCAGGGTTTTCGTCTGACCTTGCCTCAACCCTTTCTACTTTCGATTATTATATTTCCACTTGGACATTACAAGATATGGCTCTATGTGAGTTTCCCTGATATTGTTACTTACCTTGTTACCGTTGCTTGAAGCGAGGCTTACCAGTCTTGCCGTATAGAAGGTTTTGATAACGTGATCTTCTTGTGGCAATATATGTCAGTCTGCTGATGCTTGCCACCGATTGTAGGACATTTATGTGGCGCGTGTGTGGTGTCGAAGTGACATGTGATTGGTCGAGAAGGGCTCGCTGTCGTCCAATAGGAGTGATCAACGTCATCAATCATTAACTGTACGAGAATATATTCCGTGAGGTGCCGCCACGAAGCCTCATTTACGATTGAGTTAAGTATTGTCCGTGTCTATAAATCAGTTAAGTGCCGTTGAGAAGAAGAGTTTCTCGAATCATAGCCATGCTGATGAGTGTTGTAACAATCCAGTCTTCAATCGGCGCCGTGCCTCTAGGTTTTCCATTGGTGTTGGGGTACCTAAAGGCCATAAAAAAAACAATTATCCAAAGACAGAGGTTGACTCTCGATTCTGGTATTAAACATACCGACAATACACCAGGGGATGGTTTCACTCACTGCTCATACGTATAAGTTTCCTCACATCACTACGAGTGTTTAGTAATTGCGTTTCACAAAACTCCCACATATGAAATTGCTTAGTGGTAAATTGTATTTCGCTCGTAGCGTTTCACTTAATGCTCATTTCGTGAAATTATCTTATATTTGCGCGTAAATTTTACGGTTGATCATACCACACGTACAGCCGGTTGATCATACCGCACGTACAATCGGTTGATCATACCGCACGTACAATCGGTCCATTAGACCAATTTGTCAACGCAGATTTCCGAATTTTAAGGAGAGGAGAGCTCGAGTGGGGAGCGGATCCAGGGGTTCGGCTTAAAACCCCAACCAACCCAGCTCGCTTTCAAACACATTTAGTCCTGTCGAGCCCACACACACACACACACACGCACGCACGCACGCACGCACGCTTGCTGTGCATTTGCACGCAGGCACGCACGCACGCATTCAATTCACGCATGCACGCACGCACACATCTGTGGCACACACACACACACACACCCCCATATACACACACACACACACACACAATGCCCTTTAGAATGCGCGCCAGATGCACCCAACACTCCTGGAGCCTTTATGCTCGTCTTATCCACAAGCGTGAACTAGTCCCGTCTGCATCATGTTAATAGCGACTAAGAATATGCGCTCATGCTGCTTCCCAAGTGTGTGATAAAAACATGGGGGGGGGGGGGCCAGGGGGTGGTGTATGGTACAAGCTTAACTGTTTAACCATTGCCACAACTCATTAAGTGTATGGTTAAAAATAGCAATTAGCAACATATCAACATACATACATACATATATACATACCTGTTACATAAAACATACTAAGGTAGCATACATACATACAACATACATATGGCCACATACATACATAGTGTATACATACATACACCCGTAGTGTATACATACATACATAGGTACAAAATACATACACACCTTGTTAGTGTATGGCCATAATACATACTACATATATACATACACCCCGTTACATACATGGCCATTTATGCAAGGTATACATACAGTGGTACGTACGCACGTACGTTAGATACATGGAACATACTGAGGTTGTGAACTGTCATACTTACACCACCACATCTGGAACCTGACAGCCGAACCACACTATCCGCCATGAACGGATTTCTCAGGTTCTCAAAGACATACACACATACATACATCTCACATACAAAAATGTTGTTGGCCACATACAGACACACGGTGTACTGACATACATACACCTGATAACATACATAGATGACATGACTTGGTAATGCTGTACATACATGTTTCTATTACACTCACGTACTATACATGTTTTTGATTGTACATACATACATACTTACATACATACATACGTACATACCATACATATGGCAGTCATGCTATAATACATACATAATACATACATACATGCATTATGCATACATACATACAGACACACACAAACCCATATTTACATTCATACATCAAGTCTATCACAAACATAACTCTTAACATACTCTTTTATCCGTGGAAGTGTTTAAGTGATTAAGATTCCCGGTTCGGTTTCAAAAGCGCTGCGATCCTGCCAATCGGACAAACACATTTAGTTAAATCGACGCAAGGCGCAAAGAGTTCGCGTTGTACACTGGTAGGGAATGTCGAAAAACGTTTGGTTCGTAAAAACGAGCAAAAGGTGAAAGAAAGATTTGGGACGGGACAGATTCCGAAACGGATGGGCATCGACACGACACCTGTGTGTGGCTCTTCTGTGTGTAGTGAAATCCCCCATATATGATAAGAGAATCTGTGCCAGGCGAATACGTGTTCCCATCCTGCGCTTGATGAAAGAAACAAACCTGCGGGGATGATTTGTATGAACAGAGATTCACAGTCCCAGTCATCGATGATTAATTATGGTTGCGCCAATTTTTCTTATTTTATGTATAAGCTGTCCATCTAGTAGATACCTCTAATGGGCACTAATTAAAAGAGTCTGCCAGGACATTATCATCACTGACAGTTAATGATGGCAAGTAGGCATAACAATTATGAACTGACCAATACAAGTTGTTTTTGTTTTCAAATATGGAGTATACATTTGAATAGCATGATAACAATTTATTTCTTTGGCATCATCAAACATAAAAAAAATGTTAGCATGATTTTCGTGTGCCATGTAAGTTCCCAAAATGCTCATTAGAAACTGCACCTTGTCCTAGACTAGAATATTATCTTTAGAATGGCCACAATATGTGATTAATTGGATCCTACCAGGGATTTACAAATTAGTCAGAATTCATGCCACAATCAGCTTTTGGATGTCATAGGTGTAAAGTGAGTTCCATAGACAAAGGAAAGTTGAAGACTTGGAATACTGAAAGAGGTCAGAAAGTAAAATTATCGATTTTTTTGTGCTTCTTCCGGGTAAATCAAAGAAGTCTTTTTTGTTCAGTGCATGAAACCAAGAATACTGGGGGATATCAGACATCTAAATCTCCAAACCAGACTGGTCCAACACCACTGACAGATCAAACATTCAATGAACCATTTCATTCATCAGTTCAGGTTGAAATCATGTGGTCTAGGAAGCATATCGCTTACATATGACCCAAGCACGTCAGCATTGGTCGATGTAAATTAAAGCTATAATTGGTAATACAGAATTACATCCTAGATAAATGGCCTGACCAATTTCCAATTCCTCACTGACGAGGCTACTGCATGTCCCATGAGAATTGGGTAACTTGTCTAAGTCGTTGAGGGAATCACTTATACATTTTTTAAACGAGTTCTATCCTGGCCTCCCGAACTCAACACATCTCTTCGCAATCTTGAGGCAACATTCTATCTTAAATTCATAGTCAAGCAAAGTAATTAATTTCAGGTTTCTTCTAAACCATATGCCTGGAATTTTCTTAATTAACTCAAGTGCGTATCTTGCTTCGCTACACCATACTTTACGATACCACACACTTTACGATACGACAAAGCTGCTAAGCATTACATATGGTACATACAGTTACACACATACAGCAATGATGTTCAGGGCTCTGAGTCTGACCCTTTATCAATGCACTCAGGTGTGGTGATGTCAATCCTTTGTAGGACTGGACAACCATTTTCCATGTTAGATACCTGAGAAGTTAGCAGGAAATCTTAATTTTCTACCAAGTTACACTTAAATCATTGACCATATTTACGGATATCCCTGACAAGTCACCCACCATGACTATGACTTTACTTTAGCCAAGATGTGTGACAGCGCCACTCTACCTGCAGTATTAGCGTTATTTAAAGTAACTTGAATGTCAGATAAACTACATTTAGATAACTTGATGCATATCATAAACAACAAGCAATCATGATTAGTTAAAGGGGAGGTAATATGTTGGAATTGATAAATTATGATCCGAAATTAAATGAACGTCGTTCACTGTCCATGTCCGACGAGACCGGAAACTGATCCGTTTCCTGTCAGTGTTTTCATAACTCGGAAAAGCAGACCGTGTTGTGTCCTTCGGCGACCTTGAGATCCTTATTCACTGCATCAAATGTTTATTTTTGTGGTGACATCCGAAAGTCATACATAACGCCATATTCCTAAGCAGCAATTAGTGAAACTTCGACGACATATTCTGTTGCTCGCATCAAGCGACAAAACAACAAAACATTGGAGTTAGGACCTCACAAAAATGTGCGCCACGAAAATGTGCGCTCCAAAATGGCCGCGCCCGACGAAAAGAACCCATACTTTTCCCAAAGTTTATTGGTTAATTACGGCTAAATTAGTTTCATAAATCGGGATAATTTCGCTCAAACCGATTTTCTTCGTTAATTTTAAAATATGGCACTACAATATTAATGGCTGGAGAATCACTCTCCTGGCTACTGGAGCAAGACGTTATGATTTAGTAGTACTGCAGTATACATAACGTAGCAGTCAACTGGTGCCGTTGGTGCTGGAAGGTTTGTTGTAGGTTCAGGTAATCAGCGATAGTGATGAATCATTAAGAAGCGTATATTTTACATTATTTGCATACATACATGCCTCTTCACATGGTGACTGCTGACTGCCTTTGAATGGCGTGCCTTGGTTAGATCATATTGACAGACATACGCCCAACGCGTTCACTGGCTCCCCCGTCACAATCCACTTCCTTTTGCGACGTGTGGCTCAAAGTACATGTCAAGGTTGTGATGCGTCAGTTGTCTGGTTCAAAAGGTAAAGGGTAAGATATAGAGATAAGACAGATGATGAGCGATGGAGATAATGACTGAGTGCGGCGAGCTAGCAACTAGACTTGCATGTATCGAAATTTAGAGCACCAATTTTTTTTGTATATTATGTTTACAATTGGAGATTTTACCTGTGTTAGTATTATCACCCCACCCCCATAAATGTTTAATTAGAGATCGAAAACACATTAGAATTACCACCTCCATAAAAGATTCAATTAGAGGTTGCAATCATTCTAGTATCATCACCCCATGAAGGTTTAATTAAAGATTGAAAACATAAAAGAATTACCACCTCCATAAAAGGTTCAATTAGAGGAATCCGCTGCGGTCACCTGAAACCTCGCCACGCAGATTGGATGGAATCATGTTAGTATTACCACATACATAAACGATTATATTTGTGGGTGGAATCATATTAGTATAACAAAGACATAATATAACGAACATGTCGCACAAACATTGCGCACAAGAAGTTTGTCAATCTATTTATACATTAACTTCTGCAAGCGTGGGCTACACGGATACATCAGTGAAGACCTGCCTCAGGCTCACAAGCCTGAATGTACAGGAATAAGTCAATCAGCAGTTCGGTTTATAACAGAAAAGTGCAGAGGACCAGCCCACTATGCATGCAACTTAAAGCTGAGGTTGAACCCCAAAACAACAACTATACCAGTTGCCATCCATGCAAAGGCCAACAATCTACATGTACAGGGCTTTGATAGGGATCAGCAGGAAAGCTACATCCAGTACCTCGATGCAACCAGCCTGGATGGTTGGATAATGAGCCAGCCTCTGCCAAGAGGGTCAATAGAGTAGATGGCAGACCCGGACACCCTGAAAAATACTAAACCAACCAATCCTGGTGATACAGAGACAGGGTACACTTCTGAGATAGACAATGAATACCCTGAGGAGCTACACAATGCTTAAGCAGAAGTGGATAAAATATGAAGGTTGATGGCAGGTCCTGCATATGCTAGTATTTGACGATGATCTTGCAGCCCTACACGTGCATAAGATGAGGCTGGTCCTAGACAAGTCAGTATACATTCGTAGGTGCATACTGCATGTATTCAAACAGCTTGTGTAAGACTTTTACTACAACACAATAAAACATCAGCATGGCAACAACCTCCAGCTAATGTACACGGATACAGACTCCTTACTGATGCAAGATTCAAACGGACCGCTTTGGTTGTCCCTTTGATACAAGCAGTTATCTGGAAGACCACAAGCTCTATTGCAAAGATAAAAAGAAGGTGTTGGTAAAATGACGGACACGTGTGCCGGTGTTCCAATTTCCGAGTACGTAGGTCTGCGCCCAAAGATCTTTAAAGCAAATGTAATATCAAAAAGCAATTCAGCACTAGAAACTCTTGGAGGCTCTGTGAGATAAAAAGGCAATTCAGGCACAAACAACTCATGGAGGCGCTGTGATTAAAAACAAATGCAATTCAGGCACAGCCAACTCATTGGAGGCGCTGTGAGATAATAAAAAAAAAAAAAATCAGGCACTAGCAACTCATTAGAGGCGCTGTAAGATAAAAAAAAAACAATTCAGGCACTAGCAACTCATTACACAGCACACTCATTGCCATTCGCTCACCTGTGACCATCTTAAAGCTTGTTTACTGCTGCAGACAGTTTACGGGCGCTGGAGTTGGGGGTGGAGGGTACCCCAGTAGTAGCCCAGTTCGGACCCCTGGGTTATCCGTTTTTCGCGTATAAGGCTATGTATTTCCCAGGGTGCTGTGCCAACTTGGGAAATGTTGTGAAATATTTGGGAAGTCCCTATGAAACGAATTGCAGAGCTTTAACGCATCTTTTCATGCAAATTTCGGCACAGAGTTGCCCCTCGAAGCGTTGCTGTGTTCAGATCTCGTGCATTGTGCTGCTACCAATCATTATCTGACAAGTTGTGCAACATCATAACTTTTATCGATTTGCTCCCAGCCTACAGAAGCATTTGCTACACGTCTCACTCCAGGTGATGAGCTCCGAGATGCAGCACTCAGACACAGACACTATCACTTATCTGATGGGCAACTTGAGGGTCGAGGTTTCTTCATTGGGGAAGCAAGACTTGAAGGTCATGTTTGAATATTCTGTTAAGATTGGACGAGGAATCAGCTTGGGTTTTTTTCAGAAATTTTACCGCTATGATTCGGAATCTTTCATCGGAGCATACATAGTTGAAGAAGGGAAACGAACGCTAATTGGTAAGTCTCTTTGCTATACAGAATAACAGAAGATATACACAAAAACAATGAATGATATGTCGTAGATAAAGGTTTGTAAAGTAATTTTTCAATGATTAAATGTTTAATTAAG
Source organism: Urechis unicinctus (assembly GCA_034190875.2). NCBI lineage: Eukaryota > Metazoa > Annelida > Polychaeta > Xenopneusta > Urechidae > Urechis > Urechis unicinctus. Next base: position 51,037,384 of record CM067358.1, on the reverse strand, counting down.
CGTGTCAGGTGCTGCCTATTGAGCTGCCTGTTGGAGACTCGATCAATCATTAATTACGAAATGCCCTTGAATGTGTTATTCTCATTGACTCTCAGGTCATTGCATGGCCCAACCCTGGGGCGAAGACCAGGGTTGCATTGGAATGTTCGCAATCGACCAAAACTATCGTGGAAAAGGCGTTGGTAAACTAGTATTTCAAGCTGCTCTGCACCGGCTTCAGGGACGAAACATTACAGGGTACGCCCTGAAAGAGCTTGTCCCAATGTTTGAACGATGGGGATTTTACAGCGCCAAAAATGATAATAGCTTGCTTCTGGTCCAAGGAGTCCCCACCAGCACGCCTCAAGCCAGGACTATCAGCGCAAATGACGTAAGCGTTGAACCCATCACTGATACAAATTTCCACCAGGTGATTGCTTATGATGAGAGCATTTCTGGTATGAAACGAGAGGGTTTTTTGCGTCATTGGTTAGACATCAACTCTCCATTAGCGTGTTTGGCAATGCAAGATGGCAAGTGCGTTGGGTTCGGTTCTCTGAGTGAGGCCATGTCCGGGTGCTTTAATTTAGCTCCGCTTTACAGCGATGATGTGAGTACAGCGCAATGTCTCCTCAGGTACCTGGTATGTAAGGGCCTGCCTGAAGGTTTCAAGTTGAGAGCTTATGTCTTCGTTGGCGGCCATCACTTAGAATTTTTTGCCGCAATGGGTCTTGCGGATGTCCAGTCAGCCGTAACAATACCCATGTTTAGCCATCGTTACATTGAATATCCTTGGGCCAAAATATTTGCTGTTACAGATCAGGGATGCATTCCAGCTTAAAGCAAAATGTGGTTTTTGCAATAAAATGAGGTTCATGTGTTCTGGACGCATCATTAGAGAATGGCAAACCTAAACACAACCTAGATGGCTGCGTTACAGTATTATATATGAGTTTCTGTTTGACTCAGGTCTTATACACACATAATGCTTCAACTGTCACTGGTCTCTAACAGCCGTCACCATAATAAATACCATAGTTGATTATCACACAACCTGCTTCAATTGTCACTGGGCTTTAACAGCCGTCACTATAATAAATAACATTGTTATCACACAACCTGCTTCAATTGTCACTGGGCTTTAACAGCCGTCACTATAATAAATACCATTGTTATCAGACAACCTGCTTAAACGACTTCTTTAATTAACTTTGTTGTTAATACGTTTTTGCAATCGATTGTCTGCGCGTTTGTTTATCGAGCTTTGATGTGTTATACTGCGTGGCGTTGAATTAAAAAGTGACAGCATACAATTGTCTTTATATTGTATAAGCAAATTTATGAGATGTTTTAACTGGCTGGTGCTGGACTGTTTGCTTTTACATGATACAAGAATCATCATGGCTAGTGTGAATTAAATCACCGCTGCTAACCTCGTTTAATTAAGCATTCTGGTCCTTACCTACTTGACCACACACTTAAGCTTGTCTGGGTATGCTTTAATTTGAATTGGGTCACATCTGCCATGTGACATATGCTGAAGCTGTTTGATGGATGCTTATTATTCGTACAGCAGATTTATGGGTTAAAACGTTCAAGGCAATATAATATCAGGTACACACCTGCATAACATAGCGCTATTAAATATTGCTCAACAATAGTATTGCATCTGTGTAGTTGGTAGAATAAGTGAAATAGGGTTCTACTTTATATGCGTCATTTTATTGTGTGCAGGTGCGCATGCGTCGTTTTATTGTGTGCAGGTGCGCATGCGTCGTTTCTACATTCAGAGAATTGTACTACACGAGCCTTCGAAGCAGATGTGACGACAACGAAGCCGATCTTAACCAAAGTCAAATATATTGTATGACAAGGTTGTATGTTTTACAGCCTTTTCACACTTTCGTGATTAAGGTATACCTGTGACAGAACAGAAACAGGCTTGCAACATTTAAGACCCAAGCCATGTTAATCTGCTACAATTCGGTGTTTCCATGTGGTGTCGTAGGTCTTTTCCAAATTGAAGTAGACCGACACATGTTCCCACAAAACGTCTCTAATGTAGGTTTCCACACTGACTAGATGGTCCGTCGTACTCCGAACATGGCAAAAACCTGGTCATTAGTTGGTTCCTATCAAGAAACCATACCAGGCGGCTGCTGATCATACGCTCTATGGTGTTGCAGACAGCTTGTTAAGGCAATGGCACGATAGGTCGTAGCATTGGTGTAATCTTTGCCTGGCTTGGGTATCGAAACAACGACAGTCTCTCCCCAACTTTCTGGGAATGTTCTATATTACGAGATGCCAATAAAATATCTAAACGTACAAGAAGAGATTCCTCTGGAAGGGGTTTCAAAACCTGATAGCATACATCATCAGGCCCACTAACTGTTTCATTCGATTTATGTGTCGAATCTTGTAACTCTCCTAAAGTAAAAAGAGAATTGTCGATGTTGGTGGATTTGAAATTAGAAACATTTCGATCTTGTTAATGTTTTAATCTTTTTCAATTTAAAATTATAATTTCGGGATGAGGAATTCTTTCGGAAGGTATAGACTAAAGTATTGGTGATATCTTTGAGATTGGATGCTTTTGAACCATCAGGGTTCACATGAGTGCTATTGACTCTTCCCCTAATCCTACAAACCCTGTCCTATGCCTTCTTTGTGGACGTCATGATGTTTACTTTGAACACAACGTTGTGCCAAGACTCAAGCTTGCTGGCTTTGAGGCTTTGATGATGCGTCGAGCTGCTGTCTCTGGCAGCTTTGTGCAGGTTCAGTCTTGTTAGCCTCAGTTGGTCGCATTTTGAACCTGAACAGCGCCCTCGTGCGATATTTGACGACGTCTCGACATGCATCATAAAACCATGGATTGTACATTCGTTTGGAATCTGTCGAGGATTTCGGTACATTTTGGCTTTACTAATCATTGAATTTGTAAAAGATGCCGAATCTTCATTATTGTTGTCTAGAGTATCTTTGTTGATAAATTCTCTGCACAAAGAGGTTAAATTCGACCAGTTGGCCTTACGAAAATTGCCATTTGGCTACCCGCTACCATTTGGCCACGTGTAGTCGGTCTCTGTGTCGACTGACACAGTTGACTTCTGGGCAGCGCTGGAACAAGAGGGTTAGGGGCCCTGTAGTGCCTCCAGCATTTGACGAGCCTCGGGGAACGGAATGTCTTTGGTGTGTCGGGTCGTTTGGATTGGTTTCTTCTTGATCCATGTTGGACACATCAGAGAAAATGCTGGGTGGTCCTCTGACCAGTTGATGCACTTGGTGGTCTGCTGATATTCTTCGTCGTAATGGCCCACCTGGCAGCTCATGGACCATGCTGCTGCTCGTCTTTATAGCCCTCCTGACCACACTTGGTGCATGCTACTGCTCATCTTTATGGCCCTCCTGGCCACACTTGGACCATGCTGCTGCTCGTCTTTATGGCCCTCCTGGCCACACATGGACCATGCTGCTGCTCGTCTTTATGGCCCTCCTGGCCACACTCAAACCATGCTGCTGCTGGTATTTATGGCCCTCCTGGCCACACATGGTCCATGCTGCTGCTCGTCTTTATGGCCCTCCTGGCCACACTTGGTGCATGCTGCTGCTCGTCTTTATAGCCCTCCTGGCCACACATGATCCATGCTGCTGCTCGTCTTTATGGCCCTCCTCGCCACACTTGGTGCATGCTGTTGCTCGTCTTTATGGCCCTCCTGGCCACACTTGGTGCATGCTGCTGCTCGGCTTTATGGCCCACCTTTTGCAGTTAGAATTGCTAAGGCCAAAGCGTTAACATTTGAAACACCGCAACGGGCTGGGAATTAAGGGATCAACTGCAACACTCTAGTATCTGACTTTGACAGCTTTGGGCAACTCTGTGCTGTCAGAGGTCAAGATAGCCGGGCGGTGTCTCCTCGTCGCGGGTTACAAAGATTTTCTTTGCTTCAGGTAATTGTTGCACCCTTAATCATTCTGTAATTGTCTCATTGTTTCTAAATAAAAAATACCGTTGGCGCGCGAGTGCTGTTGACTTCAGAAGGCAACTCGAATGGCTTATTCGGTCAACTTTGACAAGGAAGTGGCCTGATAGAAATCTCCTGATGTTTGCATGGACCCCAGCGAACCTCTCAATTCCTCAACCAGCACACATGACACCAGGGATCCACCAGTGGAATACCCAAGCGATATGCTCAATGAGATGTTCGGTTATTAACTCGATCAACCAGTTCAGCAGCCGCTAAGGATAAATGAAAAAAGGAGGAAAAAAATCATGTGGATAAAAATGGATGAGACTTCAAAGTTGAAAAAGACAAGAAATAATGAAAATGATTATCCCAGGGCATGTCACCACTAACCGATTGACTGGACTAAGTCATTCCACTGATCTCATAACCAAAGAATGGATAGAGCAACCTTTTGTATCGAAAGTGAGGCCGCGGAAAACGTTTGGCTATCATATTGCTCGTTCCCACGTTGAATGTATCTGCTATTCAGCCTGAGTCAAATCGACAAGTAAGAAAAAAACAAACGGAGGTTCTATCAAACATCTGTGGAAACTATTTGGTATCGTTCTTTTAGCCTAAACAAATGCTACTTATTTCTATTTGTGTGCAATAGACAATAGTGTTAACAGTAGTTAGGCCCATTATTTGCCATTTTCTATGGCCCAAAGCTGAGTACCCGAAGGAATAGATGCAAACCAAGTACCACTTTGTCTACAAGACCTTTAACTTTTAAGAATTATGGACCTAATTTGGCCGTACAGCCAGCTGACTATGGATATACATAGTGGTAGAATTGATAGCTTTTTTAAAAAAACCGGTTTGATTGTTCGACGACGAACCCCTCAAAATGTTTAATATAACATTTCCTAACATGGTGAGGAATACCGTCGTGATTTTTGCTGTGCTGATTTAATTTTTCTTTTGAATGAAATAGCATGTGCCTGGCTTCTGTTTAGGTTTTTTAGGTTTTCTAGGTGAATCATTTAGTTGGTAGTCATGATCAAGGCATTTTCTTTTTGGGGATGGGCCTTCCATTGTTTCAGATTCTTGTTCAATTAAACTGTCAGTCTGTTCTAAGAGTGCTTCGTCATTTCTTCTGGCACTGGGAGATGGGCGTTGTTCAGTTTTCTATAACTGAAAAGATGAAAGAATAATTTTTTCTAATGATTTAAAACCAATTACATTATACATTTGGCATCCTTGTAACATTTCTTAAATTCTGGAAAAAGGGTCTCTAAAAATTTGAGTGGGTGATGCAATGAATATAAGAAGTATCATGTTGTATTATATTGACATAAGTACATGTCAAGTAAATTGTGTGATACAAATTTGGATATCCAGGTATCTAGGTGCAAGGTTTCACGACAAGCACATCCAAACTATCCTGGCTAAAAACAAATCTGAAAGTGACAGTTCTTACACTTATGGACTTCTATAATGTGCGTCATCTCAAAATTATCTGCCTGAGACCAGTTTTACACTTATGGAATCAGCTATACAGGTGCCACAATATAGCTTGATATGAAAATAAAATATCAAACACAATCTTTTATTAATCTTCTTGAGAGTCCGTGCTTTATTAAGTGTCAGCCATGAAATCTTCAAAACTATGAAAATTAAGTATGGGCCTAAATATTCTCAGACATAATCATCATCATCACCATTATCATCATTATCATCATCCGCGTTTTGAATTAATCCTCTCCAGAGGGTATGGCCTGTCTGACTATCCTTCTTCGAAGATGTCCTCTCCACGGTTATGAGGGCCCGTAGAATTCAGACCGAGCTTTGCTCGGTCACTCTTTACCACTTTATCAGTGACTAATCTACGATAAAGCAGCAAGCAAAAAGCTAAGTGTATTTAATACATGCCTTAATATTACCGAGCATTATTTACAATACGTAGAATAATAGATCCAACAAGGCTATTTCTTTTTACAAATACATAGCTCCGGGTACATGAAGATAGGCCTCTTGCACGCATTTCCCATTATACCATTATTATATTGAAATTCGTGGACTGACTGAAACATTAGGTTGCTCTATCCAGTCTTTTTGTTTAGCTCAGTGGGCCATTCCAGCCTCTCGTCTAGGTGAAAATAGTTTGATATGATTGGTGCTATCTTGCTCCATTTATGAAAGTTTCTGAACGTTAGTATAGTCCATCTAAACACGATCATACAAATAAGCTGATCCACTCACAACACCGTGTCATAGCGTTCATCTTTTTCTCTCCAGCCTCAAACAGCGCCACGTAGCCCAACAGACCAACAGTCGATCGGGTACTCCCTTGTTGGTCTAACAGGAAAATCCTCCGTTTATCGCTAGATTGACAAACATGCTTAATCTAATTGCTATGGTTTTTTTTAACCAATATCCGGGAGAATACTCGATATTCGATTAATTTTCGGCAAAATTCCACTCCGAATTCTGGTGGTTGTCAAAGGTAAGTCAGTTTATACTAGATTTATACCTTATAACTTTCCGACCTAGTTGCCTTTTCCTCTCCTTTATTCATCATCATAGCAAGTCCATTTCCATCTGACTTACGTTGCGCAATCTCGCCGCCATATTGGAAATTAGTCGGAAAAGTTAATCGCCTCGCACATTTAAGGCGATTATGCATATTTACAAGTTACTGCGATACCTGAGATCGCATTTTCTACATAGGAAATGCCCACTTCGAGAACCAAGAGAACGCGCAAGCTCCACTTGGTTCAAAAGAGCTAGCGCCACGGCATATTGTTGGTGTGACTGCAGATAAGGGAACTAAAATAACACCAACTTATGCATTCAAATTAACCAACAGTTTAAGACAGTTTTATTTTTTGATAGACTTAAATTTCAGTGCGAAGATCTGTCGATGTCAACGCAATTAGGACACAGACGGTTGGCCTTTAAGATCATTATTTTAAATAGTGTCGCTATTCATATCGTTCTTATTATCGTAATAAAGATTATGGTCTATGCCTGAACAAGTGCCCTAACAAGCCCACCCAACGAGAATTGATTCTACAATTCAAACAATGGGCTAGTCAGGTGCTATAATCAAAGATCTTGTTATAATAAGATACCCGACAAATTTCGTGACACTGCGCCCCCTACTTTTGTGGAAACAACTCGACGCGCAGCCACCAACCAACTTCGTTATGACTTGCGAATATGTCTGACTGGAAGTCAAACACAAATGGGCATTTCTGCGCTGCAATTAACTGTTTGAATTGACGAAGGCCTTTCCAACCAAGAAGTGAATGTTCTAGCATATATGTTTATTGCCAGGAAATTAAGACAAACGTTGTGAGCCACATGCAGAAACACAATTTCTGTAGTCAATAATATACATGACCCTGAAGAATACCGAAGTGCAAAGGAAGGGCTCATTGTCCCAAGCAAATTACTAGTAGATGCATTATGCGGCTTGAGGAACATTACTGCAAAATCATTGACACAGTATTATACTGTAAGCAAGTGAGAGCCAGGCTTGTAACCACTCAGACAAATACGCAACCACTACTCTGGTATTTATTTTACATCGGAAATCACTTCCCAAGCGTGTGAGGCATTTGAATACTCCTCGTGTATATGGAAATATGATAAATGATTCTTCTGATGGAAGCGTGTTAGGGATTTATCTTTATTCGTCATGTGATCATTATTTCAGAGACACAGCAACGGTTGAATATCAGGAGGTAATTGATGTAATTGAGTCTGTGGAGACTTCTCTACATCTTTAGAGAGAATGAACAAAGAGCATATACCTATACTGAAAGGGCTCACTCCGACTAGTTATGCGGTGAGTCGAATGCATGCTCGTCGTTGAGTGGCGCTACTCTAAAGTCAACAAAAGCAAATGGGAATGTTTATTCAGTGTCTTGGAGGTCGGCAGCTGGCTGCTTTCTGATTGTTCGAGGCGACCGCGCCACCAGTTCCGACGTTATAGTTCATGGCGTGAATACATATTTTGTTTAGCGGCGGCGCGATTTTTAGTGTAGCTATGCTCACTTTAAGAGACGTTATGACAAAGCATCACGCCGCTCACATATGGCGTGTATACATATTTTGTCTAGCGGCGGCGCGATTGAGCACTCTTAGTGTAGCTATAAGCTCACTTGATATGCACAGACAGACTGCTTCTTGGTCCACATTATTCCAAAGATTGCACATACTTATATAGTGCGCTGAAATATATGTTATGTATCGACAATTTGTTTTTGGAAAGTTATTTAGCAGTAATATGTCGTGTCATAACGCTCAATCAATCGCATTTGTTGTTAAACCGTTATGACCGTGGTCTTTGCGAGACGATTTTGACTCCAGTGGAGTCGGGCGATATTATACGGTACAAACGTGCAATGCGTGACGAATGATATGAAACGATTATCTGTACCCCAAGGTCACATAAGTGTGCATTATGTACTGTTTGTGAGATGGTAAATAATGCATCCCCCAAAAATGATTTGATATCAAGAAGGCAAACTTATTGTTCCAATGTTGACATAATATGGCATAAGTGTCATTTTTGCCGCCCCCAAAAAAATGTTCAACTCAAACCGTAAGATTGTACCAACCGTAAGATTGTACCAACTTGTGTAGATAGTAAGACTGGACCAGCGCTTTACAGAAGTGTTCCTGCAAATAACAATGAAATAATAAAAGAGAACTGCTTGGTTAGTAGAAGGATCACACTTGGTGGTATTTTCTAACTGCTATTGAACGCAATAATAGCTCATGGCCAGATGACTGGTTGAACTTTTTTGTCGAATGAATGCATTGTTTCAGACTTGGGGAGTCACAGCGGCGTCATATCACCAATAGGTGAAGATTCATCGGTTCGAGAAGTCTGGGCTTGGCTGTTCATATGGAACAAGATTATGTGTGCTTGGTTAAGCCGATGATGTTACCATTATTAGCCCAGGTATTATTGCATTGAATGAGATGTTGAAAATGTGTGACAAATTTGCCAATGAACATAATGTGATTTACAAGGCGTTGAAAACTAAATGTATCAAATATGGCGAGGGAGCCAACGAATTCGAGAGCTGCACGGCTCACCTATTAAACGGGTCAACAGTATAAACTACTTTAGGAATACTATTGGTATCACATTGACCGATGACTGTGATTGCACATCGAAAAGCTCAACATCATTTAACAAAGTGATTGTGAACTTTGGCAAGTTGCAAAACAGTACTTCGTATAAACTAGTTTTTACCTATTGCTGTAGTTTGAACGGCTCACAGTTATGGGCAATTAATGCTGATGGACATGAACAAATACGTTCTCAATGGAATGAGATATTACTATATCCCCCGCTCTCTATGCAAGCTTGAATATTTGGGCCGTTTAATTTGCCAACTGTACATTTTTATTTACGGTGCTATGATGACGTGATATACGCGAAGTGTTCAATTGTGTAAAAAGCATCAGCCAATAAAATCATACAAAATGAATCATTCAAAATTTGCTTTATAAATCATTTACTGTGAATATGATTAGAATACATTAGACTACTTAAATGATTTCTAATTTATAAGACAAAGGTGAGAACAAATATCCTCATCAGCAGAAACTGGAAAAAACTGATATCTGAGACATTGAAATGAGTCACAAATCAATTCCACGAAAGGTACGAGAAGCCATTTGAGGGTTTAATTGATAAACATTTGACGAGTTATCCCTCAATAAACAACACGCAACCACGCGTGCACTCGTTCGCGTTATTTCATCATGGCGTTATTCATTTGCAGCCGAGTTTACCATCACGACTTCATAGTAAACGTCTTGCGATACATGTTAATCACAGATCACTTAACAAGACATCGTAGACATCAGCATCCCTCTCTATTCCACAAGACAAGACCGATGCTCGGGCCACTTGCAGATATCTACAGCCCATGTATATTGAGGTTTGGTGCAAGGTGTCATCACGGATGGGAGGGAGTCTGGTGACAAAATGGGACAATACAAGACCAGCCGGGAAACAACGGAGCGTCGCCAAGCGGTAACTCACATGGCATACAGGACCAATTAGTCTGATGGTGCGAAATTTCTTTGAAACAACAGATCAAACGAAAAATTATTTTTATATGTTCAGGGAGAATACTGATAACGCAATTGTGAACAAATAACCCGAATATATCTGATCCTATTAGGATTGTACGATTTCAACTTGTACGGTGCATATCTCTATTGATGGCGAGAATCGTTAGTCAGGTAAACCAGACGGATCTTACTACACCTGGATGGTAAAACACAGTTAATAACATCACATTCCACCATCCGAATGATATGGACCTCGAGTTGAAATTCCGATCTGGCCGTTCGTGGGAAGTACGTCAGTGAACATGTGGTGGCTGAGCAACGCTGACCGCAATAACTTGACAGTAGTATCCGCCGTGTGTTGGTTACATCATTCAACTAGCTATTCCAAAGTTACACTGAGCAAGCTACAGCGCTGAAACACGCTGAATTATTGAAGGGAACGGCTGAATCGGCGTCTTTACGGCCCCGTTAGATCGCTTGCCATCTGTTACTCGATGTCTACCGCATGGGGTCTTAATTACACGACGCGCGTCTTATGTGTCTGCATCCAGGGTAATTAGAACAAAGACAACTACCATTTCCACGGCCTTTATGGTAATTTTTTCTTAATTATCATTATTATGATAATTGTGATTTGAGCGTAACCATTGTGGTCTTAAGCGGAGTCATTCAACTATTTCTGGGTACTTTCCTGATATGGAATAACAAACATACAATTCTGTTATTGATCAATCGGTGCGATTCCTCTATGTACTACAAGTTGGCATTTCAAGGGTCGCCATCTATGCGTGGTTCCTGGATGATCACGTGAGCATCGTTTATCCATTCTATGATTGTAGACCGCTACCGAGGCAGATCATTTGGGGGTGGGGCGGGGGTGGAGGTGGGTGTGGAGATACGATTAAGTTTTATCCCAAGTATATCGGTGATTGCTGTTAATTCTCGAGGAGCAAGATGGACCCTTCTGTTATATTCCATATTTGGTTTTCATATCGCAGTTGAAGTTGAGACTATCATTATTATTAACAAAACGAATTTAATTGCGATACTTTGGAGAGCACCCTCCCCGTCACAGTCTCGGCCCGCAGTTCAAATTGATCAGAGATTTCAGTTGTCACGCAGTCCCGAGCCCTGTAGGCCTCGCACCTGCCCGTCTCATCGTCTGCTTTGAAGGCAACCATCGAACTCAGGTGGGTCTCTGCTACAATTATAACAGCATCCGGGACGCTGTATAGACATCTGGTGTAAACACTGTATACACAAGTCTCCTGAGAAAGCGACCTGTTGAAGGAAATCAATCTGCTTGTTCGATTTCTGCCGTGAGATTCACAACCCGGTCGTTGTAATAACTGATGAGTGTGGAGTATCGATTTCAGACGCAGGCGTAAAGAGTGGATGTGTGAACGTGTGTGTAACACAACATAATGTCACAACTGCGAATACTGGATATTTTATAATATTCCGATAAAGTGCTGACGTTGATTACATCAATATGAAACTGTGAAGGTGAGTGATTGGTGAAATAGCAGTAACATTTGGTTATTTGATCGCGGTCTGTTCGTGTGGGTGGCAGGCCGTATATGGACTGGTGAATTACGACTCATTTGACATGGACGCGCGTCATTGTACCATGCATTGAGTTCGATTTCGTCTATCTGGGGGAATCTACCCTGTCTATCAGTTGAATTCTACCCTGTCGCATCTCGTAACTTCAGCTATTGTTGTACAATGTCATACCATAACACGTAGCTTAAATAGCGGAAAACTGCGAATTCCATCCAAGTTGTAAAGGTCGTTGTTTTCTGTCAATTTGGCTGTAAGGAACCAATTAAAACGGCCGATTAAACTGGACCCTGGTCAGCTCATCGTCTTTGGTTTTTATCACTCAGGAGGCTTCGCTTATGGCGGTTGGATGGGTTTTCCACCCTACCAACAACCAAATCCACACTCTTGTCGTTCGCCAATTTAGTGTCTGTTACATCTTAACTAGTTTCACAATTTACTATACTTGCCTGTAAACCACTATAGTGTCCATTCTACGAGTATCCAATCCGTGTAACAGTACACTCAATGAAACAACAGCTCATATAGGCTGCCTGACACCTGTCGCCATGTCACGTGGGCCGGTCACAATTGCGTGATATATGTCAACCATAGTAGCGATCGTGACATGACAAGCTGTCGTCTGCTTTTTCTGTCCATATATAGTTTTTAAGTCTGTATTTCACATTACGTGGCCACTTATCGCATTCCTGGCAGCTGAGACAACCATGTTCCTGTTGATAATGGAGGGGGTACTATAGTCTGTTCTATTTTTATCATTTTCCTGGATAGCTGTCAATATATTTATTTTGATATGAAGAACTGTCAAGGATACAAAACTCATTGTGAACCCTCGACTTCTGATGATAAGAGGTTGCGCTAAGATTACGTCATCTGTCGTTCATGATAACCGTCATCTATCACCATTATGATGTCAACGTCTTATATGTCTGTTTTACTTCCGTTTTTTTAAACTATAGGCTAAGGTGCTTATCTGCTTATAGCGGGATCGCGATTAAACCAAGCATTGTAGGCCTTGATTCAGAACGTGCTAGGAATCATATCCCATCTTGTCCTTCGTCATCAGCACGTGACCTTCGCTGAAGCCAAAAGCACAAACATTTATACCTTTTTTATACATAGTATAGCCTTCTTTCACCTACTAAATGATTGTCGGGTGTACCAAGAATATGCACTTATAGAATCTATTTTACAGCAAATCAAGACGCAGATTATTTCAAGGAGGGTATACTACAACAGCCATTTGTAACTTCAATGCGCTTTTTTGAAGTGTTTGTTTTGGCGAGATTTCAGGGCGTGGCTTGTGTAGCTTGTCGGTGATCAGTCACGTGATGCTTGTGTGGCGAAGGATCATGTCTATTTTATCCGGCTGTTTGTCAATGTCGAGTGGAGAGAGAGAGATTGGATCGTATTTAGGGGAATCTACTCGGCCTCATCGTCTCCTCGTGTGTTCTCGTGCACCTGCGCATGCGTGCCTTGTGTCATCTCGGCCCGCCCTGTGGATCACCGGACAAACACGGGAGCATTTCACTTGGAGGAGTTAATGTCAGAGTGACTGGACCAAGCACCTACAAGTATGTGCAGAAGAAAGGCTTAGAAGTTTCTTATTCCAAGTCACCAACGGAATTCCTATTAGAAGTTTAATTTACATTGAACTGGTTCAGAGTAGATGTATGGCCACGTGCTGTTGTGCCTGTATTCAGATCAGCGCGCCATGGTGTGTGTTGATGGCGTCGCAGTGCGTCTTACAGGCGTTATTTTTAATTGACTGTAACTAGTGGATCAACTCAACATCAACAACCACCGTGTGATGCCTAATCAGCCTGGTTATGATATATTAACGAATGGTTGGACATGCATAGATTTCAACACCGAAAGCTGAGGGATAAATATGTTGCTTTAATTCACTGGTCGGGGCCTCCAGTAATTGGTTTACCCGGGTAATTAGCGCCCGTCCGCTGACACGGCGGCTTTTGCTGAGGCCCGCGGCCCTCATAGGCGGTGGTAGGGGTTTGGCATGACAATCCTTTCATGTCTTTTGTGTGTTTCACGAATCTACGCTAATGTTGCTTCTAAATAAGGCGATATAGTGTTAAACAATTGACCAGCATCGCGCCTCGACGCAGATTGTGGACTTTATTTACAGCTCCTGCCTCAGATTCGGACCGATATTGAAGTCGACATCAAAAGCAAGCGGTGTTTTAATTGCCTGCGATTTAGCGTAGTTGATCCCAGACAGTTAGATATATAATGATGAACAAAGGGTGATTGCAGATTTACATTTCAAGGCTTTGATCGAGGGCAATTATAAAAGGATAAAGCTGTGTTTCTCTGCAAGATAGTGCTTCCTTTTGTGCTTCCTTTTTCTGGGTGAACTGTCAGTTGGTGTTTGGTTGACATTACAATTGGTGGTATACCTTCCCGAAGCCTCGAGAAACCGGTCGATAAGCCATTTGGATGTGTATGTGTCTGGATACAGGTGTGTGGATATGTTCAACAAAACCAAACGTAATTTGCATTCAGAGTATGTGTCAGTTACTTCACGAAAATGTGAAACTCAAACCAAAGCTAATGTTATCATTTGAATGTTAGGCTGTGTTATGAAGAATCATATCGAAATATGATATGAAGGGCGTTCTGATATTTAAGATCTCACCCAATGGTGGGTTCGTACTTGGAACCCTTCGGTTATAACCATGTTTCCTTTGAACCACTGCGAATCACGTGTCCGGTTACCCATGTAACCACGGAATTGTGAATCCGGTTAATGAACATAGTCGGATACGCATTTATCCTCACAGAGTGAAACAATCCAACTTCATGGTACTGATAAGGGGTGGTATCACTTACAGAATGAGTTGGATGAAAGCATTCTGGGTGCTGGCTGCTATGACCTGGCGCCCCTTGGTATCGTATTGCCATACAGGGCTTTCGACGCTATCATGGGACTATTGTGGAGTTTGTGATATTGACTAACAATGTGTTTGGAGAGGGGTTCAGGTGTGTTCGAGGCTCTTTGTGTGACCTTCTCGTCCGCTTCAGATAAAAACTCGTAACCCGGATAAGTTAATCATATTCCTGTGACCTAATTCTGTGACCTTGTGACCTAATTCTGTATTATAATGTATTTTTGTCACTTATAATCGACAAGGTTCCGAGAAAGCCACAAATTTTCATGCAAGCAAAACCCTATACTTGTGTAAAAAAAAAATATACAAACATTAGAAAGTGCCCCCACCGGTTAAATTCCGCACTCCTATTTTATAACATATAAGCGCCTCATTGCACAGGTTGGCGCTTTAGGCAACCAACACGCGTGGGAAAAAGTAAAACCGCGCTCTACAACTCGTTCACATGCTCTCAAAACCCGACATGATTGTTGAACAATCGTTGGCTTGGCAAGTGGCAGTCGAGTTTTAGCGGGGTTGTGGAGTGTTCAGTCAGTTATCGTGAACTGTGATTGATTTGCACCTGAGATACACACGGAGCGTATTGAAGCCTTCAGGTGAATTATAAAACGCTCGTATCAGAAATCGCCGTGGATTAGGTGTCGTATACCAGGAGTGACCCTCATCACGTCATCTCGAAACCAGGTAATATATTGCATTGTCACTTGATCCAACTTGATCCAAGTGTTGCACAGTAGCAGTGGGAATTACATCATGACGAACGGACTAGTACTGCACCCTCAATAACATGGCTGGTACACAATTAGTGTATCGATGTTACTATGATGCTATTAATCGTGTCATAATCAACTGCCATGGCAACGCCACAACGCCACTACTCTCTGATTGTTTCACTACCTCTTTACAACTAGTTGCGTTTGCATGATGTTGTCTTCGCCATACAGTGTACGTGTGTCCCCCAGGGGGCGACGCAATCCACTCATGAACTGGCTCATTTGGCTCGCATGTTTCTTTTCGAACATATGTTTGTATTATTTCCCACGGCGAATAGTGACAATTGACTGTTTTCTGAGTAGGTCGTGTGTTGCATCGCCCCCCCCCCCCACCCCTCACCTCCCCCCCCCCATCACATCATGCTGGCGTTTAACACTCCTTTCAATGCCTTCTTAACATCATATTTCTTTCGTGACAATCTGTGTGGGAATTCTTCATCGTGTGCATTGTATAACACGACATTATTCTCTGGAGTATCCATATTTACGTGTCATTCGTGACAGAATTAAGAAAGGTGCCTACGATTTCATTCAACGTGACGCCTCCATAATTATACCTCTGAGGGTGACCTCGTTCCAAACCTATAGGCTGTATTTGCGACTTAATTATAGCGCCTGTTGAGATGTGTTGTTCCAAACAATTTCATCCTGTCAACATATAGGTGAAGGTTTGGACTGTTGCGATTGCGGACCGGGAGTAATTACGACCACGGAAGGATTTGACTGGAGTCAGCGCTCGTTCCAGGAGTAAGCGCTCGTTCCAGGAGTAATTTCAGACCCGGGTCGAGTGAAGGCAGAACTGCCTTTATAAGACGACCAACGACTTTTAAGTAAACGAACGTTCAATATATCATTAGCTCTTACATAAACAGGTGGAGCGTTGATTACAGTGATGGTAACAGCGATTAGGCCACTTCTATAAGCCCGACTTTGGACGTAACAAATACATTGCTTGTTGTATGCAGTGATCAAGGGTTTGACTTACGAATCCCCGCATTAGAAGCACATACGTTGCTCTTTTCTTCGATTCTTCGAGTTCGTGATCCAAGTTATCCCGAGTTTGCTGTGTGTGTCCTGGTGGGTTGTGATCAAGGTGAAGAGGTGTAGAGAGCATGTGGGATCCCGACTTGTCAAAGTGAAGCCACAATCAACTCTAAGCGGCCTTAATCAATCAATCATTCAATCATCTCACCTGTCGCTCACCTTACCAACTCTACAAATGATCAACATTCCTGTTGTAACAGGAATCCTCTTGGTCATTAAATATTCGCAGGACTGTGATCGATGAAGCCATTGAAAATGAAGTTCAATTGATGTAAGCTTATTCTCTCGGATTTCGTCACGTAGAGAACCTGTTTGTATTTGACATATCCAACTGGTCGCCGATTAGGTCACGGAGGTTACATACCAAGCAAACATTTGAACGAGATTACCATTCGATTAGTGCTCCACAATGGTACGATATCATGTCTCTATCATCTTACTACCATTGAAGTTGTTCAATCTATCGAATTCCATCGCCGCCATTTCGCTATCTCTGCTTGCTTCTTCCTCCCAGTTATTGACTCCTGTGGCGGATGGTCACGTTCATTGGCGGTCCCATCTCTGAAAGGGCCCAGCGGCATGCGTTTCGCTGCCCCATCTGGGCAACGGGTTTGTGCCAAGTGGGCGCTGGCACTTAAGGGTAGTTGTGCTATCATCGAAATCATCCTCGTCCATCACCGTCGCGATATCACCTCGCCATTAAAAGTCACGTAAAAGCCCAGTATTACAATTACCATTACCCAGTATTCATTAACTCGGCTTGTTTGGCGCTCGTTAAGCTTCCGTGTCTGTTAATACTTTTGGGTCGACCATTTCGACCTGTCTACTGCCGTGTATACCCCCCACCCCCTCTCCACCCCACCAAGCGGTGCTGGTCATTGTTAGTGGTCGGGCATGGCAACAACCGTACATGTCCTAACCTATAACGAAGCGGTCTGCCCCAATTCCACTTAAGTCACCCACAACAAATTCCTAATTATTGAACAGTAAGCCAATTACGCCACGGCAGTACCTAATCAACTGGCCGATATACCTGTATGAATATACTAACGAGCCTGCGATGGGCCTGTGTGGAGTGTGATGTACACTTCGACTGGACATGGTGTCAGTTGCTGTTGTTCACACCTGGATATATCCTTTGTGATTGGTTTGCCTCTCCATAGTCCGACGCAGTTGGCTGTCGTCTTGTTTGTCATGTATTGCTATCATGTCTGTATATAGTCTGTCGGGGCTGGCTCACCAGTATGTATACTGCTAGCAATTGGTCGTGAGAGCTAACTTGCATCTATCACCTTCCGAATGTAAAACAATGTTGGTTTTTCTTAACCAGTCACACATTCTGTGATAATCACCAGGACCACTCTGGCAGCCACTGGATCGATTAAGGTGAGGAATTACCTGTCCGTACATGGTCACTAATCTCATCATATCGCTCACCTGTCGATTTATTAGGTAGTAATGAATGAGCAGACTTAATTGTAATCAGTTACTCATTCTCTTATATCCCTAATTAACGGTCGTCGCAGGGATTATTGGTCCATAAGACGTGAGGTATTGGTGGCTAGGTTGTGTCTGTATGGGATATATTGTGTAGCTTAAGATTACATTTAGATTGCATTAGATTTCAGCTCACTATAACTTCCTCTTGTGATATTGGTTGTGTTACCAGGGGCAACATACATGGTTAAATCATAGAGTAATAAGGGGGGTGGGAGTAGGAGTGCTCACACCGACTTCAGAGGTTCCGTGAGGTTGGAGGCGCAGCTCTTATTTCTCCGTGGTAAAAATTTCAGACTTGTTTTCGCTGATGTAAGAATTACGCTTTTACTCTCGTGACGAATGTCTGCCTACTTGGTGCACGCAACAGATGACTCACGGCACGTGTGAGCATTTATATAGTTGAAGGAATGTGAACAATGCCATACATAGGAGTGTTCCCACTAGACGCTCTTCACCTTCAAGGCTTAGTTAGATGTTTTCATTTCATCATTTGATTTGGTTTTGAGACAAAGCTTTCACACTAAATAGCCAGAAATAATATTGACATTTTTCAACTCCCGTCACGCCTTGTGACGTAGCTGAGAATGAAGTGACCAATGCCAAATCGTATGCCGCGGTTAAGCTTTCCTTCGCCCCAAATTCAAATCTCTAATGAAAACAATGATGGCATTTCCGGTTACTTCGTCGTCCACTGGGGCGCGGTTTTGTGAAATGTTGCAGTATGCTTTGTGCAGTTAAAACGATTCATTTCGTCTTGAAATCAGATATTGGAATAGTTATTGGACGATATCTGTGACTAGAGACGACACAGGTGAGACATTGATGTGGTGGATGTATAAGTGAACTTCAATAGGCGTGTTGTAGAAGTGTCCTAATCATTTCACTGCCTCAGGTAGAGTGATAAACAGAACATGTTGACGAAATGTGAGAGATATATGATTGAGACGGTGTCCACGTAACCACGGTAACACTGGTATGGGTCATTAACCACGACTAGCCTGTGCGTCGTGAAAATAACGCGTCGTCCGTCAGAATCGTCAGGTTTCTGGATGCGACCGACACGATGGCTTCCTCGCCACAGGAATTTCACGAACGCATGACATGCATGCATGCATTTATATTTTTAATCAATCGAAGTTGCTTACGATTGAATAGCGGATAGTTGGTCGAACCATACATATGATTAATATAGGTCATTATGAATCCCGCACTTTATCGTACCCCGACATAGCTCCTCCGGTCGAACGGTTATATAAACTCGGACGTCTTGTAGGACTAACGCCGACATTGTCTTCTTGTGTGGAATTATGGTTCCGTTGAATATGGGAGTCAGTGCACATGTTAGTCGCCTTGACAACCCAGTCGCCTTGACAATCTGTATTTGTTGATGAAGCATGAGCCTCGAAAACTAGTTTGTTTGCCCAAGTGTACGTTTTGTGGGGACTCCGTATTGTCACGGGTACTGGGACATAACCTAGTGACGCTGTCCAAAGTCGACGAGCGCTGATCACCAGCTCTTACCCAGCAGCCGACTTGACATTCAAATTAGCACTTGCTGAGAACGCTGTTTGTATTAGCGGCGGTGGTTTGCTAGCTATAAAGTGTGAACATTTGTTTGGAGACACAGACGTGCATCTTCTGGCACTGCTTTCTGACCCTTATAGCCATCAACCCCACAATCGAGCTGTCTGGAAGTTACCCCAGGCTAATGGCACGCCGACTGGGACTCGCTGTTGTGTTTGTACCTGGTGGGAGAGTAAGTTAGATGCAAGAGAGACATGTTCGGTTATACCAGGTCATGGTCCATTCTGACCCATAGAGCCATGATTTCCGAGTTGATTTTAAGAACCCAAGTAGAGGTCGTGACGTAGGATAGGGGGTCTCTGTCGTGACTGCAGTCACTAGCCGTCTGGGGCTGGTTGGAGTCAAAAGGAATATCCATGAGTATGAAAAAGAGGCTAGACATGTTAAGGTTACCATCCTGAGGAAGCAATTGGGTCGCAACAAAGGGACGGGTCAATTATGGTGTCTGTGTGCGCCAGGAATAGGTGCATTACCGAGCGGCGAGTGTGAGAACCTGCCGGCACCTGTCAACCAGCTAGCGTGCTTTCTCGACGTGATTTGTGGTCGCGTGGTTGTCATCGTGTGTCAGCTGGCTTACACTTCATCCACCTCTCAACGCAAGTACGTCCTTAATAGCGCTCTTGTGAAGGACGCGAGGGAAGATTGTGTCCACGATCCGAACGTGAGTGTGGACACAAATCCAATCACGCGTCACATCACGCGTAGACCTAATACGCATCGCGTTACTCGCCAGCTTCACTGTTATCGGATTAAAACTGTTAGTCGTGCGCGGATAGCTAGGTGGTAAGTTATTGACAGCTTGTTACAACACCCAGTATTTATACTGTACGACCTCGCTCACTCACTAGACTGGCACAAATCCCAGACCTTAATGAACCCTGAGTAGGGGAAGCCGCGGTGACAAATCTACCCCACTCTTTCTGCGTTCCTCTGAGTGTATACTGGCTCGTAGCTTATTGCTACTGTAGGGAACCCATAGTGACTACATGCAATATCGATCTTGAGGCACTCTTTCACGCAAATCGGTCGATTTGTATATATTACCGTGAAAACTGTTTGTATAAACTCATCAGGACTACACGAAATAAAGGTAAAACTTGCTGATGAACTCTGCTTTATAACTGCGCCATCAAGTAGTAGGGCCGCGTTCTGGGGCCAAAGTGGTACCATCTGCGCAAGTCGATATTTGAGACTTAAGATGTAATGAGTGTTCGATATCCTCCAAATGCCGACGGCTTGTGAATTCGCTTAATCCATAAGCATTAAGTAATTGTGGTTTGTTATTGCGATTTCAGGCCGACTCAATAATATATACACTGGAATGTGGCGGCCATAATTCAACCTGGAATGACAACTAGCAGTGGTAAGTTTACATCGGCCATCTTTGTCAACGTTGGTTATTGGTTTGTATCAATAATTAGATGGCAGAGCCACCTACCTACCTAACAGCATGAATAAGTTCTCTCACATTCTGTTTTTTTTTCCAGATACCTAAGTTTCCTCGTGACCGTGAAATCAAATGAACGCCAACATGACGTCACACTTCGTGGATACGTCATCTGTTTCTACACTTGATGACCCGCGCCTGTCCCTTGTCTTCCTGCCCACCCAAACCGACCCAGACTCGTCCACTGCCCTCCAACTCTTCCACCCTATCGTGGGTCTGGTCGATTCGAACTTTGCAATGCTATCGTCGGCCAACTACAACCCCCTCCCAGTTGATGCCGTCGTCCTTGCGGCCTGGCGTCGTCGACGTGCCTGCCAATGCTGTTGTCGTCTTCCTCCGCAAGGACGGCACCGACGACGAGAGGCCCCGTGATGACGACGACGATAAGACCTGTGATGACGACGATGATAGACACGCTTCAAGTGTGGAATATTTCTCGCAGCCGCCATGGGCGTTTCATCACAGTGAATTTGTTGCCAGACACCGCATCAAGGCGTGTCCAGATAACAGCCACGCCTACTACATCGCCAGCCCCACCCTGCCGCTCTGCTCTGTTCGGCAGATTCACTGCGGTGAGGAACACATTCGTATCGTACGTTTCGCATCCGACGAACACTGGCAAGATACACTCGATTTCTACATGCTAATTCTTGGTCACGACTATGATTGTGCCAAACCGGACTTCTGCATTTTTACCGTTCAACATTTGGAGGGATTTGACGTTCAGTTCGCATTGAAGAAGCTTCCACAAGGCGTGAAGCCTCGCGCGAGCACTCAGGCCATCTTGAGTATAACAGTTACAAACACAGGCCTCTTGGTACCCCTACTACCAAACTCTTGCCATCAAATCAGTGATTCGCACTGGGTGACGACGGACTATGACGGAAACTATGTTTTCCTGGAACAAATGTCGCCAGCCCTAAGTCCGCGGCATATGATGCCCAGAGAAAGTACCCCCAATGTTTCTGGGATCCACCCAGCGTCCCGGTTGTACATGGAAGCTATCACATCAGAAGATGACAGTTTATTTCACTCAAGTACAGAGCCAGACACTCCGGCTTCATCAAGCAGGCATCGTGCTCGCAAGCACGCTCCCATATACAGCCACCAACACACTGACTCGGGGTTCATGGAAGATTCCAGTGAAACAAACAAAGTGAACTTAAAGAATGTTTGAAGAATTTTCGGACGCTTCCCTGAGCGAGTTGTTTGGCCGTCGCCAGCTGAAACAGCAAAAGTCCAAATCAAGGAGGTCAAGAGCAAGAGAGGTCAACAAAACAATGCCTGACCTCGACCTTTCCGTACAGAGTGCCTATGCTGGGCGTCCCTCGTCTAGATGCCATAATTCCACGAGGGACCCCATTCGGGAGAGACTACGAGTAGGCCACATGCCTATTCAATCTCTCAGTCCACGTACAGTCGACCCTCGCTTGGATCCAAAACAAGTCTTCACGGAAATGTGGGTTTTGAATGGTCACGTAGAAAGGCCAGTAAGGAGATGTAAGAAGCACGGATCATCCGATGACCAAGTGTCTACATCTAGTTACTCGTCACTGGACACAGCTCTATCAGACCCCTGCTCTGACCGGGGCCAGATCCTGCTGCTCAAGAAAACCTCACACAGGACACCGTTATCCATCCCAGAAGAAAGAGTCACGTCCCCTCTTCCAACAAATTCATCACACCCTTGTACAAAATCCCCCATCCCCTGTTCACAACCAGACAACTAGAATTCATCTTGAACTTGAAACAAATTCCGACGGATTCCGACATGAGCCCGTGGATGTACCTGCGAGCCTTATGATACAGAAACATACGTTTGCGCAGACACGGACTGTGCCTCCTACAGCGTCACGCGGCTTTTGCGACGGGGTTGCCATAGCGGAAGTGCACAGCGAATCTCATGGAACGCGTGTTCAGTCTCCTGTAAATGAGCCCGCGATCAAAATTGCCGCGCCGCAACCAATCATTACAGGGCTGCCCCCTCGAAAACCTAAAAAGGTCAGTTTTGATGAGAAGGTTAAGGCGGACACTGATAGTAAAGAAGTTCCCCAGACACAGACTACCCTGTGTGATGACGGGAAATCAAGCGGGAAAGGGAAAGCCAGCATTCAGTCGGTGATAAACAGTATTGAAGCCGGTATAAGCGGACAAGGCCAAGATAAACAATCAGAACGCCTTGTTTCAGAGAACGTTCAGTCGCCTTCGTCACTCACCATTGGTCGCACCGCAAATGGGAACCCTATCCTTCAACCTCAGACACGACCCATAGCTACAACAGAACAGCAAGGTTTCTGGATATAACGGAATCATGTGGTGATGTCTTACAACTTTCCACTCGCAGCTCAATGCTCGGAAATCAATCCTTAACCAAATCGGTGAACTGGTGCTCAAGCGGCAATTGTGTTTGTGACTTCTGCAGCAACTTTAATTATCTAGTCATGAAGTTTGATTTGTTTTAATGTTATTAACTATCGGCTTTTTCATTGTACAGTCTTATCCTGTCAACTGGGACCATGGCTTGTATGCCAATGTTATATGAAGCTCACCAAGTAAAGAACTTTAATCTGATAACGAATTTGTTGTGTTTTTCTCTGGTGACCATCATTCACTAGTCAAGGAGGGCCACTCCAAGGGGAGCAACGAAACCCCTGGAGTCGGGGACGTAGATTCATCATTCACTTTCTCCAGTGATCGCTTGTGTATATGGTGCAGGCATTAGATTAAGCTGACCTTATTGCATGCTACTCCTTACTAAACTAACTCTGAACAGTCATCACAAACCCATTCCACTTGTCATAAAACTACAGACGAAAGTCCCGATTTGCTTTACCGATTCCCGAAAATAACAATGATGAATTCATTGGCATCAACCTACATATGAATAATCACAATATTATTTAACTCTTATTATGTAAGACAAAAAAGCCAGTGTCACCAGCGTGACGGATTCTACAGGATTATGTCACTATCGTGACGGATTCTACAGGATTCTGACAGCGATTGATGCGGGTGATCGCTGAAGCGAGTGAAGCATTGTTCCAGGCGGAGACGAGCATATGTCTGGTCACCGACTCTCCGCCATTTCCTGTTCTGTAATCTTAGTTTTGACCCCTAGACGACCACAACAACGACGTCACGCATCATTCAATGCAGAATTCGCCAGCTAAGATAACTTGTTTGGGGAGAGCGTCTTTTGGGCAAGAAATCTGCTACTCTAACCCGCTAACCGCGGGCTTCACATGGCCGAAGCCAACGCCATTTATATTATGCGTTCTAAATGCTAGGTAGCCGGCGCTCAACAAAGCTATGAAGTAATAGAAGGCATTCGCCTCAATGCGAGTAAATGACAGCAATGATTGTAAGCGACTCAGGCGATGATTGTGTCTGGTGAGATTGGGCGTGGTAATGTGCAGTAGTTTTCTATCACTGGCAGAGTTATCTGGGTTCTCAAGTGAAAGACGAACCATCCTCAGCTTTTGTCCATATTCTGAAGGTGGATGTAATAACAAACGGGGTACTTGACTGGGTAAAAAGATGCCTCGGGGATTAGGGATATCACTCCACACCCCAGTTCAAGAGGTCGCGGTGGCAACAGGCCGGTGTAACTCGAGTAGGGTCATGCTGGACTTAACATCATACCTGTCCGAGCACGCACGCACGCACATATATATATATATATATATATATATATATATATATATATATATATATATATATATATATATATATATATATCCCTTTATATATATATATATATATATATATATATATATACAATCTATATAAATCACTTAACTTCATACCTACCCGAGCACGGACACACTCACTCATATATATATATATATATATATGATATATATATATATATATATATATAAAATATATATATATATATATATATATATATATATATATATATATATATATATATATATATATATATATATATATATATATATATATATATATATATGTGTGTGTGTGTGTGTGTGTGTTTACTTATCTTCAGAAGCTTATTAGATTATTAAAACTTATTTGGACCGGTCTTTCTGGCTCTAAGATAGCACTACAGGGTCTGGCAACCAGCCGATATCGTGATAACTGTGGATAAGTAAGGTGACAAAGGGCAGGTGACAAAGTCGGACCACACAAAACGAATATTCAGAAAGTAAATAACGGACGAACGCTGATTTGACCTCTATTAGAAAGGATACCATTTAGAGACTGACCTTGCTACCAACCCTTTCACCTCAAATGTCACATTGACGCCCAGCTAAAACGCCTCAGCGAAGCAAGGCGTGTGTTTAACGAAAACGAATCGCATAAAATGCAGCCGTAATTATACCCATATCATAAAACGATGGTTCTTGACCACCGTTTCCGTCTGACTTCATGAAATCCAAAATGGCGGAAAACCATTCCAGACGATTTACAAGATACCATATAAGAAAGCAGACCCATACATCAAAGGCCAAACACAGGTCGAGTCTAGTTCCTAGTTTAATTTGACACTGTTCCATTGTGTCGATACGCATCGCTACCAGAGTCAAGTCTTCCAAGTCGGCTACCCCCGGGGGGGTGATGTCTTTAAGGTGGCGACAGGAGTTTTTATGGGTCTAGCGTGGGTTGTTCTCGAGTGAGTTCCACTACCCCACGTACACCGAGACGAGCGACCTGTTAACATGTTTCGCCACTGAAAAGTATTTCTTGTCGGGTCAATTAATGAACGGTTGGAGGTTTTGTAGGCTATGAAATTGCGACCAGATTTCAAATTCACGACACCCTAATTGGACAACAGCCGCATGAAGCTATTCGGACATGACAGGACATATTTGATAGTAAAATGTTTCTTAATCACACTAACAATGTCAGCTGTTTCACAGTTAAGTTTTCACTTTGCATGATAACTCGTGAATGTGCAAAAGTTTCCTATTCAGCATAAGTGCCAATTATTTATGAATTCAGCAATGAGGGTCAGAATGCTTGATTCACGTGACCTCTGTCCCCAATAACTGACTGGTTTTTATTTGGACATGTGCCTCCAGCCGTCCGCAGATCGGAAGTCAGACATCAGTAACTGAGAGATTGTGATGTGGGCAAGACACGTTATGATTTGCGGTGTTGTGTCGTTGTCATAACGGATGAAAGTCAATGACTAATTCTGTCTTGAAGGTTTTCATGTGAAATAACTGTACCTATAATTCACCTAAGGTTAAGCTCATGGCGTTCCATGTGTCTCCAGATATCCTCTTTAGATTTCACACTCTATGCAATGAATTGTAATAGTAACAAGTCGACAGATTGAACAGCACTAAACACTTTATAGCCATGGAGATACAAGAAAGATTGCTTGATTTGAGAAATGATGATAAATCATTTACATATAGCACTATACTGCCTTCTACCATTTCCATTCACTACACTGATAAACACATATATTTTACTAGCGTTAAAAATATCAGAAATGTAGGGAGCTAGCTTGGGACATGAAACATAAGGCCCCGTCTTCCAATACAGTAAATGAGCATTGGCAGCTACATAAAGGAGTAGGGGGCCTGGGGTCGGGTTCCAAACGAGAGATTTTAGTCGTCATCAGAGAGACAACTTATATCTATGACCTCAGCAGGGCCCTGAGGGGGTGGGGGTGGAGGTGGGGGTGCGTCTCCGCGACCCTCCACCACACGACCAGCCAAAGATAACCTCCCTGCTCTATTGACCCCTAATGATCCTTGACCCGGCACCCTTGATGACCCTTGACCTTGCATTCTCGGTAGGCCTTTACTTCCTGGTTTCACTGGTCGGGCTACAAAAGAGTGACCAGAAGCCACTTTCTGACTAATGCCAGCAGACACCTTGGATGCAAGACCTTGTATATGATGTGCTTTTGGTGAAGATTGAGTGAGGCTGGTAGGGGGCCGGTACGGAGGGAAGTGCTTTTCTGGCCGCTCGACTGGCCGCCTGACTGAGAGTGGCTGCGAGGAGGTCGGGGTCTGGTAGACTTTGCTGGCACTGACCACGTTGGTGGAGGTCGAATGAGTGGTAGAGGGTCTGGATGCCATGCTGTCTGTGTAGGGTGTCGACCGGGCTACGGAACCTCCACTAGTGCCAGACTCCCTCTGCACCATGGTCCTTGACGAGCTGCTTTGAGTGGCCAGCTTCACTCGCGCTGGGTCTGACGATGCTGACTGTCGTGGCTTGGTCTGAGAGAAGCTAGGTTGCCGTGACGATGACTGAGCTACACTAGACATGGCAGACTCTGCAGCAGCAGCACTCAACAGCATCTGGTAATCCAGCATCCCTGATGACAAGGAAGCTGCTGCTGTTCCAGAACCAAGCATCTGAGCAGCAGCCAACTCGTTGATGGCAGCTGACTGAGCTAGGGAGCCCCACATGGAAGGGTCGATAGCTCCCATGGCCGCCAGACTGGTCCACTGGGCCAGGGACTGGGCCTGGGCGTGAGCAGAGGCCAGGGAAGCGGCTTGGCTGGGAGTCAGGTATATGCCACCAAGGGATGACATCAGATCGGAATTGTAAGCCCCAGAAGACAAGCTTGCAGCTGGTGATGAATGGGGACTGCTACCAGATGGTCTGCCACTGGGGGACTTCCCCTTCAGTGAGGTCCCAGGCTTTTTGGTAGCCATTCCTGGCTTGGTCATCATCTTATGAGAGCCTGCCATGGAAGATTGTGTTGCACTTGTACTGCCAGAGGGACTTCGGGTGGAACCCAGTGATGTAGAGGAAAATGAACGAGGTGGCGTCTTCTGGGAAAATGATTTACTGTAGGGGCTTCGCTTGCGTATCTGACTTGATTTAACTCCGGGGATTTTCGGGGAATAGCTTGGGCTCTTTGAGTAGAAGGAGTGAGTGTTGGAGCGCTGTGTAGCGGTGGGAGAAAGGCCTGTCTGCGCAGGGGCTCGGTGGACAGGGGACTCATTGAGCATGGTCTCGTAGATACTGTGTACAGCTGCTGCAGATCGTTGGTTGGGAGACTGGAGAGCGATGGCTGCTAGCTCGGTGGGGCTGAGGTGACTGGTGTAGCGTCGACCAGACGGGGTCACTTTACTCACCTGAATGCACACACAGGTAAGACAAAGTGATGCATGGAAACATCCTATAACAACTGAGATCAGGATGGAGCACCTGTTGACTAGCTGACAGTGCAAACAGTAGGCTTTTGACTAGAAGTGAGGTATATTCCTGTGCATGAGCATGAGTAAGTAATTAAGATGTAATTGTAAATAAGTGTAACCTTCAACTGGAGAGGTAATGTTAATCAAGATTGGGGTAACCTGTGATTAAGATGTTACCTTTGATACCTGCCACTGATGTGTGGGTGTGTTACCTGCTGTCAGCAATCATTGATTACCTGTGATTGGGGCATACTGCGATGAGGCGACTGCTCTTGAGAACTAGCACCTCCATCATCTGTCATAACAGATCTCTGGGAGCCAGCAACATCACCCTTGGGCTTCTCCTTTAGGAGTCATACACAACTAATCAATCACCACTTTTAAACTTTGATGAAATAGTTCTAACAAGATTTTGCTGGAAATATATATACCCTTGTAGATTTGATGAGCTGAGCCTTCTGCTGGCAAAACTGGATAGCCTGTTCCAACACACTGGGCTGGCTGCTCACCTGGTTATACAGAACATATGATGAGGTCATGAGAAAACAAGAGGCAACTAAGCCTTGAAGCTCTGCTTCTTTTTTAAAAGAAAAGTTATGACAAGATGAAATCATAATGCTTCAATGGGTTTAAATAGTGCATGAGATTGTAAATAATAAAGCATGGGTCAAAATTTGAGTATGAAAAGACAAATCACGGAATTAGAAGCATCAGCAGGAGCAGCTAGCCAACTATTTTAAGAAAACCCATCATCAAAAGTACAGGGAGATAAACTTTGCTGAACAGCAGAGCTAAAAACATGCCACATCAACATTATTCCCCACTGGATTTCCTTTGCACAAGAGATTTTAAACAAGTTGTTCTACAGTAACTCAAGGTCATGCAAGGGTGGTTTTAAGTTTGCAAGAAACCAGGAGTAATTTTAGGGCAGCTGGCTTGCTTTACAAGGAACCATGTAATCTAAAGGTGTTCTACACTGGATTAACAATAGAAGAAGATATTCTCAACAAGTTTTCTCTGTTAGATTTACATAGTGCCATGGATTGTTTAGAAGTTGATCTCAAATAACTCAAAGGTCAAAGTCATGTGGGGCTGATTTTTGGTTTGCAATAATATCAGAGGGGTCCAAGTGTAATATGGGAATGATAGCTTGCTTGATAAGAAAACGTGCCACTGAAAGCTTATGAGCAGTAGCAAAGGTATATGAAAAGCTCTGTTCAGGAACCGTGCTGTAAATGCATGAAATCATACCAAATCTGACTGAGTAATGAACAGATTGATTCCAATGAATGTGAGCATTATGTTGTTAACAAACAGTGAGTCTATTCTAACAGAAAAAATAATTGAACAAGTTACATGAAGAACTCACCCGTCCCTTGTGATAGGCCACGAATGCCTTCTGTAGCAAGGTGTTACAGTGGTCTGTGTGTACCTGTAATCTTACAGACAACTGCCACATCTTGTATAGCTGCACCAGCAGCTTCACATCAGCATCTTTATCTGCAGCATCTCCCTTCTTCTCACCAGCCTCCGTACCAGGCTTAGACAGGTTCAGTACACCTGTGTCACCATCTGTATTCACACCTGCTGTGGAGCACTCACTGATGGCTTTGGTTGGAGAAGACCCAGGGGCCTCTTGTTCTTTGTTTCTGACTGCTTCGTCTGTGACACTGGATGGAACCACGACATCTGTCTGGGTACTGGCACCATTTGCCCTTTCTTGGAGTTCGTTGACCTTTCTTTCTGCCACCTCAGTACAATACTGGAAGGCCATCTTTGCGAATAAAACACGGTCACTGTCGCGTAGGTATTTCCTGAAATTACACAATGCAAGGGAGATGCTTGTCACAGGGAAATACAGTGTTACACCAAAAAAAGACAAACTCCCTCTGGTACCAGGAACAAATGTTGGCTATTTAGATGTCATCCGCAGAGAGATTATTGGCAGGAGACTGTCCGTAGCACTCACTTGCCCTGCTCTGGGATACGAGACAGCTGGTTATGTATATGAAGCAGCATGGAAACATCAGAAGAGGCCTGGAGGAGGTCGAATAGGAGCACAATAGCCTTACTCAGGTGGGTGGCAAAGGATCCACTCCGGTCAATCTCCTCGATAGGAATACGCCACAAGCCCTGCCATAATACACACATCTCCCATAAAGCATGTTACAAATTCAAATACGCAAAAAAAAAAAAAATTAACTTAATAAATTTGAGAAACTTACGTTAAAGAAGTTTGTGTGTTTTCTATCTTGAAAAAGGCCAGGGCTAGACATATGTTGCAGCTCTGCCCATTTACGATTGCCCAGCAATACATCACGGCAGAAAACCAAGTTTTTGTTCTCTGGTGAATGGAGATAGATGTATGCAAGGCGGTATAAGGCTTTATAGTGCTGTGGGAAGCGAGACAAACAGAGTTTGAAAGCATCTACACAGCGCCTCATAAGACAGGCTTTTTTACTGGCTGTGTCCATCGACGTGTCATCCTGGTCAGCTGGTGTAGACTCTGTAGGTTGTGTTTTTAGGACAGTTTGATTGTTTAGCGTATGTTGAGCAGGTGCCTTTGAGTCCCCATCATGCTCAGATTTAACATTGACCCCCTGAGTAAAGACAATGTCACTGATATCTGCAGTTGTTTCAGTGACATCCGTTTCCATCTTTACAGCTTTCTTGTCATCGACAACCTCTTCTTCGACACAGGAAGTCTTCCTTGGTAAGGAAGTGAAATCACTGCTGGCTTCAGATGCCCGTTGCTGGGCCTGACCTTTCTCTTCATCATCAACCTGCATGGATACTGTATCCATGGATACAGTCTCTACCGCCTTTTTCACCTCAAACTGATCTGTCTTTTCTGGGTCAGAATCAGCAATCACATAACCTCTGGGAGTATGTGAAGGTGTTCCAGCCAAAATTGATGCCATACTGAAGCTGGCAGAGACCTTGGCAGGGCTAGAGGTGGCGACTTGCTCATCTTTCATGGAGGTATCTGATGTCTGAGGTAGAACAGGTGTGGCCAACTCGAGGCCAGTTATATCAGGCACAGAGGAGCGGTGGCCAATGGCCGGGGTCATGGAGGTCTCATCAGGGGGTGTGATGGAGTTGAGGTGTGGTTCAACAGAAGAATTAGTGGCTCCAAGGGGTTGGGGTAATTCTCTGTCCTGGTAAGACAACATGGGTCTGTCTGGGTGTGGAAGGGGGACAGTGGCCTCGACCAGGTCAGTGGAAGTGAGTTGTTCTGGTCGTGGAAAGGGGACAGTGGCCTCGGCTAAGTCAACTGAAGTGAGTTTTTCTGGGTGTGGCAAGGGGACAGTGGCCTTGACAAGGTCAGTGGAAGTGAGTTGTTCTGGTCGTGGAAAGGGGACAGTGGCCTCGGCTAAGTCAATTGAAGTGAGTTTTTCTGGGTGTGCAAGGGGACAGTGGCCTTGACCAGGTCAGTGGAATTGAGTTGTTCTGGGTGTGGAAAGGGGACTGTGGCCTCGGCTAGGTCAGTTGGGGCGAGTTTTTCTGGGTGTGAAAAGGGGACAAAAGCCTCGGACAGGTCAGTTGAAGTGAGTTTGTCAGGGCGTGGAAGGGTGGCAGTGGCTTCCTCCAGGTCAGGTGGAATTTGAGCAGGGTTGTTGTGGAGATTATGGTGGGCTTCAGTGGGAGAAGGAGCCACAAGTTCAAGTTGAGGTGGTGTACTGGGGTGGATGGTGGTAGTGGTAGTAGGGGAGTTGATTAGTGGGGCAGTGTGTGGTCGTGTGGGGGCTTCAGAGAGGGGCCTGGAGGGAAGAGCCGGCGAGTCTAGGCAGATGACACTCTCCTGTGATGTATCAAACAAATCCTCGGGCTCACTTGTCTTGGCTTGTGATGGCGTGGTGGAACAGGTGGTGTGTGGCACCTGCTCTTGTAATGCACCTCCTTCATCGTGCCTGCCATACAATCAGAGAAATCCACTGTCTTAAAACAATTACATGAGGAACGAGACAACTGGATCACATTATCATATATTAAGCGCCCAATGCATCCAAATTGAGTCCAGAGATATGTAAACCATGCTGACTTCACTGTCAACACCACATCATCACAGTTACCAACATACTTGCAGCTAGAGGAAGGAGCATTCAAGATGCCTTTTTTACAATAATCATTAGCAGTTATGATGCTTAGCAATAGAGCATTTATTACTATATCTAAGTTTACAAACAATGAGGGCTGCCTAGAGAGAGGTACATACCCTGATCTGTCTGAATCACGCCTCCCTGTTTTCTCCTGTCCCTTGGCAAATGGACTGTCCGCTGCTGCCTTAGTGAAGGACAGGAAGATGTCCAGGATGGAGTCATCATGGCTCATGTCTGGGGCGCCGTGTAGAAGATACTTGACAATACTCACATGTACACGGTAAAACATCTGTCGCACAAACCAAATCAATGCCATGTTATAGCAGAGAGAGCAAGTGGAGAAGTTATGGATGTATTTATATGGTGCTGGATAGGAATACATTTAGTCGGAATAACATATGATTAGCATTTGTCTTAACCAACACATCATTGGCAATGATCTTAACACCTCAATGGCAGTGATCTGAACACTGCTTTATCTCAACACCTTATTGGCTGTGATATGAACACTGCTTTGATTATAAGATTCAAATAATTTTTATCATTTTCATCTATATTCTTTTATCGGAACAATTACCATATTAACTTGTTTACAGGTCACAGTTTTTAGTGCCCAACTTCAAGAAACAGGCGGCCAATAGTCATTGAAGCTATGTTATTTTGACATGATTTACACTAAACGTTATGATTACTCAGTCATAGCGTTAATGTACACTATTTGACAAGAAATATATTACAATTGGCTGTTGGATTGCTTAAAAACAGCAGTTTCAATTACATGTTGGGTTAACATGGTGCAAGCTTTTCAATAACTCAAGGGTCAAAAGTGATACAGAGCTGATTTTTACTTTGCATGGAAACATAAAATTATTAGTGTGGGTCCATGTATAATTTGGGGTTGCTAGTTTCATGTAAAATTCAATTATAGAAGTTTTGCACCAACTTTCAAGACCAAATGAAAATACTGTCCTGCATTTTGATCACTTATGTATATTTTATCTGAACCTATTTCTTGTTTTGATCAGAACACCTGTATCTGTGGACCTCCTCACCTCGAGGGACTCAACAGCTAGGTGAGGTGCGCTGTAGTAGTATGTGATCTTCTTGGGGTACTTGGCATGGTCTTCATGGAGGCACGTCAAGGCCTGCAGCCACAGAATAACTCACAGCAATGAAGGTTGACGACCAAGAGATCAGGAAGGTCAATGAGGTCGCATCTGATGCTACCTTCATGCACTCAACCAACTCAAGTATACTCAGGTGTATCTAATTTCATGGGATTAACCACTATTTAGAATCTCAGGTGAGGGATAAGGGTTTACCTGCAACCAGTTTTACCTGCATGTAATGCTGTAAGTACACATGTGGATTTGTCTGGCCCTTCTCTGCCACCTTGCCCAAAATGTAGTGCTGTAGCCATTTCTCTTCTAACTCCTCCCCTTCCATCGCTCCAGCCGTCTCGTAAGCCTTCTCAGCAAGTGCCAGCATCTCTTTACGATTTGTACTGGCTTGACTGATCAACTCAGGACCGAGTGAGAACAAACTCTGCTGTAAGGATCATGACAAAAGATAAATGTCAGTCATCATTGAGTAACGTACAATGGAATGGCAGTGAGGCAGAAACTGAGCCAGCTAATACAATAAACTATTGCACTTAAACTCAAAGTCTCAAAAATACTAAAAAGGTTATTTTTAAACAGACCATCTCTCTAGGTAAATTCACCAACATAAACTATTGAGAGGACTATAGATGAATATCACGTAGCTGTCTGTTAGAGGCATTAAGAATGGCACCAGTTTAAGGGTCCTGGAGGCATGGGAGTGGAGCAGGTAGGCCAGACTGCCATACTCGATCCATAACTTGGTGTTACTAGGCTCGATTTGGAGCGCTCTCTGGAAACAGCGTAGAGTGGACACCGACTGCTTCTGTAAGGCCCACTCTGGCTTCAACTCGTGCTGTACACAGTGGACACCGTCATGTGCGTTAGCAACAAGAACAGGGTTCAATCAGGAGATATAATAGGACATTACATCATCCACACGTTTCATGGGATAGCTGGTCAGACGCTTATCATAATGCATTGAGGTCCATTATGCCATAACAGTCAGAATATGTAGATCATAAAGACAAGAGGAACTTGTCCTGTCTGCAGTGTGAGGACAACAAATAATCTTCTTCTTCTTCCAATACAGTGCAGAAAATTGCCCCCGGCAGCAGATTCCTTGTAATGTTATCTAAAGCTACTACAGTTGATCCTCAGTTATCCATACATCAATCATCTGACATTCTCACCATCCACAAACATATCCAGCTCCCATATGGCTTCATTTTGTTTACTACAGATCAGTCATCACAGCATTCACTTATCAAAGCCAATACTTCCCACCCATCTCGTTCTAATAATCAGGCTTCCTGCAACCACCTTACAGGAATGAACAGAAACTTGGGCAACATGAAAATCACATGATAAATAGCCATGATGTTGACATAGAATAACCCAAACAAGGACATGATATTGATTGTTTACCTGGTGGTATCCATGGCAATACTGATGTCTGGGGTGTGATGTGAAAGGTGAGATAAGAGGCTGGCTGTGGCGACACAGTGAACAGCAAGCTGCTTACGTAGGGCACGTGTGATAGCCTGTGCTATCTCCCACGCAGATAGTCACACATAGTAAGGCGCCAAACCTCTTATCATCACTTGGTCAATAGCTTTATAGATTGATTGTTATGATAGTCAACATTCCTGGCTTCTACTCTTCATTCCACCTATGATAGCAATAGTTGTTTTTTGGCTATATCAAGAGCTCCTCTATCTTTTTTTTGTACAGCTTGTCACTGATCCAACATCAAGATAACCATTTAGATCATGGCACATAGGAGGTCTATGCAAAACTTAATGGAGCCAAGGGATGACCATGAACTCTGGGGATGGCCATGAACTCTGGGGATGGCTATAAACTCTGGGGATGACCATGAACTCTGGGGATGACCATGAACTCTGGACACCATGAACTCTGTGGCCATGACCATGAACTCCTGGGATGGATCCCTGTGTGGATTGATTGCAGAGAAAGATAATCCGGTTGGTGGATCATGGGAGAGTGGATCATATGAAAAGGGATCCTATAAGAGAATCACATGGGAGATGGATCACATTGAAAGGGATCCTAGTTAGATCACAGAGTGGAGGAGATCACAAGGGACAGGATCCTTTTAGTGGATTAAAGAGGAGAGAGGATAACATGACAGAGATCAGGACAATTATTTGAGAGGATCACATGGGAAGGAATCCAATAGAACACAGGGAGAGTCGATCACTATGGAAGGGATCCTGTAGTTGGATCACAGAGGGGAGTGGATCACATGGGAAGGGGTCACTTCAGTGGATCACAGGAAAGAGTGAATCACAAGGGAAGGCATCAATTAAGTGGGTCGTAGGGAAATTGTGTTACATGGGTGTGGATTGTAGAAGAGAATTATTTGGCCTAATCGCAACTGATAAGTAGATGGCATCGCATGAAAGGATTAAAATGGTGAACTTATCTATGGATCGAGGGTAAGTTTATCAAGTAGAACACACTGGAGTTGGATCACACAAGCGCAGAGCTGGGATGACTTCTGGAACAGTTAATCACCTACTTGGGGAACGGCTTCCTGACAAGGAGTCTAAGGACTAATTACAATCATAGCAATAGCACATGTGCCATGCGTTTATTGACCCGTGTTTACCAGAGGCTTTACGGTGAACGACTCACTTTCACACCATGATATGTCCACAGCAGGGGGTGCCTTAGCACCGGCATAAACTACGTGACCACTTCACTCGACTATATTTAGCCTCACTTATTAATCTCACAAGAGCTTCGGCCACTGATAACGCCTGGGTGGAGCCCATCAACTCTTGAAACTTTTAAACCACGCATTATAAAGAAAGAGGATTTCAATTGGGACTGACACAAGCAGTCGCGCTATGATGCCGAACGTAACCGGATGATGCTGGCTATCTCAGGCGACGTGGTGCGCGGCGTGACAAGACGTCTATCTTATCACGGTGGTCAGTAAGACTCAAGTTATCTATGCTCGCTCACTTATCTTGGCCGCCTCGAATCTTCTCATGGTTAAGGTTTAACGTCACAAAGGAGATTTAACGTCTGGAAGTCAGCGGCCTGGTCAGATGTAGCCGGCTAACAGCACGACCGGAAACGCCTCCTCATTGCCGAGTCGATTATCACATAGCCTAAGGAACTACATCCCTCACTCAAATCACGGAATGATCGTTGTAGCGATCTGAAGCTCAGTGCAGGAAGGACGGATACTGGGAATTGGTGGTTCATGTTCGCCAATGTAAACGTTGCTTTACTAGCTTTCATACAACTTATCGCCATCCTGTACCACTTCCACGAGAAGCCGCTAGGGCCTGGACCAGAAACGTCCATGGCGGTAAGAAGAACCTAGCTGAGAGCTGTACTTAATTGGATGAGCGCAATCTTTATCGGGCCGTGATTGCCGACCACCCAGCTCGCTACCACACTACAACGCATCGGCAGGTCTCATCACATAGGCGGTTATTTTTTTCATACTATCGCTCCGGGGGTTAATTCCTGATTACTCATCAATTCTACGAAGTAAGTCAATGGATCTATTGATTCTGGGTAAGTGATAAGGTCAGTTGATGCGACATCAGGTGCGTATGATCCACAGTGGATGTTAGCAATATTAGGTAGGAGAAAGTCTCCATGGATACAGTGCCTCATTGTGAGTGATGACGGGAGAGGAACCAAGAAACGAAGACGAGTTATTGCCAGAGCTGGCATCACCAACTTGGCTATTACCACGACTAGTGTCGTGACGTCATTACCTCAACTCACACTTAGGAGAGAATTTATGAGACATAAGAACGTCTCCGACCAAATAAGGTATACATGCTGACAATCACACAATCTTGACGAAGGGCGGAACAGCTTGGTTGATGAAGAAAGAGGAGAAGCACTGGTAGGTTAGGAGCATCATGGTGGTCGTGTGGGACCGAGTGCATGAGATAGAGGCTCGCCCGAGTACACCCAGTGGATTACTGACTAACGTTACATGGCGCCAGAATGACACGGTGAGCGGGACAGAAGGCGTACAGGCCGTTAACGTCGTGTTGTTCGCTGTGTTGTGTGTCGTGTTTGTTGTTTCTTTAACAGGCAATACGCTCGTGTTTCTTGTTATTATTAACACACGCAGTCTACGGCGTCTCAATAACGTTCTTATCCTATCACTGGCAGCCGCTGACCTCTTCAATATAGTAGTCGTCCTGCCTCTGTTTCTACTCAACGGTTTGTCTCGTCGCTGGGACCTGCCTGTCTTACTGTGTCCCGTCTACCACGGCTTCCACGTCAGCTGCGAGATGGTTGCCGTCTATACCCTCATGGCTATTGGACTCGAGCGTGTCTTCATCATCACGCGTCCCCTCGTGTACCAGCGCACAATCACAGCCGTACGTCTCGGCATCTCCATCGGGGTTATCTGGATAGTCAGCTTCACATACGGCCTACTGCAGCTGCTGTGGTTCCGCAACACACCGGATAACCATCGCGGGGGTGTCCACGCCTTCAGGGACCACGCCTGCTACCAGCGTAACGGCGTCTGTGATTATAAGCCTACCTTCGGCTACGCCATCTTCGACTTCGTCCTCATGTTTTCCTTACCCCTTGTCGTTATGCTCATGTGTTACGGACGGATATTCTGTGTTGTACAGTCTCAGATCAACCGCATCGCACCCACCTCGTCCATCCTCGTCGACAACTCAGAGATGCCGACGTACCACGCCGAGCGGAGTCGGGTACCGTCGTCGGCGTACAGTCGTAGTACTCCGTCCGACCCGCACTCGGGTATCTACGTCATCTCGGCCGCACGTCAAGGGCCGTGTGCACAACCAGATGACTGTCATCTCGGGCAGAGAATGGGAGAGAGAGCCGAAGACGAGGTCACATCACCACAAGCAGGATAACAACCCAGATACCCCCATCAAAAACAATGATGAGAATCTCAATAGCAACGGTCAGGCAGGTGACATCCAAACAAACACATCTACCAACATGAATGGCGATCATGGTAGCCATGACGTGACAACGCAGCTAACTCCGTGCCTCTGTCGCAGCAGTAGTAACGAGCAACTGGACGCGAAGTCGCGGCGGGATGACCTTGCCATAGAGGTCACGCCGAGTAGCGTGATTGGTTCTAGGGAGGAGCTTTACGAGAATCACAGTCGTCGCCTGTCTGAGATGACCAACTCACCTCATCATACATGCTCCACTCACCTCCTCCCACCGCTCTCTCAAACGCACAGGGATGTGCACGGAAGGTCAAGGTCAAATCCTGAACTCAAGCCGCTCAAGCAGAACCACTCAGTACAGCTGCATTCAGCACTCAAACAGCGACATAGCCGTGTCAGGCAAGATAGTTTGGGGAAATCACGCAATTATTCGCAACAGAAGCGGGGATCCGTGACATTTAAACTTGAGTCAGAAGGTGCTTCTAGATCTAACTCTCCTGTGCGGCGTACGACGCTAAGCAAGGTATGCATCGTTTGCGCGGATGACGGTGACACGGGCGGCAGTACGAGCGAAGCCACAATGTCCACGGATATATCGCTAGCCACGGACGCGTCCTTCTCGGCGGACGCATCACTGACCACAGACGCACCACTGACTGCAGACACATCACTGACAACGGCCGCGCCACTGACCACGGCCGCACCACTGACAACGTCCGCGCCAATCAGGACAAGCCGCACATGGCCTCATCTCGCCTCCTCACACTTAACACCCCTAGCCAAACCCCGATCACTCATATGGTGCCACATCTTCACCGCCAGAACACCACCTCGACGGCGTCTATAGCCACCTCAACGTCAAGTCGAACGCGCAACCGTCTGTTCCGCTTGACAGAGAACAAAGCCATCAAAATGACGTCAGTGATTGTAGGCACATTCGTTCTGTGCTGGATGCCATACGAGGTGTGCTTCCTCATGAGGAGATTAGACCCTCTCTCCGTACCACAGCTCGCCTGGGATATAGTCAACGCCACTGTCTTCCTTTCGTCCGCCATCAACCCGTTTGTGTACAACTTCTACAGTACGGAGTTCCGTAGGGCGCTGAAAATATTCGTAACGTGTCGCGACAAGACGAATATCCCCTGGGCCTGAGATCAGTCAGAGAATCATTTTCAAACATCTGTGATATAAAACATATGCGTCGTTGCTGTACAATAATAAATAAACGTTCATACAAGTATAAAGATCATTATATGAATATTCAGTAGTCTGACCACACAAATGCAGTGTCCGAGCATGTACAGTGTTAGCTCCGGTCGTAACGGTAACATGAATTTATACCGTTACGAAGTTTCATTAAACACAAGTCGGCGATATCTCGTTTGGGCTATATCTCGCGAAGGGCTATATTTCGCACCTAGAAAATAACATATATCAAGAGCCTTTACAAAAAATAGACCTTTCGCTCCAAAAAACTTACCACCACTCGACGCTATTCTTCAATAAATGCCATCGATAGTTCGTTTCCGAACAAATCCCGATACGAAGTCTGCCATTTTGGAAACTATTAATTCTCGCGATTTCCCGCATTGCCTTAGCATCCCAAGTGGGGGGCACTTACCCTAACTCGGATAGGGGTGTGCCGCGGGACCTCGAAATCCCGTACCCGTTGAACTCGTTGAGAATGAGAAAAAGTATACTCCATCGTTCAAGGTATTATGCGATTGTCTAACCCGTCGTAAATGTCGAGATGTCGAAAAAACCACCCCCTTCGTGCGGCACATGCATACTATATCCTTACACTTAAGTGCCCCCCCCCCCCCCGGGCTTAGCATTAGACTTCGTCATTCTGCGCATGGGCAGTGCATGTGGTCTTGAACTTGTAAACAAACATGTTGCTGTATATCTGACTTTTTACCGCTTCCCAAATTGATCGAACTATAAATAATTACCATGGATGAAATCCCCCGCCGAAAAGGGATAAAATTGTCCGTAAAACATCATTGCATTCTATAACTCCATCACTTGTGTATGCTTTGTGCTTGGTAGTTGTCTGAATCGATCTAAAAATATTCGCGTTGCGTTGTTTCGAAAAACGGTAAGACGTCTACTCAGACGTCTTGTAGGGCTAGTACAGTGTCAGAGTCACAGTAACCAAAATCTTTTTATAAAAGACAATTTTTTTTGTAACAAAACCAAATGGAATCACAAAAATACAATTTCAACTTTGCAATAAAATATTTTAAAATCCCCAATAAATCCAATTCACCTAAATAAAAGCATTTCCGGCGAATCACTGTTATTCGATATGATGATCTCGTTTTATACTCGATGTTAGTGTGGTACATGCCAAGTAAGTACGTGCTAAGTGAGGAACACACGTGTCATCGATTTATCCATTGCACGCTTATCAAGCAACCTTCTCTGTACATTAACTTCAGCAGAGAACTAAACAAACGTCAAGTACTAATCTGCTAACGTATCGAGACGTCATATTGATGGAAACCCGCACTGTTTCCTGATGAATATGCATGAGGACCTATTTCATGCGGGGATAAATTCATGGTAAAGGGCAATTGTTTGTAACCGTGCAAATACTGCTATAGAAGCAATGGGAGGATCGATGACACGCGCGAGTATGCTAAGGTTAACCACAGGTTCAGTGTATACTATCTAACCTACCAAATGACCCGTGTTGTAGCCGCAAACTTAACAACCAAGTGACAACGTTCTAACTCTTTACATTAAAAATAGGCACAATATGTTAAATAGTCCTTTCATGAATGGAGTCCGCATGAAGGGAGTGTGGCTTCTCATGACATAAGTTTACTGAAAGCTAACTATCATGCTACACCATCACTGGGTGCGGGGTGATGCAAGATTTGCCTTATAACACTGACGTCTGATCAGTATCGGATTGTCAACGGCCTCCTGTGACGTCACTACGACGGCAGTATAGTATTGTCATGTGAATGTAAGAGCACTGAAGGCACATCGAGTAAAGACGAATGTCTACTGTGTGACGTCAGATCAGTATTCTTAAGTCGGTAATGTATTGTGACGTCAGAATTCTACGATTTAAGTTCTATCATGGCTGTGATATTTGCCTGTTTATCGATTTAATAAGTCATAAAGCACCCTTTCAGATAACATAGACAACCCCTCACCAACTTATCATTGAGCGGTAACCTCAACATGACGTAACAGCATTTAACAACTAATAACAGCAGGTTCAAATCTAGTTTAACCGGAAGTGACCGGAAGTGTGAATACGCTGGCCAGAGCTGACATGTTGGTGAAAACGAGGTTTCTATCTGGGCGAATGGTCACAGCTGGATCAACATATATAGGTCAGGAAACATGGGCGTTTGTAGCTACCTGCTGCATTAAAGCGACACCTAATTCAGTAATTGTAACTGGTCCATCGTCCAATTGGATTGTTTCTAACGTTCATGACAGGCCACGCCAACTAAGCTCATTTCAACCTAGTTATATCACAGGTGACAGCTCTAAAAGGACCATACACATACAACATCGGGAATTCCACAACACATATTCGAATTGTCACATCACACATTTGAAGAGTCTCATCGCATTTCTAAATTGACACATTACATCTATTCTGAAGTGTCACATCACACATTAGGAGCATCACACGG
Source organism: Urechis unicinctus (assembly GCA_034190875.2). NCBI lineage: Eukaryota > Metazoa > Annelida > Polychaeta > Xenopneusta > Urechidae > Urechis > Urechis unicinctus. The sequence continues at coordinate 50,995,598 of CM067358.1, read as the reverse complement.
ACCACTCGTGGGTCTGGCAAGGTCATGTAGGTATATAATAAGTATCAGCTGTGCAGATCACTTCCCCAAACGGCGCACATATTTGGACACGTGCAAAGGAAAGATGGCCTCTCTTATCGAGCGGGATGAGAGAGATTGAGGGCGACAGATTCACGATGCCCCCTTACTGACCTCACAACTACCTATAAATGATGCAGGACCAAAGTAACCTGATAGCATTCATAACTCTTGGAATCAAACGGTGTTGGTGTGCATACAGAGACATCATGGCGAGGTGATGAGGTAGTGCAGCGGCGTGTGTGGAAAGAATGTCCCACAATATTCCTTGATATCAACATTGAGACGCAGCAGGGTGTTTGGAAGCAGTCCACTCATAGAACACTAGGATTTACAGAGAAGACCACTCTGACATTGCCAATGAAGCCATCAGGTGTAGAACAGGCCCTACATATACCAACATGTGATGACAATATAACCAGTAGCAGCTAGCACTCACCGAGTTGAGTCTCTGCTCCAGCCGGGAAGCTCGAGCCAGCGCCATGCCGGCCCACGTGTCGAACCGCGTTGGGTTGATGCATAGGTCCAGCATGTAGAACTTAATGGCTTTCCTGACACACCAAACACAGGTCAAGCAGGGCGTTAGGTCAAACAAGCAATGTAGAACTTAATGGCTTTCCTGACACACCAAACACAGGTCCAGCATGTAGAACTTAATGGCTTTCCTGACACACCAAACACAGGTCAAGCATGTAGAACTTAATGGCTTTCCTGACACACCAAACACAGGTCAAGCATGTAGAACTTAATGGCTTTCCTGACACACCAAACACAGGTCAAGCATGTAGAACTTAATGGCTTTCCTGACACACCAAACACAGGTCAAGCATGTAGAACTTAATGGCTTTCCTGACACACCAAACACAGGTCAAGCATGTAGAACTTAATGGCTTTCCTGACACACTCAACACAGGTCAAGCATGTAGAACTTAATGGCTTTCCTGACACACTCAACACAGGTCAAGCATGTAGAACTTAATGGCTTTCCTGACACACCAAACACAGGTCAAGCATGTAGAACTTAATGGCTTTCCTGACACACCACTAAACACACAGGTCAAGCATGTAGAACTTAATGGCTTTCCTGACACACCAACACACATGTAGAACTTAATGGCTTTCCAAACACAGGTTAAGCATGTAGAACTTAATGGCTTTCCTGACACACCAAACACAGGTCAAGCATGTAGAACTTAACGGCTTTCCTGACACACTCAACACAGGTCAA
>CM067358.1:50971813-50991813 GCA_034190875.2 Urechis unicinctus | reverse complement strand
TGAGGCTGCCTTCTATGTAGGCAGACAAACCCTCAACGCTGCAGGCTGCAGTAACAGATCACACATCTTCAGTACATCGAGCGATTCTCACACACCCTTTCAACATGTTCAAGTCAAAGCCTCCCAATGCAGAGACTGTATTTGACCCTGCACCCCTAGAATTGTTTGTCAGGCAACACAGTTACTGGTTACAGTAGTTTCCCTCATTACCATATGTCCCTCTCAAGATCTTATAATGATTAATACTTATTCAAATGAATTAAAGACATTATTAACATATCAAGACTTTAACATCTCATGCGCTAGCTATGACTTACGGGTGTCTTTGCGAGAAGGGAATCAGTAGTGAGATTCTACGTAGCAGGTTCTCCAGCTGTCAATCATCCACACAATGATCAGTTCAACCATCAACACAATGATCAAGTCGATCAATGATCAACTCAATCATCCACACAATGATCAATGTCGATCAATGATCAACTCAATCATCCACACAATGATCAACTTGATCAATGATCAACTCAATCATCCACACAATGATCAAGTCGATCATCGAAACAATGATCAACTTAGCTATAAACACAATGATCAACTGAACACAATGAACAGTTCAATCAGTTAGCTAAAACAGGAATTGCTGTAATAAGCAAGAGGCCCATGGGAACATGTGGGAACTTGGTGAACTGCATCTAAGTAATTGGAGAGTTTTTCAGAATGGGGCCTTAATTGACCAAAATGAAATTTTCCTGATGCAGTTGGTAAAGTTCCCCCATGTACCCTTGGGCCTCTTGGTGATGTAGCGCGAGAGGCACAGCGACTTGACCTGATTCTCGCTGCCAGCCACGCCCAGCGCATTCCTTTGTTCTGCGCGATAGGGCGGCCTCTTGTGAGTCATGAAAATCATTATGATTGCAAAGAGATTCAAGGGAAATGAAAAATCATAAGGTACAAATCAAATGATATCAAGGATTGAGGAAAGGCTTTCGTGACGTCATTGACATCCACAATATTTAAGGATACGTCTAAGAGAGCATGTAAACCAATTTTTAGTACCATAGGACATGTATTGACTGTTTTTTATAAGCGTTCGAAATATTCATGAAACTTTTGTTGCCATTTGGACTGATACCACGATTTTTCGACCTTAGGCGTTAGGGAAAACCGTTGGTTGGATGGCCACACATGTCATTAGAAAAAGTTTGCAAATAGAATGAACTACATGATGGTGTAAAGTTTGTAACGATCCGACCATTATTAGCGGAGTTATTCGAGGGTACTAGATTTTCACTTATTCGATGACCTTGACCTTAGTTTTGGGTCAAGGTCAAAACAAAACCTCTCGGTTCTGGGCATCATTACCCCCTAACGATGGGTGAAGAAAAGATTGGAAAATTTAAAAGATTGCGACCTGTATCGCGGATCACAAAAAATGATATCTGATAGGCGCTCAACATATTCATGAAACTTTTTGCTATTTGGACCGATACCACTTTTTTAAAACCTTAGGCGCTTGGGAAAACCGTTGGTTGGATGGCCACATATGTCATTAGAAACAAAGTTTGCAATTTGAATGAGCTACACACGATGGTGTAAATTTTGTAACAATCCGACCATTATTAACGGAGTTATTCGAGGTACTAGTTTTTCACTTATTCGATGACCCTGACCTTAGTTTTGGGTCAAGGTCAAAACAAAACATCTCGGTTCTGCGCATCATTGACGCCTAACGATGGGTGAAAAATAAAATTGGGAAATTTCAAAAATTGCGACCTGTATCGCGAAACAAAAAAAGTGTTACAAACATCTGGACATACATACATACAAACCGGGGTGATCGCCATAACTTGGCGATCCGATATCGCCAAGTTAATAAATATGAATATGGAGAGAGTTGCTGACCTCAGCAGATACTGTGCTGGTTTTGTAGCTGTCATATTCTGGCATGGATGCTGGCTTGAAGTAATGAAACATGCACTGAGCATGCTCCCATGTCAAGGGTACCTGGTGAAGCAATAAGACATTAATACATGTCAGCCAAGGGTGGGGTGCAGGGAGGTATACATCGCATTCCGCGTTATGGGGCCATTGAATCAGCCACCTCTGACATCTATTCAACACTCCTGCATGATTTATTGAGCGTTCCGACAATATTGATTCAGCCAACCTGTGTGATTGATTCAGCCTACCTGTATGATGGACACAACCTATCCATGTATTTGATTCAGCCTACCTGTGTGTTTGATTCAGTCTACCTGTATGATTGATTCAGCCTACCTGTATGATTGATTCAGCCTACCTGTATGATGGACTACTTATCCATGTGTTTGATTCAGCCTACCTGTGTGTTTGATTCAGTCTACCTGTATGATTGATTCAGTCTACCTGTTTGATTGATTCAGTCTACCTGTATGATGGACACAACCTATCCATTTGTTTGATTCAGCCTACCTGTATGTTTGATTCAGTCTACCTGTTTGATTGATTCAGCCTACATGTATGATGGACACAACTTATCCATGTTTTTGATTCAGCCTACCTTTGTGATTGATCCGGTCTACCTGTATGATGGGAACAACCTATCCATGTGTTTGATTCATTCTACCTGTATGATGGATTCAGCCTACCTGTGTGATTGATTCATCCTACCTGTATGATGGACACAACCTATCCACGTTTTTGATTCAGTCTACCTGTGTGTTTGATTCAGCCTACCTGTATGATTGATTCAGCCTACCTGTGGGGCAGCATGATCCACCAGGTGTTTGAGTTTGGTTCGTCGGTTGGGATGGTTGTAGAGGCAGTAGAAGCACTGTTCTATCATGGTGGTGAGGTCGCCATGGAAGGGATGCTGGCCATCTCCTGTTGACCCCTGTTCCAGCAGCCTAAGCATCTCCCCCACAGCAAAGTGCAGCAAGAGCCCATTGGAGTGGGTGCACCATAACCGCCTGAAGCCGTCAAAAATGTGGACATGAGAAAACAATGGCCAATAGGCCCGGAAGCTCTGCTGCTTATGACAGACTTTAAATTAAATGTTTTTCAATAATAACTTGGGAGTCAAAGGTCAGGCAGTGCTGATGTTCTAAGTGCAGCAAGGGGTCAACATGAGAGGGGTACAATTTCAGACTGCAACCTACACTATTAGTAGATGTACAATCAAAACTGCATAGATACGGGATTTAGGTGAAATAGGATATTCTTTTGAGTTTTTCAATAATAGCTCAGAGGTCAAGGTCATTCAGGGTTGATGTTAAGTTTTTAAGTGGCCTTCAATATAAGAATGGTCCATTTGTTATTTGGGGCGGCTAGCTTTCCCATTAAGTTGAAATAGTAAAATGTATTTATTTAAAAAGTTTTTCAATAAATACTCAGGGATAAAAAGTCCTGTTGGGCTGATATCAAGTTTGTGAGTGACATTCAATATAACAATGGTCCATGTGTAATTTGGGGCCCCTAGCTTGCTTAATAAGAAAATGTGTCATCAAAAATAGGGTTAACATAATAAATGAGATTTAAAAAAAAATATCAATAATATCACAGGGGAAAAAGGGCACGCACCAGTTCTTTTTAGTTTTTAAGTGACCACCAATATAAAAGTGGTCCATGAGTAATTTGGGGCAGCTAGCTTGCTTAATAACAAAACGTGCCACCTAACGTTTACGAACGGATGGAAACTAGAGCAAAGGTATATGATAAGCTCTGCTGGAGAGCAAACAAACAAGGGCAAGTCAAGGTCAACAATAGAAAGAAGAAAATGACATCAACATATCAGACGAATAAGAGAATGACATTTTTAAAATCAAGTGATTTGAATTGTAGTTTGACCTGCCGAGGCAGTCGTGGGCAACTGAGAGGAGGAGGATGGCTGAAGGTAGGCATTCATCCATGTCATGACATCCCCCGCCCTCAAGACAGCGTAGCTTATTCTCCTCACTGGTAACAGACACAGCACACACCTCAACTCTACCAATACACTAGCTGCAGGGGGGAGACAATTGTAAGTCAACATATGAGGGAATTTCTAGGGCTTGGGAAGGGGTCTGACATACTGCTCGATGAGGTGGTAGAGTATGATCCAGGGGAAGACCGTGCCCACAGCCATCTCAGTGGCGCCCTCTGGCATGTCCATGGAGAAGTCAATGAGTCGTAGCAGGTTGTTGACAAGTCGCCCAAGGTGCTGCTGAGGTAATGAGTTGATGGCATCGGGCTTTTCAGACAAACACCTACCAGGTAGCAATCAACAAGTCAAAAATTAGGATTCTCAACAAACACAGAACATAATTGGTGACATATACAGGTATAAAGTCAGGATAAATGACATACAGGTCTCTAATTGATATAACAGACACAAAGGCAAAAGAGCCGTTTTTAAGGCTAATATGTGTCCATGAGACAGCTAGATACTATGAAATTTGGAAGCAGTGCCTCACTTGTGAAGACCCATGAAGAGCTGTATGATAGAGGAAGACCACTGCTCCTTGTCAGCACTGCTGGGGGTCACCAAGTACTGGGTGAATGCCTCATTGAATGATATCTCTCCCCACAGAAGGCAGCCCTGGTATACAGTGGTCATATGAGTAGAACAATGCACTCAAACACAAAGCAATGTGATTCAGATATGCAGCATGGCCCAAATCAATACAATCATGGGAAAACAGCAGTTTAAAGACAGCAATATGCAGATATATGTTCTCCTATCATCCTTAAAACATTTTTAAAAATAAAGTTGTTGATTATTGAAGGGAACCAACACAACAATGGGGCAAAAGTAGAAATGTAGCAAAAAAAGGAATAATATAGTATGTTAAACACTGATGACTCATTTATTTATTCCCAGTAATCCCTGCCCCCCAAACAGTATACAGAATGAATTGTATGACCTCTCACCTTGTAATCACTGACCCCCAGCAGAGCATCCTGCAGTAGTATCAACTGAGCATGCCTATCAGGAGCATCAGAAGTACTTCCTGCTTTAGTCTGCCTAGAGAATGTTGGGATGAGCGTGTCAATCACTGCCCGGTAGTCAGCCGTGTCATACAGGCGCTGTACCTCCTCTAGGGACTGGCACCTCATGAGGCACTCTACCTGTACCTCTACCTCACCTGTACAGGCATCAGACAGCTAATTAATTTACACCACCCAGTTCCAACCAATGCCCTAGCTGGTAAAATCTCCAAAGCCACTAATGTCCAATTACTGGAATTATTTCAATCCCCATGAGCAGACACCTGTTTGTGCCCCATGGTGACGACCTCACCTGTTGAGATGATATTATCTGTTTGACAGTTGACCAGATGTACCACCAGGGGTGTGTCTGTCTCGCTGAGGGACAAGAACTCTCTCACCTGAACCATACACACCATCCCATAATAATACTGGTACCAGTAACTGGTGGTAGCTGTATCATTTTCAGTAAAGTACATATCGTTATAGCTATTTGGTTAACAGTGAATTTCATAGCTGAATGATAGCATGCACAGATTAATGTTTGAAACAGAGCTACAAAGTTAAATGGGAAAAAAAACATCACTCGTAACAAATGAAAAAGACATAACAAGTACTAGATTAAATATACGCATCTATAATGAGGAGTAATGCCAAGAGGGTGTGGATGACGTACTCTGTGGAAGCATTCAGTGGCCAGCTCCTTCTTATTCTCCATCACGTGGAAGCGAGCCTTCATCCACGATACTACAACAGCAAACAACCAGAGGTAAGATACTCTCTCACACACTGGGATCCATCAGCACATTGCCTTAGTCTTGTACATGTGATTGTCCGTAGTATTGGTTGAAGCAATACAGCATTGACGGACTCAATAATCTGTCTTTGTCTTAACATTATACCAAGTGTTCCATCCTGATACCACTCTTTATCATCATAGAGCATGCTCTACCCTCCAAAAATCCATTGCCCTAGTCTTATAGCATGCAGTACCTCTAGCAGCAAACTGCAGCCAGTGTTCTCCTAACACATCCCTCCACATGGACAGTCCCAGGAGGTAGCCCATATCCTCATCAAAGTACGGTCCCGTTACATCAGGTCCCAACACAGCATTCACCACTGGGCTCCTGGCAACCGTAACCACATCAACATATCACTATGGTTACAAGATCAACAATACAAAAAAAGACCCAGGACATAGATAGTGTACACAATGAATGACATTATTTGTACAGATAACTAATGACAGACAATAACACAGATTTAACTGGCTGCAGGATGTTAATATCATCATAATATATGGTAATTGACCTGCGAGGTGAAGTGGATATGACACGCTGAGGAGAGAGTTTGTTGTGATTGTAGGTCCAGTGATCGAGACTCAATTCACACCAGACCAGGCACATGTGTACAGTAGCCCAGAGGTCATCCCCTCGCTCACTCTCGCTAGGTACACACACACGCAGGCAGCTACACTCACTAACTCATCAAATATATACTGCCTCGGTTACATAATAGTATCATCATTCAATCATTAATGAAAAATCAACAAAGGCACAGTGAACTGTATTACCCCAACCAACGTGTGTTAGGAAGCCAGGAGTCTCTACTCACCAGAGGTAGTTAGGGAGAATGATGTGTGTTCTGAGTCGATCATAACAGCGGATGTACAACCAACTCAATCCCGCCGGCCTGCAAATGGAAATCAGTTTGATGGCTAAATCAAGGATCTCATCAAGGCAAAGAATCCTTAAAAGTGAGTAATTCTGCAAAGACTTGCTAACCATTTAAAATGATCCCTCTGGGCAAGAGCGAACAGGTAACAGTGAAGAAGCTGTACCACTCCTGTGTTCTTCTCTCTGTCACAAAGCCATGCCACTACCTCTGACTCCTCCCCCTCACACAGATGAGTGACAGGTGGGCGGGGCTGAGAGGTGGAGGAGGCAACAGAGCTGCGAACCTGACTGGCATAGGCTGAGAGGTCCAGAGGCTCTAGGCGAAGGTCCTCATCCTCTTCACATTCCCTGGAGGGTACATCATCATTCAAAGACATTGTATCTTGGTATGTTTATATATATATATATATATATATATATATATATATATATATATATATATATATATATATATATATATATATATATATATATATATATATATATATATATATATATATGTGTGTGTGTGTGTGTGTGTGTGTGTGTGTGTGTGTTGTACTGCTTTTGTTATATCAGCGAGGAAAGGCTTTTAATCAAAACCCATTATTGAATATAGAAGCACTGACAGGAGTGTGGGAGGCAGGAACTTCCGCAGCATCTCCTGGTAGTTGACAGTTTCTTCTTTTCTTTGACATGCATTTCTCACCTATGAACAACAGAGCAAGAACCAAACCAATATACTAACCATTTCAAGTATGTCACTTTATCTTATCTATTAATTGTAACTCAGTCCGGTACCCGAGCAGATCTCCTCTTGTTCAAAAGATCTTGCTCTTGTTCAAGGAGAAGTCTTTTTCTCTTCTGTCCTCTTCGTTTAGGCCCTTGGGAGATGCCTAAATGACTGCTTCTTGATTCTTGTGTAATGATCCCCCCAACTATACTTGAGTCTTGTGAGGTGATCCCATCATCTGTCCTGGATTCTTGTGAGATGCCCCCTCCTTCAGTTGGATACTCATCAGAAATAATTCCTGCATCAACCTTGGAATCTTGTGAGACAGCCCCTGAATCTGTCCTGCACCCCTGAGAATTGCCACCATCCTCATTGTGGTCTTGTTGTGAGGTCATCTCAGCCATATCTGGTAAGAAAACAAGGTCTTAAATGCAACATTTAGAGTCAGAAAATGACATACAAGTTTAACACAGCTAAACTTCTTACCTGACAACTGAGATGCCTCCACAGCAGTAGTCCTATTTGGGGTCGAGGTCAGGTCATTTGCAGGCAAATTGATTTGGCTTGGGTTCAAAGTGGCTGATGGGAGTGCTAGGCCGACATCAGCATCCGACTGCACTCAGCTCTGTCATCCTCTGTTGTCATGGTTACAACTGGGATGGTGGTCTCATCAGCAGCTTTAAGGGTAGGTGAGGCATGTTGTGCAATAAGTGGAGTGCTTGTGACTGCTGGCTTGTCAATCTCCATTGGTTCAGAAAGAGCCGGGGATGCAGATCGATCTTGACCAGATGATAAATCCACCCTAGAACTGTAACTCTGAAATACCACATTATGAATTGGCCCTTAACAGACAATGACCTGTATGGTATGATTCTACAATTATTTGTGGCTTAGAAATCCACTAGATTCCCTAACATGAAGTGTTGCATCATGTTTACACAAGGCATTCATTGTTCAGTCAAACACAAAAAGCACCCTCTAATACCGACCACAGTGGGGTTGGAGGAGTTGTACTCAGTGCGATTCTCCACCTCTTTCTCCACGTAATCATACAGGGCTATTAGACTCTCTCCTAACTCCTGCCACCTGTTACATCACACCCACCATGAACAATAGGGTGTCAGTTAAAACATCCACATGTAAGATGAGATGATAAGCATCTCAATTACATATGGTAAAATAGCCACACGATTTGACCAAATCTTGGATAACATACGTTCTCACTTCATAATGCCCAAGGATTCCTCATAAATTGCCATGAAATGGTCCCAGACTATCGCTTAGTAATTTATAGAATTGATAAAGAGAGGGGTGAGGGAGACAGAGAGGGGAGGAGGGAAGGGGGAGAGGGAAAGAGTGACATACGTGCGACTTTTGAGGGGCCGTGGCAGGCTGATGACAGGGGGCGCTCCAACCTTACTCAGTGCCTGATGCCTCTTTCTCAGCTGCAATGCCTCAGTTATACACTGTAAATAACACAAACAGTTGAATTCCATGCACAAACTCCTTTAATGAGAGATGAATCTAATGATCAGAGCTAGCAAATGAAGTACCTGTTCTTTCTCTTCTTCATCTTTCTCATCTTTGTAAATCTGCTGATCACTGCATCACAAAACATCAATCACATCAATAGGGTATACCTGGTCACTGCAGGGCCTAATCAATGGCTTATCACATCAATAGGGTATACCTGGTCACTGCAAGGCCTAATAAATGGTTTATCACATCAATAGGGTACACCTGGTCACTGCAGGGCCTAATCAATGGCTTATCACATCAATAGGGTACACCTGGTCACTGCAGGGCCTAATCAATGGCTTATCACATCAATAGGGTACACCTGGTCACTGCAGGGCCTAATCAATGGCTCATCACATCAATAGGGTACACCTGGTCACTGCAGGGCCTAATCAATGGCTTATCAAGTCGAAATATAGTTAAAAATACAGTTTGAACAAGGGGCTCATAGGCCTGGAATTTATGCAGTTTTTGATATGATTTAAAATGGCCATTCAAGAGCCACATGGGTTTCACACGGATGTCTCTGTTAGGTGAGCACAATCTTATGGATAGTGTGCAGGTTAACAGGCACCTATTTGATCATCATGATCGGTGCTGTCAAACAATAAAATATAACGACAAACATAAATTCAATCACAATGTGCCGTTTCTTGGTGTTGGGGACACAATATCATAGATAATTTTTTCTAGTTCAGCATCTTGGAAACAGCCTTCAAACTTTGTGTTACAATAATATTCAAATGAGTAGTAATCGGGTTGAATAACTAAGCAGTTCCATTATTTACTGGCATTTACCCTCCTCCGAGTTCTGAATGCCTATAGTGTCTACCACATGCAATGCTAGGTTTATTCTTCATGTCCCATCAAAAGTATGCTACGGGGACTGAAAAATAATTTGGTCATGGATTATTTCCAAAAGTTGTGGGGAATAATTTTTTTTCACAGCCTAGTTTTCATGAATTTTGATGAAATGCACCTTTCAGGGCTACAGACCATGAACTTGGCCTATAGCCATTTCAATACAGAAACATATTGGTTACAGGTACAACACCAATAATCTGTTAATAGAATTACGATAATATTATAGAATGTCACTAAAGACCAACATAAAGTCGCTTAATGAGCTGTATGCTGTAAATAGTAACCACATATCCAGTAACACCCAAGCACCCACACAGAATCATCGCACAAGTACCAGTTTTTGAAGAGTTCCTGGGAAGCAAGTTGAAGCGAAGGTTGAGTGGAGAAGATTTTCTTGAGGAACGCGAGTCCTTTGATGAAGTCTGGGTCACGCTCCAGTGCCCTCGCAATGTAGCACAAACAAACTGATGCACACAACAAATGCAAAAACAGTAAGGCTGAAGACAACATTACATAAGAACTGAAAATGAGATATTGTCCATTTGATTGAGTACAAACTAAACATAAGGTGTGAATCCAACACAATATAAATGAGCCACAAAAACAAAAACCATAAAATAAGCTAGTAGCATGATTATCACTGGTTCAGCATTGCAGCTTGGCAATATTAAGTGCTTTCGCTATAGAGCTTGCATTAATGAAGCTCTGAGCTGTGGGGGGTACTTGTTGCAGTTTAGGTGGGCAACTCACCTTCGTAATTATTGAGAGCATAGAGTAGAGTGAGAACGTTGTCGAGGCAGGGCCAGTGGTAGGGATTACATTCTAGACCCTAACACACACATCATGCAATACTATCACCAATAGAGACACATATACAGGCACAGGCCCAAATTTTAAGGTATTCTAGTAACTCAAACCATCATGAGAGATGTCATTTCTGGCAGGAAATATATTAAACAAGGTTTCATATTCAACAGTGAGAGCAACTTTAGACACATTGTGACTGGTAAGATGGTATTCCCACCGCTTCAAACGCATGCCTAGCCAGGGAGAAGCGGTCTAACTTCATAGCCAGACAGCCCATCTTGTACCAGACAGACACATCAGTGGCATCCAGCATCACAGCCTAGACAATCAATAGAGTGAAGTCAGGATCAAATCCATACAGAGTTCACTGTAGTTTTGTTGATCAAATAAAGCATGATCATTGGGAAGTAATCCAATATTAAACACTCCACTACAACACCACTTCATAGTGTAGCATAATGACTGATACTGGAGTGAATCAGCTTAGCGTTAGAACATTTACCAGAGCCAGTAGCTACACCAACCTGGAGGTAGAATTCCAGAGCTTCACGCGGCGAGTTGTCTTGGAAGGCCAGGTTGGCAAGGTTCTTGTAGGTGGAGTACTTGAGGATGAGGGCAGGGGGCTTCACCTCATCGTCCTCGTCAGGGGCCTCTACCTGCCAGGTGAGACAATTGTCATTACAAGGTAAGTGGTTGATGGTCAAGGCTGATATAGTGGCATTGCAATGATTGTAATTAAGGTAGGATCCATCATGGTGATGGTAAAATGATAGTAATGATGATAACAATGACGATGATGTTTACAATACCATTCTGAATAAGTCTTTGGTTAAAACAAAATCACATCACATTAAAAGCTGCTGAGATAAGTTTCAGTCACTTTATCTTGAGATTATTAGCTCCAAACATCCTCACTGAAGCAGGTAATTTCAGACATTATTATCTACACACTGCAAATGCCAAACATCATGAAAACACCTACCTCTTGAATGAGAGGAAGTCCTAGCAGAGACTGCAGTTCATCCTGGGCTTGCGTGAACTGACCTAGTTTCTGCAGCTTTAGTGCGTTGTTGTACTTTACAAATGCTTCTGCTTCCTGCATCACATACGTACACTAGCTTGTACAGTCTGACACATCTCCATCCTTTTGATGTATAAGTAAGAACAAGTACTGAAGAGGTTGGAGGTGATGATATGCCTTCAGTAAAGAATGATGACAATTGTGATGCTTGGTCAGCCCCACTTAAGTCTCAACCCTTACTTGGCTCAAACCTGTTGCCCAGACTGGGCTTGAAAACCCATGCCACTGGGTCAAAGGTCAAAACATTAAACAATTGCGACACCACATAGGGTACACCCCTTTTATAGAGATTTCAGGCACTGCAATTCCACATGATCTTCCAAGTTACAAGTTATTTGTCAGGTTATCACATATATGAATACAATTTATAACACGTGGATTGGCAAAGTAGTTAACCACTATTCCATTGGGAACGGCTTGGAGGTAGTGGTTTGGTTGAGTGGGGTGGTGAGGTTGCAACTGGGGGCAAGAGAGAGCAATAATGGCTTCCAAGAAATAGGGTCATATAAAGCAGTTGGCATTGTAACAATTAAGGAGGTTGTATTTTAAATGCAAATGTCTGGCCTAACGACGCCCCATCTCACCTGAGCCTCTTTGGTTGCCACACGACCTCCCTCATCTTCCTGACACCCATCCTCATCACTGTCACTGCTTTCCCACGAGTTCAGGGCACAGATACGATTCTGTAACAGTATCACAAGTATAGACAACACAAGCTTGTCACAGTACCAGGTCAGTGGCAGACCTACAAACCATGTGATACACACCACATGGTTCTGCTTTATGGCAGGTCTATGTAATGGGAACATTTTTTTCTTCAAATATTCTACATTTCTTTGATGAACCAAGTTTATTTTTTTTCTCACCATGTTTGGACAGTTCAGCAAAAGCAGACGACATTCCTGTCAAATGACCATTAGCTATAATAATTGTGCTTCATTTCTGAAAGGAAACCGACAGAAGAATTGCGTAAAGCATGACAACATTAACATGTCTGATCATCAATGCTTGGAATTACTGAAGTGATGAAATTACAAACATCCACAGACTAGGAACATTGAATATTGATGGCCAAAGATTCAAGTTTATTTTTAAATGTAACCTGATTTTTTCATTAATCTGAGTGCTTTCAACCAAGGACCTGTTGAAACATGGTAGGTAATCTATGACTGTTGGTGTTTTATAATATGTTGAGCCCTCTTATAAAAATATAAAATCATAAATCATACCTGGTTATTAGTTGTATCCATTTTGCATGGGAACATGTTTGTGATGCTGGGCCCATAAATGATAAACCACAGATATGATATTGAAAATACAGGGGGTGGGGTGGAGTATCTATTTACTACCCCAAAAAAGAAGTTGATAATCCTATGAACAATCAATCGGGAGTGATCAAGTCTGGATCAGTGGTAGGGCCTACTATCAGCCGCTGTGCCTGCAGTAGTGACCTACCCCGTGCCATCCAAATGTGAAGTAATTCTCCATTAGATCTTTATCCATTTGAAATAGACATACCGTTATCTTTCCTTTCAACTCTATTGTAGCTCATCCTATTCTATGAAGCCACAGGAAAGCACTTGCACTTTACCACGCGTAAATATTGATGCAAAACAAATTCAAAACAAATTTCTAAGCCATGATTTTGTCTGCTCCGGGTCGAGATGACAACAAGGCTGATGATTTTTGGAAAATGCTTCCTTCACACGGTATCATGGAGCAGAAAAGTGCTCATATCAGAAAGATCATCCACGCACAAAATTTTATACTTGCATGTCAACCTGAAAATTTTTTCATTAATACTATCTACAGATGTCAAAATCTGTTCTGAAATAAAAAAATTAAATAGATTCTCTACTAGGTTAAGTAATGATACCCAGAAACTCATGTCCATTTGGTGACCCCAGCTATGTTTATGGCCTTCGTAAAATTGGATTGCTCATTTTTGACGGTACATGAATTTTAACGCAAATATGGCACACGGTAGACAATTACAATAGGCTTAAAACGTGTGGAGCTATAATATCAGAACATGGTATTTGTTTGCATCCGTAGTTATTTGCTCAGCTTGCTATTCATTTGAATATTTTTGAAATAAAGTTTGGAAGCTGTTTCAACGCGCCTTAATTGATAAATCATCAATGATTTGGTCTTTCCGATTACTTGTACGGATTATAAATGAGTCATTGTAGCAACTACACAAAAAGGGAAGTAAAATAAACTTTGCACAAAATCCCCGAAAAATTTATCTTTATGATACGTCCTATAGTATGAGGCTAGTAATAGGTGCAGGATTTTTTTTTCACGTCCACTACCAACAACGTCCTGCTTACAATCAATTCATTAAAGAAAAGCGTTGAAAAAGCTTTTGAGGTGAATATTTTGATGTATGTTGTAAAGATAAACAAGTTGTCATGTGTTCATCGATAATGCCACCACAAATGTAGTCCATGTCAGCTGAATACATCACTCGTGATTGTAGGAACAAATGGTTCACTACCATCAAAACATGTGATGAAACTAAATAACTCGCCGGTTTTATACCTTCAAGGTATTTGATTTGAATAGTAGATATGTGCTTTGCATTGGGATCGGAAATCGCAAGATGTCTACTCAGACGTCCTGTAGCTAGGCCAACTGACCAACGCCATGTAGCAGCAGCTCCCGTACTCGGTTCGCAACAGCTACCTGCAGCCAGTAGGGCTCGATCAGCAGATCAGTTACACCAGTTCACGTCGTTTCACCACTTTGAGTTAGGCATAAAATTAAGTCTCATACTCGAACAGTGCGTACACTACTAGTAGCTCTTCATAAAAAGCTTCATTAACATCTAGTAAATATCTTCGGGTTGGTTGTTGTGCTATTTATTATATAAACTGATAAATAACATGTAGAATGATACTGATCCTGCTGATAGTGATGGATTTCGTTCTCTGACATCGGGCGATAAACTGATAAAAACCACTCTGGCGATAATTAATGATTTTTCAATCTTCTAACGAAACATAATAGCATATACCCCAGAAAAAAGGCATATACCGATCGGAATCATTAAATTAATTTAGGTGAATATACCCACGAGACAACAAATAGACCTCACTTGCTAACTCAAACATATTTCAAACAACAGGAGACCGCCACTAAATGATATCGGTCGGTCATCACCCGCAAATATAATTATTCATGAGAATCGTTCACGGCGGAGGGCGTTGATGCGGCGCTTAGCCGATCTCCTGCGCATCGGCTTCTGCGCAGGCTGGGATTCGCTGTTATTATTTTTTTATTTCAGACACAACAACAAAGTATAACTTTATATGCGGTCCATAGCAAGTAGAAATCTAAACTTATATTTACACATATATACAAACATACATAGAAAGAAAAAAAGATGGCCTAGCATGAATTATTAGGTCACATCATTGAAGTGAACATAGAGTAATCTCATCCAGTGTGTTCTTATTCTTGATTTCCATTTGATATCAGATCTAAGAACTGATTGTACAATTGTGTTGGGTGATATATCAGCCCTTAGCATAAAACTGAAAATGAGATTTCTAATTATAGCATGGTAGCTGCGTACATTATTATAGGCAAACATTCCACTAGCACTACAGTGGCGAGGCAGTCTCAGCAACATCCTAAATGCATTATTATAAGCAGTATGTAATTTAGTGATAGCAGATTTTCTGTAGTTCCACCAGAGCTGACATGTATAAAAAGAAGAACTATAAGAGTGAAACAAAGCAATTTTTACTTTGTTTGAGCACATATGAAATTTACGCGCAAGCAAATTTCCTTGTGCATACAATTGACGGCACTGCCTATAAATGTCTTTGTCATCACGGAGATCATTACATATAAAATGACCCAAATACTTAACACTATCTACTTCAGCTATTATATCACCATTGATTGAGAAATTCGGAAATACCACTTTTTTAGTGAAAGAGTTGCGGCATATCAACACAGCACTCTTCTTGGAGTTGTATTTTATATCATGTTTGATACCATATGATTCACAGGATTTTAATAACTGCATTAGACCATTAGCTGATGGGCTAAATACAACCAGGTCATCTGCATACATCAGATGGTTTACAATTTGATCACCAGCAATACAACCCGTGGAACAGTTACTAAGATCATAACTCAGGTCATCCATGTAGACATTAAACAAATAAGGGGAGAGAATCCCTCCTTGCCGAACACCATTTGATACAGTTAATTTTGCTGATAGTGTTCCACCCCATCTTACATACATAGTTTGATTAGAGTACCAAAACATTAAAAGCCTAACTATATATACAGGAGCACCACGTTTTAACAGTTTTGAAAAAAGGACGGAGTGTTTGACTCTGTCAAATGCTTTAGATGCATCAAGAAAGCACGTAAACATACAATCATTCAACTTTCTATAGTTATCAATCAACTCTTTGAGTACATAGATACACATATCAGTACCAAGCTTGCGTTTAAAACCGAACTGATTACACTTAGTGGCGAGGGAATCAGATAATCTATCAAGAAGTATTCTCTCTACAACTTTAGACAGGATACTTGCCAAGGCAATGGGTCTATAATATGTTAGCATTGCGTCAATCATGTCTGCCATGGAGAGTGGCGCTTAGCTGTACAAAAACTCCTTCATATAATGTATATAATCGATCTATGCCTGCCGGCTACTACTATTTTAGTAGCCGGCAAACATTGTACTTAGGTATATGACGTATTCTCACCGAACCTGGACAATTATTACCGAATACCAAGGGGGAGTTTTTTTTTTGCATTTTGGTATACAAATGGGTCGTTACTTCTTGAAGACAGCTTCAGCAATGGGTCGGTTTTTTTTTTACAATGACCTGGTATACCAATAGTTACGTGTTTTTGGCAGCGAGGTATAGCAATGGGTATTTGTTTTGTGATGGGTATCTAAATGGATCTGTGTTTTATGATGCTCAACATTAGGTGTTTGCTCAAGTCCCCTGGGTCAATGGTGGCCAGCCCCAACAGTCAGCGTGGTTGCGTTGTTTGTTTCAAAGACAAGTTTAATGGCATGATAAGCAAAGAGAAAGGTCTGGTCCGTACATTCTCCTTCCACTGTTTCCTGCAATATTGTCTACCTCATGGGCCGGACGTCCTGGGGCGCTCGTTGATAGCCCGCGGGCCCGAGTCACAAATCTGTTTATTTAGTGGCCGCTATTTAATTAACTGCCTTGTCGTTACGAACCAGAGCATCGTTGGGACTGACCACGGAATCAGCAAGCTTAATAAACTAACTTTTTCATTCTGAATCGTTAGTTCGGTATATGGATGGGTCCCTTGTAGTTCCTCAAAGTGGTCTAGATATGATTTGGGATCATTAAATTTTGGTATATCAATATGTATTGGTGACCCTTTTAAGCTCCACTTGGTTCAAAAGAGCTAGTATATGCCTTTAGTCAGGTCTGAGCTCATACTTCGATCGAAGCGATTTCATTCGAATACAGTCATCTACTTCGATCTAAGTGCATGGCGTTGATGCAAGTAACACACTCGAAATTAAACAATGCACGGAAAACGAAGGACCACGCGCACGCGCGAATCAACTTCCTGTATCCAATTCGCGGTTCTTTTCCTGAGTTCTACAGTGCTAGTCATTGTCATTCGCTTGTATTGTTTGTGTTTAATTTTGAAGAATATTCCGCAGTACGGTAAGTCGCATGTAATGTTTTGATCAACGCATTGAATTACAATTTAGGGTTTGGCAAAGTTTCAGGTGTGATAAGTTAACAATAAAACCACAATTTGGGTTATTATATATGGCAGGCTGTATGACCGTGGGGGCTGGTTGGCAAACTCAAAGGACTAGTTATATGTTTCATTCACATAATCTTAAAAACATGTATTGTGAGTACCTTATATATTCACTATAATGAAAGTCGGGCATATATACCATTACAGTAGTTGAATTCGTCACTGTCAAGGGCTAAGTTGAGCCAGAAAATGTATTAATTTATCCTCGACTTATATTTGGCAGATTACTCGACATGGAGAAACAGGGTCCTCAAAGGCTAGACAGGCAAGAGGCTTTGATTCAAATAACTCACTACACTCATATATTCTGGAATTCACATTATAATCTAGATTTTAATAATGTTGATTATGCATGTATTCCTACAAATTATTAGATTACATCTCTGTATTTTTCTGCATGCTATGGGTTGTTGGCTGTAGTTAGTCATTGTAGGGTGAACTTTGGCATGTTGTACAAGAATCAGCAAGGTAAGTGAATGACTAATTGTTATTATTGAGTCTCTTGACCTAAGTTGGTGTTCTACACATTTAGAGTGAGATTTCTCTAAAGTTTAGGCTTACTTTTGATTAACGATTCACCATTTGCACCATGAAGTGCATTTTATACACCATCCATTTGTTAATTGAGTATTTAAGCCGGAATATTGACTTGTTAACCAAAAATGACTACTCATGCTATCTACAGGTATGCTTCATGGAAGCACCAAACTGGGCGCTGTGGATCAACGTACATAGAAGATGGCACCCAACGCTCCAAGACGCGAGTGTCCAGAAGAAACACACTTTTCAAGAAAGCCAACGAACTTGTTTCGACCACAGGAGGGAAAGTTATTGTTATAACAATGACTTCAAACGGAGATAAGCATGTCTTTGCCAGTGACAACTGAGACTGGGAGGCCTTGCAAACCACTGGATTAAAGCTGGACACAGAAATCCAGAGAATGGGATTTGTGGGGTCTCCTGGTGATCTGCAGCCGGTACCAGTTGCTAAGGTAACGACAAAGAGTGCTAAGAGAATGACTGTGCATTTCTGTACCGAAATTTCACAGTCATCCTCAACACCCCAGCTCCAAGACCATCTACCTCCCGCTCCACCACAGATGAGGTTGTGATTTCAATGGAACCGGGTTATCCAACCCCAACCAAAACATCCCCAGGAGATGGCAACTTTATAAAAACACTTACACACACATCTTCACAGATGCCACCTCCGATAAAGTCTCAAACGACTCCAATGCGGCCAGCAGCCAAGGGAGTCAAAGGCGTCACTAAACGGAAGGTTGTCGGGTCTGAGGGTCGACTGAGGAAATCATTACGAGCAACTCTTGATGATTTCAAGAAGACCCCTTACCCGACTGCCATAACTTCAGAGGAGCCTGCCACTCCCCTCGGTAGCTGCCACATTTCATGTAGAAGGTGTCGACTTTCGGGAATAAAAATACGTTTGAAACCGTACTTTTGATGAATACTTTGCATTTAAAACTTCGTGATGCTCCGATAGATTTGTATATCTAGCAGCGTTTAAGTGCTTGTCGATTGATAAATGAAACGTACGGGACGAATAAGAAATGCTAACTTATTCACATTTGTATGCACGTGTACAGTTCATTGTCAAACTTATCTGAAGCCTAAACTATGTATCATTATATACCGGCGGTAGCAAAACGTTCATAAATCACATATTGACAAACTATGACGTCAGTTTTGTACATTGACATCGTAATTTTAACGTACGAGGCCTTCTTTTTGGTGTAGATTGAATGAGACATTTGGTACCATGTTAATTACTTAGCAGAAGAGTGAACGACATGCACATTCAAATAAAAACTTTTAAAAGGTGGCCTCTATTAAAAAGTTTTGCATTTAAAGTGAATCATTCATAACTTACGGGACATAACGTTCGAGACTTGTGTGCCTAATTTCGCCGTTCGGGCACATTTCATTTGGGTTAAAATAGCCGTTAGTGTTCATTGCGTCATATGGATATCCCGAATATAAACAAAAGAAGTTTAGGCGCCATTTATACCAAAGTTCATGCGATGAAATAAATCGTGAAATCTTGCTTTAAGGTAAGCTTATAACTTCGCTTTAATCTTGGAATAATATTAATGTTTTAAAATCTATTTTTATTTGTTATTTCCACCTTATACGACTATGTTTTATACAGATCGTGCCATAACTTTAACAAGTGAATGCAAGCAAGGAACCGAGGGCCTCGTACGTTATGGCGAAATGTCCCGTGCGTTATCATTTGATATCATTGACTTGAGTGTCCTAGCAGAATCGTTTTATATGACATTACCATATTAACCAATGTTTGTTTATTCTCAAAAACATCGATTGCAGTGACTTTCAAATATTGACGGGGGTTTTACAAAGAAATGCATATATGTCCCGGATGATAAAACTACAAACAATACTTTTCGCCAAATTACACAGTTCGCGAACCAATACAAGGCTTTGAGACAGATGAAAGAGAGGCTACCACCAAACCAGATTGTGATTCAAATGGACTTTAGTGAAACGTATACCTGTAATACATTAAAAGAAATCCAATCAGCATACTGGAACAGCTGCATGATAACATTACATCCAACCGTTTTGTATT
>CM067358.1:50951813-50966813 GCA_034190875.2 Urechis unicinctus | reverse complement strand
ATTGGTCGTTGGAAGCATGCTAATGAAGCTCTTAAACGACCCCCGAAAGCATTACTAGGTACCATATGAATCCCGCAGTTATCGTTTCAATGAATTACCGCTTATTAGTATAAGAATGCTGGTTAGATTTTGTTTATAACAAATACTGTTTGACGTTTCAGATCGGCTGTCGGGATTAGCGAAACAGCCTCAAGACTCACAACAACATAAACCCCTTACAATTAGCTGGTTCATTTGACAAGTACAGGCAAGGATCGAGGATTGCAATGGATGTCGGGATGAAAGTGATTGACCCATCATTAAATAAGTGGTTACAGGAGCAAAAACGTCGAGTATCAGTATCTGAAGCTGCATGTGAGGCTCGTAATAAGAAGGATACTCCCTCCAGAAAGTACTACATACTGGTGGATGACAGAAACAAAATGTTATTCTGTTATGTATCACTCTACCGTACGCGCCCGGAGGACCCTTTCAGAGGACAAAAACACAATTCAACTTTCACCCAGTTTATCAGTTACGTCATGGGTTAAAATCCCAACGAGCATTATGATACCTACCAGCAATTATGCGAACCTTGCGCCTGCCATTATGATTTCATTGGTAAGCACGAGACTTTTAACCAAGATGCAGTCAATGTTATTCGGATCATTTTAAACAAAACAGCTACAGAAGCATATTCGTGGGTTCCTATGTTGAATGCAAACAAGGGCAAAAGATCGAGTTTAGTCACATATGAATTATTTGAAAGTGTTCCAAAAGCTCTGTTGGCAAAATTTGAGAAAAAATATTCTGATGATCTTAAAATGTTTGGTTACAAGCCCATAAATGCCAGAGTAATGACAGCGAATGTCTGATTTGACTGTGTAGATCCTCTCTAATTTTGTTGTTTGTTTGGATAAGAGTGAATAAAATACGATGCTCTGTCTACTGCATCGATGTATGTATGTATGTATGTATGTATGTATGTATGTATGTATGTATGTATGTATGTATGTATATATGCACCATATAAATATGCAAACATGCATATACATATATATAGAATATATATATATATATATATGTATATATATAGTACGTATATATATATATATATATATATATATATATATATATATATATATATATATATATACAAATATATATATATAAATATACATATATGCATTGATGATAGTATAGATTTAGGCGGATGTGTGAGTGCATTGACATTGGTATATATAAAGCGGATAGTGATGCATTGATGCACTTATATTGGTAAAGATAAAGCGAAAAGTGATGTATGGGTGTGTTGATGTTAGTGTAGATAAAACGATTTGAATAACGCACGGATGGATGGAAAGGTGCATGGGTGAATGAAATATAATAATCTAGAGAATCAAAGTATGGATGGCCAAATAGAAAGATAGATGGATGAATGAGTGGGTTGACTAACCATCAATGACGGGGTTGCCTCCAGAATACACCGACTGTCAATGAGGTGCAAGAGTAACATACGGATCACAAGGCGATACAAGGATCACAAGGTGTAAAAGGATGACATGGTAACTCTAGAATTTCGAGATAACACCGGACCACCAGTAAGTTCCAAATAACACTTGGATCAAAACGTACAACTGGAATTAAGATATAGACAGGACCTCAAGGTAACACTATGAACATCAGTATCACCAGGTGACACTACGATATCCAGGTGCATCAGGTGACACTAGAAACACCAGGAGCACCAGATGACACAATGGGCTCTAGGATCACTAGGTGACGGTAGGATCACCAGGTCACACTAGGATCATCAAGATCACCTAGTGAAACTATGACACAAAGATCACAAGGTGACACCAGGATAATTAGGTTCACTGTTTTAATGTGAGTATCAACTAAATGATACACATGATACTCCCGTCATAAATGTAGGGATGAACGCATCGCAAATTTTCCCGCAAAAGACGCCGTAAGTTGCCATTTGATGTGTATTCAATTAATTCGCAAAGATCAGTGGTCAAATATGATTTAAATTCAGTCAAACGTATCAAATAACATCCACAAATCTATTTATTTGCTTGAAGATTTCAGTTTTTATTAAAGATATGGCCCGTAAGATGTCCTTATATGTCTCCTTGGGTATGATTTCGTAATACAATATATATCTTTTTATTCTTATTATATATTTAAAGTTTACCCCAATATTCCATCAACTTTGATACTTTCTAAGCAACAGTGTACAGCAGGGTTTGGGAGTGGGACAATTCATTGGTGCATTGATATCACGGCACAAAAACAGTCATCGATATGCAGAAGACTAATGTATTGGTATAGTTAATGTCTTCGGCTCTATCATGGTGCAACCCAACAATAATTATTTGGTCAAGATGTCGTGTTGTGATCTGTGGTGTGGAGATGTACACGATGCGCACTTGATATAATCAAAGATCTTGTTATGATAAGGTACCCGACTCGGCAATTCGCCCGACAAATTTCGTGACACGTAAAGGCAACGCCCCCTACTTTAGTGGAAGCTACTCGACGCTAAGCAACCAACCAAATTCGTTATGACTTGCGCGTATCTGAGTATGTCTGACTGGAGGTCACAAATGGGGGTTTCTGAGCTGCAATTAACTGTTTGAATTGACGAAGGCCTTTCCAACCAGGAAGTGAGTGTTCTAGCATATATTTTTCGCTATATTGCCAGGAAATTATAACGTTGTGTGCTACATGCAGAAACAAAATTTCTGTAAACAATATTAACATAAAAATGACTCATACCAAGCAACAGTAATTAAGACGTGCATAAAAACGAATGCACAGTGAAATGCAGAAACTAATGATGAGTGCAGATGGTCCTAGTGTGTCTGCCAAAAGTGAATAAACCACGGACGACTACTCCTCTGCCAATCGCTAATTGTTTGATTGTGCCTTCGGGGACATATCGTCAGATGAGTGAAAAAAGGTCGATGGAAGTGAAATTGTCATTCAGATGAATTCATTGTTACTAAAAAGTGTAAAGCGACTTTTTAACCATAGTAAATGAGGCGCAGAAGTCGGCCATTCAGATAAGGTCACGCAGAGAACATGGTGGGCCAATGAGTTTCGATATATAATGTCATAAAATCATCATGGTTCTCAACACAGGTAGTTGTTTTGGTGATAACTTGAATTTATCCTTGCACTTTATCAAAGACACATTGTTTACACATGAAGCAATTATATATAAGCCATAAATGGATGTTCTTGAATCATGCGCAGTCGTTTCATGTAAGAAAGTACGCCATAGAGCATTAGTAATAATATATGTTTAGAAAATGATGCATCAAAATCAAATAAGTCCTTTCTTAGCTCTATAGTAGGAGAATTTGAGTAGCAAAATGTTGTCATGAAAATTGCGACATCGGCGTTGTATTACAGTTAATTAAAAATAAAAGCATATGTTCAACAATTCACGCCTTTTTCATTTACATCGGACATAATACATGACAGTTAACTGGGGTTTCGTTTTGTCAAAAGTACGTATGTATGTTTGTATGTATGTTTAGTTGTATGTATGTATGTATGTTTGTATGTTTGTATGCATGCATGCATGTGTATTTATATTATGTTTGTATATATATATATATATATATATATATATCTATATATATATATAGATATATATATATATATATATATATATATATATAGATAGATATATATATATATATCTCTAGATATAGATATATATATATATATATATATATATATATATCTATATATATATATATATATATATATCTCTATCTATATATATATATCTATATATATATATATATATATATATATCTCTCTCTCTCTCTCTCTATATATATATATCTCTCTCTATATATGTATATGTATATATATGTATATCCCCATATTCCCTCTCCCCCATTCACGGGTTATTCCGGCCACCCTACCCCTTTACTCTCCTTGACTTTACACTTATTCCAGTAAGTAACTCTGATGTTCTCAATTCACCTTATGTGCTGTAGCCGCATGGGTGGGTACATGTAGATCAACGCCACCTACACCATGTTGTTTAACACAGCGAATGGTGGTTCGTTGTCTTCGCCTTTTGTAGCATGCATAACGGGAGCAAGTTTTAAATGGCCGATCATATCAGTGATGCTTATTGTCTTTACCGATGTTTTATCTGATGTGTCTCTTGACCACTTCGCTTTTGTAAAATGTCCAATGGGCTGTGGGATATAAACACGGGAAGACAGAGATAGTTTTTAATGATTGTCGTGAAAAGCCACGGAACAAATAGGTCGTATTTTTCACTCCGATATCAAGCAAGTCGCCAATGGCAGGCTAGTCACATGCACACTTTTTCTAACGCTATGCTCTGTGTGGCGCTGTTACAGGTGTAAGTAAATATTGGAACAACTGCATTGATCATCGAGTAGGTTTACAGGTGGGTTGGTTAGTGGAAAGTTGCAGAGGTATTTGAATAGGTGGGTTAGTGGGAAGATGCTACGGTACATGGACGACTGGGTGTATGGGTTATTGGGTGGTGGGTAGATAAACACACGCGTGGGGATTGTTATGTAAGGGTGCATTGATATTTGTATAGATAAAGTTAACAGTGATGTATTGGTGCATTGATATTGGTATGGGTTTAAGCGAATTGTGATGTTTGGGTGAATTGATGTTAGTATAGATTCAAGCGGATAGTGATGTAATATTGGTCAGTGCTCTGTCTGTAGCATCGGTGGTATCAGTACTCTGTCTGTAGCATCAGTGGTGTGGTATCAGTCGTCTGTCTTTAGCATCGGTGGTATCAGTGCTACGTCTGTAGCATCAGTGGTGTGGTATCAGTGCTCTGTCTCTAGCATCGGTGGTATCAGTGCTCTGTCTGTAGCATCAGTGGTATCATTGCTCTGTCTGTAGCATCAGTGGTATCAGTGCTCTGTCTGTAGCATCAGTGGTACCATTGCTCTGTCTGTAGCATCAGTGGTATCAGTGCTATGTCTGTAGCATTCGATAATGTTCATTCGAAATGTTTCACCAATGGATGATTCATATTGTTGTGTTCCGAATGAACATTTTGACAACCCACCTACTCATCATCTTAACGTGCCCCTCTCAGTCACCAGTTTTGTTGAGTAGCCCCCCCCCCACAGTTGATCCAAATCATAAACCTAAGTTTCCCAGATACGCTAGTGACCAACGTGTCACCTGCCACCCTCTCCTCGTGAATACCCCAAACCCTATCGTCACACTTCTCGTCCAATCATACTAAAGCATGTCCGGTGAGGATTGCAATAGCGTACCTTATTCGTTAAGGTAATCATTAATTCATTTTAAAACCGGTTCTTCCCTGACCTCTGAGCTCAACACATCTCTTTGCATTTCTCTGAAGTAAAGTCATAAAGTTCAAGTGTCTTCTAAACCGACGCCCGGATTTCGAATCCTTTCTTCCTCATCGCAAGTACGTATTGTGAGAATCTCCACACGACACTTCACGATACGACAGATCATAATTGATTGTATTGGACGAGAGAAGATTGAGTGGGACTAGATCGGACGGTGTCCCTACGACTCGTAGATACGTCCGGAACACTTCTACTGCTTGGATTCCCTCATACAGACATTCGATCGCCTTCTCCTTTAAAGATTCAAAGTCGTCTCGATGCAAGTCATAACCAGCATCGGCAAACAGAATGGACTGCATCGTGCCCAGCAGACCACTGCAGAGGTTCAGCTGAGTGTAGATAAAGATGATTGAAGGACCCACACTGGAAGCGTATGCGCCACTTATTTTGTCCACATCTTCCATCAAAATCTAAGCTAAGGATACAGATTTTTCCTACATGCCAAACTATAGTTCTTGCCATCTGTTTTAGATACAAGGTAGCGTTTATTAACCCTCTTTCTATCTCCAAGCAGTCAGTCACAGCACACGTTCAGGTCTTGTGCATGTCTTTAATCTGTTCCAGTCGTTGAATACGAGGGGGCACAATATGAATCGCAGTTGACTTTAAGCACGTGCAAAATATGTTATAGTGTGTGTTTAGTATGTATCTTCCTTTTTGTTCATAAAAAATAATTGCTCACTTTGACAATATGTTTCTATAGTGTAGAGGCTGGCTTGAAAGCCCCGTCGGTTGCTGGCCTGGGGCAGGTGACAGTAGTGACCTCACCATATCGTTCATAATCCCGTCATGAGAGTAGTGCACGTACCATTTCCGGTATGTAGACTGATTACATTCAGTCAACCATTTCTTACTAGTAGTTAAATACAGAAAGCCACCTTTTCCGTCAGAAGACAGAAAATCTTAAATTTACTGCATGTGCAACTCAAGCTACGAAAGTAGTCATTTGTAAATGTACCTTTCAGTGGATACGATGGTGATTTGGTATTTCAGCTTGGCGGTTTTGTAAAATATCAACCTCCGATTTAATTGCTCTCATATGACTTCACAATACTAGCAATCGTTAAACGACACGTACATCTAGGTGTACACCGAAGGGTGCTGTACAAGTAACTCTGTGTGTGATGTTGTAGCCTCAGACAAACCTCGTCTGTTCCGCTCGAGCTACGTGGATGAGCTACATTCCTCGTGAATGATGTCAGCTAGAAGGTGTCGTGTCTAGCTCGCAGATGGCACAGCTGGAGAACCACTCATATAACTGTGCCTTACACAGTCTCAGCACCTCTACTATTCATACATTGCCCTGCTTAAACTCGATGTTTGGTGTTTCAGTTCCCATTTAAGTGCCATGTTTAGAATCTCAGTTCCTCTTCATAACCCATTTCATAGTTTAATTCTTCATGAAGCTCCGTGTGTGCAATGTTAGTTCCCCTTAAAGCTTAAAGCGCCATGTTCGTAGTTTCCATTGGGTTAACCTGTTTCAATCAAGGCATTGTTTGTAGTTTTAGTTACCCTTTCAGCTCCATATATGTAACTACAGCTACCCTTGAAGCCTAATGTTTATCATTTCAGTAACCCTTTAAGTGGCCCGTTTATAGATTCATGTCCCATTCGAGCAACTTATTTGTCAGTAACCAGCGTGTACAGAGTAGCAAGCTGTCATTTGAGCTCATCCTCTCACTTAGCTCCGGTCGAATGGTAATATGAATATATACCGTTCTGCTTCAACATTTTCGGCGCGTCCACGAAAACGCGTTTAGCTAAAGTGCTGCATAACGCATCAAGAAAATAACATATATCAAGAGCCTGTACCAAAAAAGTCCTAACGCTTCAAAAAACTTACCCCCACTCGACGCTATTCTTCAAGAAATGCCGTCGATATATCATTTCCAAAAAATCGCGACACGATGACCGCCATTTTGGAAACTATTGGGTCGCGTGATTTCCCGCGATTTCCCGTCGCCTCATCCGCATTGCCTAAGCATTAGTCGTCGATAAGTCACATCATTCAGATCATGCGCAATGCACGTGGTATTGAACTTGAAAACAAACATGATGCTGTGTTTCTGATTTTTTACAGCTTATAAATTGATCGAACTATAAGTAATTACCATGGATGGAATCCCCCACCGACAAGGGATAAAATTTTCCGTGAACATCATTGCATTCTAAAACTCCATCACTTGGGTATGTTTGGTGTTCGGTAGTTGTCTGAATCGATCTCAATTTTTTTTCATTGCGTCGTTTGCAGAGAAAGTAAGACGTCTACTAAGACGTCTTGTAGGGCAAATTACGCAAACATTGGGGAGCGATGATCAGTAATGGAAGCAGATACATATGACTGCATAAGATTAACACCAGTTTCTCGTTATATACAGCTGACAGTGGGTTGCAGTCGGAGTCAATTCAGCATCGGGACCCAATGACCGGAACACTAGGACGGAACGTGATCAGCAGGCGTCAAAGCCTGGTTTCCATTGCGATTTGTTTATGCTGAGTTTTTCTGGTTGCTACACAAATGACAAAAGTCACCGTATCACACGAAGACAATCACGTTGAATGCACATATATCGTCAATGTCAGTAAGAGTAGCGCCAATAGTAGACAGAGGCCCTAGGTCGTCGCCCTATTAACTGATATTTGCCATGCATTACAACCATCATTGCATCAGCAGGCGTAATAAATGTATCCAAGTTGATATGCCCTTTTCATAAAATTCAATTCATGACAGTAATGGATGAGTAAGCGTTTGGTATGTCACGGTTTTTTGGCGTCTGAGACGATATGCCACGGTTTCCCACTAGCAACCATTTTGAGTCATAATTCGCTAACAGCACTATTAGTGCGGGCCTTGCATGAATGCTTTAGTCTATGTGCACTTTCTATTAAGGTTGTTCCACAGGCGTTGTCTATCATTGGCTGCTATGTTCAATAGAAGTAGAGTTCTACATGGAAAGGCATAAGTTTATGCTGATCGAGGTCCCCCAACTCTGTCCCCGCATGCTATGTGGAGTGAGTCACAGCCGCATTTCAATTCATTATGTGTAAGAGTTGTATGCCATGGATCGTCGAATGTGATGTTTCGAACTTTTTCCGACATTCTGTGCATGAAGATAATAGACTTTATAGATGATCGATAACGATTATACCTGTAGTTGAGACCAGTATAGACACGCGCCATATAAACCTCGACACCTACCCCCCACACACCCTCACACACACACACCGACCTCACACACACACACACACACACACACACACACACACACACACACACACACACACACACACACACACACACACACACACACACACACACACACACACACACACACACACACACACACACACACACACACACACACACACGCACTGACACCTATGTTGAGTGCCAAATTGATAATAAACCTACCCTTCATCATAACGTACCCTCTCAGTCATCAGTTGATGGATTAACCCCCTACAGCTGATATAAATTATAAACCCCAGCTTCCAAGATCCACGAGTGACCTACATGTCACCTGCTACTTCCCCCCTTTCCTCATACATATCGTATAGGAAGCCCTTTTAATATCAGTTCCTCTCCAGGCCTCCGAGCTCAACATATCTCTCTCTTAAATTTAGACTAAGTAACATCTAAAATTCGAAAGTTGAAGTCAGCAAATGAAGTTCAAGTTTGTATAAACCCTACACCTGGAGTTCGAGTCTTCATTATCACAAGTGCGTATCGTGTGCATCTCACTTCCACAGATCACGATACACCTACCTCACCAAGGCTGACACCTACCCTACACACACTGACACCTACCTCACACGCATTGACACCTACGTCACACACATTGACACCTAACCCCCACACACTGACACCTACCTCACACACACTGACACACGCCTCACACACAAGGACACCTACCATCATACACTGACACCTACCTCACACACTGACACCAACCCCACACACACTAACATATGCCTCACACATACTGACGCCTACCTAACACACTGACACCTACCTCACATACACTGACACCTACCTCACACACACTGATACCTACCTCACACACTCTGACACCTAACTCACAAACATTCACACCTACCCCACACAAACTGAAACACGCCTCACACTGCTACAGTTTTGCGCTCCAGCTAGGTTGAAGAAGTTTGTCTACTTCTGATTACCCAGCGCACCTCTGGAACGTATTACGTGCCGCCACACTAGGTAAACACCACAAATGGCCATCAACATCACATTTGTTTGCCGTGAGTTGAGAAGCAGCAAGAGGTCAACATCATTATGAGGATAGGACGACGTCTGATTGGCTGGTCGCCTCTGATCAAGTCACAGTACTTCAAATGATCCACAATGCCTGCCTTTACAGTGCCATTTGTCATCATTTCATTAATAATGATCGCTTTCATCAGAAGTCTATATTGCAGCTCGGATGAATGTAGAAACGAAGCCAAATCACCTAGGATGCGTAGCATTTGTTGAAATCGACATTCATCGTAAACAACCAGTAAAATGACCTTGACAGTGATGATAAATATGTCATAGCAAGCCATTAGACAAATAATCGAAACAAGTATTTGCTGCCGCCAGGTTGGTGTCTCGCTGGAACTCGATGCTTCCGGGTCAATAATACCCAACTTGGTCATTAATTCAACAAGACGCAAATAGCAGGCGGGCGCTACAGGGGAATCATTGAAGCTTGCCGCAAGTCATCTCAACAAAGAGATTAATATTGGATATGGTTTTATTGAAATCGCTTTATAACCATATAAAGCGACAGGAATTTACAATTGTGGTCGATTACCAGTCGTGGAATGAGCGATATCATACAAAAACCGCGATTTTATTTGGTCAGGGCATCAGAAACAGCCTCTTTGGTATACAAGCGAATTTCATTAATTCATTAATTTGTTACTTGCTCTTAATCCCTTACCAACAATTTCTAATAGTGCCAGTTATCTACATTCAGCTGTATATTTCCAGTTAATCTACTCTCCTAATAAGCTATGTATATTCAAAGCAATATAGACACAAGGAAAATCATAATAAAATATGCATATATTTCAGACATTTATGAAAACTCGCTTTGAATATTCTTATCTCTGACCCCAATAAAACTTATAACTGGTCCCCGAAAAAATCCCATTGTTGCATTTCCTGTTTGTGCCACTCGGAAGCTCGAATAATTCAAAAACAGAACAAATGCACGTTTGTTTGGTTAGCTTGATTTTTATGTCGTTTCATTATAAAAGAGAAAACAAACATCGGTCAAAGAATGTAAATGCTGAACAATATAACTAATATATACTACACTGAATGATTAACATTCTTAACCATCCATTTCCTGAGGATCGGTATGTTATCGCTCACAATCAATTACGGTTCTAATCTCAACAGTACATCTTAACAACTATGATTATTAGCAGGAAACCGTAAAATACATTTAAATCAAGTAATTATCGTGCTTAAGCGTAAGACACAGGCCAGGGTGTACTTACAATATCACATGGCAGTTTCTGTTAAATTACATTGTATTGGTTAGAGAATATAAAGTTGATGTTCACTATGTTGTTCAGAAGCTGGTCCTATTGGTAACCTTAATCCAGCATATACCGCTCATTGTTCACTAGTTTATCATTCACATCGCTTTCAATATTCCAACAGATATTGCTATCAATATTTTGTCAGACAGCAGGTTTACAAAGAATGTTCTCAAATAATCAGGATACAGTCATTCTAACTACCCCACCCCCACCCAAAGAAAAATAAATTCTGATTACCTAAGACATATAAATATGAACATAAAAATACATTCAATCATTCTTTTTTCACCATCACAAGAGGTATTTAGTGTAGCAATTGGCAGAATGGATTTTCAATAATGACCAGGAAGATCCAACGACGAATTATTCTGAACTTACATGGCATTATCAGCTATATCGAAAGTCAGCTCGAACTGTAATTGCACTGCAAACTGTCAGGTAGTGGGTGGCCAATCCAACTTTGTTGCCCTTCTTCTGCATACATGTCACCAGTATTCCACAAACTGATGACAGTTTATGACATCTATGAGACTTACAAGGGAATGTCATAACATCGTATTCCTTCACATACTCAATATACTGATACTAGAGCGCGGTATTATGGATATCAGAATAGCCCATGCATCATTAATGTTCTCTAAATAGACGCTCAACAGAATATTACATACATAAAACCAACCTTCAAACATACCAAAGAATATTAAAAAAATGTAGCTAATGTATTTAACAACTGTTCATATTGGGATCCAACGGTCTAGTGAAATAGAAAACCACCCAAACGATCCTTCTAAAACGCGCACTTAAAACGAATTTCTATTTCACCAACTTGATTCACAAAAGATGGATAACATAATTGATGATCTTCAACCGTAATCAAGTACATAACTTTATGCAATATCCAGCTAAGATGTTTTAAATGGAAATTTAGAATCCACTAGCTTGAATTATAAATCAGTCAGGTATATTTGCAGTCCAGCTAAAAGTTTCCAAAGTCATAACGATATAATAAAAGTGGCGAAAAAACATGCAAGACTAATGATAGACCTATCTGACTATTACAATCCATATAAACATATTCGGACGAGTCATGAATCAGCATATAACTGATTACTTTGATGAATAAAATCTGCTTTTTATAGCTAATATGGGTTCCACTCACAGCATTCGACCACGTTTGTGGCGTTGGAGTTAGTAGATAAACTTATAATGCAAATGGATGACGCAAATCCCCCAATTAGTATTGTTTTACAAAAGGGATTCATTTGATCTCTTTAAAAGTAACCTAAGCACAAGGAGACAAAAAGCCTCCTTTGGCAATTCATCATCCGATTTACAGGCCACTTAGTAGAGGTTCACGGCTTCTAATGTTACATGACATCACTTAATGTGTATTTGCCAAACAATAAATCTTCTATTCTATTCCGCAAAACATTCCTTATTGTATATTAAACAAGGTACAAATTCATAGCGTATTAGCTCATATTTTAACAATTATGTAAATAAAGAAATTGAAAATTGACTATACTTAAGTACGTAAGTCTAATGAGTGGCTGCTGAGAGAGCGACAAATAATGGCTCTCCGTTGCCATAGATGGAAATATTCAATAATTGTACAATATATTTGTTGTATTTCTGGCAAATAAACTGATGTCCGTCACTCTGTCTGATATCAATACCCCGTATGTGCCCTTATTTTAGTATCGGTTCCCACTTCAGTACCTTTTCTGCAGTTGTTTTTTGTCCTGTTTGTGTGTAACTTCGTTTTTCGTCTCCCGTTGAAAGTTTCAGTTGCCATTAAAGAACACTGCTTCACTTTTAGCGCCATTTCGTAGTTTAAGCTCCATAAAAGTTGCTCCCCTTCAAGATCACTTTTTTCATGTACCATTTCAGTAGAGAACAGTGTTTGTTGATCTACAGCTAGTACAGAGACAATTTTCATTAAATGATGCAAGAAAACCAGTGTGTGAACACCTTTTTATGCAGTCGCTGATAACCAACAGTGAAGCCATATTCCTGGGTGAATGTTATCAAATGCTACTTTCATTATGTGACTCTCACAATTGTATGTCACAATGTATATCGTAGATCGAGCAAAAGTTTGAATGTCCGAACAATTCACCGCACCATATGCGACATGCGTTTATGGTAGAAGATTATGACACTGCTCTAACCGATTAATTGTATCAATTATGCAGAATAATCTTTATAATAAGAGGAAGAGGCAATGAGTACCATGAGTAGCCAAGCTGTCAATGTAGCTCAGCCTCTCATCTAGGCGTCGGCTGCTATCGGGGTCAGTTAAACAAACATTGGAGAGCAATGATCATTGGCCGTTCGTATATACGTGGAATGATGCTTTTGTAGGCGTAAACGTAGAAATATTCAAAGTTTATTGTGTTTTTAACGCACAAACTTTAATCTGAGCTAAAGCTTGACATTCACATTATTCGTAAGCGTCAGTTTATGCTTTATCACGTATCCACCAAAGTAATTACCACTAGCATATGAGTGTGCACAAAGAAAATGTTATCCCGCTGTAAATATACCTTACCCAAGAACATATATCATGGGTGGTGATCTTTGTTGTTATGTAGTGTCCGCAATTATGTCTACCGGAAATTACGTAAATGAATGGAAGCAAATCAGCAGATTCTATATTGACGGCCGAGATCGATGTTGCTGCGTTCTCATATATATAAATATATATATAAATATATATATATATATATAAATATATATATATATATATATATATATATATATATATATATATATATATATATATATATATATATATATATATATATATATATATATATATATATATATATATATATATATATATATATATATATGTATACATATGTATGTTCTATATTGAAAGCAAATGCAATCAAACGATATTATATCCAAGGCAGATAGGGGACTTGCCTTAATGCTCGCCACTCGTGAGATTAAATTTCATGGTACCTGTTGTCAAGGTTGCTGTTGATCCAAGTCCCATTGACTGCCGCTGAGGTGCATTATGATATTTGAATAATGACAAGAAGACTCGTCGATATCCTGCAGGTCGAAGCAGCTCGCCAAATAATATCGTAACCTTTTCGACTAATAATTCAACACAGCCGGGGAAATATCTGCAGTCATAAAACCAGTACCAACCGAAGGTCGCTATAGAGAACCTCGATGGGAAATAGCGCTTAAACAAAGTCAGATACCATCCCAGGCTATTTTGAAGAATGTCGAAATTGGTTTATGCTAGAGATCACTGTGAATGATGGTATCACCTGCTCCCTCACCTGCCAATATACAATGTGTGGAGTAAGCCTCACCCACCCTACGGTATTCATCTAACTATTTCCCCGGAAGTATTCATGAAGATTTGCAGCAGCAGCAACAGTATCGCCTGTCATACATAGCATCCTACCAAATATCGAACTGCGCATCTTGCGATGAGAGCGGAAAATATCCCTCGCAATCGAAAGCGCTTATAAGGTACAGATCAAGTGTAACCCACATCCGCGTTCCTCTGTCTCGGAATCAGGGCTGATTTCGTATATAGACAGTATCAGTGTGGATCAGGATGGCGCAGAGCAGTGAACAGTTTGACATAGAAAACACACCATGGCGCACGCTGTTGTTTGACTACACTCAGGCCACGACACTGCATGGATTGCGCTATACCACCATCCCTGCCTCGGGGATCCTACGCTGGTAAGTACTGCCATACTCTCATGTTACTGTTTATCAGGTACTCAATGATAATTGTCTATAACATAGTGATCATTCACAAGGTAGAGAAAAGTTTAAGGTCAAAATGCATGGCGTCAAATTTCTTAACTTGTATAGGAATGCTAAAGGGACCCCCTGTGTGTTGGAGCCAGTCTAGCCGTTTTCGCAACTTTTCGCTGCCATAACGCGGGGTCGGACGGGATTATAACGACTCGTAGTATAAGCGGAATTGCAATCAAGAGACGACCTGAGAGGCATTAACACGCTTGAACTGTTCACAGGTTGCTATGGGCCGTCACCATCTGCAACAGCAACAAGTACAGGTACT
>CM067358.1:50870273-50944289 GCA_034190875.2 Urechis unicinctus | reverse complement strand
ACCAACAGTAACAGCGGACTGAACAGTAACAGCGGACTATATATATAATAATAGTCTAAAGACAGACCGACTGATGCGACGTGTTGAGACCTTATCCCGAGACCATTAGAACCTTGTACTATTGGTATTCACGCGCTGGTTATGTCATGTGACTACTTGGTATTAGTCAACGGTCTTTTTGTATATATTGGAATGAAAAGTTGTGGGTTAGAATCCCAACTCAATCTAGTTTTCTTCTTTAGTTATGCAAACCGAATATGATCACAACATGTTGGTTAATTAATTTGGTTTATTTAGCGTATATAGTCTGGCCCTTCTAGACTGACGTGTAAAAATTTATCGCATTCACAACTAGCTATTTAACTTACAGTATATGTTCGTGCATCAAGAACATTCTTAAATTGCTTAGATAAGCATTAAGAGTTGCCCCTTTCACTTTGGGCTGTTAGTAGCTTTACACCAGGAGCGTACATTAAAAACTGTACACCCTCACTTTCTGTGTCGACATTGTACACGCAACCCGTGTAACAGTTATACAACTAGACAAAGAGATGACCACGTTCTTGTCGCTAGAAGCATAATAAATACCTTGATTCCTACGTCGATATCGCCGTTCATCGTGGCGTATTCATATTCCTCGATATTTAGAATAAGCCGAAGCCCGTAGTCAGCACCTGAAGTGATGAAATGGTTGATGTATCTTCTTTCTCGGGCTATAACACGTCTGACTCTACATAATCAAAAAGGGTTAATGCTTTGATATCAAAAGCAAACTACTGATATGTCTCTTCTTAAGTAGAAAGAATACCTGTACGAAATGTTGTCAGCGATTGCTCAACTCTGCTGTTAAAAGACAGACATTGTCCTGAATCATTTGTTTCAGACACAATCGGATCGCATTTGTCTAGTTGACCATCCCACCAGCAACTAATGAACACAGACCAACCTTCGATTTCATTATTTGCTTTGATCTCTTCAGCTTAGATGTGAACGGACACTATCTTAAGCAGAACCTTCATTTCTATGAACGGAAACATTACCAAAACATACGTCACATATCCTCTCTATCGTGACAATTTGCTCATATAGAAAAAGAACATTTGTGTCTTACAGCATAACCATATCCAGGCGATGTCCCAATGTTCTAGTGAGATCACCCATCAAGATACCTAAGAGTAAGAGAGTAAAGAGGTTGTACAATCTTTATAGCGTCAGTGTAAACTGTTACTTTCCATCATAGCATAGTCACATATCGACCACATGTAGTTTGTTCATCTATTTAAACATGATTCTGGGTTCAATTGATCGTAAATTTGACCTTTCGATGCTCGGCATCACATTCTGATCAGAAAAAATAAATAAACTGTAGAATTATGTTTGAAACAAAGGTGACCAAATATGGTGTATATTTTTCCCTGGCAGAATAAACTGACCACAGTAGTCAATGCTGCAGTACTGCATGATGAAGGGTTCTACAAAACATGACGGCGCTGTGTCTCCCACCAATTTACGGCAACTACAACCTCCGCTGCGAGAAACATCGTAGGGAAACATCAAAGCCAGCATTGCTATTGGTTGAGGCAATTGATGCCATCCAAGGCACTGCTGCTCTGTTTTGGACACGCTGATACTCCCTGTGTAGTCATTCCCAGTGCGCTTGGCCATGCACGATTTCTCTGGTGACGTCACATAATCAAAGATGACACATTCAACTTATTATATTCGCATTATGATGAGCATAATGATAAATTGTTGGCAAAATATTAATTCAAACACAAACGCTGCTGTTTGGTTAGCCCATATTTACTTGGTGTCAAAACTAATGTTCATCCTACCCATAATAGCGTCACAATCGTTGAGCGTAATGTCATCTAGCACCATGCCATTGGACTGTAGCATCCCTCTAGTACCCTGTATCTGTAGTCCAGAGAGTAATCTGACAGCATCACAGTTCCACGTGCCATCGTACTGAGCTCTGTTTAAAGTTTGGAGCAGCTTTGTGGCTACCTTTTCCTCATCAATTGGTGATACAGTAATTGTTGAAGTTTGGTCTTCACCCAGAAAGCTGTAGAAGAATGTTAGACATTTGCCGGCTGTTCCCTGTAACCTGTGTAGAGACCGGCTTGGAAGCCACGCCGGATGCTGGCCAGGGGCAGGTGGCGGTAGTGACCTCGCCCTGTCGTGTACAATCATGTCACAATATTAGTACAACAAGCCTTGGCATATAGATTAACTCCATTTAGATTACTGCAGTAAGTAAACAATTTTATCTAGAAGAACGCTCGTGTCATTTTGTTTGCTAAATCTACAACTCAAGCCAACGAGTTGCCATTCATACGTTCTGCTGATTGTACTACATTTGCAGTTTTTAAATACAATTTTTAAATACACCAAACGTCAGAGACACTCATATGCTCTGACGCAACATTAAGTCTGGTAGAAGATGAGAAGAAAACTCACATCGAACTATGACCCAAATAAGTCGTTGACAATTGAGCAGTTTCATCGTGTATTTAATGGTTCTGAGGATCTGTCTTTACTGGGGCCGAAAGATCGTTTGGCCCAACTTGGTCAGGTACATTCGAGGAACGCGAACAAAATGGATGCTGCCATATGTTGGTGTCATATGTTTGCACAATATAACTAGCCAGTAAATTGCACCTCTCGAAGTTTGCTAAGAATACTTTGACTATGTATGTAAGCTGTGTACCTGATGCGAGCGTATTGTCCGCGTTCATGTTGCCGGAGCTCGCTTCAATCCACCTGCCACTCCTCTTGAGACGCCTCGTCGTTCTGCAATGGACATCTGTCTGCCGTGTCGGATTCGTGATCACAGTCTAAGAAGGCCGTTTCTAATTGTTTAATGACAAATACTATGAAATAAATAGATCTTTGAAACATGCGTGCTATCTATGTGAACAAGTAATTGGATGGGTGTTGAGGTAGCACCAGACGAGCCTCACCGGCACACCGTCGTCTCCGGAAGAACTCTGCTGCCTCACCCGTCTCGCCCAGGCTACATTGGTGAGCTGTATTCCCCGTGAATGACGTCAGCAAACAGGTCCCGTTGTTTGGATCGTAGATGACACTGCTGCAGGACAGCCCATACACCTGCGTGCACAGCGCCTTGCACACCTGACGAGTTGTCTCAGCGATGGCGAGCACGAGGGGATCCACGTAGTTGGTAGCGCTTGGGAATGAATTTCCATGTGACGATACTGTCGGGTAGCCACACACTTTCAGGTGGAGAGCAAATGTTTCATTGCAGACAACTCCAGACAATACTGGCGACAAGTACAGATCGACCTCAATTGCTGGAATTCAACGATAGATCACTCAAAATGATGTGAGATGCATCAAAATGATCTCACATTCATCAAAATGACAGCAAAATATTTGCTTTATTCACTTACTACCATGACTTAGGTCTTGTGCATGCACCATCAAATCGTATAATCATTCCTTGTGGATGGCGCTCATCCTGACACACACATTAAGCATTGTAAATCTGCATTTTGTTTTTAGTACAGATAGGTAGGCTTAGCAATGGTGCATCCATATTCCGCCATCCTTTTACGTAATGGACCTTGACTAAATGGGCAGCATTGTGAGAGTTTACAGTCCAGTAGGAAAAAGGATTCATGCCGAGTGTCAAATGGAACGTATTTGGCGTTGTCTTATGATAACAAGTTAACTTGCCCTGGCCCGTTCAGCTAGGAACGTCCATTTTGGGTTCATCACAAGCCCCGGCCCACCCCTCCCCTCTGTGTGGGGTTCTGTACTCCACCAATCGGCTTATTGGTCCACGGACGAGAACATAAGTCCAAGATTAACACTGGCTCTACTTTTCAAAAGGGTGGGAAATGTGGTGACGGGCGACAACTCTATTACTTTTATTTTGTCGCTGTTGTCTGAAAGGGGGCTATGCTAGTTGTGGTGTCAAGACACGGTGATCTATTACAGCTGGTAATAATTAGTTGTGTGCATTATTATAGACAGGTTTTTTATACTCTCTTGTGAATAAATTTTGCCATTCCCACACCATATTCATTATGTATTACATGTCATAGCTCCGGATTGTTTCAAGCAAAAGTCATCAGAGTCAACGAGGGTGCTGTCAGTCAAGCCTGATTATGCATAATATTCATTTAAGGAGTCTTAAAGTAGAATCGGTTACCACTTCAAACAAATAAATTTGCAAATTGACAAATTTAATTACTGTGAATAATGAACCATGCTGAAATTTGTAATTAAATGGCAACATCACTAATCTACTGACTCATCTTACAGTGTCTGTCGATCAACTTCATGCCATAAGGAGATCAAATGATTGGTTTATTACTCTAGACATTATGGTAGATTGAGTTAACTGTCACAATTGCTTGTGGACATTATGTTTTCTATCAGGGAGCTATTTGTATGCATGTAAAACAATGAGTCCCTAAGAGACGCATTGGGTTGCTACCGAAAGACGATGCGAATTCAAAGACACTTTAACCGCTGTTAGTGCGTCAACACGCGAGTAACTTTGGAGTAAGTGAGGCTGTTAAAATCAATTTTGCGCATACCTGGTTCAAATTATGATTGTACGTTGCCGGGCTACAAAATCAAATGTTATCTAATTACAAGACGACAATCACACGAAATGCACTTCTATCGCCTATTCGTAACATTACCACAAGTCCTAGGTAGAATGGTTAGGTAGATGCTCTATTGATATATATTCGCAGAATATAATAACAGTTGACGTATCCAGGGGCACAATAAATTCACCAACAGTGATATCAATTATTCATAGAATTCAATTGATGTGGGCAATAGACGAGTTAGCGATGGACACAATATACATGGGTTTCCCGCCTGGCCGCCGATATGATACACAATTCGATCACAGCAGTTACTTGTTCAGACCGGGCCTTGCATGAAATACCACGGCCTTTATTGGTATATCCACGCTCTGTTACGTCTACTGCGCTGTGCTCAATAGAAGCAATGTTTTATGCAGAGAAGTATGACTTAGCATAGACGTTATGCGTCACGTTTATATTTACATACTAACGCAACAAGTCAGCTCAAGTCTATGCGCACGCCTGAGTTTTTGCATACAGTTTATCATTGTCACATTACTTCATCTGCCATAAAATGACCGCTTGCATGAGTTGGGGCGCCGAGAAGAGAAGAAGATCATTCATAACCAACAGTAACAGCGGACTGATGTCATTGGTAACATCAACAGTGAGGAGCTTTGCTTCAAAAAGTAACTATGTGTTGAAGTTTATGTCAATGACATGTCGCCTAAGAAACTGGGCAAACCGGAAATGACGCAAGCAAATGCCAACAAAAATTGTTGGCTGATACGGTGCCACTTAATACCACAATGACGGCTGAGCTTGGTGTTGTTGTGTTGACAGTTTCGCCTTTGCATTCAATATGCTGAAGCTGTCTGCTTCTGTTACCTGTCCCAATGGGTAAAAGACCGGTTGATGATCGGCCACGAGTGACTAACTGCTATATAATAATACAGCATGCACAATAAATGAACTGACTGACTTGTCTAATGTGATGCTGCTTATTTTGTCTGGCATTACGCTCACAAAGATATATGACACCGTTTCAACTAGCTTTTAGTTGAGACGATCATAAGCACCCACCTCAAATACACTGACATTCGCCTCGCTCAAAGACACGCGCCAGATGCACTTTGAAACGCACATCA
The DNA here is from genome assembly GCA_034190875.2 of Urechis unicinctus. Lineage (NCBI taxonomy): Eukaryota > Metazoa > Annelida > Polychaeta > Xenopneusta > Urechidae > Urechis > Urechis unicinctus. Next base: position 50,938,573 of record CM067358.1, on the reverse strand, counting down.
CATAATACCCGCGAAATGTGCCTAAAAAAACACACTAACATACGCCACACGCACAGACATGCCTATCGCACTCTAACAAGTGTTGCCCTACAGCTCGGAGGCATTAGCGAGGTCCTAAGGATCGGTCTGCTGTTACAACCAAGAATGAGTGAGGTGGTTAGGATACGTTAACTTCTACAATCAAGGATGAGCGAGGTCATTAGGATAGGTCTACTTCTACAATCAAGGATGAGCGAGGTCATTAGGATAGGTCTACTTCTACAACCAAGGTTGGGGATTGGTTACTTCTCGTATATGTAAGCAACGCCACATTTAGAGACTCTCAAAACACCACTGCCATTGTAATCCCTACATTTGGGAAGCAGCCAGCGATCAACGAAGTTATGATGATAGGACGTCTTCTGATTGGCTGGCTGTAGTTTTATGTGCGTCTGTATTGTTCAGGTCCGAATATATAAAAATGACCATATGACTTGAACACAATAATTTGGGGGAAGCCATATATCATACCATCACAGCGCCCTAATTGTCGTATCTTTTATTCATGATTATCGCTTACACCCGAATATAATATTGGAGTAGGGATGAATGCGAAACCCAAGCCCGAAGTACCCAGGATCCGTGGCATTTGTTGAAATGCTAATATTCACCATAAACATCAAGTTTATTTGTCTGGATGGAAAGGATTAATTTTTCATAGAAAACCATTAGACATGCGATTGTATTCTTCTTTTGTCGCACCGACACTATGTTTACCCCCAAATAGAGCACTACTTTAACCTAGAATAGGCGTGGCTTTCATTGAAACTGCAACCGCCATTGTTGAGGGACCCCAGATGACGCCGTGTGAATCAGAAACGATAAAAGTATGTGTGACAGATCTATGTCACTGACTATTGTCTGATACATCATCCAAATCAACTTCTCCTTCCCAATCAATACCTCGTAAAGACTTCGCATTTTAGTTTCCTTGATCGATATTCGTGCTTAGCTATGAAATGGCGTCCACAGTCCATAACCTTAACCATAAAACGCCCCCCCCCCCCCCCCCCTGTGGTGGTTGCCTCTTTCGCAATTTCCAGTTGGAAATCAAGACAAAAAGATAGTGCCGCCACTTCGCCTGTGTCAAGTGAGGCGCCTTGGGTTCTTTCCTTTTGTAACCATTGATTTTGCAAATTGATTTAACAAGATTTGGTATGCGATAAGGAAGACATATTGTTCATTTTCATGGCAGTAATATAGTAGAATTAGAGTACCTGTACTTGTTGCTGTTGCAGATGGTGACGGCAGGGAAGACCAAAGAGTCATTGTAGCTCACCTCGACGTTGATGGTTTTAGGGCGCGACTCCAGAAAAAAACGTAACTTACTGACCATGAGGTAGGTGAATAAGCCGAATGATGCCATTAGGACCATGGCCCATAGCAACCTGTGAACAGTTCAAGCGTGTTAATGCCTCTCAGGTCGTCTCTTGATTGCAATTCCCCTTATACTACGAGTCGTTATAATCCCGTCCGACCCCGCGTTATGGCAGCGAAAAGTTGCGAAAACGGCTAGACTGGCTCCAACAACAGGGGGTCCCTTTAGCATTCCTATACAAGTTAAGAAATTTGACGCCATGCATTTTGACCTTAAACTTTTCTCTACCTTGTGAATGATCACTATGTTATAGACAATTATCATTGAGGACCTGATAAACAGTAACATGAGAGTATGACAGTACTTACCAGCGTAGGATCCCCGAGGCAGGGATGGTGGTATAGCGCAATCCATGGAGTGTCGTGGCCTGAGTGTAGTCAAACAACAGCGTGCGCCATGGTGTGTTTTCTATGTCAAACTGTTCACTGCTCTGCGCCATCCTGATCCACACTGATACTGTCTATATACGAAATCAGCCCTGATTCCGAGACAGAGGAACGCGGAAGTGGGTTACACTTGATCTGTACCTTATAAGTGCTTTCGATTGCGAGGGATATTTTCCGCTCTCATCGCAAGATGCGCAGTTCGATATTTGGTAGGATGCTATGTATGACAGGCGATACTGTTGCTGCTGCTGCAAATCTTCATGAATACTTCCGGGGAAATAGTTAGATGAATACCGTCAGGACAGGCTTTCCAACACATTGCTATATTTAGTGCGCAGGTGAACCATCATTCACGTGATCTCTAGCATAAACCAATTTCGACATTTTCAAAATAGGGGAGTAAGTGAGCCAAGTCACGGCTGTTTGGTCCTGGTTTTAAATCAATTTTTACGATATACTACTTCGACCTCCAAGTCGTCTTGTCATTATGATTGTACGTTGCCGGGCTACAAAATCAAATGTTATCTAATTGACAAGACGACAATCACACGAAATGCACTTCTATCGCCTATTCGTAACATTACCACAAGTCGTAGGTAGAATGGTTAGGTAGTTGCTCTATTGATATATATTCGCAGAATAAAATAACAGTTGACGTATCCAGGGGCACAATAAATTCACCAACAGTGATATCAATTATTCATAGAATTCAATTGATGTGGGCAATAGACGAGTTAGCGATGGACACAATATACATGGGTTTCCCGCCTGGCCGCCGATATGATACACAATTCGATCACAGCAGTTATTTGTTCAGACCGGGCCTTGCATGAAATACCACGGCCTTTATTGGTATATCCACGCTCTGTTACGTCTACTGCGCGGTGCTCAATAGAAGCAATGTTTTATGCAGAGAAGTATGACTTAGCATAGACGTTATGCGTCACGTTTATATTTACATACTAACGCAACAAGTCAGCTCAAGTCTATGCGCACGCCTGAGTTTTTGCATACAGTTTATCATTGTCACATTACTTCATCTGCCATAAAATGACCGCTTGCATGAGTTGGGGCGCCGAGAAGAGAAGAAGATCATTCATAACCAACAGTAACAGCGGACTGATGTCATTGGTAACATCAACAGTGAGGAGCTTTGCTTCAAAAAGTAACTATGTGTTGAAGTTTATGTCAATGACATGTCGCCTAAGAAACTGGGCCACCCGGAAATGACGCAAGCAAATGCCAACAAAAATTGTTGGCTGATACGGTGCCACTTAATACCACAATGACGGCTGAGCTTGGTGTTGTTGTGTTGACAGTTTCGCCTTTGCATTCAATATGCTGAAGCTGTCTGCTTCTGTTACCCGTCCCAATGGGTAAAAGACCGGTTGATGATCGGCCACGAGTGACTAGCTGCTATATAATAATACAGCATGCACAATAAATGAACTGACTGACTTGTCTAATGTGATGCTGCTTATTTTGTCTGGCATTACGCTCACAAAGATATATGACACCGTTTCAACTAGCTTTTAGTTGAGAGACGATCATAAGCACCCACCTCAAATACACTGACATTCGCCTCGCTCAAAGACACGCGCCAGATGCACTTTGAAACGCACATCACATAATACCCGCGAAATGTGCCTAAAAAAACACACTAACATACGCCACACGCACAGACATGCCTATCGCACTCTAACAAGTGTTACCCTACAGCTGGGAGGCATTAGCGAGGTCCTAAGGATCGGTCTGCTGTTACAACCAAGAATGAGTGAGGTGGTTAGGATACGTTAACTTCTACAATCAAGGATGAGCGAGGTCATTAGGATAGGTCTACTTCTACAATCAAGGATGAGCGAGGTCATTAGGATAGGTCTACTTCTACAACCAAGGTTGGGGATTGGTTACTTCTCGTATATGTAAGCAACGCACACATTAGAGACTCTCAAAACACCACTGCCATTGTACTTGTCTGTGACAAGATTAATCTCTACATTTGGGAAGCAGCCAGCGATCAACGAAGTTATGATGATAGGACGTCTTCTGATTGGCTGGCTGTGCGTCTGTATTGTTCAGGTCCGAATATATAAAAATGACCATATGACACAATAACTTGGGGGAAACCATACATCATACCATCACAGCGCCCTAATTTTCGTATATTTTATTAATGATTATCGCTTACACCCGAATAGTAGGGATGAATGCGAACACCAAGCCCGAAGTACCCAGGATCCGTGGCATTTGTTGAAATGCTAATATTCACCATAAACATCAAGTTTATTTGTCTGGATGGAAAGGATTAATTTTTCATAGAAAACCATTAGACATGCGATTGTATCCTGCTTTTGTCGCACCGACACTATGTTTACCCCCAAATAGAGCACTACTTTAACCTAGAATAGGCGTGGCTTTCATTGAAACTGCAACCGCCATTGTTGAGGGACCCCAGATGACGCCGTGTGAATCAGAAACGATAAAAGTATGTGTGACAGGTCTATGTCACTGACTATTGTCTGATACATCATCCAAATCAACTTCTCCTTCCCAATCAATACCTCGTAAAGACTTCGCATTTTAGTTTCCTTGATCGATATTCGTGCTTAGCTATGAAATGGCGTCCACAGTCCATAACCTTAACCATAAAACGCCCCCCCCCCTGTGGTTGCCTCTTTCGCAATTTCCAGTTGGAAATCAAGACAAAAAGATAGTGCCGCCACTTCGCCTGTGTCAAGTGAGGCGCCTTGGGTTCTTTCCTTTTGTAACCATTGATTTTGCAAATTGATTTAACAAGATTTGGTATGCGATAAGGAAGACATATTGTTCATTTTCATGGCAGTAATATAGTAGAATTAGAGTACCTGTACTTGTTGCTGTTGCAGATGGTGACGGCAGGGAAGACCAAAGAGTCATTGTAGCTCACCTCGACGTTGATGGTTTTAGGGCGCGACTCCAGAAAACGTAACTTACTGACCATGAGGTAGGTGAATAAGCCGAATGATGCCATTAGGACCATGGCCCATAGCAACCTGTGAACAGTTCAAGCGTGTTAATGCCTCTCAGGTCGTCTCTTGATTGCAATTCCGCTTATACTACGAGTCGTTATAATCCCGTCCGACCCCGCGTTATGGCAGCGAAAAGTTGCGAAAACGGCTAGACTGGCTCCAACAACAGGGGGTCCCTTTAGCATTCCTATACAAGTTAAGAAATTTGACGCCATGCATTTTGACCTTAAACTTTTCTCTACCTTGTGAATGATCACTATGTTATAGACAATTATCATTGAGGACCTGATAAACAGTAACATGAGAGTATGGCAGTACTTACCAGCGTAGGATCCCCGAGGCAGGGATGGTGGTATAGCGCAATCCATGCAGTGTCGTGGCCTGAGTGTAGTCAAACAACAGCGTGCGCCATGGTGTGTTTTCTATGTCAAACTGTTCACTGCTCTGCGCCATCCTGATCCACACTGATACTGTCTATATACGAAATCAGCCCTGATTCCGAGACAGAGGAACGCGGATGTGGGTTACACTTGATCTGTACCTTATAAGCGCTTTCGATTGCGAGGGATATTTTCCGCTCTCATCGCAAGATGCGCAGTTCGATATTTGGTAGGATGCTATGTATGACAGGCGATACTGTTGCTGCTGCTGCAAATCTTCATGAATACTTCCGGGGAAATAGTTAGATGAATACCGTAGGGTGGGTGAGCGCAGGTTATACCATCATTCACAGTGATCTCTAGCATAAACCAATTTCGACATTCTTCAAAATAGCCTGGGATGGTATCTGACTTTGTTTAAGCGCTATTTCCCATCGAGGTTCTCTATAGCGACCTTCGTTTGGTCCTGGTTTTATGACTGCAGATATTTCCCCGGCTGTGTTGAATTATTAGTCGAAAAGGTTACGATATTATTTGGCGAGCGGCTTCGACCTGCAGGAGTCTTCTTGTCATTATTCAAATATCATAATGCACCTCAGCGGCAGTGAATGGGACTTGGATCAACAGCAACCTTGACAACTGGTACCATGAAATTTAATCTCACGAGTGGCGAGCATTAAGGCAAGTCCCCTATCTGCCTTGGATATCGTAATTGCATTTGCTTTGATTGCATTTGCTTTCAATATAGTACATACATATATATATATATATATATATATATATATATATATATATATATATATATATATATATATGAGAACGCAGCAACATCGATCTCGGCCGTCAATATAGAATCTGCTGATTTGCTTCCATTCATTTACGTAATTTCCGGTAGACATAATTGCGGACACTACATAACAACAAAGATCACCACCCATGATATCAGTTCTTGGGTAAGGTATATTTACAGCGGGATAACATTTTCTTTGTGCACACTCATATGCTAGTGGTAATTACTTTGGTGGATACGTGATAAAGCATAAACTGACGCTTACGAATAATGTGAATGTCAAGCTTTAGCTCAGATTACAGTTTGTGCGTTAAAAACACAATAAACTTTGAATATTTCTACGTTTACGCCTACAAAAGCATCATTCCACGTGTATACGAACGGCCAATGACCGCTATCGTTGCAGCCCTTAGAAAGGTGTATTGGTTTTACAGTAAAGCATCTATTTACAATAAAAATGACCAGTATGAGAAGCCAAAACAAATGGCCGCTGTTTGCGAGTAATGTTTCACCATTGTCAGCTCGGCCAATACTAGTGGCGGGAAGCAATAGCATACCATGTCATAGATGGTCTGTCAGACGCTGGTCTATCAGTGTCATGAATTGACTTTTATAATTTATATCGGTTTCGGTTCATTTATTCAGATCAACATTTGTTGGCTTGTGTTGCGCTGTGTTGAGGCTGTCATTAATATTTGATCTACAGGTGTTTCCTGAGGCACAGAAGCTTGTGGATGATTTAGTTGCCACGGACCCTTCATACCGAACAAACTCAAATCGTGTCAGAAGAACATACGAACATCGAGTTCCGAGTAATTCCTGCCAGAAAGAGACAATTTGCAGACGTCTATCGGTCATAGGCAAACAGATGTGGCCATATCGGATGACAAAGAAGTCACTGAAGTGTATGAAGAATTGCAGGAATGATTAGAACTAATAAGGATCTAGTGTTCTAAAGGCATCAACGAATGCCGGTGGCTTTCATGCAAGACCGAACAAATAGCGCTGGTAGCTGAATGTGAATCGAATTGTCTGTCTATCAATTATTTGTAGTGGGTAACCGTAGCATGTCGTGTCCCACTCAAATTGGTCCATTACTGCAATGGATTGAGTTGTTAAGATAATGGGTAGCAATGTTGGCGAACTGATTACGCCCGCCGCTGCATCAATTGTTGTTGGTTTTTAAGGTCGTGGTACTCTATCTATCTCTATTGCAACCCACTCTAAGCTGCATATAACAAGAAATTGATCCTGTTGAATCCAAGTCATACAATCATCTGAATCCCCTATTATAACTGATCATGGCTCTCCAATGTTTGTTTAACTGACCCCGATAGCAGCCGACGCCTAGATGAGAGGCTGAGCTACATTGACAGCTTGGCTACTCATGGTACTCATTGCCTCTTCCTCTTATTATAAAGATTATTCTGCATAATTGATACAATTAATCGGTTAGAGCAGTGTCATAATCTTCTACCATAAACGCATGTCGCATATGGTGCGGTGAATTGTTCGGACATTCAAACTTTTGCCAGATCTTCGATATACATTGTGACATACAATTGTGAGAGTCACATAATGAAAGTAGCATTTGATAACATTCACCCAGGAATATTGCTTCACTGTTGGTTATCAGCGACTGCATAAAAAAGGTGTTCGCACACTGGTTTTCTTGCGTCATTTAATGAAAATTGTCTCTGTACTAGCTGTAGATCAACAAACACTATTCTCTACTGAAATGGTACATGAAAAAAGTGATCTTGAAGGGGAGCAACTTTTATGAAGCTTAAACTACGAAATGGCGCTAAAAGTGAAGCAGTGTTCTTCAATGGCAACTGAAACTTTGAACGGGAGACGAAAAACGAAGTTACACACAAACAGGACAAAAAACAACTGCAGAAAAGGTACTGAAGTGGGAACCGATACTAAAATAAGGGCACATACGGGGTATTGATATCAGACAGAGTGACGGACATCAGTTTATTTGCCAGAAATACAACAAATATATTGTACAATTATTGAATATTTCCATCTATGGCAACGGAGAGCCATTATTTGTCGCTCTCTCAGCAGCCACTCATTAGACTTACGTACTTAAGTAAAGTCAATTTTCAATTTCTTTATTTAGATAATTGTTAAAATATGAGCTAATACGCTATGAATTTGTACCTTGTTTAATATACAATAAGGAATGTTTTGCGGAATAGAATAGAAGATTTATTGTTTGGCAAATACATATTAAGTGATGTCATGTAACATTAGAAGCCGTGAACCTCTACTAAGTGGCCTGTAAATCGGATGATGAATTGCCAAAGGAGGCTTTTTGTCTCCTTGTGCTTAGGTTACTTTTAAAGAGATCAAATGAATCCCTTTTGTAAAACAATACTAATTGGGGGATTTGCGTCATCCATTTGCATTATAAGTTTATCTACTAACTCCAACGCCACAAACGTGGTCGAATGCTGTGAGTGGAACCCATATTAGCTATAAAAAGCAGATTTTATTCATCAAAGTAATCAGTTATATGCTGATTCATGACTCGTCCGAATATGTTTATATGGATTGTAATAGTCAGATAGGTCTATCATTAGTCTTGCATGTTTTTTCGCCACTTTTATTATATCGTTATGACTTTGGAAACTTTTAGCTGGACTGCAAATATACCTGACTGATTTATAATTCAAGCTAGTGGATTCTAAATTTCCATTTAAAACATCTTAGCTGGATATTGAATAAAAGTTATGTACTTGATTACGGTTGAAGATCATCAATTATGTTATCCATCTTTTGTGAATCAAGTTGGTGAAATAGAAATTCGTTTTAAGTGCGCGTTTTAGAAGGATCATTTTGTTGGTTTTCTATTTCACTAGACCGTTGGATCCCAATATGAACAGTTGTTAAATACATTAGCTACATTTTTTTAATATTCTTTGGTATGTTTGAAGGTTGGTTTTATGTATGTAATATTCTGTTGAGCGTCTATTTAGAGAACATTAATGATGCATGGGCTATTCTGATATCCATAATACCACGCTCTAGTATCAGTATATTGAGTAGGTGAAGGAATACGATGTTATGACATTCCCTTGTAAGTCTTATAGTTGTCATAAAACTGTCATCAGTTTGTGGAATACTGGTGACATGTATGCAGAAGAAGGGTAACAAAGTTGGATTGGCCACCCACTACCTGACAGTCTGCAGTGCAATTACAGTTCGAGCTGACTTTCGATATAGCTGATAATGCCATGTAAGTACAGAATAATTCGTCGTTGGATCTTCCTGGTCATTATTGAAAATCCATTCTGCCAATTGCTACACTAAATACCTCTTGTGATGGTGAAAAAAGAATGATTGAATGTAATTTTATGTTCATATTTATATGTCTTAGATAATCAGAATTTATTTTTCTTTGGGTGGGGGTGGGGGGGTAGTTAGAATGACTGTATCCTGATTATTTGAGAACATACTTTGTAAACCTGCTGTCTGACAAATATTGATAGCAATATCTGTTGGAATATTGAAAGCGATGTGAATGATAAACTAGTGAACAATGAGCGGTATATGCTGGATTAAGGTTACCAATAGGACCAACTTCTGAACAACATAGTGAACATCAACTTTATATTCTCTAACCAAAACAATGTAATTTAACAGAAACCGCCATGTGATATTGTAAGTACACCCTGGCCTGTGTCTTACGCTTAAGCACGATAATTACTTGATTTAAATGTATTTCATGGTTTCCTGCTAATAATCATAGTTGTTAAGATGTACTGTTGAGATTAGAACCGTAATTGATTGTGAGCGATAACACAACATACCGATCCTCAGGAAATGGATGGTTAAGAATGTTAATCATTCAGTGTAGTATATATTAGTTATATTGTTCAGCATTTACATTCTTTGACCGATGTTTGTAATGAAACGACATAAAAATCAAGCTAACCAAACAAACGTGCATTTGTTCTGTTTTTGAATTATTCGAGCTTCCGAGTGGCACAAACAGGAAATGCAACAATGGGATTTTTTCGGGGACCAGTTATAAGTTTTATTGGGGTCAGAGATAAGAATATTCAAAGCGAGTTTTCATAAATGTCTGAAATATATGCATATTTTATTATGATTTTCCTTGTGTCTATATTGCTTTGAATATACATAGCTTATTAGGAGAGTCGATTAACTGGAAATATACAGCTGAATGTAGATAACTGGCACTATTAGAAATTGTTGGTAAGGGATTAAGAGCAAGTAACAAATTAATGAATTAATGAAATTCGCTTGTATACCAAAGAGGCTGTTTCTGATGCCCTGACCAAATAAAATCGCGGTTTTTGTATGATATCGCTCATTCCACGACTGGTAATCGACCACAATTGTAAATTCCCGTCGCTTTATATGGTTATAAAGCGATTTCAATAAAACCATATCCAATATAAACCTCTTTGTTGAGATGACTTGCGGCAAGATAATGCCTCTTTCTCTATGTATCGTCACCAGCCGTGAAACTATTCATGTCCGCTAAGCACCAAGCTTCAATGATTCCCCTGTAGCGCCCACCTGCTATTTGCGTCTTGTTGAATTAATGACCAAGTTGGGCATTATTGACCCGGAAGCATCGAGTTCCAGCGAGACACCAACCTGGCGGCAGCAAATACTTGTTTCGATTATTTGTCTAATGGCTTGCTATGACATATTTATCATCACTGTCAAGGTCAATTTACTGGTTGTTTACGATGAATGTCGATTTCAACAAATGCTACGGATCCTAGGTGATATGGCTTCGTTTCTACATTCATCCGAGCTGCAATATAACCTTCTGATGAAAGCGATCATTATTTTATGAAATGATGACAAATGGCACTGTAAAGGCAGGCATTGTGGATCATTTGAAGTACTGTGACTTGATCAGAGGCGACCAGCCAATCAGACGTCGTCCTATCCTCATAATGATGTTGACCTCTTGCTGCTTCTCAACTCAAGGCAAACAAATGTGATGTTGATAGCCATTTGTGGTGTTTACCTTGTTTGGCGGCACGTAATACGTTCCAGAGGTGCGCTGGGTAATCAGAAGTAGACAAACTCCTACAACCTAGCTGGAGCCCAAAACTGTAGCAGTGTGAGGCGTGTTTCAGTTTGTGTGGGGTAGGTGTGAATGTTTGTGAGTTAGGTGTCAGAGTGTGTGAGGTAGGTGTCAGTGTGTGTGAGGTAGGTGTCAGTGTATGTGAGGTAGGTGTCAGTGTGTTAGGTAGGCGTCAGTATGTGTGAGGCATATGTTAGTGTGTGTGGGGTTGGTGTCAGTGTGTGAGGTAGGTGTCAGTGTATGATGGTAGGTGTCCTTGTGTGTGAGGCGTGTGTCAGTGTGTGTGAGGTAGGTGTCAGTGTGTGGGGGTTAGGTGTCAATGTGTGTGACGTAGGTGTCAATGCGTGTGAGGTAGGTGTCAGTGTGTGTAGGGTAGGTGTCAGCCTTGGTGAGGTAGGTGTATCGTGATCTGTGGAAGTGAGATGCACACGATACGCACTTGTGATAATGAAGACTCGAACTCCAGGTGTAGGGTTTATACAAACTTGAACTTCATTTGCTGACTTCAACTTTCGAATTTTAGATGTTACTTAGTCTAAATTTAAGAGAGAGATATGTTGAGCTCGGAGGCCTGGAGAGGAACTGATATTAAAAGGGCTTCCTATACGATATGTATGAGGAGAGGGGGGAAGTAGCAGGTGACATGTAGGTCACTCGTGGATCTTGGAAGCTGGGGTTTATAATTTATATCAGCTGTAGGGGGTTAATCCATCAACTGATGACTGAGAGGGTACGTTATGATGAAGGGTAGGTTTATTATCAATTTGGCACTCAACATAGGTGTCAGTGCGTGTGTGTGTGTGTGTGTGTGTGTGTGTGTGTGTGTGTGTGTGTGTGTGTGTGTGTGTGTGTGTGTGTGTGTGTGTGTGTGTGTGTGTGTGTGTGTGTGTGTGAGGTATGTGTCAGTGTGTGTGAGGCGTGTTTCAGGGTGTGTGGGGTAGGTGTCGAGGTTTATATGGCGCGTGTCTATACTGGTCTCAACTACAGGTATAATCGTTATCGATCATCTATAAAGTCTATTATCTTCATGCACAGAATGTCGGAAAAAGTTCGAAACATCACATTCGACGATCCATGGCATACAACTCTTACACATTATGAATTGAAATGCGGCTGTGACTCACTCCACATAGCATGCGGGGACAGACTTGGGGGACCTCGATCAGCATACACTTATGCCTTTCCATGTAGAACTCTACTTCTATTGAACATAGCAGCCAATGATAGACAACGCCTGTGGAACAACCTTAATAGAAAGTGCATATAGACTAAAGGCATTCATGCAAGGCCCGCACTAATAGTGCTGTTAGCGAATTATGACTCTAAATGGTTGCTAGTGGGAAACCGTGGCATATCGTCTCAGACGCCAAAAACCGTGACATACCAAACGCTTACTCATCCATTACTGTCATGAATTGAATTTTATGAAAAGGGCATATCAACTTGGATACATTTATTACGCCTGCTGATGCAATGATGGTTGTAATGAATGGCAAATATCAGTTAATAGGGCGACGACCTAGGGCCTCTGTCTACTATTGGCGCTACTCTTACTGACATTGACGATATATGTGCATTCAACGTGATTGTCTTCGTGTGATACGGTGACTTTTGTCATTTGTGTAGCAACCAGTCAGCATAAACAAATCGCAATGGAAACCAGGCTTTGACGTGCTGATCACGTTCCGTCCTAGTGTTCCGGTCATTGGGTCCCGATGCTGAATTGACTCCGACTGCAACCCACTGTCAGCTGTATATAACAGAAAAAATCTTATGCAGTAATATGTATCTGCTTCCATTACTGATCATCGCCCCCCAATATTTGCGTAATTTGCCCTACAAGACGTCTTAGTAGACGTCTTACTTTCTCTGCAAACGACGCAAATGAAAAAAAATTGAGATCGATTCAGACAACTACCGAACACCAAACATACCCAAGTGATGGAGTTTTAGAATGCAATTCCACGGACAATTTTATCCCTTGTCGGTGGGGGATTCCATCCATGGTAATTACTTATAGTTCGATCAATTTAGAAGCTGTAAAAAATCAGAAACACAGCACCATGTTTGTTTTCAAGTTCAATACCACGTGCATTGCGCATGATCTGAATGATGTGACTTATCGACGACTAATGCTTAGGCAATGCGGATGAGGCGACGGGAAATCGCGGGAAATCACGCGACCCAATATTTTCCAAAAATGGCGGTCATCGTATCGCGATTTTTTGGAAATGATATATCGACGGCATTTCTTGAAGAATAGCGTCGAGTGGGGGTAAGTTTTTTTAAGCGTTAGGACTTTTTTTGTACAGGCTCTTGATATATGTTATTTTCTTGATGCGTTATGCAGCACTTTAGCTAAACGCGTTTTCGTGGACGCGCCGAAAATGTTGAAGCAGAACGGTATATATTCATATTACCATTCGACCGGAGCTAAGTGAGAGGATGAGCTCAAATGACAGCTTGCTACTCTGTACACGCTGGTTACTGACAAATAAGTTGCTCGAATGGGACATGAATCTATAAACGGGCCACTTAAAGGGTTACTGAAATGATAAACATTAAGCTTCAAGGGTAGCTGTAGTTACATATATGGAGCTGAAAGGGTAACTAAAACTACAAACAATGCCTTGATTGAAACAGGTTAACCCAATGGAAACTACGAACATGGCGCTTTAAGCTTTAAGGGGAACTAACATTGCACACACGGAGCTTCATGAAGAATTAAACTATGAAATGGGTTATGAAGAGGAACTGAGATTCTAAACATGGCACTTAAATGGGAACTGAAACACCAAACATCGAGTTTAAGCAGGGCAATGTATGAATAGTAGAGGTGCTGAGACTGTGTAAGGCACAGTTATATGAGTGGTTCTCAGCTGTGTGCCATCTGCGAGCTAGACACGACACCTTCTAGCTGACATCATTCACGAGGAATGTAGCTCATCCACGTAGCTCGAGCGGAACAGACGAGGTTTGTCTGAGGCTACAACATCACACACAGAGTTACTTGTACAGCACCCTTCGGTGTACACCTAGATGTACGTGTCGTTTAACGATTGCTAGTATTGTGAAGTCATATGAGAGCAATTAAATCGGAGGTTGATATTTTACAAAACCGCCAAGCTGAAATACCAAATCACCATCGTATCCACTGAAAGGTACATTTACAAATGACTACTTTCGTAGCTTGAGTTGCACATGCAGTAAATTTAAGATTTTCTGTCTTCTGGCGGAAAAGGTGGCTTTCTGTATTTAACTACTAGTAAGAAATGGTTGACTGAATGTAATCAGTCTACATACCGGAAATGGTACGTGCACTACTCTCATGACGGGATTATGAACGATATGGTGAGGTCACTACTGTCACCTGCCCCAGGCCAGCAACCGACGGGGCTTTCAAGCCAGCCTCTACACTATAGAAACATATTGTCAAAGTGAGCAATTATTTTTTATGAACAAAAAGGAAGATACATACTGAACACACACTATAACATATTTTGCACGTGCTTAAAGTCAACTGCGATTCATATTGTGCCCCCTCGTATTCAACGACTGGAACAGATTAAAGACATGCACAAGACCTGAACGTGTGCTGTGACTGACTGCTTGGAGATAGAAAGAGGATTAATAAACGCTACCTTGTATCTAAAACAGATGGCAAGAACTATAGTTTGGCATGTAGGAAAAATCTGTATCCTTAGCTTAGATTTTAATGGAAGATGTGGACAATATAAGTGGCGCATACGCTTCCAGTGTGGGTCCTTCAATCCCGGGGGGGGGGGGCACTTGGCCTTATTCTGGATAGGGGTGTGCCGCGGGACCTCGAAAACCCGTACCCGTCGTACAAGGTCAAAATGGCCAAAAAGCATACCCAGTCGTACAAGGTATTATGCGAATGTATAACCCGTTGCACAGATTGAAGCTGAAAAACATACCCCGTCGTACAAGAATGAGGCCCAAAAACCCGTCGTACAAGTCGAGAGGCCCAAAAAACATACCCCGTCGCGCGGCACATATATACTACCTCTATACACTTAAGTGCCCCCCCCCCCCCCCGGGTTGCAAACCCCTCCTACCGTATTGTCAAGTCCTGTTCAGTCAGTGTGTGCTTAGTGTTCTGATCACGACCCAAAGTTAATGCTTATATGCCATGTTTTGTGTGTGTCCGGATGGGCGCTATGCATCGGACGAAGTACGTTCAGGATCCAATTCCTTTCTGACGTAGAATCATACAATAATGGTGCCATGGTATTGACACGATGAATGTGGGATTAAATTGAGGCTCCTCGCAAAACTTGGTGCATTCTATGATCGAAACCAACAATTTAAATTGATCAAAGTGTGTTGTATGCACTGCGTTGAAGCTGCCATGAATCATTGGCTCTTCACTTGTGTGTGGCTACCCGGTAATTCCTCGCATCGAAGCTCGTTCCCAAGCGCTACTAACTTTCACATACGCAGCAACCATTTTCAATTGTTTCAGTTGGTACATGCACACAAACGAGGAAGATTAGGTATACTGGGACAGCACGTTGGCGTCAGGTACGTAATCTGTATGCATTGTCATAGTTGTCACATCACACGCCGAGTGGTGCCATTGCCTTCGTTGGACAGCGGACCAAGCGTGTTGTTTAGCGATCTTAAACTGATTTTTGCTGTCTTCTAACGGCGTAGGTGGCCTCCTTGATTTAGCTTCTAGTAAGGAATGGTTAACTGAAGGAAGTATTCTGAATACAGTCAATCTGCATAACGTCAATGATACTTTCACTGCTCTAGTTGCACGATTATGAATGATGTGGTGAGGTCACTATTGACACTTGCACCTGACCAACAGTGTTTGGGCTTCCAGGCCAGTCTGCACACAGGTTGCATAGACATAACTTCTAAAGCTATTTTGGTAAAGACCCCAAATCAACAATTACTGTAATATCCATTGATACGTTGGCCACCAAACTGCTCCAAAGTCTCTACAGAGCCAGATACGATGGCCTGTGGAGCTGCCGTCAGATTAATGTTTTCACATGGTAAAGATACATGGTACTAGAGGTATACTGCAATTCAGTGCATGGCTCTAGATGACATAATGCACAGCGATTGTGACAATATCATGGGTAAGATGATCATCAATAATTGCACCAGTAACGGAATTGGTCTTAAAACCGACCCGGGCATCCTTTACCTACTAGATCATTTTAACCAAGTCAAGTGGTCCATATTAAACAAAGCTAGCCCAGCTCACCTGGTATTGCCTAAATTGCCTTATGACAAGTCCGCCCCTGAATGAAACCAAGGGAATGGTAGCTCTCGAAGTGATATTCAGGAGCTGTGTAATTAAACTGATCTTCTGCCAAACAACAGGTTAAGCTCATCATAATGCATCATTATATAGCGACACCAGAGAAAATTGCGCGGGAAAGATAACACAGGGAAATGCAGGCGTGCTTTAAATGACAGAGAACACCTTTACCGACAAAACTTACTCTTACTGATGTATCCTTGTGATGTTTCCATTAATTCCAACGGAATCATTGTAAGTATCACTCCGGACAGGTTAGATACAGTATGGTGGACGATACGGCGCCGCAATGTGCGGTGGTAAGTGAGGGTGAGGGCGGTGGTTGATAACAGTCGTCTATGCAGGGCATTCATGCATAATGTTCCAAATGGTCATGGGTTTAGAGAACATTAATGATGAATGGGCTGTTCTGATATCCATAATACCGCGCTCCAGTGTCAGTATATTGAGTAGCTGAAGAAATACGATGTTATGACGTTCTCTGGTAAGTCTCATAGTTGTCATAAACTGTCATCAGTTTGTGGAATACTGGTGACATGTATGCAGAAGCATCAAGAAATGGATGGTCATGAATATTAATCATTCAGTGTTGTATATATTAGTTATATTGTTCAGCATTTACATTCTTTGACCGATTTTTGTTTTCTCTTTTATGATAAAGCGACATAAAATTCAATCAAACCAAAAAAACGCGCATTGGTTATGTTTTCGAATAAATCGAGCTTCCGAGGGGCACCAACAGGAAATACAACAACGGGATGTTTCTGGGGACCAGTCATAAGTTTTTTTGGCGTCAGAGATCATAAGGCCAATAAGAATATTCACAGAGAGTTTTCATAAATGCCTGAAATATATACATTTTTTATGGTGCTTTTCCTTGTGTGAATATTGCTTTGAATATACATAGATTATAAGGAGAGTCAACTAACTGGAAATATGAAGCTGAATGTAAATAACTGGCAGTAGTAGAATTTATTAGCAAAGGATTAAAGCAAGTAACAAATAAATGAAATTTGTCAGAAATACCAAAGAGGCTGTTTATGATGCCCAAGAAAAGTAAAATCCACGACTGGTAATATACCACAATTTGGAATTCCTCACGCTGTGTATTGATTTTAAGTCGATTTCAATATATACATATCCAATATTAATCTCTATGTTAAGATGACTTGCAGCAAGATAATGCCTCTTTCTATATGTATCGTCACCAGCAGTCTCATTTCTCCCTCCCTCTCATTCACCTCTCTATCCTCACCCTCTCTCTATCCCTCTCTTATACTCTCTCACTCTCTTTCTCTATCCCACTCAATCTCTCTACCTCTTTAATACTATTTCTCTCTCACTCTGGCTGTCTCTCTCACTCTCCCTTTCTTTCACTCTTTCGCACACACTCTCTTTCCCTCTCTTTTATTCTTCTTCTCTTTCTCTCCTTCTCTTTCATTGTCTCTCTTTCCCCACTCTCTCTCTCTCTCGCTCTCTCTATCTCTCTCTCTCTTTATTTTTCCCACTCGCTCTCTCTCTTTCTCTTTCTAGCTCACCACTATTATCTCCCTATACCTCACATAAACACATGAACCTTCCCCACCCTATTGCTCATTTCTTGTTAACCATTTCGGTCATTCTAATAGCGTTGTTGATTGAAAACGAATGGTACAAACTTCAGGTTCAGGTCAACCATACCGGTGAAGCTCCATATTCTCGCCCAAGCGCTATCTGATATAGTACATAACCACATCAATATTATGACCACCGGGTCGTCTCTCAATTGCAATTCAGCTTATGCTACAAGTCGTTATTATTCCGTCCGACCCCGCGTTACGGGAGCGAAAAGGTGCGAAAACGGCCAGACTGGCTCCAACAACTGGTGGTCCCTTTAGCAATCCTATATACAAGATAAGGACGTTTGACACCATGGATTATGTCCTTATAATTGTCTCTACTTGGTGAATGATCATTATGTTATAGTCAATTATCACCTAGAGATCCTGATTAACAGATACATGGGAGTATGGCAGTACTTACCTGCGTAGGATACATGAGGGAGAGATGGTGGTATAGTGCAATCCATGCAGCGTCGTAGCCTGAGCTTAGTCAAACAGTGGCATGCGCCATGGGATGTTTTCTTTGTCATGATACTGTCTATATATGAAGGCAGCTCTGATTCCAAGCAATAGGAACGCGGATGAGAGTTAAACTTGATCTGTACTTTATAAGCGCTTTCGAGGGCAAGGGATATATTCCGTCTTCATAGCAGCTCGATAGTTCGTAGGACGCCACGCCATGCTGCTGCGTCTTCAACTCTTCATAAATAATTGTTAGATGAACGTCAAAGGAGGGACGAGGCTTACTCTGCAAGGTATATATTTGCAGGTGATACGCATGTGATACCATCATTCACAGTGATCTCAAGTATTAATCAATTTTTCCATTCTTCAAAATAGCCTGGGATGGTATCTGACTTTGTTGGAGCGCTATTTCACATCGAGGTTCTCTATAACGACCTTCATTTGGTCCTTGTGTTATTACTGCAGATATTTCCCCGGCTGTGTTGAATGATCAGACGAATAGGTTACGAAAGTGTTTGGCGTGCTCCGTCGATCTGCAGGACATCGACGAGTCTTTCTTGTATTTATTCAAATTGCAAAATAAAACTCAGCGGCAGACTAAGGACTATCGATGTTGACTAAGGGTTTTGCAATGTCAATTATACTTCACTGTAGCATCAATCATATTCGCACAAAGTGGACCAGGTATTCAGATTTGAAATATCTATTGCGGTCCGAATAGGGGTGCCGGGTGTCTGAGTTTTATTATGTTTCTTCAACTGACAGAAACTTTTCCCGCCATCGCGTCTATGCCTTTTCAGGTCAGGCTTTACATGATGACATCCACTGGCCCTTCCTGAATTGCACGCATTGATCGAAAATAACAAGGAGTAAGCAAAATAAATATGCTTCTTTATAGGTTTTTCGCATTTATTAGGGACGCATTTCATTGTATAAGAGAAAGCAATAATAGGTAAGAGAATTCAAAAGCAGGACAAAACTGACAATTTTGCTGAAACATTAACATCACGCAGCCAAGGGATACGCATGATATCACTTTTCATAAAGTACTGGTCTGGTTTAAATGTCATATCAAATATCTCACACATTGGTATTTATAAAAGAAAAAACCATGAATTGTTCGCTAAATACCCTGCTGACTGGTAGGGCGCATGTTGCAATGTATTTATAATTTCACATGTCCATTTAAGATACATTTTGTTTGTTACAAAATATGCATTAAGTTGCTTATAGATTCTTCAGCAGCTGGTCAGCACCGTAATGCAGAACATGAGTAAATATGCATTTTCAACACGTTTATAGCTCTCAAAGTATTGTTCATAGAAATTCAGCATATCTAGCAACTTTAGCAACTGTGAATATAAATGTAGATTTGAGATATATTTTATCACAACGATCTAATGTTTTATATAATTTATCAAAATATTGGCGTCATCAAAAATTTACCAGATCGATTCATAGGATGTCAAAGTAACTTATTTAATCTCTGAACGTCTTCACGTCAAACATCAGCAAACTGCTTATTCATAAGTAAAATGGCAGAATATCACATGATTAATTGCATAATCGCGAAATCGTAAAGTTTGTGATTAGCATATGCACATAAAATGTAAATATATCAGATTCATTTAACTAAATTCTCAACGTCTAGAATATAACCAGATAGTTTTGAAATCACACACAGTCAGTGATTATATATGTATATCAGGAAGGTCGTTGACCCCAGAGGACCAGTTTGCAATCATGGCCTTTTGTTTTCATTGGTGATACGTGATGGTTGCGTTTATGTTGGCTCATCTTCTGCAATACGTTGAATATGATGAGGTCGAGGAACTCGATGACCGTGATGATACTGCCCCCCAGAAGAAGACCCATATAACCGCCAATCTCGCCTGAATGTGGCAGAAACCCAAACTTGAGTTACACATCGCAATTATTGGTTATCTTCATTAACTCTTCGGATCAAAGAAAGCATTCTTTGCAAGTTTATATTTCGCTTAATGTTCTCAGGCTCCAAACTAATCACTCCTAGAAATCCCCCTAACGGATAAGAATTGCCATACATACCGTCCAAATGAGGGGTGGTTAATTTTCTGATATTTTATCCATTGTTTTCACGCCCTGCTACGACAATTGTCTCACTAGTATACCGATTTGTTGTAACTGGTGACATCTGTAAAGAACGATGGGACTAACCTAGGAATGTCATAACGTCGTATCCCTTCAGCTGTTCAATGTACTGATACTTGAGCTCGCCATAGAAGATATCCAGCTGCAGATAGTTGCGTCTACAGATGCAAGGGGATGAAATATAGAAACTGTCATAGCCCATGCGTCGTCAATGCACGATTAAAGCCTATCAATTAAGAACGTTAAGCATTTGTTCCCGATTTATAGTTACACATTTGTAAACTGTATATCACCGGGAATGTAATTAACCCTCCCAAACCACCACCTCTGCTTTTAGCTGCACCGTATCTAGCACACTAGCTGTGATACTTACACTCCAAAGTCTCCGTTGGCGTTGATCGAAGCATTGTATGCTCTGCAATACGTCTGTAAGTCGTTGATGCTCTGCATAATGTAATCGCCTTTTTGGCTCAATACATAAGCTACATGATTTAGTTCCTCATTCAGTTCACTATTGTAGTCGGCTATCAGGGAGGTTATAGTTCTTGAACCAGAGGAGGACGTTATGATAAACTCATTGAAGTTAGTGGCTGGTGACCAACTTTTCCAGGAAGCAGATGGCCGCAATTTGTATTTAAGAATCTGCAATGCAATTTTTCACAGTGTTGATGGATGAACTATACGAGTTACTGAAATGAGTTCAAAGTCAAAAATTGCTTACTGTTTCACTGTTGAAGTTGACTGTTGGACGCCTCCAGATTTTCATGGTTCTCGCCTTGGTGGAGAATTTCTCTGAAGCAAAGAATGCCTCTAGTTGGGCCATGTAGGTGAGAGCTGTTGTGTACTGTGTCTCCGACGTACTGCCCTGAGTTCGTATTGCCGCCTGAAGTTGTGTCATGTCGACAGATTTGAACATATAAATAGCTCCCACCATGCTCTCTTTTGCGCGCTCCATCCGATAGCCCACCATTGCCTCGCATAGTTGCTCCTTACTGATGTTGCAAGTTGCGTATTGCTCCATACTTTCTTCCAACCACTCCTGCCATTCTTCATACACGATGGTGACGTCTTTGTAATCTGATATAGCTACATCCGTCTGTTTATAATTGAGAGACCTTCTGAAAAGAGACCATCTCTAGCAGAAAATTATGGTAACTCTTCACGCCCGTTGTCACTTTTCGGATATTCAGCTGAAAGGCCTCGAGCTTGTTGTCAAGATGAGATCTAACGACATTCACGGGCCATGAAGAGTCCGTCGCATATAAATCGTTCACAAGGTTAAAAGCCTCCTCTTTAAACTCACTAATGGCAGATTCATAGAGTGAATACTCAGTTGGATTGGACGAGAGAAGATTGAGCGGGACGAGATGGAACGGTGTCCCTACGACTCGTAGATAAGTTCGGAACACTTCTACTGCTTGGATTCCCTCATTCAGACATTCAATCGCCTTCTCCTTTAAAGACTCAAAGTCGTCTCGATGCAAGTCATAACCAGCATCGGCAAACAGAATAGACTGTATGGTGCCCAGCAGACCACTGCAGAGGTTCAGCTGAGTGTATATAAAGTCGATTGAAGGTCCCACACTGGAAGCGTATGCGCCACTTATTTTGTCCACATCTTCCATCAAACTCTCGTGATCAGCCTTAGCCATGTCAGCCAGGGCGTTTATGGCGTTCAATACGCGGACAAATACAGAGGTGGAGGGCACCTGTACTTTAGTGGTGAGGAACAGAATACCCGCACTGTATGCCTTTTGTGTCGTTCGTATTTTGTTTAAGAGTTCGATCATGTGTTCGTCGGTGATGCGGCTGCGCAAGTCTACTGTTTGAGCGAACTTAGTTTGGACACGTTGTAACTCGTCATCGTTGAGAATTAAGTGCATATTGCTTCCCTGTAAATTGCCATAGGACACCCCAGTTTGGTACGTAACGACGTCACAAGCGTCGGGACAACGGCTTTCACATTCGCCCTGAGCTTCCAGTATGGCTTCTGAAACATGACTCACAAGTTGTACAGAAAATAAGAAGACAACTATATGATCAATTAAGTTACCAGTTGTACCTTTTCGTTGATTGACACAGAGCAGATCATCAGACAGATTGCATGGACGTTCTGATCCTAGTGTACAACAAAGCAACAAACTTATCATACATTTCCAATAATACCGACAGTTGTGCTAAATATAATCATAAATGAGTTGAAACAGTCCTAGACGAGTCATGAATATATAATACACGACGTGTTTACCCGGCATGTATGATTCTATACATTGGCATTCAGCAAAAGTGGCCTCCGCTTTGCATTGTAGACTGCATCGTTGTCGTGTGTAGCCTGTCCTATTGTTGTGTTCGCTCAAAGAAATCTTAGAGCAGTTCCCCCACGGCGCCAGTAAACTGTGGGTCTGCAAAAGACGTCTTATTGTACTATTTAAAACAACAATATTGTTCTCTTCAACCGGGAAGCCAACTAAACAAGGTACAAGCCGGATGAATAACTTCGAGATTGCTGTTTAGGGTAACTATTGAATACTAGACTAAGTGGTTTAAGCCATGCCCTACTTCAGAGTAGGTGACAGATGTCAGAGCATGTACTCCTGGCGAAACAACAAAGCCTAAGTCTTGCACACTGGCCGAATCTTCTTGAGTGTGTAGGTGTACCTAAAATATTACAATCACACGTTGGATGAACTATACGAGTTACTGAAATGAGGCTTGACAACAAAGCACAGACAACCACGCACACATTCATATATATATATATATATATATATATATATATATATATATATATATATATATATATATATATATATATATATATATATATATATATATATATATATATATATATATATATATATATATATATATATATATATATATATATATATATATATATATATATATATATATATTTAGAGAGAGAGTGTTTGTGTGTGTTAAAGAGAGGGGGGATAATGGTCTAAAGACAGACCGACCGATGCGACGTGTTGAGACCTTGTCCCCAGACCATTAGAACCTTGTACTATAGGTATTCACGCGCTGGTTATGTCATGTGTGTGTTAGAATCACAACTCAATCTAGTTTTCTTCTTTAGTTATGCAGACCGAATATGATCACAACATGTTGGTTAATTAATTTGGTTTATTTAGCGTATATAGTCTGGCCCTTTTAGACTG
Organism: Urechis unicinctus; assembly: GCA_034190875.2. Taxonomy (NCBI): domain Eukaryota; kingdom Metazoa; phylum Annelida; class Polychaeta; order Xenopneusta; family Urechidae; genus Urechis; species Urechis unicinctus. The sequence goes on along the minus strand of CM067358.1, from coordinate 50,914,838 downwards.
ACATGTAAAAAATTATCGCATTCACAACTAGCTATTTAACTTACAGTATATGTTCGTGCATCAAGAACATTCTTAAATTGCTTAAATAAGCATTGAGAGTTGCCCCTTTCACTTGTGGCTGTTAGTAGCTTTACACCAGGAGCGTACATTAAAAACTGTGCACCCTCCTTTTCTGTGTCGACATTGTATGCGCAACCCTTGTAACAGTTATACAACTAGACAAAGAGATGACCACGTTCTTGTCGCTAGAAGCATAATAAATACCTTGATTCCTACGTCGATAGCGCCGTTCATCGTGGCGTATTCATATTCCTCGATATTTAGAATAAGTCGAAGCCCGTAGTCAGCACCTGAAGTGATAAAATGGTTAATGTATCTTCTTTCTCGGGCTATAACACGTCTGACTCAACATGATCAAAAAGGGTTAATGCTTTGATATCAAAAGCAAACTACTGATTTGTCTCTTCTTAAGTAGAAAGAATACCTGTACGAAATGTTGTCAGCGATTGATCAACTCTGCTGTTAAAAGACAGACATTGTCCTGAATCAGTTATTTCAGACACAATCGGATCGCATTTGTCTAGTTGACCATCCCACCAGCAACTAATGAACACAGACCAACTTTCGATTTCATTATTTGCCTTGATCTCTTCAGCTCAGAACGGACACTATCTTAAGCAGAAGCTTCATTTCTATGAACGGAAACATTACCAAAACATAGGTCACACATCCTCTCTATCGTGACAATTTGCTCATATAGAAAAAAGAACATTTGTGTCTTACAGCATGACCATATCCTCCAGGCGATGTCCCAATGTTCTGGTGAGATCACCCATCAAGATACCTAAGAGTAAGAGAGTAAAGAGGTTGTACGATCTTTAAAGCGTAAGTGTAAACTGTTACTTTCCATCATAACCTAGTCACATATCGACCACATGCAGTTGGTTCATCTTTTTAATATAAGAAGTGTATTTCAAATTAAACAGAAAGATAAGATAGAAATGAACCTGGCACTTGCGTAGCATTTACCTCCAGACAGTTCAAGAAGATACTGATATTCGTTGACAGGGTCACCAAAATCATACGATGGATGAGCATCAAGCGACGCGGTTGGTGATGCATCATGGTTAGTTGTGGGAGAATTAGTTGTAGGCATTCTCGTAGTGATGTCTGTACTCCTAGTCTCATTGTCATCCGGCGAAAATGTGGTATTTATTTGAGTATCTATAACCGTAAATATTTGCCATCCAAAATAAGCCAAAAAGTTGCTAAATTGAACTGTACATTTTATGGGGACAACGTGTGTAATTGTAGTGGTTACCATAAGGTAATTACACTGTTTTGACTGCTTTAATAGAAATGACGGGATACAAGTCAGAACAGGCCACTGCGCTGGACCATTTGATCCTACAAACAAGATCACATGTAGTAATAATTAAAAGAAGACAGGGAAACACGACGCCCAACAGGTCGATTTCTGTGAAAGACATAACCCGAGCCCTTCCAGGTCAACTTTACAGGACGCTGCCTCTCATTGGAAGACATGCCAGCATTACTGAATAAAAAGCAGGGGCGCTATCCAACTTCAGAATAAATAATTAAATCGCTTTTTGGGGACCCACATGTCTGCCTGTAATGGGGATTTTGCACACCAGTTGATCTGCGCCCACCCTCTCTGGCTGGTTGAAAACAAATAACCCTCCCTGCTCCTCCCACAAAAGTAGAAAGATCCCCAAAGAGCAAGGCTAGACCAAGAGAGGAGCCCAACCACTCTGTTTGCCACTGCCTTTAGTCAGATAAGTCGTTATTGCATCCTGTTTGGCCCTAGATGGCCAAATTATCGCCGTGGTCACATGGTATAGATCATACATAATTGCTTCCCCAAGTTTATCTGGACATTGTTACACCATGTCTTCTGTTAATCAGTACGCCATGTGAGCTTGTTGGCAGAATCAAAGTGATCAACCCCAATCCCATGTTGAAGTCAGTACAGTTTATTTACCATAATCGGTACATGGCCCGTGTAGAAGTTGTATTTCTCCAAGCCAAACATACAGTGGTTTGGGTGCAAGATTCGGTCCAACCTCCAGCTGAAATTCCACCCTGGACACCGAGTCTGTCAGGTTGATGTTGAGTATAGGATTTTTACCTTGGTTCTTGTAATCATGAAACCAGTAAACAGCCAGTTCACTTTTGCGTTTCTCGTGGTAGGCACTGATGCGTATAGTACTGGGTGGTGATGATTGTGAGTCAAGAAAGTAAAGAGAGGCTTGTAGACAATGAATCTGGGTGACGATCACTTCTGGGCTAACAAGGATAAATATGCCACCAGATGTTCCGACCTCGACCCCCATGACGTAATCTGTTCAAAATCACAATCATCGTGACAAGTACATTTTCCCCGATTCTACTCGTCTACTAAAACCTGTAAATATATCGTCAAGCTATAAAATGTTATATGAATAAAAAAACAACGCTATGCTCATTATATTGACATTTACCGGGTACATTAAGAGTCGGAAATACATCAGGATCACCCGAGCCATCGTCTGAACCGGACCCACTCTCCAACTCTCCAGACCATCCAGGTGGCCCAGCTGGCACTTCCCCACTGCTAGATCCGCTTGGCGGCTCGGGTGTGAACGTCCCACTTCCAGATTCCTCATCTCCACTAACATATTCACTTCCACTCCCAGATCCTGACCCTTCATCATTCTTATTGTCATCGTCATTATCTTGATCTCGTATATATGCGACTGAAATATCATAGTAACTTAAAAGTAACAAATTATTTATTAGTTGACAAAACCTGAACTTCCATGTGTTATAATTTTTAGCCCACCTTGGTCTTCTGTACATCACGAACACAGCATAAGATGCAGATTTATGTCCATAATGATATATCAAGCATTCTTAAGAAGTTAATTGAATTAGAAAACCAACGTGAGAAAGGCACCAAATAATTCAATGGATATTTTAACTAAAACAACTATTATGGCGAGAGCACTGGAATTATTCACATCTGATCCACAGTCCAATAAAATTCTGCTTGGATGCAAACTTCAATTTGACAAAGCATTAAGATATTCCCTACGAGTGCTCTCCGTTTGGATCCGCAGCCAGTGAAATTCGCTTGGAGATACATCAACATAGCCACATTGGTTTTCCTCTGAAAAGTCACAGGCTAAACTTCCATTGTTGCCATCTGAATAAGACATAAGGAAGTACTTTTCAACGTTCTGTAACTGAATAGGCAATCCCAACACACGTCCTTGGTTTGTATGTGTTACTCAATTCTTTTTTGTTATTTTGAAATTATACTCACATACATCAACACATGATGAGCCAGGGGTAAAGGTTATTTGGTAGATTGCTGCCGCTAATGAACTGTATTCATTTGATCCAGACGCCTCATACATGAAATGCACTTTGCCCATATCAGATGGTAACTGTACCATCATGATATGCCAAGCAAAGCCCAACATGATATTGGACCTAGATGAACCATAAAGCAAATTGAAATAAAGAAGCCGACAATTGACGCGCTATTTTCTGCATATTGCCGTCTGTTATTCGCTGTAAATACTACCTGAGTAATTCTCTGTGATGGATTCGTCCGTCATCGCTTTGAGAGTTTGAGGAGATAACAAATGTTGCCAACGACTTGACGCGCAGAGCTAAACAGGAGACTGACTGCACGTCAACGGCCACACTCACCATCGATGCCTTGTTCAGGCCACTCTGCTGCGTGCGAGACTGGCATTTACTGTTAAAGCCTACAGCCCAAAACCACACCAGACTAATAACCTACTGCCAAACAGACAGCTAATTGATAATATGGTGGTTTCTGGAAGACTTACGCAGTTGGTTGTTGTCGTAAGTGGCATTATACGTGAGAGAGAATCCCCCTCTCGTTACCGAATAGTCCGAGAAGAAATAGATGCTGGCGGTATTATTGCTGATGGACAGTGGTGGAGGAAGAGTCTTACCGCAATACAAAGTACCAGTAAAATCCCCACTTGATTCGTAAATACCACCTTGTACCTAAACAGAACACCGACAGACTAAATATACTCACTGCTTATGGAATGATAAAACGTATTGGGAACACAAAAGACTGCTTTGCACGGGCTATGTCCAGCGGATACTACACTCTGTCTCCTACAGAGACCAGATTCCGATCACCTGAATGGCTAATTAAAAATAGAAACATTGCAAGGGACTGGCGGACCCGAGTCTTATTCAGCTTGTTAATGAGTGATTTTACTTTTCATGGGATCACCAATGCCATATACGAATACACGTACATGCTGACCCAATGTCGTGGGCTGCAAGACATCTTGTGTGTGGTTACTTGTGGTTTACAAAAGTACCAGTTTGGCCACCTTGTTGTGATGCATCAGTTATTCCAAAGCAATTTTCAGTTTAACTAAATAATCATTTCAAGGTTGAAGGTCGAAATGAGTTTGATAACATTCCTATTCTCTGACGAAGACCTCATTAGCACAACAAACGACGGATGTGGTGCTGCTTCAGTTCTCGTTGGCAATAGCTTGCCCATTTTCCATGTAAACGCCCACAATGAGAAGAAATTAATAAAATAACGCACCTTGATGTAGTCATAGCAAGACTTTGTCGGACCTTGATATGCCTCGACGTCTAGGGCTGTGAAGTTGATGTCAATAGTGCTGCCCTCTGGTTGAACAATATAATAAATACAACTAGCGTGGTTATCGTACCGCTCAGGGTAATTAGGAGATGTGATCTCCCCTGATTGGTCACGGTAGATGCCGCCACATCCTGCACGGCACATCAAAAGCATTTCAAATATTTAGGGTGACATTTTTGTTATTGCAGGTAACATGATTCTGGTTCAATTGGTCGTAAATTTGACCTTTCCCGGTTGGTATTTCGTCCAATTCAATAACAGATTCTCGTTGAAATGTGAAGAATGTCGAGTTGGACATGTAGTTATAACCGCAAGAACCCTTCAAAAAGTCACAACTGACGTTGCCCTTTTCTGGAAATAGTACTTCTATAATTAGCAATGACAATATTGTGTTCAGTTCGTTAAGTAAGAGCTATATCGTGCTGCGATTGCAGCAGTCGGTAAATATGTTCGCTATTTACAGTTCACTTATTTTATGATGTTACAATGTGTCATTTACATGTCGCTATCATGTCCTTCCTCGCCATAACTGATGATTAATCACTTACCAGTTGGCATGACGACCTCATGGGGGGATGTGTCCAACATGGAAACACTGGCCAGGGCAATGCTACCTTTATTGGTACCACTGTTTAGGGTTCCCTCCATACTCAGGGAATACTGTCCCATGGGAAGGGCTGCTTGAAACACATTCCATCTCCCGGACTTTAAAGTATGGTCATTCGTCGTAAATAGTTTAGTCTTTCTCACGCCGGATATGGTTAGAAATATCTGAAACTGTTCTACTTCGATGTCCTTGGTTTGGGACACAAACAGATAGAATTGCAGTGTTTTGTTGGCTTCAATGTTGATGACAGGGCTGTGAAGAGTAGCCTTGTCGCCGCCCTGACCAGTAAAAGCATTCAGAAGCATATAATGTGTCCCACCTGGAGAGAGTACATACATAATACTGGCTTGTTTAAAAGTGTCAACACGAGTCCGAGTGCACAGAGCACTGTAATACTGATCTACCTCGCTAGGTGTGTGTGGCAATGACAAGAAAATTCTATTTGGACCAAGTCTTACCTGTTGGGTGAGATGAGGGTATGTCGTTACCGTCTGTCTCAAACACTTCTTCTAGTGCCGTTATGGCCCAGGTAAATTCATTGTTGTTGGGAAAAGTATATCCGCAGATGTAGTTATCGTTGAAGTCACAGGCAAAGGTCCTGCGCAGTGCTTCAACATCATTTGAGATGAGTATAAATGCCAAGAGTTTTGAGGATTTCTAATACAATATCAATCTGTGAATCTAACGTGTTTTAAATGGCATAGAAAACTGAATGTTAACTTGTATTTAAACAGGTAATAAACCAGTGTCTTTCGTAAATCTATGATCAATATTAATGTAGAGCGTTCTGCCAATAAAATAAGGTAAAATGACTGACCACATGGTGCCCACTCGTCACTTCCATCCCAACAGTCGTTATTACCATCACAGGTCATACTCTTAGGCAAACAAAAGTGGTTTGCACATTTGAACTGCTCGGCATCACATTCTGATCAGAAAAAATAAATTAACTGTAGAATTATGTTTGAAACAAAGGTGTATATTTTCCGCTGAAAGAATAAACTGACCACAGTAGTCAATGCTGCAGTACTGCATGATGAAGGGTTCTACAAAACATGACGGCGCTGTGTCTCCCACCAATGTACGGCAACTACTACCTCCGTTGCGGGAAACATCGTAGGGAAACATCAAAGCCAGCATTGCTGTCGGTTGAGGCAATTGATGCCATCCAAGGCACTGCTGCCCTGTTTTGGACACGCTGATACTCCCTGTGTAGTCATTCCCACTGCGCTTGGCCATGCACGATTTCTCTGGCGACGTCACATAATCAAAAATGACCCATTCAACTATCTTTATTCGCATCATGATGAGCATCATGATCAATGGTTGGCAGCATATTAATTCAAACACAAACGCTCCTGAATGTTTGGTTAGCCCATATTTACTTGGTGTAAAACTTATGTTCATCTTACCCATAATAGCGTCACAATCGTTGAGCGTAATGTCATCTAACACCATGCCACTGGACTGTAGCATCCCTCTAGTACCCTGTATCTTCACCATGTGAAGTCCAGGGAGTAATCTGACAGCAACACGGCTCCACTTGCCATCGTATTGAACTCTGTATGAAGTTTGGAGTAGCTGGGTGGCTATCTTGTCCTCATCAATTGATGATACAGTAATCGTTGAAGTTTGGTCTTCACCCAGAAAGCTGTAGAAGAATGCTAGACATTTGCTGGTTGTGTCCATGTAACCTGTGTAGAGGCTGGCTTGGAAGCCACGCCGGTTGCTGGCAAGGGGCAGGTGGCGGTAGTGACCTCGCCCTGTCGTGTACAATCATGTCACAATATTAGTACACTACAAGCTTTGGCCTATAGATTAACTCCCTTCAGATTACTGCAGTAAGTTAGCATTTTTGAACTAGAAGAACGACCGTGTCATTTTGTTTGCTAAATGTACAAATCAACCCACCCGAGTTGCCATTCATGCGTTCTGCGGATTGTACTACATTTGCAGTTTTTAAATACAGTTTTTAAATACACCAAACGTCAGAGACACTCGTATATGCTCTGATGCAACATAAAGTCTGGTAGGAGATGAGAAGAAAACTCACATCGAACTATGACCAAAATAAATCGTTGACAAGTGAGCAGTTTCATCGTTTGAGGAACGCAAACAAAATAGATGCTGCCATTTGTTGGTGTCATATGTTTGCAGAATATTACTAGCCAGTATATTGCACGTTTGCCAAAAACACTTTGACTATGTATATAGGCTGTGTACCTGATGCGAGCGTATTGTCCGCGTTCATGTTGCCGGAGCTCGCTTCCACCACCTGCCACTCCTCTTGAGACGCCTCATCGTTCTGCAATGGACAACTGTCCGCTGTGTCTGATTCGTGATCACAGTCCAAGAAGGCCGTTTCTAGTTGTTTGAGGACAAACAATATGAAATAAATGGATCTATGGAACATGCGTGCTATCTATGTGAACAAGTAATTGGATGGGTGCTGAAGTAGCGCCAGACGAGCCTCACCGGCACACCGTCGTCTACGAAAGAACTCTGCCGCCTCGCCCGTCTCGCCCAGGCTACATTTGGTGTGCTGTATTCCCCGTGAATGACGTCAGCAAACAGGTCCTGTTGTCTGGATCGTAGATGACACTGCTGCAGGACAGCCCATAAACCTGCGTACATAGTGCTTTACACACCTGACGGGTTGTCTCAGCGATGGCGAGCACGAGGGGATCCACGTAGTTGGTAGCGCTAGGGAATGAGTTTCCATGTGACGATACTGTCGGGTAGCCACACACTTTCAGATGGAGAGCAAATGTTTCATAGCAGTCAACTCCAGACAATACTGCCGACAAATACAGATCAAAGTGTTGGCATTCTATGATAGATCACCCAAAATGCTGTGAGGAGCATCAAAATGATCTCACATTCATCAAAATGACAGCAATATATTTGCTTTATTCACGTACTACCAGGACTTAGGTCTTGTGCATGCACCATCAAATCGTATAATCCTTCCTCGTGGATGGCGCTCATCCTGACACACACACACATTAAGCATTATAAATCGACATTTTGTTTTTAGTACAGATAGGTAGGCTTAGCAATGGTGCATCCATATTCCGCCCTCCTTTTACGTAATGGCCTTGACTAAATGGGCAGCATTGTGAGAGTTCATAGTCCAATAGAAAAAAGGATTCATGCCGAGTGTCCAGTGGAACGTATTTGGCGTTGTCCTAGGATTACAAGTTAACTTGTCGGCTTTGCCTGATAAGCTCCTGAAAGTCAGCATTGGTCTTTTATTGGAACCTATTGATTAGAGACTTTACTAACAGCGGATATAGGAGCACAAATCGGAGTATAAGTTTAAGATGTCCGATTCTGTAGCCTAAGGTAACCTATGTGATGATTGTAAGTGTCTATCAATGAGTACTGTGGGGTCTCCAAAAAGGTTTTTTCCGATGTCCTTTGCCAACGGCATGATCTGATGGCCTTGTTGTCACAGATCAGGTCAAAGAGAGGGAACTTGCCTGAAACTTGGCTTGACGCCTTTTGCTGCGTTAGGGTCGAAAGAAGAGGTGCTAGGCAAATATCTGTTCCACCAGACCCTCAGTTACCTGTAGTCTTTGATTCCAACTGATGCATGGACATATTCTGCGTCCCAGAGTCCAGGGCTTGGGACCTTGCCTAACATGGACAGGGCCCTGACCTCTTTTGGCGGGCCACACAAACTACCCAGGCCAGTTCAGGTAGAAACGTCCATCTTGAGTTCATCACAAGCCCCATCCCTATCCCCCCCATCCGTATGAGGCTATGTACTCCATCCATAGATTTGTTGGGCCACGGACGATAACATAATTCCAAGATTAGGACTGGCTCTACTTATCAAAAGGGTGGGAAATGTAGTGACGGGCGACAACTGTATTACTTTTATTTTGTCGGCGTTGTTTAATAGGGGGCTATGCTAGTTATGGTGTCAAGACACGGTGATCTATTACAACTGGTTATAATTGGTTGTGTGCATTATTATAGATAGATTTTTTTATACTCTCTTGTGAATACATTTTGCCATTCCCACACCATATTCATTATTTATATACATGCCATACCTCTGGATTGATTCAAGCAAAAGTCTTCAGAGGCAACAAGGGTACTGTCAGTCCAGCCTGATGTGCTCTGCTACACATTTCCAACTCCATGGGACATAGCCATAATTACACTATATACAGGGATGTGATAAATAACATCATCTCTCATTTGTGAAATCCATGTTTTCATAGTTTTTTATGCATAATATTCATTTAAGGAGTCTTAAAATAGAATCAGGTACCACTTCAAACAAATAGTTCGACAAATTGACAAATTTAATTACAGTGCATTATGAACCATGCTGTAATTTTTGATGAAATGACAACATCACTAATCCACTGACTCATCTTACAGTGTCTGCCGATGAACTTTATGCCATGAGGAGATAAAATGATTGGTTTATCGACCTGGACATTATGACAGTTTGAGTTTACTGTCACAATTGCTTGGGGACATGTTTTCTATCAGGGAGTTATTTGTATGCATGTAAAACAATGAGTCCCTAAGAGACGCATTGGGTTGCTACCGATAGACGATGCGAATTCAAAGACACCCCAACCGCTGTTAGTGCGTCAACACGGCGAGTTACTTTGTAGTAATTGAGCCAAGTCACGGCTGTCAAAATCCATTTTGCGCATATCTGGTCCCAATTATAATTTTGGGTTGCCGGGCTACAAAATCAAATGTTATCAAGACGACAATCACACGAAATGCACTTCTATCGCCTATTCGTAACATTACCACAAGTCGTAGGTAGAATGGTTGGGGTAGTTGCTCTATTCATATATATTCGCAGAATAAAATAACAGTTGACGTATCCAGGGGCACAATCAATTCACCAACAGTGATATCAATTATTCATAAAATTCAATTGATGTGGGCAATAGACGAGTTAGCGGCGGACACAATATACATGGGTTTCCCGCCTGGCCGATAATATGATACACAATTCGTTCACAGCAGTTATTTGTTCAGGCCGGGCCTTGCTTGAAATACCACGGCCTTTATTAGTATATCCACGCTCTATTACGTCTACTGTGCGGTGCTCAATAGAAGCAAAGTTTTATGCAGAGCAGTGTGCGTCACGTTTATATTTACATACTTACGCAACAAGTCAGCAGAAGTCAATGCGTGCGCCTGAGTTTTCGCACACAGTGTATCATTATCACGTTACTTAAGCTGTCATTAAATGACCACTTGCATGAGTTGGGGCGCCGAGACGAGAAGAGGATCTTTCGTAACCAATAGTAACAGCGGGCTGATGTCATTGGTAACATCAACAGTGAGGAGCTTTGCTTCAAAAAGTAACTATGTGTTGAAGTTTATGTCAATGTCAATGACCTGTCACCTCAGAAAATGGGCCACCCGGAAATGACGCAAACGAATGCCAACAAAAACTGTTGGCTGATATGGTGCCGCTTAATACCACAATGACGGCTGAGCTTGGTGTTGTTGTGTTGACAGTTTCGCCTTTGCATTCAATGTGCTGAAGCTGTCTGCTTCTGTAACCTGTCCCAATGGGTAAAATACCGTTCGTGACCGACCACGAGTGACCAACAGCTATATAATGTTACAGCATGCACAATGAATTAACTGATTGACTTGTCTAATGTGATGCTGCTTATTTTGTCTGACATTACGCTCACAAAGATATATGACGCCGTTTCAACTAGCTTTTAGCTGAGACCATCATAAGCACCCATCTCAAATACACTGACACTCGCCTCGCTCTAAGAGACGCACCAGATGCACTTTGAAACGCACATCACATAATACCCGCGAAACGTGCCTCAAAACACACTAACATATGCCACATGCACAGACATGCCTATCGCACTCTGAAAAGTGTTACCCTACAGTTGGGAGCCATTAGCGAGGTCATAAGGATCGGTCTGCTGTTACAACAAAGAATGAGTGAGGTTACGTTTACTTCTACAATCAAGGATGATGAGCGGTAGGTCTACTTCTACAATCAGGATGAGCGAGGTCATAAGGATAGGTTCTTCTACAATCAAGGATGAGCGAGGTCATTAGGATAGGTCTACTTCTACAATCAAGGATGAGCGAGGTCATTAGGATAGGTCTACTTCTACAATCAAGGATGAGCGAGGTCATTAGGATAGGTCATTCTAGGTCTTCTTCTACAGAGGAGCGAGGTCATTAGGATAGGTCTACTTCTACATGACTTCTCGTATATGTAAGCAACGCCACATTTAGAGCGAACACTTCACAATCTGCCATTGTAATCCCTACATTTGGGGAGCAGCCAGCGATCAACGAAGTTATGATGATAGGACGTCTTCTGATTGGCTGGCTGTAGTCTTCTGTGCCTCTGTATTGTTCAGGTCCGAATATAAAAAAATGACCATATGACTTGAACACAATAACTTGGGGGAAACCATACATCATACCATCACAGGATAGGTAGGTCCCTACAATTGTAGGATAGGTCTATTCTATTGATTTAGGATTACTTCTTCACAGGATTGGTGTACCCGATTCATATGTAAGGAGTAGGGATGAATGAAAACACCCAGCCCAAAGTACCCAGGATCCGTGGCATTTGATGAAATGCTAATATTCCCCACGAACATCAAGTTGATTTGTCTGGATGGAAAGAATTAATTATTCAGAGAAAACCATTAGACGTGCGATTGAACCCTGTTTTTGTCGCACCGACACTATGTTTACCCCAAATTGAGCATTATGTAAACCTTGAATAGGCGTGGTTTTCATTGAAACTGCATCCACCATTGTTGAGGGACCCCAGATGACGCCGTGTGAATCAGAAACGATGAAAGTGTGACAGGTCCATGTCACTGACTATTGTCTGATCCATCATCCATCCAACTTCTCCTCCCAATCAGTACCTCGTTAAGACGCATTTTAGTTTCTTTGATCGGATATTCGTGCTTAGCTATGAAATGGCGTCCACAGTCCATAATCTTAACCATGAAACGCTCCCCCATGTAGTTGCCTCTTTCGCAATTTCCAGTTGAAAATCAAGACAAGAAGTCAAGTGAGGCGCCTTGGGTTCTTTCCTTTTGTAAACCATTGATTTTGCATATTGATTTAACAAGATGCAAAGTGCAGATTTGGCATGCGATAAGGAAGATATATTGTTCATTTTCATGGCAGTATTATAGTAGAATGAGAGTACCTGTACTTGTTGCTGTTGCAGATGGTGACGGCAGGGAAGACCAAAGAGTCATTGTAGCTCACCTCGACGTTGATGGTTTTAGGGCGCGACTCCAGAAAACGTAACTTACTGACCATGAGGTAGGTGAATAAGCCGAATGATGCCATTAGGACCATGGCCCATAGCAACCTGTGAACAGTTCAAGCGTGTTAATGCCTCTCATGTCGTCTCTTAATTGCAATTCCGCTTATACTACGAGTCGTTATAATCCCGTCCGACCCCACGTTATGGCAGCGAAAAGGTTCGAAAACGGCTAGACTGGCTCCAACAACAGGGGGTCCCTATAGCATTCCTATACAAGTTAAGAAATTGTGACGCCTTGCATTTTGTCCTAAAACTTTTCTCTACCTGGTGAATGATCACTATGTTATAGTCAATTATCCTTGAGGACCTGATAAACAGTAACATGAGAGTATGGCAGTACTTACCTGCGTAGGATACCCGAGGCAGGGATGGTGGTATAGCGCAATCCATGAAGTGTCGTGGCCTGAGTGTAGTCAAACAACAGCGTGCTCCATCGTGTGTTTTCTTTGTCAAACTGTTCATTGCTCTGCGCCATCCTGATCCACAATGATACTATCTATATACGAAAGCAACTCTGATTCCGAGACAGAGGAGCGCGGATGAGATATACACTTGATCTGTACTATATAAGCGCTTTCGATGGCGATGGATATTTTCCGTTCTCATAGCCAGATGCGCAGTTAGATATTTGGAGGGATGTTATGCATGACTGGCGATGCTGTTGTTGCTACTCCAACTCTTCATGAATAATTCCGGGGCAATAATTATATGAATACAGTAGGGTGGGCGAGACTTACTCTGCACAGTGTATATTGGCAGGTAGAGATGCAGGTGATACCACCATTCACAGCTAAGCGGCCTCGCCCTCAATGTTTTTGCCTGGTACAAGGGATTGATTGTTCACTGGCTGAGCAAATGCTGGGTCCTGTGGTTCGTTGGTGTCAAAGCTTCCTTCATGGGAAGGAGCAGTCACGTTGACATCTGTATTGATTCCAATCTGCTATTGCTCACTCATGATAGCAATCAGATTGTGTTACCCAACCACTCGGCTTACCTGGTGAGGCATGTTGCTTTGCGTCTTTATTATAAGTTATTTAGGCTTTGGGAGATAAATAGGCCGCAAAGACAGCTAGAGAATGAGAGCGATAAATAGCTTGTTATCCTTAAATGACTTGGCGATCCCAATGATAGCTTGTGACATTTATGTGACTCGGTGACTCCAGTGCAACCTTGTGATTACTACGTGACTCGATGATACCATTGCTAGCTTGTAATCATCGTGCGACTCGATTATCCCATTGCTAGCTTGTTATCTTTGTGATTCGGTGATTCTAGTGCCAGCTTGCGACATTCATGTGACTCGGTGATTCCAGTGCTAGCTTGTGATCATTACGTGACTCGGTGATCCCAGGGCTAGCTTGTGACATTCATGTGACTCGGTGATCCCAGTCCTAGCTTGTGACATTCATGTGACTCGGTTATCCCATTGCAAAATTGTGACGTTCATGTGATTCGGTGATCTCAGTGCTAGCTTGTGACATTCATGTGACTCGGTGATCCCATTGCAAAATTGTGACATTCAAGTGACTATGTGATTCCAGTGCTAGCTTGCGAACATTACGTGACTAGGTGATCCCATCGCTAGCTTGTGATCATCATGTGTCTCGATGATCCCATTGCTAGCTTGTTATCCTTATGTGGCTCGGTGATCCCATTGCTAGCTCATGAACCTGGTATTGTCTAGTGATCCTAATGTATTATCTTAATAATCCTAGCATTACCTCTTGGCCCCTACCTCACACAGTCACCCATTCATCCGTGCTGTATTATCCATGTACATATCCATATACAATTATATCTCTCCTATATCCATATATAACTACATTTACATGCATGCCTGTGTAAACAGAGGTTAATATAGCTACACCTCTAATCGTAACCCATTCACTGACCCGCCAATTTATGACGTCATAATGACTTCCAGAGTCATAACTAAGAAAGGGCAACTGCGTGTTTATAGCTGGAACTTGCCATCGACCATTTTTTGCCGGCCTAGGTTGGTCCCGATCAGAAAGGTAATCAATATTTTTACTGGACGTCACATGTGGCCACTAACATTGAAATGTTAACAGAAGTTACGTCTCTTGTGCCCAAAATCGAACCCGTAATGGACGCATTATGTTGCATCGCCAGAGCATCCGCACGCCGAAATTAAAGTTGGAACAGAGAACGCAACAACATCGATCTCAGTCGTCAATATAGAATCTGCTGGTCGAAATCACACGACAGATTTGGTTCCATTCATTTACGTCATGAATTGACTTTTATGAATAATTTATATCGGTTTCGGTTCATTTATTCAGATCAACATTTGTTGGCTTGTGTTGCGCTGTATTGAGGCTGTCATTAATATTTTATCTACAGGTGTGTGCTTAGTCACAGAAGCTTGTGGATGATTTAGTTGCCATAGACCCTTCATACCGAACAAACTCAAATCGTGTCAGAAGAACATACGAACATCGAGCCCGGGTGTGACAAGTTCCGAATAATTCCTGCCAGAAAAAGAGACTATTTGCAGACGTCTCTTGGTCATAGACAAACAGATGTGGCCATATCGGATGAGACGTCACTAAAGTGAATGAAGAATGGCATGAATGGTAGCTGAATGTGAATCGAATTATCAGTCTTTCAATTATTGATAGTGGGTAACCGTAGAATGCCATGTCCCATGCTAACTGGTCCATTACTGTCATGAATTGAGTTGTAAAGATAATGGGTGTCAATGTTGGCACACTAATAAGGCCCGCCGATGTACCATTTGTTGTTGTGGTTTTTAAGGTCCTGGTACTTAATCTACCCCTATTGCAATCCACTCTCAGCTGCATGTAACAAGATCCTGTTGAATCCAAGTCTGAATTCCCTATTATAACTGATCATGGCTCTCCAATGTTTGTTTAACTGACCCCGATAACAGCCGACGCCTAGGTGAGAGGCTCTATTGACAGCTTTGCTACTCATGGTACTCATTGCCTCTTCCTCTTATTATAAAGATTCGTCTGCATAATTGATACAAGTAATCGGTTAGAGCAGTGTCATAATCTTCTACTACAAACGAATATCGCTTGTGGTTCGGTGAATTGTTCGGACATCCAAACTTTTGCCATATACAATTGTGAGAGTCACATAATGAAAGTAGCATTTGATAACATTCACCCAGGAATATGGCTTCACTGTTGGTTATCAGCGACTGCTTAGAAGAGGCGTTCAAAGACTTGTTTTCTTGCGTCATTTAATAGAAATTGTCTCTGTACAAGCTGTAGATCAACAAACACTGTGCTCTACTTAAATGGTACATGAAATTTTAAAAAGTGATCTTCAAGGGGAGCAACTTTTATGGAGCTTAAACTACGAAATGGCGCTAAAAGTGAAGCAGTGTGCTTTAATGGCAATTGAAACTACCAACGGAAGACGAAAAAGGAATTTACAATCAATCAAACAGGACAAAAAATAACTGCAGAAAAGAAGTACTGAAGTGGGAACCGATACTAAAATAAGGGCACAAATGGGGTAATTGATATCAGACAGAGTGACGGACATCCGTTTATTTGCCAGAAATACAAAAAATATAAATTAAAAATTATTGAATATTTCCATCTACGGCAAAGGACAGCCATTATTTGTCGCTCTCTCAGCAGCCAACTGTTAGACTTAGGTACTTATGTATAGTCAATTTTCAATTTCTTTAGATAATTAATTTAGATAATTGTTAAAATATGAGCTAATACGCTATGAGTTTGTACCTTGTTTAATATACAATAAGGAATGCTTTGCGGAATAGAATAGCAGATTTATTGTTTGGCAAATACACTTTAAGTGATGTCATGTAACATTAGAAGCCGTGAACCTCTACTAAGTGATATGTGCGCTGTATCTGGTTATAGCTATAATACGAAATGCTTTTAAAGTTTGAATATCGTTTGCACATATAAGTAACCCAAAGTGATAATACCGCAGTTGAGATGAGGTAATATCAATGAATTGTAGAGTATCATAAGAATTTGTTGCTGTACTACGTGCTTTAGTCTTTATTTTACAAAACTTTGATGTATTATTGAAATTATATATAAATATATATAACGCTTCTAACTTATGCTGTGGTCAATATATATTCCAAAAAGTTTAGGTAATTGGTCCAGTTTATCGGGTTTCCATCCATTAGGATCTGTTATTCTAACACCAAATTCTGATATTTGTGGTTTGAATACCATGCCTTATTTACCAATGATATTTTTGTTAGTTTCAGCCATAACTTACTTTCTGTAGCTCAACGTTTAATCTATATTCTATTTCAATACCAGGTGATTTGTTTTGTACTCAAGCATCTTGAAGACTAGATACTAGTGTTGTGTTATCTGCATATAGTATAGTATCAATTATATTGGGCGATTGGGGTAAGTCATCCACATAAATAATGAACCATAAAGGACCAGGATTGATCCTTGTGGGACTCCATGACTGTTGGCCTGTAAATCGGATGATGCATTGCCAAAGGAGGCATTTTGTCTCCTTGTGTTTAGGTAACTTTTAAAGAGATCAAATGAATCCCTTTTTTAAAACAATACTAATTGGGTGTTTTGCTTTATCCATTTGCATTATAATTTTATCTACTAACTCCATCGGCACAAACGTGGTCGAATGCTATGAGCGGAACCCATATTGGCTATAAAAATTAGATTGTATTCATCAGAGTAATCAGTTATATGCTGATTCATGACTCGTCCGAATATTTTTATATGGATGGTAATAGTCAGATAGGTCTAAAATTAGTCTTGCATGTTTTTTCGCCACTTTTATTATATCGTAATGACTTTGGAAACTTTTAGCTGGACTGCAAATATAACATACTGACTGATATTTCAAGCTAGTGGATTCTAAATTTCCATTTAAAACATCTTAGCTGGATATTTCATCAATTTATGTACTTGATTTCGGTTAAAGATCATCAATTATGTTATCTATTTTTTGCGAATCAATTTGGTGAATTAGAAATTTTAAATGCGCTTTTTAGAAGGAACATTTGTTGATCTCCTATTTCACTTGACAGTTGGATGCCAACATGAACAGTTGTTAAATACATTAGCTACTTTTTTTAATATTCTTTGGTATGCTTGAAGGTTGGTTTTATGAATGTAATATTCTGTTGAGCGTCTATTTGTATTTTAAGTCGGCACTAGAATTAATTTCTGAAATATACTTATCCATGGGGTCTTTTTAGTTTTGCATTTCGATTGCATAGTTAGTATTTCACAAGGATGTTACAATTGACGTTTGGGCTTGTACTGATTCTATGGTCGATTTTTTTCATAATGTCTGCTGAGTGAAGATGGTTGATAATTTCATTGTTTGATGACTGGTGGACTGCTATTTTTAGTACGGAATATTATCTTTTATATATAAAAAGAAAGACCGTAGAAAAATGTTTGGCGTGATTTATCAGATTGTACACAGGTACAACATCTTCATCACGCCATGTGTCTTGCAAACAGCATGCGATTAGAATTTGACTTGTACATATCAGCATATGTTCAAATGTTGCGTTAAGGGATTGACAGCTAAAACTAAAGAAGGACAATATTTCTTGATAGTGTTTCTATTTCATCTTCATTGCTATAATAGGAAGATGGATCGAGCATTTCCGGTGTGTTTCACCAAACAGATGCTTCAACGAATGTCACCTTATATATATATATATATATATATATATATATATATATATATATATATATATATATATATATATATATATATATATATATATATATATATATATATATATATATATATATATAAAACAATAGCTTTGAGAGTTTTATAAGATAGTATGTAAAATGTATTTGCACTACAGATGGTTCTGTAGAATATTTTCAATGTTGTAGTACATAGAACATAGTATCAATAAATCGGCAAACCAGAAGTACTTATGGGTAACAACTATTTGTATGATATCGCTCATTCCACGACTGGTGATCTACCACAGCTGTAAATTCCTGTCGCTTTATATGGTTATAAAGTCGATTTCAATATATACATATCCAATATAAATCTCTTTGTTGAGATGCGGCAAGATAATGCGTCTTTCTATATGTATCGTCACCAGCCGTGAAACTATTCATGTCCGCTAAGCACCAAGCTTTAATGATTCCCCTGTAGCGCCCGCCTGCTATTTGCGTCTTGTTGAATTAATGACCAAGTTGGGTATTATTGACACGGAAGCATCGAGTTCCAGCGAGACACCAACCTGGCGGCAGCAAATACTTCGATTATTTGTCAAATGACTTGCTATGACATATTTATCATCCCTGTCAATGTACATTTACTGGTTGTTTACGATGAATGTCGATTTCAACAAATGCTAAGGATCCGAGGTGATTTGGCTTCGTTTCTACATTCATCCGAGCTGCAGTATAACCTTCTGGTGAAAGCGATCATTATTTATGAAATAGATGACAGATTGCACTCTAAAGACAGGCATTGTGGATCATTTAAAGTATTGTGACTTGATCAATACAGAGGCGACCAGCCAATCAGACGTCGTCCAATCCTCATAATCTTGTTGACCATTTGATGCTTCTCAACTCACGGCCAACAAATGTGATGTTGATGGCCATTTGTGGTGTTTACCTAGTGTGGCGGCACGTAATTCGTTCCAGAGGTGCGCAGGGATACTCCCACTACCTAGCTAGAGCGCAAAACTTTAGCAATGGGAGGCGCGTAATACGTTGTTTGTGAGGTAGGTGTGGGGTAGGTGTCAGGGATACTCCCATTACCTAGCTAGAGCGAAAAGCTGTAGCAGTGGGAGGCGTGTGTGTGGGGCAGGCGTCAGTGTGTGTGAGGTAGGTGTCAGTGTGTGTGTGGTAGGTGTCAGTGTGTATGAGGTAGGTGTCAATATGTGTGAGGCGTGTGTCAGTGTGTGTGGGGTAGGTGTCAATGTTTGTGAGGTAGGTGTCAGTGTGTGTGAGGTAGGTGTCAGTGTTTGTGAGGTAGGTGTCAGTGTGTTTGAGGTAGGTGTCAGTGTTGGTGTCAGTGTGAGGTAGGTGTCAGTGTGTGTGAGGTAGGTGTCAGTGTGTGGGGGTAGGTGTCAGTGTGTGTGTCAGTGTGTGTGTGGGGTGTGTGTCAGGTTGTGTGGGGTAGGTGTCGAGGTTTATATGGTGCGTGTCTATACTGGTCTCAACTACAGGTTTAATCTTAATCGATCGGCTTTAAAGTCTATTATCTTCATGCACAGAATGTCGGACAAAGTTAGAAACATCACATTCAATGACGAGCCATGACTTATAACTCTTGCACATTATGAATTGAAATGCGACTATTATTCACTCCACATAGCAAGCGGGGACAGAATTAGGGGACCTCGAGCAGCATAAACTTAAGCCTTTCCATCTAAAACTCTACTTCTGTTGAACACAGCGGCCAATGATAGACACAACGCCTGTGAAACAACCTTAATAGAAAGTGCATATAGACTAGTGTCATTCATGCAAGACCCGCACTAATAGCGCTGTTAGCGAATTGTGACTCTAAATGATTGCTAGTGGGAAACCGTGGCATACCATCAAAGATACTACTAGACAAAGATATCCGACTCCTGTCATTTGGGGCCTCTCAGCCGTGACACACATACGATGGCGCCGCGGCACGGTGAGTTTCCATGACTAAAACAATTGCCGACGATGTTCGTTGATCCTGCTACAGATTTTTCTTCCCCGTTTTCTCAAATAGCTCAAATCAACGTGAATTGAACATGTCATATAAATGAATCAAACAAAACAGTTAAAATTTCTTTCTCAAAAACCTTTGATTTTTTTTTTTGCATTTTTTCCCCCGATTATCAAGCGAAATGACAGTCAGTGATAGCCCTAGGCAAAGAAACTCCGCCTCTGACAGCGCTGCGCTATTTACTACTTTCGATCTCTCACATACGTACTGTAGATGGCAACAGATCATCAAAACACCAGGGGTGAGTGCCTTGCCTATGATAGCCCTACAAGACGTCTGGGCATATATTTATATTACCGTTCGACCGGAGCTAAGTCAGTGACAGCGGTGCTTGCCAGACAGTCTGACAGTCCCTTTTTGCATGTATTATTAGGGCCCACTGACAGTGCCTCAAATCACTGACCTGGAGATCAATATATTCTAATTTGTTTTTGAAAGTGCATAGTGGACCCACACACTATACAATATCATGATAAATCATACAAATGACAAAACAAAGTTGCTATATTAAATCCTTTCACCAACACACTTGATGGTAGTTAATAAATGCCAGAACACATTTCCATTGCAATTATAAACACAGACAGATGTAAATGTACATTTACTTGGTTACCCAGAAAAAGATGGTACCTAATCATGTTAAGGTACAAACTACAAGGCTGACTATTTACAATGAATGTTACTTAGTATTCAAAACCACATTAAGAATATTTTGACACAATGAGCAATTGTTGCACAAACAATATGTAAACTGATCTAAAAAGATAAGCAAATGATCAAACATGACTAAACTTCAGGGTTTTCCGATTCTGCATATTACCAGCTTGTTTTAAACGTCTGTTATTTATAAAAAGAACAATCTGAAAATTATCCACAAGCATGTATACAGCAGTCGCTTTTATATCATGAGTGGTTTTTCTTTTGCAATAGCATAATGCAACTACTAACTACAAATTGGACTACCAACACAGAATCCCAGTGTACCCAAACCTAATAAGTAATCACCAAAGAATTTTTCTCCTTCACATTCATGAGTCCTCAAAATGGTCCTGACACACCCTACAGTTGTTGTACAGGTAGGTGGCCGACTTGATCCTCAAATCGTCCCGACGAAGGTTATTCATCCACAACTTGCATCTGGAAAAAAAAAGAATAATGAAATATAATTGACGCCATTACACACTACAAATTGATATATAAGATACACATTTACACATTCTGAAGGTGGTGGTAAGAGGGTAGGGGGTGCTGACAAAGGTGTGATTACTGTAATATTTCTAGTAATCAAATCAAATTGCCCCCCCCCCCCCCCCCACAAACACACACGAACCAGATTCATAGATTTATATAAGTAGTCGCGTAATACAGCCCTTCCTCCAATTGGGCCAATACCATAATACAATTTTCATTAGCAACACCATGCAACAAGTATATCACAACATAAACAGTTGGCTTGAAGTAATGGTAAATTTATCGTATTATCATTCAAAACCACAACATACAACAATTGAATTTCCCGGTGAATTTTACACGATGAGAATCGATCCAAGGCACTTTAACCAAATAAATACCTTCTTTGATCCTTCGGGAAACGAAAGAAACTCATTTTCGGAGCAGTTTATGGCGCACAAATAGAGCCGCTGCCATCCCAGTGCGCTCAGGGCAGGCGTCCATGGTCCAGAGAATGAGATTAAGGTGACGGACCGCTTGGAGCGCCACTAGACCATTGTGTCACACGGAATAGACGGGGAGTCGGATATCTTTGTCTAGTAGTAACTTTGATATCATCTCAGACGCCAAAAACCGTGACATGTCGTGTCAAACGCTAACTCATCTATAACCGTCAAGAATTGAATTTTAGGAATAAGGCATATCAACTTGGATACACTTATTATGCCCTTCGATGCAATGATGGTTGTAATGAACGGCAAATATCCGTTAATAGGGCGACGACAAAGGCACTCTGCCTACCACTAGCGCTACTCTTACTGACATTGACGATATATGTGCATTCAATGAGATTGTCTTCGTGTGATACGGTGACTTTTGTCATTTGTGTAGCAACCAGGCAACTCAGCATAAACAAATCGCAACAGAAACCAGGCTTTGACGCCTGGCGATCAAGTTGCGTCCTAGTGTTCCGGTCATTGGGTCCTGATGCCGAACTGACCCCGACTGCAACCCACTCTCAGCTGCATATAACAAGAAACTGATGTTAATGTTATCCAGTCATATGTATCTGCTACCATAACTGATCATCACTCCCCAATATTTGCGTAATTGACCTCGATAGCAACCAGGCCAGTCTACACACAGGTTGCATTGACTAAACTTCTACAGATCTTTTGGTAAAGACCCCAAATCAACAATTACTGTAATATCCATTGATACGTTGGCTACCAAGCTGTTCCAAAGTCTCTACAGAGCCAGATACGATGGCCTGTGGAGCTACCGTCAGATTAATGTCTGCACATGGTAAAGATACACAGGGTACTAGAGGGTTGCTGCAGTCCCGTGGCATGGTGCTAGATGACATAATGCTCAGCGATTTTGACAATATCATGGGTAAGATGATCATTAATAATGGCACCAGTAACGGAATTGGTCTTAAAACCGACCCGGGCATCCTTTACCTACTAGATCATTTTAACCAAGTCAAGTGGTCTATATTAAACCAAGTGAGCCCAGCTCACCTGGTATTGCCTAAATTGCCGTATACAAAGTCCGCCCCTGAATGAAACCAAAGGAATGGTAGCTCTCGAAGTGATATTCAGGAGCTG
This sequence comes from Urechis unicinctus, assembly GCA_034190875.2. Classification (NCBI taxonomy): domain Eukaryota; kingdom Metazoa; phylum Annelida; class Polychaeta; order Xenopneusta; family Urechidae; genus Urechis; species Urechis unicinctus. Next base: position 50,891,742 of record CM067358.1, on the reverse strand, counting down.
TGTAATTAAACTGATCTTCTGCCAAACAACAGGTTAAGCTCATCAAATACATCATTAAATAGCGACACCAGAGAAAGTTGCACGGGAAAGATAACACAGGGATATACAGGCGTGCTTTAAATGACAGAGAACACCTGTTAACGACAAAACTTACTCTTACTGATGTATCCTTGTGATGTTTCCATTAATTCCAACGGAATCATTGTAAGTATCACTCTGGACAGGTTAGATACAGTATGGTGGACGATACGGCGCCGCAAAGTGCGGTGGTAAGTGAGGGTGAGGGCGGTGGTTGATAACAGTCGTCTATGCAGGGCATTCATGCATAATGTTCCAAATGGTCATGGGTTTAGAGAACATTAAGATGTATGGGCTATTCTGATATCCATAATACCGCGCTCCAGTATCAGTATATTGAGTAGCTGAAGGAATACGATGTTATGGCATTCCCAGGTTAGTCTTAAAATTGTCATAAACTGTCATCAGTTGATGGAAAACTGGTGACATGTATGCAGAAGCAGGGCAACAAAATTGACCAACCATTACCTGACATTCTGCAGAGCAATTCCTTTCAGTTCGAGCTGACTTTCTATATAGTTGATGATGCCATGTAAGTTCAGAATAATTTCGTGGTCATTATTCGTCGTTGACTCTTTCTGGTTATTGTTGAGAATCAATTCTGCCAATTGCTACACTAAAATACCTCTTGTGATGATGGGAAAAGATTGATTGAATGTATTTTTATGTTCATATTTTTATGTCTAAGATAATCAGAATTTATTTCTTTGGGTGGGGTGGGGTATCCTGTTTATTTGAGAACATACTTTGTAAACCTGCAGTCTGACAAATATTGATAGCAATATCTGTTGGAATATTGAAAGCGATGTGAATGATAAACTAGTGAACAATGAGCGGTATATGCTGGATTAAGGTCACCAATAGGACCAGCTTCTTTAGGATATAGCCAACTATCAACTTGTACAATATATTTGACAGAAACAGTCAAGTGATATTGTAAGTACATCCTAACTCGTGTCTTACTCTTTAGCACGATAATTACTTGATTTGAATATATTGCATGGTTTCCTGTTAATAATCATAGTTGTTAAGAAGTGGATGGTCATGAATATTAATCATTCAGTGTAGTATATATTAGTTATATTGCTCAGCATTTACATTCTTTGACCGATGATGTTTTCTCTTTTATAATGAAACGACATAAAAAATCAAGCTAACCAAAAAAACGTGGATTTGTTCTGTTTTTGAACAAATGCCTGTGATATATGCATATTTTATGGTGCTTTTCCTTGCGTGAATATTGTTTTGAATATACATAGATTATCAGGAGAGTCGATTAACTGGAAATATGCAGCTGAATGTAGATAACTGGCAGTAGTAGAAATTATTAGCAAGGAATTAAGAGTAAGTTACAAATAAATGAAATTCGTCATGAATACCAAAGATGCTGTTTATGATGCCCAGGCCAAGTAAAATTGCTGCTTTTGTATGATATCGCTCATTCCACGACTGGTTTATCGACCAAAATTATAAATTCCTCTCGCTTGGTTTATTTATAAAGTCGATTTCCATATATACATATCCAATATTAATCTCTTTGTTAAGATGACCTGCTGCCAACTCTCTCTCCACTCTCTCTTCATTCTCTTTCTCTCTCTCTCTCTCTCTCTCTCCTGTTTCTCTTTCTTTCTCTTTCACTGTCTCTCTTTCCCCAATATATCACCCTCTCTCTCTCTCACTCTCTCACACTCTCTCTTTCCCCTCTCTCGCCCATCTCTCTCCCCTCTCTCCCCTCTCTCTCTTTTTACTCTCTCTCTCTCTCTCTCTCTCTCTCTCTCTCTCTCTCTTCTCTCTACAACAGGGGGTCCCTTTAGCATTCCTATACACAAGATAAGGACTTTTGACGCCATGGATTTTGTCCTTAAAATTGCCTCAACCTGGTGAATGATCACTATGTTATAGTCAATTATAACCTTGAGGGCCTGATTAACAAATACATGGAAGTATGGCAGTACTTACCTCCGTAGGATACCCGAGGCAGAGATGGTGGCATAGCGCAATCTATGAAGCGTCGTGGCCTGAGTGTAGTCAAACAACAGCGTGCGCAATTGTGTGTTTTCTTTCTCAAACTGTTCGCTGCTCTGCGCCATCCTGATCCATAATGATACTGTCTATATACGAAAGCAGCTCTGATTCCAAGCCAGAGGAAGGCGGATAAGAGTTGAACTTGACCTGTGCTACATATCGAGGGCGAGGGATATTTTAGATATTTCTTAGGACGCCACCCAGTGGGCACAACACGTGGAATCCACGTGGAAAATACGTGGAGAAACTGGTGTAATTCACGTATATAATACGCGTAAAAGGCAAGTTGAATTCACGTGGATATGGACACGTGGAAAACACGTGTGCTCTTCCACCTAAATTCAACGATACAAAATTTCTGTATTCAGGTGGTTTTTACTTCCTCTTAAGTCAATTTTTTGTTTTTTAATATATTTCACAAGATCATTGAACCAAGTACATTTATTTCTCAGAAATATCCAACTATAAGTGCTACATGATCACAAATAACAATATTAAACATGTTTTAAACATTACGAGCAAATGTCAACATACAAAGGCAACAAATTAGTGGAAAAAGGCAGGTTTGTTCATGAAACACATTAAACCGGTCACTACATGCATGAGCATCATGAATATACACAGATATAACATGATTTACTTTCACCCTAATAAAATGCAAATTATAAAATGTACTTAAAAGGCCACTGAAATGCAAAACCGAATTTTTGTTATCGCATTTTGATGATAATTTTTAAGTGACTTTCTGGGTGACGTCACCTAATTGACACAAAGCAGTCAAATTCGTCTGGGTAAATGGCTTTCATCAGTAAACCACTAAACGAAAGTGAGTGAATGAGTTTGATGACTTCATACAGGAAAGTCTGCGAGTTTGATCGGTAATATCTCGGCAACCAGTTATGATATCTCAGTCATACATTTGTCATAATGTCACAAAATCATCTTCATAATTAGATGACAACACAAATTTGAATTTTGCATGTAAGTGGCTCTTTAAGTAAACGATCTAGTCAAATCTATGAAAAATATAAATGTGTGAGTAAATCAACAATCATTACCAATAGGCAATATTTAAACTTCTCTTGGGTGCATTCCTTAGTCGGTTGGCTAGAAAGACATTAACAGCAGCCTCGGTGAACCCATGACTCTTCACTAAACTCTCTGCACCGTACAAATTTCATACATCGTACAACTGACTTTCATTATTTATTGTGTATCATTAAAATCAAAAACTATCCTGGACTTCCAAGTAATTAGCCAATGGTGAACCTACCGACAATTAATTTGCAGAGTGCCATTTTCTCAAAGCTGGCTTTGTCATCTGACCCGTTCATGTTAAGCTTGCACTACAAGGAATTAGTGATTAATCTGCAAGCAATATGTCTGAATGAATACAATTGGTGCATGAAAATTTCTTAAACATTGCCAATTCAGACAAAATGCATAAGTGCAAGTTGTTTGGATCATGGATTTACATCATATACATATACATAGAGAATCTCACCTGCTTGTCAAATCGTTCATCATATCCCGGACACTGCACAATGATTTTCATGCACTTCTGAAACTGACACAAAAATGTGACATTTGGAAAATATTTCATTGCTGTTTATTAGATCTAATGCCCACTCCTCCTTAAAAAAACTGCAATTTTACATAACCACAAATTCTTTCTCTGGTTGTCCATAAACTGCTCATTTAAATGTTGAAGTTCCTAAGTGCTGTTTATCTGCACAGCTTCAGGAAGCATTTTTCCACTATCGGCCAGCTCTCTCCTCTCCTGCCTGTTCAGTATATCCCTGATTTGCAGAGGCAGGAGAGGCAGCGCTCCTGAAAACTTGTGCACAAACAAATTATGCAGTGTTCAATTACTATGCTGCTGACTACAAACTCATAAATAATACCTTTCTCAATAGCAGCATTAAAACAGAGAAAATATTTAAAGAAAATATTCACAAATGTGCACTTATGTTAAAGGAAAACCATCATTGCTCAACCGACGACAGCTAAATGAGTGACAGATGAGCCATGACTGTGGGACTGAGTGACAAATGAGCGATGACGACCGTGTGGAATGGATTGACAGATGAACGATGACTGTGAGATGGAGGAACAGTCAACAGATGAACAATGGCGTGTGCATAAGATGGTTGCGGTGTATTAAGGAGCAAGCCTCCAAAAAACCACTAGGCGTGCCTACAGCCTTTTCGCTGCAACTAACTAGCTGCAACGGCTGGCACTTTGCTGAGAGCAATAATACAGGTTTCATGCACCAATGAGCATAAAATCATAAACCATGAAGACATTATATACGGCAAGCAGTTTTTGTACAGCTATTTGAGTTAACTTATTTTCATTGAAAGAATAACATTTGAATATGACTCACTTGTAATCTTAGAAACTGTCAAAAATATAGCAAATGAATCCTCAACTTTCCAAAACTGCAGCAAATCGCGCCAATCAGCGGTTAGCGGTTAAACCCCGGTGGGGTCTCCACCACGGACCAGCAGGTCACGGGTTCGAACCTCGCCTACGTTTGGAGAGTATCTCACCTGAATTTCGACTCATTATTCCAGGAGACCCCTGTCACGATAGTAACTAAGCAGTTGAAAGCCAAAAACCGTCATCATCCCCAGAGCTCATAGATGGATAGCACCAAAAGTTGTGAAACCCACTATATCTTGGCATATCTAGCACAAGCCTAGCTGGGGCTATCAGGTTAACACATGGCCATATTTCTGATATAAACTGAAAAAAAAGAATATTTAAATAATAATTTACAAATGGGTCCTAAAATACACCTCTTTTCCACGTGTTTTAGACACGTCAATTCCACGTGATTAATACTCGTGGAATCCACGTGGATATCACGTGAAAACACGTGGATCCACCAATTCACCAAAAATCCACATGATTTCCACGTGGATTCCACGTGTTGTGCCCACTGGGCATGCATGACCCGCGATGCTACTGCGTCTTTAACTCTTCATGAATACTTCTTAGGCAATTGTTAGATGAACGTCAAAGGAGGGACGAGGCTTACTCTGCACGGTATATATAGGCAGGTAGAGACGCACGTGATACCATCATTCACAGTGATCTCTAGTATTAATCAATTTCGCCATTCTTTAAAATAACCCGGGATGGTATCTGACTTTGTTGGAGCACTATTTCACATCGAGGTTCTCTGTCGCGACCTTTCGTTTGGTCCTTGTTTTATGACTACAGATAATTCCCCGGCTGTGTTGAATGATTAGACGAAAATGTTACGAAAGTAATTGGCGTGCTGCGTTGATCTGCAGGACATCGACGAGTCTTTCTTGTCTTCCGGGTGACTGAGTTTTATTACGTTTCTTCAACTGACAGGAACTTTTCTCGCCATTGCGTTTAAGCCTATTCAGGACAGGCTATACATGATGACATCCGCTGGCCAATCTAGAATAGCACGCATTTGCCGAAAACCACAGGAAGTAAGCAAAACAAATACGCTTCTTTGTAAGATGCATATTTAGTAGTGACGCTGTTCATGATATAAGAGAAAGCAATAATATGTAAGAGAATTCTAATGCAGGACAAAACTGACATAAATTTTGCTGAAATATTAACATCACTTGGCAGAGGGATACGCATGATGTCACTTTTCATAAAGTACTAGTCTGGTTTAAATGTCATATCAAATATCTCTCACATCAATATTTATGAATAAAAAACCATGAATGTTTCTTTAAATACCTTGCTTACTGGTATGGCACAGGTTGCAATATATGTACAATATCACATATCCATTTCAGATACATTTTGTTTGTAACCGAATATGCAATAAGTTATTTTCAGCAGCTGGTCAGCAACTTAATGCAGTACATGAGTAACTACGCATTATCAACAAGTTAATAGTATTGTTCATAAAATGCAAAATATCTGGCAACTGTAGTAATTGTGAATATGAAAGTAGATTTGAGATATATTTTACCACAATCATCGAATGTATTATATAATTTGTCATAATATTAGCATTATCAAAAATTTACCAGATCGATTCATAGGATGTCAAAGTAACTTATTTAATCTCTGAACGTCTTCACGTCAAACATCACCAACCTGCTTATTCATAAGTAAAATGGCAGAATATCACATGATTAATTGCATAATCGCGAAATCGTAAAGTTTGTGATTAGCATATGCACATAAAATGTAAATATATCAGATTCATTTAACTAAATTCTCAACGTCTAGAATATAACCAGATAGTTTTGAAATCAAACACAGTTAGTAATTATATATGGATATCAGGAAGGTCGTTGACCCCAGAGGACCAGTTTGCAATCATGGCCTTTTTGTCTTTCATTGATGATACGTGATGGTTGCGTTTATGTTGGCGGCTCATCTTCTGCAATACGTTGAATATGATGAGGTCGAGGAACTCGATGACCGTGATGATACTGCCCCCCAGGAGAAGACCCATATAACCACCAATCTCGCCTGAATGTGGCAGAAACCCAAACTTGAGTTACACATCGCAATTATTGGTTATCTTCATTAACTCTTCGCATCAAAGAAAGCATTCTTTGCAAGTTTATATTTCGCTTAATGTTCTCAGGCTCCAAACTAATCACTCCTAGAAATCCCCCTAACGGATAAGAATTGCCATACATACCGTCCAAATGAAGACCCATATAACCGCCAATCTCGCTGAATGTGGCGGAAGCATAAAATTATCAGCTACACATCGCAATCATTGGCTACCTTCAGACTAAAGAAAGCATTCTTTGCAGGTTTAAATTCCGCTTACTGGTTAATTTTATCTCAGGAAGTAGCCGGTTCCCAGGCCAAATGAGGGGTGGTTAATTTTCTGATATTTTATCCATTGTTTTCACGTCCTGCTATGACAAATGTGAAATATAGAAACTGTCATAGCCCATGCGTCGTCAATGCCAGTTGAAGCCTATAAATTAAGAACGTTAAGCATTTGTTCCCGATTTAAAGTTACACATTTGTAAACTGTATATCACCGGGAATGTAATTAACCCTCCCATACCACCACCTCTGCTTTTAGCTGCACCGTATCTAGAACACTAACTGTGATACTTACACTCCAAAGTCTCCGTTGGCGTTGATCGAAGCATTGAATGCTCTGCAATACGTTCTGTAAGTCGTTGATGCTCTGCATAATGTAATCGCCTTTTTGGCTCAATACATAAGTTACATGATTTAGTTCCTCATTCAGTTCACTAATGTAGTCGGCTATCAGGGAGGTTATAGTTCTTGAACCGGAGGAGGTCGTTAAGATAAACTCATTGAAGTAAGTGGCTGGTGAACGACTTTTCCAGGAAGCAGATGGCCGCAATTTGTATTTAAGAATCTGCAATGCAATTTTTCACAATGTTGATGGATGAATTATACGAGTTACTGAAATGAGTTCAAAGTCAAAAATTGCTTACTGTTTCACTGTTGAAGTTGACTATTGGACGCCTCCAGATTTTCATGGTTCTCGTCTTGGTGGAGAATTTCTCCGAAGCAAAGAATGCCTCTAGTTGGGCCATGTAGGTGAGAGCTGTTGTGTACTGTGTCTCCGACGTACTGCCCTGAGTTCTTATTGCTGCCTGAGCTTGTCATGTCGATAGATTTGAACATATCAATAGTTCCCACCATGCTCTCTTTTGTGCGCTCCATCCGATAGCCCACCATTGCCTTGCATAATTGCTCCTTACTGATGCTGTAAGTGGCGTATTGCTCAATATTTTCTTCCAACCACTCCTGCCATTCTTCATACACATTGGTGACGTCTTTGTAATCTGATATAGCTACATCCGTCTGTTTATAATTGAGAGACTTCTGAAAAGAGTCCATCTCTAGCAGAAAATTATGGTTTTCACGCCCGTTGTCACTTTTCGGATGTTCAGCTGAAAGGCCTCGAGCTTGTTGTCAAGATGAGATCTCACGTTAATCACGGGCCATGAAGAGTCCGTCGCATATAAATTGTTCACAAGGATATGAGCCTCCTCTTTAAACTCATCAATGGCAGATTCATAGAGTGAATACTCAGTTGGATTGGACGAGAGAAGATTGAGTGGGACTAGATCGGACGGTGTCCCTACGAACACTTCTACTGCTTGGATTCCCTCATACATTCAATCGCCTTCTCCTTTAAAGACTCAAAGTCGTCTCGATGCAAGTCATAACCAGCATCGGCAAACAGAATAGACTGCATGGTGCCCAGCAGACCACTGCAGAGGTTCAGCTGGGTGTAGATAAAGTCGATTGAAGGTCCCACACTGGAAGCGTATGCGCCACTTATTTTGTCCACATCTTCCATCAAAATCTCGTGATCAGCCTTAGCCATGTCAGCCAGGGCGTTTATGGCGTTCAATATGCGGACAAATACAGAGGTGGAGGGCACCTGCACTTTAGTGGTGAGATACAGAATACCCGCACTGTATGCCTTTTGTGTCGTTCGTATTTTGTTTAAGAGTTCGATCATGTGTTCGTCGGTGATGCGCTGTTTGAGCGTACTTAGTTTGGACACGTTGTAACTCGTCATCGTTGAGAATCAAGTGCATATTGCTTCCCTGTAAATTGCCATAGGACACCCCAGTTTGGTAGGTAACGACGTCACAAGCGTCGGGACAACGGCTTTCACATTCGCCCTGAGCTTCCAGTATGGCTTCTGAAACATGACTCACAAGTTGTACAGAAAATAAGAAGACAACTATATGATCAATAAAGTTACCATCGGAAGTTGTACCTTTTCGTTGATTGACACAGAGCAGATCATCAGACAGATTGCATGGACGTACTGATCCTAGAGTACAACAAAACAACAAACTTATCATACATATCCAATAATCCCGACAGTTGTGCTAAATACAATCATAAATGAGTTGAAACAATCCTAGACGAGTCATGAATATATAATACACAACGTGTTTACCCGGCATGTATGATTCTATACATTGGCATTCAGCAAAAGTGGCCTCCGGTTTGCATTGTAGACTGCATCGTTGTCGTGTGTAGCCTGTCTTATTGTTGTGTTCGCTCAAAGAAATCTTAGAGCAGTTCCCCCATGGTGCCAGTAAACTGTGGGTCTGCAAAAGACGTCTTATTGTACTATTTAAAACAATAATATTGTTCGCTATTTAAAAAGGTACAAGCCAGGTAATAACTTTGAGGTTGGCCGGGTAATCTATTCAATACTAGAGTAAGTGGTTCAAGCCATGATATTACCTACTTCAGAGTGTGGACACGATGTCAGTGCATGTACTCCTGGCGAGACAACAAAGCCTAAGACAACACACGCACTGGCAAGGTGTATAAAATATAGAATCACATGTTGGAGTCATTGACCCTAACCGATCCTCGACAAAGGCTCAGACAGCAAAAAACACAGACACACACGCACATATATATATATATATATATATATATATATATATATATATATATATATATATATATATATATATATATATATATATATATATATATATATATATATATATATATATATATATATATATATATATATATATATATATACGATATATATGTGTATGTGTATTAGAGAGAGAGTGTGTGTGTGTGTGTGTGTGTGTGTGAGAGGGGGGAATAATAGTCTAAAGACAGACCGACTGATGCGACGTGTTGAGACCTTATCCCGAGACCATTAGAACCTTGTACTATTGGTATTCACGCGCTGGTTATGTCATGTGACTACTTGGTATTAGTCAACGGTCTTTTGTGTGTATATATTGGAATGAAAAAGTTGTGGGTTAGAATCCCAACTCAATCTAGTTTTCTTCTTTAGTTATGCAAACCGAATATGATCACAACATGTTGGTTAATTAATTTGGTTTTTATTTAGCGTATATAGTCTGGCCCTTCTAGACTGACGTGTAAAAATTTATCGCATTCACAACTAGCTATTTAACTTACAGTATATGTTCGTGCATCAAGAACATTCTTAAATTGCTTAGATAAGCATTAGGAGTTGCCCCTTTCACTTGTGGCTGTTAGTAGCTTTACACCAGGAGCGTACATTAAAAACTGTACACCCTCACTTTCTGTGTCGACATTGTACACGCAACCCGTGTAACAGTTATACAACTAGACAAAGAGATGACCACGTTCTTGTCGCTAGAAGCATAATAAATACCTTGATTCCTACGTCGATATCGCCGTTCATCGTGGCATATTCATATTCTTCGATATTTAGAATAAGCCGAAGCCCGTAGTCAGCACCTGAAGTGATGAAATGGTTAATGTATCTTCTTTCTCGGGCTATAACACGTCTGACTCTACATAATCAAAAAGGGTTAATGCTTTGATATCAAAAGCAAACTACTGATATGTCTCTTCTTAAGTAGAAAGAATACCTGTACGAAATGTTGTCAGCGATTGCTCAACTCTGCTGTTAAAAGACAGACATTGTCCTGAATCATTTGTTTCAGACACAATCGGATCGCATTTGTCTAGTTGACCATCCCACCAGCAACTAATGAACACAGACCAACCTTCGATTTCATTATTTGCTTTGATCTCTTCAGCTTAGATGTGAACGGACACTATCTTAAGCAGAACCTTCATTTCTATGAACGGAAACATTACCAAAACATACGTCACACATCCTCTCTATCGTGACAATTTGCTCATATAGAAAAAGAACATTTGTGTCTTACAGCATAACCATATCCAGGCGATGTCCCAATGTTCTAGTGAGAACACCCATCAAGATACCTAAGAGTAAGAGAGTAAAGAGGTTGTACGATCTTTATAGCGTCAGTGTAAACTGTTACTTTCCATCATAGCATAGTCACATATCGACCACATGTAGTTTGTTCATCTATTTAAAACTAAACAGAAAGATATGATAGAAATGAACCTGGCACTTGCATAGCATTTACCTCCAGACAGTTCAAGAAGATATTGATATTCGTTGACAGGTTCACCAAATGAAACGATGGATGAGCATCAAGCGGCGCGGTTGGTGTTGCATCATGGTTAGTTGTGGGAGAATTAGTTGTAGGCATTCTCGTAGTGATGTCGATACTCCTAGTAACATGAAAATGTCATAGTCACGACGCCCAACAAATTATTTATTAGTTATCAAGACAAAACCTGAGCGCTTCCATGTGCTATCATTTTTACCCACCTTTACATCACGAACACACATTGGAAGACATTTTTGTCCATAATGATATAAAGCACTCAGGGGCGCTATCCAACTTCAGAAGAAATAATTAAATGGCATTTTGGGGTCCCAAATATCTGCCTGTAATGGAGATTTTGCACACTAGTTGATCTGCGCCCCCCTTCTCTGCCTGGTTGAAAAACAAATAACCCTCCCTGCTCCTCCCACAAATATAGAAAGATCCCCAAAGAGCAAGGCTAGACAAAGAGAGGAGCCCACACTCTGTTCCTACTGCCTTAAGTCCAAGAAAATTCTGCTTGGATCCAAACTTCCCCAGATTGCTAAGGATTAAGATATTCCACATGGTATGATCTACATTTGGGTAACTATTGAATACTAGAGTAAGTGGACAAACCTCAAATATGGCCACATGTTGGAGTTTTGACCTCTGAACCGATCACACGCAAAACCTCCATTGTTGCCATCTGACATACCACGCACACATTCTGTGAAGTTGATTTTCAATAGTTCTGTAAACTGTACAGCCAATCCCAAACACAACTGGCGTGGTTATGTGTCGCTCAGGGTAATTCTCTGTTGTTATTTTAACAAATATCCGCATACATAATTGGTCAAGGGGGTGAGATGGTAGATCGCCACATCCTGCATCCAGACGCACATCAAAGATGCACCATCATTCCAATGTTTAGGGTTTACGCGCTATGTTTAATCTTTAAAATTGTGGGTAACATGATTCTGGGTTCAATTGATCTTTCCCGGTTGGTATTTCGGATTATCGTTGAAATGTGAAGAATGTCGAGTTAGACATGTAGTTATAACCGCAAGAACCTTCCAAGAAGTCATAACTGATGTTGCCCTTTTCTGGAAATAGTGAAGTAAAACCTATACCGTGCTGTGATTACAGCAGTAGGTAAATATGTTCGCTGTTCTCAGTCCTGTCCTTTGCATGTCACTATTATCTCCGTAATGATTCAGTCCTCGCCCAAAACCACACCAGATTAATCACTTACCAGTGGCATGACGACATCTAATTGATATATGTGTCCAACTGGAAAACACGCAGGCCAGGGCGATGCTACCATTATATTGAGAGACCCCCTCTCTTACCGAATAGTTCCCTCCATGCTCAGGGAGTACTGTCCCATGGGAAGGGCTGCTTGAAACACATTCCATCTCCCGGACTTTAAAGTATGGTCATTTGTCTTAAATAGTTTAGTCTTTCTCACGCCGGATATGGTTAGAAATATCTGAAACTGTTCTACTTCGATGTCCTTGGTTTGGGACACGAACAGATAGAATTGCAGTGTTTTGTTGGCTTCAATGTTGATGACACTCTGTGAAGAGAGCCTTGTCGCCGCCCTGACCCTGAATAAAAGCATTCAGAAGCATATAATGTCTCCTCACCTGGAGAGAGTACATTACATAATACTGGCTTGTTTAAACAGTGTCATACACCCGACGTCCGTGTGCACAGAGCATCGGGTGTGTGGTACTGATCTTTACAAAAGTATCAGTGTGGCCACCCTGTGTGGCTATGATAAGTTATTCCAAATCAATTGTCAGTTTAGCTAAAGTATCACCTGTTGGGTGAAGATCGAGGAGTTTGAAAACGTTCCTATCTGTCTCTCAAACACTTCTAGTGCCGTTGACGTGAGCACAACAAACGACATGTGTTGTTGGGAAATATCCGCGTTAGCAATAGATCGTTGAAGTTGCAGTCCTGCAGTGCTTCAACATCATTTGAGATGAGTTGAAATGCCAAGGGTTTTGAGGATTTCTAATACAATATATACCGGTGAATCTAACATGTTTTAAATGGCATAAAAAACTGAATGTTAACTTGTATTTAAACAGGAAATAAACCAGTGTCTTTCGTAAATCAATAGTCAATATTAATGTAGAGCGTTTATGCGTATCGCTCAGGATAAAATGGATGACCACATGATGGTCCACTAGATCACGCCACATCCCCACAGTCGTTGTTACCATCACAGGTCATACTGGGCAAACAAAAGTGGTTTACACATGTGAACTGCTCGGCATCACATTCTGATTAGAAAAAATAAATAAACTGTAGATATATGTTTAAAACAAAGGTGTTTTCCCCTGGCTGAATAAACTGACCACAGTAGTCAATCCTGCAGTACTGCATGATGAAGGGTTCTACAAAACATGACGGCGCTGTGTCTCCCACAAACCTACGGAAACTACTACCTCCGTTGCGGGAAACATCGTAGGGAAACATCAAAGCCAGCATTGCTGTCGGTTGAGGCAATTGATGCCATCCAAGGCACTGCTGTCCTGTTTTGGACACGCTGATACTCCCTGTGTTGTCATTCCCACTGCGCTTGGCCATGCACGATTTCTCTGGTGACGTCACTTAATCAAAGATGACCCATTCTACTTATTATATTCACATCATGATGAGCATCATGATAAATTGGTGGTAGAATATTAATTCAAACACAAACGCTGCTGTTTGGTTAGCCCATATTTACTTGGTGTCAAAACTAATGTTCATCCTACCCATAATAGCGTCACAATCGTTGAGCGCAATGTCATCTAGCACCATGCCACTGGACTGTAGCATCCCTCTAGTACCCTGTATCTTCAACATGTGAAGTCTAGAGAGTAATCTGACAGCAACACGGCTCCACTTGCCATCGTATTGAGCTGTGTATGAAGTTTGGAGCAGCTTTGTGGCTACCTTTTCCTCATCAATTGATGATACAGTAAGTGTTGAAGTTTGGTCTTCACCCAGAAAGCTGTAGATGAATGCTAGACATTTGCCAGTTGTGTCCATGTAACCTGTGTAGAGACTGGCATTATTACTAGACCGTAAATTACACCTCCCAACGTTTGCTATGAATACTTTGACTATGTATATAGGCTGTGTACCTGATGCGAGCGTATTGTCCGCGTTCATGTTGCCGGAGCTCGCTTCAACCACCTGCCACTCCTCTTGAGACGCCTCGTCATTCTGCAATGGACACCTGTCCGCCGTGTCGGATTCGTGATCACAGACCAAGAAGGCCGTTTCTAGTTGTTTAATGACAAATGTTATGAAATAAATAAATCTTTGAAACATACGTGCTATCTATGTGAACAAGTAATTGGATGGGTGTTGAGGTAGCACCAGACGAGCCTCACCGGCACACCGTCGTCTCCGGAAGAACTCTGCTGCCTCACCCGTCTCGCCCAGGCTACATTGGTGCGCTGTATTCCCCGTAAATGACGTCAGCAAACAGGTCCTGTTGTTTGGATCGTAGATGACACTACTGCAGGACAGCCCATACACCTGCGTGCACAGCGCCTTGCACACCTGACGGGTTGTCTCAGCGATGGCGAGCACGAGGGGATCCACGTAGTTGGCAGCGCTTGGGAATGAATTTCCATGTGACGATACTGTTGGGTAGCCACACACTTGTGGAGAGCAAATGTTTCATAGCAGACAACTCCACACAATACTGGCGACAAATACAGATCGACCTCAATTGTTGGCATTCAATTAAGCATTGTAAATTGGCATTTTGTTTTAAGTACAGATAGGTAGGCTTAGCAATGGTGCATCCATATTCAGCCCTCATTTTACGTAATGGACCTTGACTAAATGGGCAGCATTGTGAGAGTTCATAGTCCAATAGAAAAAAGGATTCATGCCGAGTGTCAAGTGGAACGTATTTGGCGTTGTCCTGGGATTACAAGTTAACTTGTCGGCTTTGCCTGATGAGCTCCTGAAAGTCAGCATTGGTCTTTTATTGGAACCTATTGATTAGAGACTTTACTAACAGCGGATATAGAAGCACAAATAGGAGTCCAGTAGGAAAAAGGATTCATGCTGAGTGTCAAGTGGAACGTATTTGGCGTTGTCCTATGATTGCAAGTTAACTTGCCCTGACCCGTTCAGCTAGGAACGTCCATTTTGGGTTCATCACAAGCCCCGGCCCACCCCTCCCCTCTGTGTGGGGTTCTGTACTCCACCAATCGGCTTATTGGTCCACGGACGAGAACATAAGTCCAAGATTAACACTGGCTCTACTTTTCAAAAGGGTGGGAAATGTAGTGACGGGCGACAACTCTATTACTTTTATTTTGTCGCTGTTGTGTGATTGGGGCTATGCTAGTTGTGGTGTCAAGACACGGTGATCTATTACAGCTGGTAATAATTAGTTGTGTGCATTATTATAGACAGGGTTTTTTTTACTCTCTTGTGAATAAATTTTGTCATTCCCACACCATATTCATTATGTATTACATGTCATAGCTCCGGATTGATTCAAGCAAAAGTCATCAGAGTCAACGAGGGTGCTGTCAGTCAAGCCTGATTATGCATAATATTCATTTAAGGAGTCTTAAAATAGAATCGGGTACCACTTCAAACAAATAAATTGGCAAATTGACAAATTTAATTACTGTGAATAATGAACCATGCAGAAATTTGTGATTAAATGACAACATCACTAATCTACTGACTCATCTTACAGTGTCTGTCGATGAACTTCATGCCATAAGGAGATCAAATGATTGGTTTATTACTCTAGACATTAAGGTAGATTGAGTTTACTGTCACAATTGCTTGTGGACATTATGTTTTCTATCAGGGAGTTATTTGTATGCATGTAAAACAATGAGTCCCTAAGAGACGCATTGGGTTGCTACCGAAAGACGATGCGAATTCAAAGACACTTTAACCGCTGTTAGTGATGTCAACAGCGAGATTACTTTGGAGTAAGTTTCCAATCCACAAGTGACCTACATTACCTGCCATTGCCCCCTCTCCTCATACATACCCCATAAAAGCACATTTTCCTGCGCATACCTGGTCCAACATTATGATTGTACGTTGCCGGGTGCTACAAAATCAAATGTTATCTAATTACAAGACGACAATCACACTTCGAAATGCACTTCTATCGCCTATTCGTAACATTACCACAAGTCCTAGGTAGAATGGTTAGGTAGTTGCTCTATTGATATATATTCGCAGAATAAAAATAACAGTTGAACGTATCCAGGGGCACAATCAATTCACCAACAGTGATATCAATTATTCATAGAAGAATCAATGATGTGGGGCAATAGACGAGTTAGCGATGGACACAATATACATGGGTTAGATAGTCCCGCCTGGCCGCCGATATGATACACAATAATTCCTAACACAGTCGTATCCAGGGCACAATAAATTCACAGCAGTTATTTGTCAGACCGGGCCTTGCATGAAATACCACGGCCTTTATTGGTATATCCACGCTCTGTTACGTCTACTGCGCGGTGCTCAATAGAAATACAATGTTTTATGCAGAGAAGTATGACTTAGCATAGACGTTATGCGTCACGTTTATATTTACATACTAACGCAACAAGTCAGCTCAAGTCTATGCGCACGCCTGAGTTTTTGCATACAGTTTATCATTGTCACATTACTTCATCTCTGCCATAAAATGACCGCTTGCATGAGTTGGGGCGCCGAGAAGAGAAGAAGATCATTCATAACCAACAGTAACAGCGGACTGATGTCATTGGTAACATCAACAGTGAGGAGCTTTGCTTCAAAAAGTAACTATGTGTTGAAGTTCATGTCAATGACATGTCGCCTAAGAAACTGGGCCACCCGGAAATGACGCAAGCAAATGCCAACAAAAAATTGTTGGCTGAACGGTGCCACTTAATACCACAATGACGGCTGAGCTTGGTGTTGTTGTGTTGACAGTTTCGCCTTTGCATTCAATATGCTGAAGCTGTCTGCTTCTGTTACCTGTCCCAATGGGTAAAAGACCGGTTGATGATCGGCCACGAGTGACTAACTGCTATATAATAATACAGCATGCACAATAAATGAACTGACTGACTTGTCTAATGTGATGCTGCTTATTTTGTCTGGCATTACGCTCACAAAGATATATGACACCGTTTCAACTAGCTTTTAGTTGAGACGATCATAAGCACCCACCTCAAATACACTGACATTCGCCTCGCTCAAAGACACGCGCCAGATGCACTTTGAAACGCACATCACATAATACCCGCGAAATGTGCCTAAAAAAACACACTAACATACGCCACACGCACAGACATGCCTATCGCACTCTAACAAGTGTTGCCCTACAGCTCGGAGGCATTAGCGAGGTCCTAAGGATCGGTCTGCTGTTACAACCAAGAATGAGTGAGGTGGTTAGGATACGTTAACTTCTACAATCAAGGATGAGCGAGGTCATTAGGATAGGTCTACTTCTACAATCAAGGATGAGCGAGGTCATTAGGATAGGTCTGCTTCTACAACAAGGTTGGGGATTGGTTTACTTCTCGTATATGTAAGCAACGCCACATTTAGAGACTCTCAAAACACCACTGCCATTGTAATCCCTACATTTGGGAAGCAGCCAGCGATCAACGAAGTTATGATGATAGGACGTCTTCTGATTTATGTGCGTCTGTATTGTTCAGGTCCGAATATATAAAAATGACCATATGACTTGAACACAATAATTTGGGGGAAGCCATATATCATACCATCACAGCGCCCTAATTGTCGTATCTTTTATTCATGATTGTCGCTTACACCCGAATATAATATTGGAGTAGGGATGAATGCGAAACCAAGCCCGAAGTACCCAGGATCCGTGGCATTTGTTGAAATGCTAATATTCACCATAAACATCAAGTTTATTTGTCTGGATGGAAAGGATTAATTTTTCATAGAAAACCATTAGACATGCGATTGTATCCTTGGGGGAAACTTTTGTCGCACCGACACTATGTTTACCCCCAAATAGAGCACTACTTTAACCTAGAATAGGCGTGGCTTTCATTGAAACTGCAACCGCCATTGTTGAGGGACCCAAGACGACGCCGTGTGAATCAGAAACGATAAAAGTATGTGTGACAGGTCTATGTCACTGACTATTGTCTGATACATCATCCAAATCAACTTCTCCTTCCCAATCAATACCTCGTAAAGACTTCGCATTTTAGTTTGCCTTGATCGATATTCGTGCTTAGCTATGAAATGGCGTCCACAGTCCATAACCTTAACCATAAAACGCCCCCCCCCCCTGTGGTTGCCTCTTTCGCAATTCCAGTTGGAAATCAAGACAAAAAGATAGTGCCTGCCACTTCGCCTGTGTCAAGTGAGGCGCCTTGGGTTCTTTCCTTTTGTAACCATTGATTTTGCAAATTGATTTAACAAGATTTGGTATGCGATAAGGAAGACATATTGTTCATTTTCATGGCAGTAATATAGTAGAATTAGAGTACCTGTACTTGTTGCTGTTGCAGATGGTGACGGCAGGGAAGACCAAAGAGTCATTGTAGCTCACCTCGACGTTGATGGTTTTAGGGCGCGACTCCAGAAAACGTAACTTACTGACCATGAGGTAGGTGAATAAGCCGAATGATGCCATTAGGACCATGGCCCATAGCAACCTGTGAACAGTTCAAGCGTGTTAATGCCTCTCAGGTCGTCTCTTGATTGCAATTCCGCTTATACTACGAGTCGTTATAATCCCGTCCGACCCCGCGTTATGGCAGCGAAAAGTTGCGAAAACGGCTAGACTGGCTCCAACAACAGGGGGTCCCTTTAGCATTCCTATACAAGTTAAGAAATTTGACGCCATGCATTTTGACCTTAAACTTTTCTCTACCTTGTGAATGATCACTATGTTATAGACAATTATCATTGAGGACCTGATAAACAGTAACATGAGAGTATGGCAGTACTTACCAGCGTAGGATCCCCGAGGCAGGGATGGTGGTATAGCGCAATCCATGCAGTGTCGTGGCCTGAGTGTAGTCAAACAACAGCGTGCGCCATGGTGTGTTTTCTATGTCAAACTGTTCACTGCTCTGCGCCCATCCTGATCCACACTGATACTGTCTATATACGAAATCAGCCCTGATTCCGAGACAGAGGAACGCGGATGTGGGTTACACTTGATCTGTACCTTATAAGCGCTTTCGATTGCGAGGGATATTTTCCGCTCTCATCGCAAGATGCGCAGTTCGATATTTGGTAGGATGCTATGTATGACAGGCGATACTGTTGCTGCTGCTGCAAATCTTCATGAATACTTCCGGGGAAATAGTTAGATGAATGGATGAGGCTTACTCCACACATTGTATATTGGCAGGTGAGGGCGCAGGTGATACCATCATTCACAGTGATCTCTAGCATAAACCAATTTCGACATTCTTCAAAATAGCCTGGGATGGTATCTGACTTTGTTTAAGCGCTATTTCCCATCGAGGTTCTCTATAGCGACCTTCGTTTGGTCCTGGTTTTATGACTGCAGATATTTCCCCGGCTGTGTTGAATTATTAGTCGAAAAGGTTACGATATTATTTGGCGAGCTGCGTCGACCTGCAGGATATCGACGAGTCTTCTTGTCATTATTCAAATATCATAATGCACCTCAGCGGCAGTCAATGGGACTTGGATCAACAGCAACTTTGACAACTGGTACCATGAAATTTAATCTCACGAGTAGGCGAGCATTAAGGCAAGTCCCCTATCTGCCTTGGATATAATATCGTTTGATTGCATTTGCTTTCAATATAGTACATACATACATATATATATATATATATATATATATATATATATATATAGATATATATATATATATATATATATATATATATATATATATATATATATATATATATATATCTATATATATATATATATATATATATATATATATATATATATATAATTTTATATATATGAGAACGCAGCAGCACATCGATCTCGGCCGTCAATATAGAATCTGCTGATTTGCTTCCATTCATTTACGTAATTTCCGGTAGACAAAATTGCGGACACTACATAACAACAAAGATCACCACCCATGATATCAGTTCTTGGGTAAGGTATATTTACAGCGGGATAACATTTTCTTTGTGCACACTCATATGCTAGTGGTAATTACTTTGGTGGATACGTGATAAAGATGTCTGCTATTAAGCATAAACTGACGCTTACGAATAATGTGAATGTCAAGCTTTAGCTCAGATTACAGTTTGTGCGTTAAAAAACACAATAAACTTTGAATATTTCTACGTTTACGCCTACAAAAGCATCATTCCACGTGTATACGGACGGCCAATGACCGCTATCGTTGAAGCCCTTAGAAAGGTGTATTGGTTTTACAGTACAGCATCTATTTACAATACAAATGACCAGTATGAGAACAAATGGCCGCTGTTTGTGAGTAGTGTTTCACATTGTCAGCTCGGCCAATACTAGTGGCGGGAAGCAATAGCATACCATGTCATAGATGGTCTGTCAGACGCTGGTCTATCAGTGTCATGAATTGACTTTTATGAATAATTTATATCGGTTTCGGTTCATTTATTCAGATCAACATTTGTTGGCTTGTGTTGCGCTGTATTGAGGATGTCATTAATATTTGATCTACAGGTGTTTGCTGAGGCACAGAAGCTTGTGGATGATTTAGTTGCCACGGACCCTTCATACCGAACAAACAATCGTGTCAGAAGAACATACGAACTATCGAGTTCCGAGTAATTCCTGCCAAACAGATGTGGCCATATCGGATGACAAAGACGGTCACTGAAGTGTATGAAGAATTGCAAAGAAGTCATTATTAGAACTAATAAGGATCTAGTGTTCTAAAGGCATCAACGAATGCCAATATATTGTACAATTATTGAATATTTCCATTTGTACCTTGTTTAATATACAATAAGGAATGTTTTGCGGAATAGAATAGCTTTAGTCTTTGTTTTACGACACCAAACTTTTGATGTATTATTGAAATCATATAAAAAATATATATAACACTTCTTATTTATGCTGCTGTCAATATTTATTCCAAGAAAGTTTATGTAATTGGTCCAGTTTATCGGGTTTCCATCCATTAAGATCTGTTATTCTTACATAAAATTCTGATACTTGTGGTTTGAATACCATGACGTATTTCCCAATGATATTTTTGTTAGTTTCAGCCATAACTTTCTTACTGTAGCTCAACGTTGAATCTATATTTAAATAATAAGTAATTTGTTATGTACTCAAGAATGTTGAAGACTAGATACTAGTGTTTTGTTATCTGCATATAGTTTAGTATCAATTATATTGAGCGATTGGGGTAGGTCATCCACATAAATAATGAACTATAAAGAACCTGGATTGATCCTTGCGGGACTCTTTGACTGATGGCCTGTAAATCGGATGATGCATTGCCAAAGGAAGCATTT
>CM067358.1:50840980-50862548 GCA_034190875.2 Urechis unicinctus | reverse complement strand
AATTTAGTTAAATGAATCTGATATATTTACATTTTATGTGCATATGCTAATCACAAACTTTACGATTTCGCGATTATGCAATTAATCATGTGATATTCTGCCATTTTACTTATGAATAAGCAGGTTGGTGATGTTTGACGTGAAGACGTTCAGAGATTAAATAAGTTACTTTGACATCCTTTGAATCGATCCAGTAATTTTTTGATGATGCCAATATTTTGATAAATTATATAAAACATTAGATCGTTGTGATAAAATATATCCCAAATCTACTTTTATATTCACAGTTGCTAAAGTTGCTAGATATGCTGAATTTCTATGAACAATACTTTGAGAGCTATAAACTTGTTGAAAATGCATATTTACTCATGATCTGCATTACGGTGCTGACCAGCTGCTGAAGAATATATAAGCAACTTAATGCATATTTTGTAACAAACAAAATGTAATGGACATGTGAAATTATAAATACATTGCAACATGTGCCCTACCAGTCAGCAGGGTATTTAGCGAACAATTCATGGTTTTTCTTTTATAAATACCAATGTGTGAGATATTTGATATGACATTTAAACCAGACCAGTACTTTATGACGAGTTATATCATGCGTATCCCTTGGCCAAGTGATGTTAATGTTTCAGCAAAATTATGTCAGTTTTATCCTTCTTTTGAATTCTCTTACCTATTATTGCTTTCTCTTATACAATGAAATGCGTCCCTAATAAATGCGAAAAACCTATAAAGAAGCATATTTGTTTTGCTTACTTTTTGTTATTTTCGGTCAATGCGTGCTATTTAGGCGGGGCCAGAGGATGTCATCGTGTAAAGCCTAACCTGCAAAGGCTTGGACGCGATGTGTCAATCAACGAAAAGGTACAACTTCCGATGGTAACTTAATTGATCATATAGTTGTCTTCTTATTTTCTATACAACTTGTGAGTCATGTTTCAGAAGTCATACTGGAAGCTCAGGGCGAATGTGAAAGCCGTTGTCCCGACGCTTGTGACGTCGTTACCTACCAAACTGGGGTGTCCTATGGCAATTTACAGGGAAGCAATATGCACTTAATTCTCAACGATGACGAGTTACAACGTGTCCAAACTAAGTACGCTCAAACAGTAGACTTGCGCAGCCGCATCACCGACGAACACATGATCGAACTCTTAAACAAAATACGAACGACACAAAAGGCATACAGTGCGGGTATTCTGTTCCTCACCACTAAAGTACAGGTGCCCTCCACCTCTGTATTTGTCCGCGTATTGAACGCCATAAACGCCCTGGCTGACATGGCTAAGGCTGATCACGAGAGTTTGATGGAAGATGTGGACAAAATAAGTGGCGCATACGCTTCCAGTGTGGGACCTTCAATCGACTTTATATACACTCAGCTGAACCTCTGCAATGGTCTGCTGGGCACCATACAGTCTATTCTGTTTGCCGATGCTGGTTATGACTTGCATCGAGACGACTTTGAGTCTTTAAAGGAGAAGGCGATTGAATGTCTGTATGAGGGAATCCAAGCAGTAGAAGTGTTCCGAACGTATCTACGATTCGTAGGGACACCGTCCTATCTCGTCCCGCACAATCTTCTCTCGTCCAATCCAACTGAGTATTCACTCTATGAATCTGCCATTAGTGAGTTTAAAGAGGAGGCTTTTAACCTTGTGAACGATTTATATGCGACGGACTCTTCATTGCCCGTGAATGACGTGAGATCTCATCTTGACAACAAGCTCGAGGCCTTTCAGCTGAATATCCGAAAAGTGACAACAGGCGTGAAGAGTTACCATAATTTTCTGCTAGAGATGGTCTCTTTTCAGAAATCCCTCAATTATAAACAGACGGATGTAGCTATATCAGATTACAAAGACGTCACCATCGTGTATGAAGAATGGCAGGAGTGGTTGGAAGAAAGTATGGAGCAATACGCAACTTACAACATCAGTAAGGAGCAATTATGCGAGGCAATGGTGGGCTATCAGATGGAGCGCGCAAAAGAGAGCATGGTGGGAGCTATTGATATGTTCAAATCAGTCGACATGACACAACTTCAGGCGGCGATACGAACTCAGGGCAGTACGTCGGAGACACAGTACACAACAGCTCTCACCTACATGGCCCAACTAGAGGCTTTCTTTGCTTCGGAGAAATTCTCCACCAAAGCGAGAACTATGAAAATCTGGAGGCGTCCAACAGTCAACTTCAACAGTGAAACAGTAAGCAATTTTTGACTTTGAACTCATTTCAGTAACTCGTATAGTTCATCCATCAACACTGTGAAAAATTGCATTGCAGATTCTTAAATACAAATTGCGGCCATCTGCTTCCTGGAAAAGTTGGTCACCAGCCACTAACTTCAATGAGTTTATCATAACGTCCTCCTCTGGTTCAAGAACTATAACCTCCCTGATAGCCGACTACAATAGTGAACTGAATGAGGAACTAAATCATGTAGCTTATGTATTGAGCCAAAAAGGCGATTACATTATGCAGAGCATCAACGACTTACAGACGTATTGCAGAGCATACAATGCTTCGATCAACGCCAACGGAGACTTTGGAGTGTAAGTATCACAGCTAGTGTGCTAGATACGGTGCAGCTAAAAGCAGAGGAGGTGTGGTTTGGGAGGGTTAATTACATTCCCGGTGATATACAGTTTACAAATGTGTAACTTTAAATCGGGAACAAATGCTTAACGTTCTTAATTGATAGGCTTTAATCGTGCATTGACGACGCATGGGCTATGACAGTTTTCTATATTTCTTCCCCGTGCATTTGTAGACGCAACTACCTGCAGCTGGATATCTTCTATGGCGAGCTCAAGTATCAGTACATTGAGCAGCTGCAGGGATACGACGTTATGACATTCCTAGGTTAGTCCCATCGTTCTTTACAGATTTCACCAGTTACAACAAATCGGTATACTACTGAGACAATTGTCGTAGTAGGGCGTGAAAACAATGGATAAAATATCAGAAAATTAACCACCCCTCATTTGGACGGTATGTATGGCAATTCTTATCCGTTAGGGGGATTTCTAGGAGTGATTAGTTTGGAGCCTGAGAACATTAAGCGAAATATAAACTTGCAAAGAATGCTTTCTTTGATCCGAAGAGTTAATGAAGATAACCAATAATTGCGATGTGTAACTCAAGTTTGGGTTTCTGCCACATTCAGGCGAGATTGGTGGTTATATGGGTCTTCTTCTGGGGGGCAGTATCATCACGGTCATCGAGTTCCTCGACCTCATCATATTCAACGTATTGCAGAAGATGAGCCGCCAACATAAACGCAACCATCACGTATCACCAATGAAAGACAAAAAGGCCATGATTGCAAACTGGTCCTCTGGGGTCAACGACCTTCCTGATATACATATATAATCACTGACTGTGTGTGATTTCATAACTATCTGGTTATATTCTAGACGTTGAGAATTTGTTAAATGAATCTGATATATTTACATTTTATGTGTATATGTTAATCACAAACTTTACGATTTCGCGATTATGCAATTAATCATGTGATATTCTGCCATTTTACTTATGAATAAGCAGGTTGGTGATGTTTGACGTGAAGACGTTCAGAGATTAAATAAGTTTCTTTGACATCCTTTGAATCGATCCGGTAAATTTTTGATGATGCCAATATTTTGATAAATTATATAAAACATTAGATCGTTGTGATAAAATATATCCCAAATCTACTTTTATATTCACAGTTGCTAAAGTTGGTCGCATTATCGCATTCACAACTAGCTATTTAACTTACAGTATATGTTCGTGCATCAAGAACATTCTTAAATTGCTTAAATAGGCATTGAGAGTTGCCCCTTTCACTTGTGGTTGTTAGTAGCTTTACACCAGGAGCGTACATTAAAAACTGTGCACCCTCCTTTTCTGTGTCGACATTGTATGCGCAACCCTTGTAACAGTTATACAACCAGACATAGAGATGACCACGTTCTTGTCGCTAGAAGCATAATAAATACCTTGATTCCAACGTCGATAGCGCCGTTCATCGTGGCGTATTCATATTCCTCGATATTTAGAATAAGTCAAAGCCCGTAGTCAGCACCTGAAGTGATGAAATGGTTAATGTATCTTCTTTCTCGGGCTATAACACGTCTGACTCAACATGATCAAAAAGGGTTAATGCTTTGATATCAAAAGCAAACTTCTGATTTGTCTCTTCTTAAGTAGAAAGAATACCTGTACGAAATGTTGTCAGCGATTGATTAACTCTGCTGTTAAAAGACAGACATTGTCCTGAATCAGTTATTTCAGACACAATCGGATCGCATTTGTCTAGTTGACCATCCCACCAGCAACTAATGAACACAGACCAACCTTCGATTTCATTATTTGCCTTGATCTCTTCAGCTCAGATGTGAACGGACACTATCTTAAATATATCCCAAATCTACTTTTATATTCACAGTTGCTAAAGTTGCTAGATATGCTGAATTTCTATGAACAATACTTTGAGAGCTATAAACTTGTTGAAAATGCATATTTACTCATGATCTGCATTACGGTGCTGACCAGCTGCTGAAGAATATATAAGCAACTTAATGCATATTTTGTAACAAACAAAATGTATCTTAAATGGACATGTGAAATTATAAATACATTGCAACATGCGCCCTACCAGTCAGCAGGGTATTTAGCGAACAATTCATGGTTTTTCTTTTATAAATACCAATGTGTGAGATATTTGATATGACATTTAAACCAGACCAGTACTTTATGAAGAGTTATATCATGCGTATCCCTTGGCCAAGTGATGTTAATGTTTCAGCAAAATTATGTCAGTTTTGTCCTGCTTTTGAATTCTCTTACCTATTATTGCTTTCTCTTATACAATGAAATGCGTCCCTAATAAATGCGAAAAACCTATAAAGAAGCATATTTGTTTTGCTTACTTTTTGTTATTTTCGGTCAATGCGTGCTATTTAGGCGGGGCCAGAGGATGTCATCGTGTAAAGCCTAACCTGCAAAGGCTTGGACGCGATGTCGGGAAAAGTTCCTATCAGTTGAAGAAACACAATAAAACTCAGACACCCGGAATCCCTATTCGGACCGCAATAGATATTTCAAATCTGAATACCTGGTCCACCTTGTGCGAATATGATTGATGCTACAGTGAAATATAATTGACATTGCAAAACCCTTAGTCAACATCGATAGTCCTTAGTCTGCCGCTGAGTTTTATTATGCAAATTGAATAAATACAAGAAAGACTCGTCGATGTCCTGCAGATCGACGGAGCACGCCAAACACTTTCGTAATCTATTCGTCTAATCATTCAACACAGCCGGGGAAATATCTGCAGTCATAAAACAAGGACCAAATGAAGGTCGTTATAGAGAACCGCGCTGTGAAATAGCGCTCCAACAAAGTCAGATACCATCCCAGGCTATTTTGAAGAATGGCAAAATTGATTAATACTTGAGATTACTGTGAATGATGGTATCACATGCGTCTCAACCTGCAAATATATACCGTGCAGAGTAAGCCTCGTCCTTCTTTGACGTTCATCTAACAATCATTCATGAAGAGTTGAAGACGCAGCAGCAATCGCGGGTCATGCGTGGCGTCCTACGAACTATCGAGCTGCTATGAGGACGGAAAATATCCCTTGCCCTTGAAAGCGCTTATAAAGTACAGAACAAGTTTAACTCTCATCCGCGTTCCTCTTGCTTGGAATGAGAGCTGCCTTCGTATATAGACATTATTGTGGATCAGGATGGCGCAGAGCAGTAAACAGTTTGACAAAGAAAACATCCCATGGCGCATGCCACTGCTAGACTACGCTCAGGCTACGACGCTATATGGATTGCGCTATACCACCATCTCTCCCTCAGGTATCCTACGCAGGTAAGTACTGTCATATTCCCATGTATCTGTTAATCAGGATCTCTAGGTGATAATTGACTATAACATAGTGATTATTCACCAGGTAGAGACAATGTTAAGGACAAAATCCATGGCGTCAAACGTCCTTATCTTGTATATAGGAATGCTAAAGGGACCCCCAGTTGTTGGAGCCAGTCTGGCCGTTTTCGCACCTTTTCGCTCCCGTAGCGTAGGGTCGGACGGAATAATAACGACTTGTAGCATAAGCTGAATTGCAAATGAGAGACGACCCAGGGGTCATAATATTGATGTGGTTATGTACTATATCAGATAGCGCTTGGGCGAGAATATAGAGCTTCACCGGTATGGTTTACCTGAAGTTTGTACCATTCGTTTTCAATCAACAACGCTATTAGAATGGCCGAAATGGTTAACAAGAAATGAGCAATGGGGTGGGGAAGGTTCATAGCAGAGTTTATGTGAGGTACAGGGAGATAATAGTGGTGAGCTAGAGAGAGAAAGAGAGAGAGAGAGAGATAATCGAGAGAGAAAGAGAGTAAGAGAGAGAGTAAAAGAAAGGGATATAGGGGAGTGAGAGGGGAATGAGAGAGGGGAAAGAGAGAGATCGAGTGAGAACAGAGAGAGAGAGAGAGAGAGAGAGAGGGATATAGAGTGGGGAAAAAGAGACAGTGAAAGAGAAGGAGAGAAAGAGAAGAAGAATAAAAGAGAGGGAGAGAGAGTGTGTGCGAAAGAGTGAAAGAGAGTGAGAGTGAGAGAGACAGCCAGAGTGAGAGAGAAATAGTATTAAAGAGGTAGAGAGTGAGTGGTGAGAGAGAGAGAGAGAGAGTGAGTGAGTGAGTGAGTGAGTGAGTGAGTGAGTGAGTGAGTGAGTGAGTGAGTGAGTGAGTGAGTGAGTGAGAGAGTATAAGAGAGGGATAGTGAGAGGGTGAGAATAGAGAGTGAAAGAGAGGGAGGGAGAAATGAGACTGCTGGTGACGATTCATTTAGAAAGAGGCATTATCTTGCTGCAAGTCATCTTAACATAGAGATTAATATTGGATATGTATATATTGAAATCGACTTAACAACCATACACAGCGTGAGGAATTCAAAATTGTGGCATATTACCAGTCGTGGATTTAACTTGTCTTGGGCATCATAAACAGCCTCTTTGGTATTTATGACAAATTTCATTTATTTGTTACTTGCTTTAATCCTTTGCTAATAAATTCTACTACTGCCAGTTATTTACATTCAGCTGCATATTTCCAGTTAGTCGACTCTCCTTATAATCTATGTCTATTCAAAGCAATATTCACACAAGGAAAAGCACCATAAAAAATGTATATATTTCAGGCATTTATGAAAACTCTCTGTGAATATTCTTATTGGTCTCTGACGCCAAAAAAACTTTTATTTTTTTAAAAAACGATTTATTCGAAAACAGAACCAATGCGCGTTTTTTTGGTTTGATTGAATTCTATGTCGCTTTATTATAAAAGAGAAAACAAAAATCGGTCAAAGAATGTAAATGCTGAACAATATAACTAATATATACAACACTGAATGATTAACATTCATGACCATCCATTTCTTGATGCTTCTGCATACATGTCACCAGTATTCCACAAACTGATGACAGTTTATGACAACTATGAGACTTACCAGAGAACGTCAAAACATCGTATTCCTTCAGCTACTCAATATACTGAAACTGGAGCGTGGTAATATGGATATCAGAACAGCCCATACATCATTAATGTTCTCTAAACCCATGACCATTTGGAACATTATGCATGAATGCCCTGCATAGACGACTGTTATCAACCACTGCCCTCACCCTCACTTACCACCGCACTTTGCGGCGCCGTATCGTCCACCATACTGTATCTAACCTGTCCGGAGTGATACTTACAATGATTCCGTTGGAATTAATGGAAACATCACAAGGATACATCAGTAAGAGTAAGTTTTGTCGGTAAAGGTGTTCTCTGTCATTTAAAGCACGCCTGCATTTCCCTGTGTTATCTTTCCCGCGCAATTTTCTCTGGTGTCGCTATATAATGATGCATTATGATGAGCTTAACCTGTTGTTTGGCAGAAGATCAGTTTAATTACACAGCTCCTGAATATCACTTCGAGAGCTACCATTCCCTTGGTTTCATTCAGGGGCGGACTTGTCATAAGGCAATTTAGGCAATACCAGGTGAGCTGGGCTAGCTTTGTTTAATATGGACCACTTGACTTGGTTAAAATGATCTAGTAGGTAAAGCATGCCCGGGTCGGTTTTAAGACCGATTCCGTTACTGGTGCCATTATTGATGATCATCTTACCCATGATATTGTCACAATCGCTGTGTATTATGTCATCTAGAGCCATGCACTGAATTGCTGTATACCTCTAGTACCATGTATCTTTACCATGTGAAGACATTAATCTGACGGCAGCTCCACAGGCCATCGTATCTATATCTGTAGAGACTTTGGAGCAGTTTGGTGGCCAACGTATCAATGGATGTTACAGTAATTGTTGATTTGGGGTCTTTACCAAAATATCTGTCGAAGTTATGTCTATGCAACCTGTGTGCAGACTGGCCTGGAAGCCCAAACACTGTTGGTCAGGTGCAAGTGTCAGTAGTGACCTCATCACATCATTCATAATCGTGCAACCAGAGCAGTGAAAGTATCATTGACGTTATGCAGATTGACTGTATTCAGAATACTTCCTTCAGTTAACCATTCCTTACTAGAAGCTAAATCAAGGAGGCCATCTACGCCGTTAGAAGACAGCAAAAATCAGTTTAAGATCGCTAAACAACACGCTTGGTCCGCTGTCCAACGAAGGCAATGGCACCACTCGGTGTGTGATGTGACAACTATGACAATGCATACAGATTACGTACCTGACGCCAACGTGCTGTCCCAGTATACCTAATCTTCCTCGTTTGTGTGCATGTACCAACTGAAACAATTGAAAATGGTTGCTGCATATGTGAAAGTTAGTAGCGCTTGGGAACGAGCTTCGATGCGAGGAATTACCGAGTAGCCATACACAAGTGAAGAGCCAATAATTCATGGCAGCTTCAACGCAGTGCATACAACAAACGTGGATCAATTTAAATTGTTGGTTTTAATCATAGAACGCACCACGTTTTGCGAGGAGCCTCAATTTAATCCCACATTCATCGTGTCAATACCATGGCACCATTATTGTATGATTCTACGTCAGAAAGGAATTGGATCCTGACCGTACTTCGTCCGATGCATAGCGCCCATCCGGACACACACAAAACATGGCATATAAGCATTAACTTTGGGTCGTGATCAGAACACTAAGCATACACTGACTGAACAGGCCTTGAGGAGGAGGGGTTTGCAACCCGGGGGGGGGGCACTTAAGTGTATAGAGGTAGTATATATGTGCCGCGCGACGGGGTATGTTTTTTCGGCCTCTCGACTTGTACGACGGGTTTTTGGGCCTCATACTTGTACGACGGGGTATGTTTTTCAGCTTCAATCTGTGCAACGGGTTATACATTCGCATAATACCTTGTACGACGGGGTATGCTTTTGGCCATTTTGACCTTGTACGACGGGTACGGGTTTTCGAGGTCCCGCGGCACACCCCTATCCAGAATAAGGCCAAGTGCCCCCCCCCCCCCTGGGATTGAAGGACCCACACTGGAAGCGTATGCGCCACTTATTTTGTCCACATCTTCCATTAAAATCTAAGCTAAGGATACAGATTTTTCCTACATGCCAAACTATAGTTCTTGCCATCTGTTTTAGATACAAGGTAGCGTTTATTAATCCTCTTTCTATCTCCAAGCAGTCAGTCCCAGCACACGTTCAGGTCTTGTACATGTCTTTAATCTGTTCCAGTCGTTGAATACGAGGGGGCACAATATGAATCGCAGTTGACTTTAAGCACGTGCAAAATATGTTATAGTGTGTGTTCAGTATGTATCTTCCTTTTTGTTCATAAAAAATAATTGCTCACTTTGACAATATGTTTCTATAGTGTAGAGGCTGGCTTGAAAGCCCCGTCGATTGCTGGCCTGGGGCAGGTGACAGTAGTGACCTCACCATATCGTTCATATCCCGTCATGAGAGTAGTGCACGTACCACTTCCGGTATGTAGACTGATTACATTCAGTCAACCATTTCTTACTAGTAGTTAAATACAGAAAGCCACCTTTTCCGCCAGAAGACAGAAAATCTTAAATTTACTGCATGTGCAACTCAAGCTACGAAAGTAGTCATTTGTAAAGGTACCTTTCAGTGGATACGATGGTGATTTGGTATTTCAGCTTGGCGGTTTTGTAAAATATCACCCTCCGATTTAATTGCTCTCATATGACTGCACAATACTAGCAATCGTTAAACGACACGTACATCTAGGTGTACACCGAAGGGTGCTGTACAAGTAACTCTGTGTGTGATGTTGTAGCCTCAGACAAACCTCGTCTGTTCCGTTCGAGCTACATGGATGAGCAACATTCCTCGTGAATGATGTCAGCTAGAAGGTGTCGTGTCTGGCTCGCAGATGGCACAGCTGAAGAACCACTCATATAACTGCGCCTTACACAGTCTCAGCACCTCTACCATCCATACATTGCCCTGCTTAAACTCGATGTTTGGTGTTTCAGTTCCCATTTAAGTGCCATGTTTAGAATCTCAGTTCCTCTTCATAACCCATTTCATAGTTTAATTCTTCATGAAGCTCCGTGTGTGCAATGTTAGTTCCCCCTAAAGCTTAAAGCGCCATGTTCGTAGTTTCAATTGGGTTAACCTGTTTCAATCAAGGCATTGTTTGTAGTTTTAGTTACCCTTTCAGCTCCATATATGTAACTACAGCTCCCTTGAAGCTTAATGTTTATCATTTCAGTAACCCTTTAAGTGGCCCGTTTATAGATTCATGTCCCATTCGAGCAACTTATTTGTCAGTAACCAGCGTGTACAGAGTAGCAAGCTGTCATTTGAGCTCATCCTCTCACTTAGCTCCGGTCGAATGGTAATATGAATATATACCGTTCTGCTTCAACATTTTCGGCGCGTCCACGAAAACGCGTATAGCTAAAGTGCTGCATAACGCATCAAGAAAATAACATATATCAAGAGCCTGTACAAAAAAAGTCCTAACGCTTCAAAAAACTTACCCCCACTCGACGCTATTCTTCAAGAAATGCCGTCGATATATCATTTCCAAAAAATCGCGATACGATGACCGCCATTTTGGAAAATATTGGGTCGCGTGATTTCCCGCGATTTCCCGTCGCCTCATCCGCATTGCCTAAGCATTAGTCGTCGATAAGTCACATCATTCAGATCATGCGCAATGCACGTGGTATTGAACTTGAAAACAAACATGGTGCTGTGTTTCTGATTTTTTACAGCTTCTAAATTGATCGAACTATAAGTAATTACCATGGATGGAATCCCCCACCGACAAGGGATAAAATTGTCCGTGAACATCATTGCATTCTAAAACTCCATCACTTGGGTATGTTTGGTGTTCGGTAGTTGTCTGAATCGATCTCAATTTTTTTTCATTGCGTCGTTTGCAGAGAAAGTAAGACGTCTACTAAGACGTCTTGTAGGGCAAATTACGCAAACATTGGGGAGCGATGATCAGTAATGGAAGCAGATACATATGACTGCATAAGATTAACACCAGTTTCTCGTTATATACAGCTGACAGTGGGTTGCAGTTGGAGTCAATTCAGCATCGGGACCCAATGACCGGAACACTAGGACGGAACGTGATCAGCAGGTGTCAAAGCCTGGTTTCCATTGCGATTTGTTTATGCTGAGTTTTTCTGGTTGCTACACAAATGACAAAAGTCACCGTATCACACGAAGACAATCACGTTGAATGCACATATATCGTCAATGTCAGTAAGAGTAGCGCCAATAGTAGACAGAGGCCCTAGGTCGTCGCCCTATTAACTGATATTTGCCATTCATTACAACCATCATTGCATCAGCAGGCGTAATAAATGTATCCAAGTTGATATGCCCTTTTCATAAAATTCAATTCATGACAGTAATGGATGAGTAAGCGTTTGGTATGTCACGGTTTTTGGCGTCTGAGACGATATGCCACGGTTTCCCACTAGCAACCATTTAGAGTCACAATTCGCTAACAGCACTATTAGTGCGGGCCTTGCATGAATGCCTTTAGTCTATATGCACTTTCTATTAAGGTTGTTCCACAGGCGTTGTCTATCATTGGCTGCTGTGTTCAACAGAAGTAGAGTTCTACATGGAAAGGCATAAGTGTATGCTGATCGAGGTCCCCCAAGTCTGTCCCCGCATGCTATGTGGAGTGAGTCACAGCCGCATTTCAATTCATAATGTGTAAGAGTTGTATGCCATGGATCGTCGAATGTGATGTTTCGAACTTTTTCCGACATTCTGTGCATGAAGATAATAGACTTTATAGATGATCGATAACGATTATACCTGTAGTTGAGACCAGTATAGACACGCGCCATATAAACCTCGACACCTACCCCTACACACTGAAACACGCCTCACACACACTGACACATACCTCACACACACACACACACACACACACACACACACACACACACACACACACACACACACACACACACACACACACACACACACACACACACACACACACACACACACACACACACACACACACGCACTGACACCTATGTTGAGTGCCAAATTGATAATAAACCTACCCTTCATCATAACGTACCCTCTCAGTCATCAGTTGATGGATTAACCCCCTACAGCTGATATAAATTATAAACCCCAGCTTCCAAGATCCACGAGTGACCTACACGTCACCTGCTACTTCCCCCCTCTCCTCATACATATCGTATAGGAAGCCCTTTTAATATCAGTTCCTCTCCAGGCCTCCGAGCTCAACATATCTCTCTCTTAGATTTAGACTAAGTAACATCTAAAATTCGAAAGTTGAAGTCAGCAAATGAAGTTCAAGTTTGTATAAACCCTACACCTGGAGTTCGAGTCTTCATTATCACAAGTGCGTATCGTGTGCATCTCACTTCCACAGATCACGATACACCTACCTCACCAAGGCTGACACCTACCCTACACACACTGACACCTACCTCACACGCATTGACACCTACGTCACACACATTGACACCTAACCCCCACACACTGACACCTACCTCACACACACTGACACACGCCTCACACACAAGGACACCTACCATCATACACTGACACCTACCTCACACACTGACACCAACCCCACACACACTAACATATGCCTCACACATACTGACGCCTACCTAACACACTGACACCTACCTCACATACACTGACACCAACCTCACACACACTGACACCTACCTCACACACTCTGACACCTAACTCACAAACATTCACACCTACCCCACACAAACTGAAACACGCCTCACACTGCTACAGTTTTGCGCTCCAGCTAGGTTGTAGGAGTTTGTCTACTTCTGATTACCCAGCGCACCTCTGGAACGTATTACGTGCCGCCAAACAAGGTAAACACCACAAATGGCCATCAACATCACATTTGTTTGCCTTGAGTTGAGAAGCAGCAAGAGGTCAACATCATTATGAGGATAGGACGACGTCTGATTGGCTGGTCGCCTCTGATCAAGTCACAGTACTTCAAATGATCCACAATGCCTGCCTTTACAGTGCCATTTGTCATCATTTCATTAATAATGATCGCTTTCATCAGAAGTCTATATTGCAGCTCGGATGAATGTAGAAACGAAGCCAAATCACCTAGGATCCGTAGCATTTGTTGAAATCGACATTCATCGTAAACAACCAGTAAATTGACCTTGACAGTGATGATAAATATGTCATAGCAAGCCATTAGACAAATAATCGAAACAAGTATTTGCTGCCGCCAGGTTGGTGTCTCGCTGGAACTCGATGCTTCCGGGTCAATAATACCCAACTTGGTCATTAATTCAACAAGACGCAAATAGCAGGCGGGCGCTACAGGGGAATCATTGAAACTTGCCGCAAGTCATCTCAACAAAGAGATTAATATTGGATATGGTTTTATTGAAATCGCTTTATAACCATATAAAGCGACAGGAATTTACAATTGTGGTCGATTACCAGTCGTGGAATGAGCGATAGCATACAAAAACCGCGATTTTATTTGGTCAGGGCATCAGAAACAGCCTCTTTGGTATACAAGCGAATTTCATTAATTCATTAATTTGTTACTTGCTCTTAATCCCTTACCAACAATTTCTAATAGTGCCAGTTATCTACATTCAGCTGTATATTTCCAGTTAATCTACTCTCCTAATAAGCTATGTATATTCAAAGCAATATAGACACAAGGAAAAGCATAATAAAATATGCATATATTTCAGACATTTATGAAAAAAACTCGCTTTGAATATTCTTATCTCTGACCCCAATAAAACTTATAACTGGTCCCCGAAAAAATCCCATTGTTGCATTTCCTGTTTGTGCCACTCGGAAGCTCGAATAATTCAAAAAAAAAACAGAACAAATGCACGTTTGTTTGGTTAGCTTGATTTTTATGTCGTTTCATTATAAAAGAGAAAACAAACATCGGTCAAAGAATGTAAATGCTGAACAATATAACTGATATATACTACACTGAATGATTAATATTCATAACCATCCATTTCCTGAGGATCGGTATGTTATCGCTCACAATCAATTACGGTTCTAATCTCAACAGTACATCTTAACAACTATGATTATTAGCAGGAAACCGTAAAATACATTTAAATCAAGTAATTATCGTGCTTAAGCGTAAGACACAGGCCAGGGTGTACTTACAATATCACATGGCAGTTTCTGTTAAATTACATTGTATTGGTTAGAGAATATAAAGTTGATGTTCACTATGTTGTTCAGAAGTTGGTCCTATTGGTAACCTTAATCCAGCATATACCGCTCATTGTTCACTAGTTTATCATTCACATCGCTTTCAATATTCCAACAGATATTGCTATCAATATTTGTCAGACAGCAGGTTTACAAAGAATGTTCTCAAATAATCAGGATACAGTCATTCTAACTACCCCACCCCCACCCAAAGAAAAATAAATTCTGATTACCTAAGACATATAAATATGAACATAAAAATACATTCAATCATTCTTTTTTCACCATCACAAGAGGTATTTAGTGTAGCAATTGGCAGAATGGATTTTCAATAATGACCAGGAAGATCCAACGACGAATTATTCTGAACTTACATGGCATTATCAGCTATATCGAAAGTCAGCTCGAACTGTAATTGCACTGCAGACTGTCAGGTAGTGGGTGGCCAATCCAACTTTGTTACCCTTCTTCTGCATACATGTCACCAGTATTCCACAAACTGATGACAGTTTATGACAACTATAAGACTTACAAGGGAATGTCATAACATCGTATTCCTTCACCTACTCAATATACTGATACTAGAGCGTGGTATTATGGATATCAGAATAGCCCATGCATCATTAATGTTCTCTAAATAGACGCTCAACAGAATATTACATACATAAAACCAACCTTCAAACATACCAAAGAATATTAAAAAAATGTAGCTAATGTATTTAACAACTGTTCATATTGGGATCCAACGGTCTAGTGAAATAGAAAACCAACAAAAAAATCCTTCTAAAACGCGCACTTAAAACGAATTTCTATTTCACCAACTTGATTCACAAAAGATGGATAACATAATTGATGATCTTCAACCGTAATCAAGTACATAACTTTATGCAATATCCAGCTAAGATGTTTTAAATGGAAATTTAGAATACACTAGCTTGAATTATAAATCAGTCAGGTATATTTGCAGTCCAGTTAAAAGTTTCCAAAGTCATAACGATATAATAAAAGTGGGAAAAAAAAACATGCAAGACTAATGATAGACCTATCTGACTATTACAATCCATATAAACATATTCGGACGAGTCATGAATCAGCATATAACTGATTACTTTGATGAATAAAATCTGCTTTTTATAGCTAATATGGGTTCCACTCACAGCATTCGACCACGTTTGTGGCGTTGGAGTTAGTAGATAAACTTATAATGCAAATGGATGACGCAAATCCCCCAATTAGTATTGTTTTACAAAAGGGATTCATTTGATCTCTTTAAAAGTAACCTAAGCACAAGGAGACAAAAAGCCTCCTTTGGCAATTCATCATCCGATTTACAGGCCACTTAGTAGAGGTTCACGGCTTCTAATGTTACATGACATCACTTAATGTGTATTTGCCAAACAATAAATCTGCTATTCTATTCCGCAAAACATTCCTTATTGTATATTAAACAAGGTACAAATTCATAGCGTATTAGCTCATATTTTAACAATTATCTAAATAAAGAAATTGAAAATTGACTATACTTAAGTACCTAAGTCTAATGAGTGGCTGCTGAGAGAGCGACAAATAATGGCTCTCCGTTGCCATAGATGGAAATATTCATTCACTGCTCTAACCGATTAATTGTATCAATTATGCAGAATAATCTTTATAATAAGAGGAAGAGGCAATGAGTACCATGAGTAGCCAAGCTGTCAATGTAGCTCAGCCTCTCATCTAGGCGTCGGCTGCTATCGGGGTCAGTTAAACAAACATTGGAGAGCAATGATCATTGGCCGTTCGTATACACGTGGAATGATGCTTTTGTAGGCGTAAACGTAGAAATATTCAAAGTTTATTGTGTTTTTAACGCACA
This sequence comes from Urechis unicinctus, assembly GCA_034190875.2. Classification (NCBI taxonomy): domain Eukaryota; kingdom Metazoa; phylum Annelida; class Polychaeta; order Xenopneusta; family Urechidae; genus Urechis; species Urechis unicinctus. The sequence continues at coordinate 50,845,957 of CM067358.1, read as the reverse complement.
AACTGTAATCTGAGCTAAAGCTTGACATAGCAGACAGCTTCAGCATATTGAATGCAAAGGCGAAACTGTCAACACAACAACACCAAGCTCAGCCGTCATTGTGGTATTAAGTGGCACCGTATCAGCCAACAATTTTTGTTGGCATTTGCTTGCGTCATTTCCGGTTTGCCCAGTTTCTTAGGCGACATGTCATTGACATAAACTTCAACACATAGTTACTTTTGAAGCAAAGCTCCTCACTGTTGATGTTACCAATGACATCAGTCCGCTGTTACTGTTGGTTATGAATGATCTTCTTCTCTTCTCGGCGCCCCAACTCATGCAAGCGGTCATTTTATGGCAGATGAAGTAATGTGACAATGATAAACTGTATGCAAAAACTCAGGCGTGCGCATAGACTTGAGCTGACTTGTTGCGTTAGTATGTAAATACAAACGTGACGCATAACGTCTATGCTAAGTCATACTTCTCTGCATAAAACATTGCTTCTATTGAGCACCGCGCAGTAGACGTAACAGAGCGTGGATATACCAATAAAGGCCGTGGTATTTCATGCAAGGCCCGGTCTGAACAAATAACTGCTGTGATCGAATTGTGTATCATATCGGCGGCCAGGCGGGAAACCCATGTATATTGTGTCCATCGCTAACTCGTCTATTGCCCACATCAATTGAATTCTATGAATAATTGATATCACTGTTGGTGAATTTATTGTGCCCCTGGATACGTCAACTGTTATTTTATTCTGCGAATATATATCAATAGAGCAACTACCTAACCATTCTACCTAGGACTTGTGGTAATGTTACGAATAGGCGATAGAAGTGCATTTCGTGTGATTGTCGTCTTGTAATTAGATAACATTTGATTTTGTAGCCCGGCAACGTACAATCATAATTTGGACCAGGTATGCGCAAAATTGATTTTAACAGCCGTGACTTGGCTCACTTACTCCAAAGTTACTCGCGTGTTGACGCACTAACAGCGGTTAAAGTGTCTTTGAATTCGCATCGTCTTTCGGTAGCAACCCAATGCGTCTCTTAGGGACTCATTGTTTTACATGCATACAAATAACTCCCTGATAGAAAACATAATGTCCACAAGCAATTGTGACAGTAAACTCAATCTACCTTAATGTCTAGAGTAATAAACCAATCATTTGATCTCCTTATGGCATGAAGTTCATCGACAGACACTGTAAGATGAGTCAGTAGATTAGTGATGTTGTCATTTAATCACAAATTTCTGCATGGTTCATTATTCACAGTAATTAAATTTGTCAATTTGCCAATTTATTTGTTTGAAGTGGTACCCGATTCTATTTTAAGACTCCTTAAATGAATATTATGCATAATCAGGCTTGACTGACAGCACCCTTGTTGCCTCTGATGACTTTTGCTTGAAACAATCCGGAGCTATGACATGTAATACATAATGAATATGGTGTGGGAATGGCAAAATTTATTCACAAGAGAGTATAAAAAACCTGTCTATAATAATGCACACAACTAATTATTACCAGTTGTAATAGATCACCTTATCTTGACACCACAACTAGCATAGCCCCCTTTCAGACAACAGCGACAAAATAAAAGTAATTGTTGTCACCCGTCACCACATTTCCCACCCTTTTGAAAAGTAGAGCCAGTGTTAATCTTGGACTTATGTTCTCGTCCGTGGACCAATAAGCCGATTGGTGGAGTACAGAACCCCACACAGAGGGGAGGGGTGGGCCGGGGCTTGTGATGAACCCAAAATGGACGTTCCTAGCTGAACGGGCCAGGGCAAGTTAACTTGTTATCATAGGACAACGCCAAATACGTTCCACTTGACACTCGGCATGAATCCTTTTTCCTACTGGACTGTAAACTCTCACAATGCTGCCCATTTAGTCAAGGTCCATTATGTAAAAGGAGGGCGGAATATGGATGCACCATTGCTAAGCCTACCTATCTGTACTTAAAACAAAATGCAGATTTACAATGCTTAATGTGTGTGTCAGGATGAGCGCCATCCACGAGGAATGATTATACGATTTGATGGTGCATGCACAAGACCTAAGTCATGGTAGTAAGTGAATAAAGCAAATATTTTGCTGTCATTTTGATGAATGTGAGATCATTTTGATGCATCTCACATCATTTTGAGTGATCTATCGTTGAATTCCAACCATTGAGGTCGATCTGTACTTGTCGCCAGTATTGTCTGGAGTTGTCTGCAATGAAACATTTGCTCTCCACCTGAAAGTGTGTGGCTACCCGACAGTATCGTCACATGGAAATTCATTCCCTAGCGCTACCAACTACGTGGATCCCCTCGTGCTCGCCATCGCTGAGACAACCCGTCAGGTGTGCAAGGCGCTGTGCACGCAGGTGTATGGGCTGTCCTGGAGCAGTGTCATCCACGATCCAAACAACGGGACCTGTTTGCTGACGTCATTCACGGGGAATACAGCTCACCAATGTAGCCTGGGCGAGACGGGTGAGGCAGCAGAGTTCTTCCGGAGACGACGGTGTGCCGGTGAGGCTCGTCTGGTGCTACTTCAACACCCATCCAATTACTTGTTCACATAGATAGCACGCATGTTTCAAAGATCTATTTATTTCATAGTATTTGTCATTAAACAATTAGAAACGGCCTTCTTAGACTGTGATCACGAATCCGACACGGCAGACAGATGTCCATTGCAGAACGACGAGGTGTCTCAAGAGGAGTGGCAGGTGGTTGAAGCGAGCTCCGGCAACATGAACGCGGACAATACGCTCGCATCAGGTACACAGCTTACATACATAGTCAAAGAATTCATAGCAAACGTTGGGAGGTTATATATTTGGTCACCTTTATTTCAAACATAATTCTACAGTTTATTTATTTTTTCTAACCCAGAATCATGTTACCCACAATGATAAAGATTAAACCCTAAACAATGGATGCAGGATGTGGCGGCATCTACCGCTACCAATCAGGGGATATCACATCTCCTAATTATCCTGAGCGATACGATAACCACGCTAGTTGTATTTATTATATTGTACAACCAGAGGGCAGCACTATTGACATCAACTTCACAGCCATAGACGTCGAGGCATAGTAAGGTCCGACAAAGTCTTGCTATGACAACATCAAGGTGCGTTATTTTATCAATTTCTTCTCATTGTGGGCGTTTACATGGAAAATGGGCAATCTATTGCTAACGAGAACTGAAGCAGCACCACATCCGTCGTTTGTTGTGCTCACGTCATCCTTTTCATGATGTCTTCCTCAGAGAATAGGAATGTTTTCAAACTCATTTCGACCTTCAGCCTTGAAATGATACTTTAGTTAAACTGACAATTGCTTTGGAATAACTTATACATCACAACAGGGTGGCCAAACTGATACTTTTGTAAAACACAGGTAACCACACACCCGATGCCTTGTAGCCCACGACGTCGGGTCAGTATGTAAGTGTATTCGGATATGCCATTCTGGATAGTAATAACACTCATTAACAAACTGAATTAGACTCGGGTCCGCCTGTCCCTTGCAAAGTTTTCTATTTTCATTCAGGCATTCAGGTGATCGGAACCTGGGCTCTGTGGGAGACAGAGTGTAGTATCCGCTGGAAATCGCCCGTGCAAAGCAGAGCCTTTGTGTTTCCAATACGTTTTATCATTCCATAAGCAGTGAGTATATTTAGTCGGTGTTCGGTGTTCTGTTTAGGTACAAGGCGGTATTTACGAATCAAGTTGGGATTTTACTGGTACTTTGTATTGCGGTAAGACTCCACCACTGTCCATCATCAATAATACCGCCAGCATCTATTTCTTCTCGGACTATTCGGTAACGAGAGGGGGATTCTCTCTCATGTATAATGCCACTTACGACAACAACCAATTGCGTAAGTCTTCCAGAAACCACCATATTATCAATTAGCTGTCTGTTTGGCAGTAGGTTATTAGGCTGGTGTGGTTTTGGGCTGTAGGCTTTAACAGTAAATGCCAGTCTCGCCTCACGCAGCAGAGTGGCCTGAACAAAGCATCGATGGTGAGTGTGGCCGTTGACATGCAGTCAGTCTCCTGTTTAGCTCTGCTCATCAAGTCGTTGGCAACATTTGTTGTCTCCTCAAACTCTCAAAGCGATGACGGACGAATCCATCACAGAGAATTACTGAGGTAGTATTTACAGAGAATAACAGACGGCAATATGCAGAAAATAGCGCGTCAATTGTCGGCTTCTTTATTTCAATTTGCTTTATGGTTCATCTAGGTCATGTTGGGCTTTGGGTGGCATATCATGATGGTACAGTTACCATCTAACATGGGCAAGTTGCATTTCATGTATGAGACGTCTGGATCAAATGAATACATTAGTGGCAGCGATCTACCAAAGTACTTCCTTATGTCTAAAGTACTTATTTAATTTGTTAAAATAACAACAGAGAATTGAGTAACACATTGGGATTCTGTACAGTTACAGACGTTGTACTTCCTTATGTCTTATTCAGATGGCAACAATGGAGGTTTAGCGTGTGACTTTTCAGAAGAAAACCAATGTGGCCATGTTGATGTATGTCGAATTTCACAGGCTGCGAATCCAAAAGGAGAGCACTCGTAGGGAATATCTTAATCCTTAGTCAAATTGAAGTTTGCATCCAAGCAGAATTTTATTGGACTGTGGATCAGATGTGAATATCTCCAGTACTCTCGCCATAATAGTTGTTTTAGTAAGAATTTCCATTGAAGTATTCGGGGCCTTTATTACGCTGGTTTTCTAATTCAATTAACTTCTTAAGAGTGCTTGGTATATCATTATGGACAAAAATGTGCATCTTATGCTGTGTTCGTGATGTAAAGGTGGGCTAAAAATGATAGCACATGGAAGTTCAGGTTTTGTCCTGATAACTAATAAATAATTTGTTACTCATAAGTGACTATGACATTTTCATGTTACTAGGAGTATCGACATCATTCTCCCACAACTAACCATGATGCAACA
>CM067358.1:50508842-50835121 GCA_034190875.2 Urechis unicinctus | reverse complement strand
TCTCGTATTTTTGATATAAAGCTTTGCTTACAAAGTGTTGTAGTATATACAATTGAAGGGATGTAATTGTATTTTGTAGAGCTACGACGGCATTTGCTGCATAAATAAACTTCCATTTGACTCTTTCATTGGTAAATCGCTTTATGATTTAAATGGTAGGCAAGACATGTTAGTCACATGTTTGAAAGGCTGGCTAACGTTTTTAAAGTAATTTAGGAGCATTGTTCTGAACAAAGATGGTTGTAAACGTCACACGGGGTGCGCAAACAAACATCACGTACAGTATGACCTCATCCCTGGTCTTCTGGACATGCTGGGTCCCTTTGTGCATCCGCTGACCATGTTGCGTAACATTAGTTTTGCTCAGACCTGGCTGCAAAACCCACGCCGTTAAGACGATCAAGCATGAAATAAATGATCTACAACGTCGGGTGCATTGCCTTTCGGTTATGTGAACATCCGAGTCATGAGGAATCCGTCATTATCTTCAAGCCTTTGAATACAACCAAAAAGGCGCAGCTTACATCGCAAAACACAGAGCTGCATATACTGATAAGATGACATCGACGTGGCGTGCTTTATCTCCGTAAACCAACATCAACCCCTTTCTAGAAATGTTTGTTATTAATTCCGCATATTTAGCTAAATGATGTCCAGAATTGTTCGTATTTGGCGCATTGGTTTGCAGCTGGTGGGTTGTGATCTTCAAGTAAGGTTACTGCATTTTTGTAATTGAACAGTTAATCTCAAACCCTTAAGTACTCTACTGACATAATTGCTGTATGCTTTTGTGTATTAACCCTAAATATTGTTTCAAGGATGTCGCTAAGCTGTATTTATAATCGGAACTGCCTCAAAGACCGTAGCCAGGAGTACTTTGCCAATAGCTTTTGGTGATTTGAAGGATAGAGTCCGCACATTACGAAGACAGCTTGCTTTCAGGTTTGACCATTTGCCACATCGATCTATCGGTCTTCTCGCATGTTGAGAATAACCCTACCAAGCCGACATCAATACCCTCATAACTTCCACGTATTAAGCCGCCAGAACGTGTAATACTTGTGGGATAACCTGATGCAAGAAGAAAAGAAGGCAAGAGGACCGAGGTGTGTGTTTGTGAGGCGGATTTTGGCAAGAGACCTCTCATTTAATGTTATTGGATCATTGGATAGGATGAGTTACAGTCGGTAAGATATCGACAAGGTAAAGCATGATAGAAAGATAGAGATAGCAATTGATTATAACAACAGTACTTTATGGTGTAAGCAAAAGTCTCTTATTTATCCGCACATTCTATAATAGCCACATTCTCAGCCGATGTGTGAGTCAATCACCTCATTTACAATGCCCTTTTTAACTCATTGTTGCACCTTAAGATTCAGGTCAATTCCTTGGATCAACGCTGGCCATCGAGCTAAAGTGATGTCATCTGGTGTAGATGTAACAGATGTAGTATGTTTTGATATTGGCTCAGAAATCATTATACTTCAAATATTCCTTGCATTCCAATATCTTCGGACACAATACTTGTTACGCAAGATGACATGGTTTCTAAATGACACTGATAGAGTGTAACGAATGATGCATCACTTTTCACGTCATGCATGCACATTAATTGGCTTTAACTTTCTGTCTACTTTGTTTTGTGCAGTTGAAAATCAGTATTTACATATGCTTTGTGATTGCTGAAACCAACTCTCTATCTACTTTATATATATATATAGTTATAATATATATATATATATATATATATATATATATTAAATAAATATATATATATATATATACGTATATATATATATATATATGTAATATATATATATATATATATTATAATATATATATATATATATATATATATATATATATATACTATATATATATATATATAAATATATATATATATTGAGAGCAAATAATTCTAAGCGTCTATATTGGCACATTCATTCTGCAAAAGTTTAACTTATAAAATCAGTATTTACATATGTTTTGTGATTGCTGGAAGACTTCAAACAAAACCAGCCTCTGTTTTAGGTTATCCGTATATATATATAATATATTTACATATATATATATATATATATATATATATATATATATATATATATATATATATATATATATATATATATATATATATATATATATATATATATATATATATATATATTTATATATATATATATATTAGCAGATATCTTGGAGCTAAACTAGCTATTCATCATGAAGTCAAGTGAGATATGCGTAGCTTAAATTACGGCGGACGATTAATAGCCCCATCACTCTGTACATCGACTACTATCTCTCACTGAATCCCTGATGATTGTCCTCCGGTGGCCAATGAAATGAATGGCGCAGAGCCTGCCTATGAATTATATATTTTGGTCGTGTTCAACGTATGTTTTTCGCTAAATGCTGCAACAAACATGAAGAAAAGTACGATTTTGATACTGTCACATCAGTTAGAATGCTCAATGGGACATAACGATATAAGCTTGTCTTCATTCACCACATCGAATGTATAGGATGAATTTAGATAACAGCTTGTTACTGTGGTTATGTGAAATCATTGTCCAGTGGCAAACCATTCAATATGTACCAGCGTCTCAAATCCGCTTATTGTTCAGAGCTAGTCGGAGGCGATCGGTGTTAAAAATTTGTTATTACGTAAAGATCTAATTCATTGCTATTCCTATATGAGTTTGTTTGTGGATGCAAGGGAGTTACCATTGTTCAATGACGTGTCACTATTGATGATTTGAATCATATCTGAAGAATATTCCCAGATGCGGTCTAACTCTTGCGTAAATATGTTATGGCGCTTATATACATCCGATGAGCAACTGCGTGCGCACACACTATTTTTACAGCAGGCATACTATAAAAAGAGTCACGAATGTACTTTCCTGCTTTGACTGTCTCGCTGCGTCAACTTAATCACATGACCTCCTTGATTGTGGTCTTTGATGACTCTCTTTAATAAGGTGTTTGGTAATAGCCTTATATAATACATACAAGTCGTGTCTGTTCACTCATACTAACAGCTGATGTTGGTGAATTATAAAACAGAATATATATCTGACGGGAATCATCTGTGTCACTGAATAACTGCAAATAGATACATAAATGATTGAACAGACATAGAAACCGTTAAATGTCAACTTACAGAAATTAAATATTCCGGATTTCCCATGAAAACGGGATAAAAAGGGGAATGTTTGACCACTCAACATTGTTAAGTTTATTTCGGTCCCGGCATTATACGCGAAGGGCCTATCGTACCACAATTATCTTTAAAAGTTCTTCTCATTCTATTTGAGGCACTTTATCGACACAGAGTTGGAGTCATAGCTGATAAGCTTCATTTATACCAAAGTAGAATATCGTTTCCTTGGCTATAATCAACATATTTAACGATTTAGCTCTTGATTTAATAATTAATTAACGCATAGCATTATTTAATGAAGCTAACGACAATACATCATAAAAATTACGCTTGTGAGTATAACAATCAGCGGGTTTGCATCCAAACGAGCTAAACCTTGCTGTAGTTTTACGGGAAATATATAGTTAGATGATGCAGCCTAATTCATACAACACGAAATACGCTATACCGTTATTGTTGATAACATTTACTACGTAGCATATCATCTGAGTAACCCGGTGTCTTTTACGAGAACAATTGCGTTCGCCTTCTGTGCATTACCAAACAATGGCAACCAATATTTGTTCTTTTACGACACCATATTTTAAAGGACGCCGGAGTGCATATTATGTTTTTGACATTTTACAGCGCACGTTTGTAGAACAAGCGGAAATTAGAACATTGCTCAGACATGTACGAGGTAATGCTATGTAAAAATATCAATTGTAAATGTGGCACTGCATCAGCAAGATATCGCATTTTACGTTATATCAATAGTGGTGTAAGCTAGCGTGTATAGTTGAGAGTACGCAGCCGTGTGTGTAACCTTTTACTAAACCTATGCAATAGGTGCACTGTTGGGGTATAAAGTGCGATGAGGGATTTCGTATATGCGTTTACTGTACAAGTACAATGGCCATGACCAAGGTATTCTTTTGAGGATATGCTTGAGACCAAGCCACAATGGGAACTTTAACCAGTCTAAAATCCTCTTCGGTATCGTCAACAGCACTGTTTGGGTGCTGGCGCAATATGATTACACATTATTGCAAATTGGATGTCACGCGTGTATTGGTACTATATGTCTGAAAGCATTATGAGCATGTAGAAACTGGGGAATCAAGATCCATTTGAAGATCTTCTGATCTTTATTCCTTTAATTGATAATCAAGTGGAAGTGACACGAACTGGGACTGAACGTTGCTTTGATCTGTACAAGAGCAGCTATTATCGATTAATGCATATCCTATCGAATTTACCACTTTGATGATAAAGTGCAATATTGTGGGTAATATTTACATAGTGAAATAAAAAGTAATATGTGCAATTCAATATTACCTATCGATAAACCAAGTTGGGTAGGATGGATTTTTGTTCACTGTAATGTAATATGCTAGATAAAGCAATATGATTCGATCTCAGATGAGTGATCAATGTTTCATCATTAGTAGGCCACACAGCAAAGAGCCATCTCGAAAAAAACCCCTTTGGTTTGTTGGCATTTCTAAAGTTGACAGCAAGAAAACCACCTACGCCATTAACGTCAGCCCAAATGAAAACGTTGAGAGGCGAAAAATGTTAAGCCAACGCACTAAATGACGATAAAACAAATATCACGGGAGTAGTTAATACTATGTCAGAACCTCAGTCCAGATGGTCACATGTATAGCCTTTACTTGATTAATTGGGTACATACACTAGGGAACCGGCAAAGTACCAACAGAATCGATCAACCACGGTGTTAAGATGCATTTACGCGATGCGGCGCACTTATTACTTTGCGTGCATTTTTGTTTGTGATTAGGCTGTAATCATTTCGTATTCTCGATAATTAAAAAATATCGGAGCCATGATAAAAGCTTTATAATTGTTTTAAATGTAAATCAATATCGATTGGGTCGAGTACCGCGACACACACAATTCAAGCATTTTCTTGTGTTGTCGCTCAAAAACGAATTATGGCTCATATGATACCATCCACGCAAAAACAAAATAAATTCACTTTAGTCATACATTTACGTTTAATGGTCACAAGTGTGCTTTTCACCAGCTAACTATGATTCACACAAAAAATAAACAAAAAACTTCTGAAGCCGTGAAGAACGAAATGTAAGTTTATGCCCAATCATCGGGTACCTTTGACATTAAGTCACACTAACTTCTACATTACTGAGTTCGCGTTTTATAAGCATGAAACATACTTTGCAGTCATAATGAATTATTCCAAGAAACACAGATACCATACCAAAAGAATATTCCGATCGCGTCGACTGTGCAGTAAACAAAGTGCAGAGGATATTGATTTTGTGTGAAACTGGACAACTTGACGACCATTACGAGACATCAATAGTCCCGGATGGCTATATTAATATGCAGTCGCCGTACTAGGCAAAATACTGCATTTGCATATATATGCAGTGACACATGTGAAACAAGTGTAAATATGAGTTAAATATGTTTATCTTAAGAAACACTTTTCATGCTACTGGATATAGAGGACACACTCCTATGGTTAGCACGACACGTTGTCTTTGCCAATTCAATGCCCTATTGGTTGATGTACAAGAAGAAAACACATGGTACGATTATACTATGAGCGCCTGCTGATGTTAAACCCAACATATATAATCGTACCATGTGTATAGCATAATCGTACCATGTATATATATATATATATATATATATATATATATATATATATATATATATATATATATATATATATATATATATATATATATATATATATATATATATATATATATATATATATATATATATATATATATATAATTATATTTACATACCGCTTCCTGGTCTGATTGCTGGAGATGTCGCAATACACCTAAGATGAAATGAGAAGAAAATTGCCTTGTGGCAATAAATATAAGTATTCAAAATAGTTTTGTTTATAATTGAAACGGTAATATTTGCTATATCACCATTTGTACATAGGTATAACTCTGTATCGTAGCCACACCTTGGCATGATGAGCAACATACAATTATGGAGAGCGCGATAAGATAGCGTTACTGTAATTGCTGACTGTTTTTTATCAGTTATTGGAAAATGGGCTCGCGCTTATCAATACCACGGGTCTCGTAGCCTCACAATTCTCGAGGGTCTCTGGACCTCCAAGTGGAAATGCCGAAGCGTCCCTGCCGAACGTCAGGGCTCCCTAGTTTACTCGCAAAATCCCTAAGCCAAGTGAACCGAGTTTCCGCTGGTTTGAAAATCTGATTTGCATGTTGTTATATCTATTCTAATAACCCTAAATATATATTTTATCTAGGAAACACGAAACGGTGGAATCACTTTATATATATATATATATATATATATATATATATATATATATATATATATATATATATATATATAATATATAATATAGATTTATGCATATATGTAAATATAGTGAAGTGCTAAACAGGACAGCATCAAGCTGCTGGCGGTAGGACTTGTGATCTGCTAGATATTCCGGGTCGCTTTGCCATCATTTTCTTGCTTTTCGGCTCTACCTAGTCGTTGCAGTCCGAATAAAGTCATTCGTGAGCAGTTATTTAGTGCAAGATGCCCATATACACAAGCCTGTAAAGTCTAGTGATTGAACGTCTTGTCCTGGTTCACTGTCACAAGCGACACCCACTGACAGCCTTTATGTCTTGAAACACATGCACACTGGACCAACGCCATAACCACAAACGGCTGGCGTGCTATTTTCGGGCCTTGAGTTAAGAGGTAAGAAAGCAGGGTTTTGAAATCTCGGCGGTACAGAAAAGCGTGTCTGTGGGTCATTTCTATTATAATAAATCTATTATCGTACGATTGATTCAGATGTGTTTACGCGCGCATGTTTAAGATACACCGATTACACGACGCAATAACTGTCCGCCCAACAAATATGTGGACCTCTATTTGCAAACTAATACACAGCTTGAAGCTGTCAGGTAATGAAGCCGATTGGAATAGTCTATATCCACTAGACTTTAGTTGATAACCATTAAACCAATATTAGAATGTTTGTGTTACATTACTGAACCAAATGCCAGTGATTGTAAAGCCTTTATTATTTATGATTGAGAACCTTTATTATAATGCAATTCCCAGGGGTGTAGACGTAGCGACCGAATAACGTTGAAGTCATTCATCACTCATTTGTTAGTGTTGACTTGGATGTGCTTTTCAATTACATAGAAACATGATATGAACCTATTTTTTGGCTATACACGCCATGAATGATGTGCGCCGTGGGATTCGGTGTAAAGAGTTCAAACGAGCAACATCAAGGAAATAATACCTGGGCCATTTAACTTTGCTTTTTTCCCCAGTATGCTTTAACTAATAGACCCTTAGAGATCCACTGTGTCATTGCTGTGTACGCACCAAATATACGCGATTCGTAAACCTTGATGTTCGATTGGTAAACAAACAAAAGCAGCCCCATTTTTCTGTCAATAACGAATGGTGGAGGACTGTGCTTATGATCGGCAATGGCAATATATCATGCTTACGTTCAGTCATATGTTATCAGTCATCTCTCATGAAGTAGCGATGTTTGTGGAGCCTTTACTTGTTTTGCCCAGTGTGTCCTGCCAAATATAAAAAAGAAATGCATGTAAAATAGTCGCATATGTCTTTGCCTCGTTCATTGTGAGGAGAGAAAACCTACTATGCTGACTGGATTTAGTAGACAGTGGGTTGATTCAATTGCTTATAACAAGTTGCGTTGGTATATATTTACAACTATATAACCGTTGCTATACCTTGTGCATCCACGGAAGCTTGCTTACCGGCTAATGTGATACAGAGAACACTAGTGTCCAAGTACAATTGAATACATTGGTTATTTAACTGATAGCAAACACAAGACAAATGCTAATCTCATTAACGAGTGTGTGCTATGCGGCTGGTCGTCTATATGCATGCTTTGCACTTGGGCATCGACAAGATAAAACATGCGGAAAACTGCATAATAAATGTTATAAATAAACTGGTAAGGTTGCTTCATTTGTACTGACTTTTATGCACTATTTATATCCCACAAATATTGATTTATGCTTTGATTACATCAAGTAAAGATATCAATAAATGCAATTGAGTTTTGAACGCAATTAGCTCAATTCCAGCGAATATCCATACGCTGTGCTGCTGCTGCAGAAACACTATTTATCCATTTTTAAAGCCCGGTCTGGCAAACAGTTAACATACACAAATATGTATATACTGGCCTGGCTAGATACTTTACGCTGATGGTGCTGTGTATGCGTCATTTTCTATAGCACTGTATTGCGGTAAGAAACTCAGATAACGTCTCATGAAAAAAGGTTTGAATTATGTAATATTATAAATAAAAGTTGGGCTGCGATCATGTTGTAGCTATATTACGTTAGAAGACGCTCATTATCGATGTCTCTGCTAATTCATATATTACATATAACCCTAGTCCGAGTCATAGAGACAGACAGACATTAAGAAAATATTGATTCAACATGTGGTTATGTGTATATATGAATATTGGTAAAAACGATTAGCGTTTGGAAGTTATGCAAAGATGAGGCTCGATTGAATATGAGTTGCATCAAAATATGCCCTTTTTCCCTGTCCAGCCGTCACAGGATGTGGGAGATGCAACTTCGATTAGCAGAATAACTCTTCGCAGATAAGTAGATTCAAATGTGTACAGAACTACCACATTGAACATAAACAACTCTCAAGTAAGATATATCTCCCCTAACTATATCAGGAATCACACACAGTCCAGCACATCTGACATCGATTTTCTCGACTTCACAGATTGTTTCATAAGTAAACCGAGCAACGAATATCATATTAGGGTTGATTGAAAAATGATGTTAATTCGTTCGGACGTGTTTTACTTTTTAAACAATGCAAAGAGCACATAAGTAAGCAAATATTCCAGCGAGCATACGTTCTTAAAAACAGTCCATGAGTAGTAATTTTAATGATAGGCACCTGTCTTTTCTGATAACTCTGAACACGCAATCACCAATATAAGCCGTTATTACTGAAGGAATCGATGGATCGCGTAGAACAGCAGTTGAATTATGTAGCGTGTATAGTTGTTTATGCTCGTAGTGTCAAAGACATAAGCGTAAACCTCGACGTTGCTGAACCCACAGAATAACAAATATGATAGGTTATGAAGCTGAAGCTCACGATTATAGATCGCAATGCCTGATGACCTCTCTGTTTTAGTCAGATGACCTGATTTAGCTGAGTACATTTTTGAGGGCATGGTCAAGCGATATACTCACCGACTTAACTACACCATACACCCCGAGCCTTACCATTCTAAGGATTGTACGAATTATACACCCAAAGATTATTGAATTAATGTTTCACTCAAAACAATTTGAATAGTACATTTTGCAGGTGATAGTGATGGGGATGGAGATTAAAGTAACCATAGTAATGTCACCATTTTCTGCCTGCGAGCTACTACTATGTACCTGAGGATTTCCGGATCGCCAAGTGCCGAGCCTATTCTTGAACGCCGTGAAATATATATTTTATGGTACATGAATTTGTTTTCACTGACACTATTAGATCAATGATAATGTGGTGATATTCAAATATCAGATTTAAAAGAACATTATTTATGATTTCCCGTTTAATCGATCCCAGTTGAGTTAGACTATACACTTGGCATTACCAGTAATCTGCTTCATGCAAATTTTATCTGATTAACAAGGTCAATATCGTTTTCTTTCACGCTATAAGGCAACGAATCAGCCGACAACGTTTATTTCGTAATGTTTAGTAACACAACAGCACTAACCAGCGTTCACTTTTGCTGAATGCAGATTTGTCACTTAAGTATATATATCCACGAGTATACCGTATCCCTTTGCCAAGCCTAATGTCTTTATCTGGGTTTGAATCTATTGTTCGAATGGCGCTGCATATTTATGCCATAGATCCGTCTTCACCTATAGAATTACCACAACGACGGTCCGCCTCTGCGCCCGTATATCATGTTGATACCTTTAATGGACTAGCTCAATATATCGCTATCGCAGCACGTAAGTTGTGGGCTTAACTAATCTTCGGTGTAGAATCTGTCATTTGCGAGGATCGGTATATAACATCTTCATGTTAGTGACATTTACTTCAGTATCCACCGGTTAATAGTCTTTGAAATTTCCTTCAATTGTTTCATTATTATTGTAATTCATCTGAAGCTTGAGCTACAAATGTAGATGCACATGAAATCACTTAGCGACTGAATGCTCTATGGAGGTGTCAACCACTGTTCTCACGGAATACATCGCGGATTATGCGAAAGCTATTAATAGAACTAAATATAACATTGTGATGGTTCTGCCACCATCTTCTTTATCATTCACAAAGTTCCTCAATTAAAGAACTAGGTAATATTACCTTATGTTATGTTGAAACCATAATTAGTAACTTGCGGTGCAAGTATGATTTCTCACTCATGCAGAACGAATCACTGTCGGAACACGATTTGCGCCCGGGCCCCGCTATTGTACATGCATACCACTCATTGGTTAACATCTGTTATTCCATATAAACTATGCTTTGCATGAATTTGCCAGGATTAAATCTGACCCAGATGCACAATACAGATATGCACACGCGAATACGGTCTGTAATGGTTTAACAAGGCCGCATTATCTTGATATTGTGTAGAATTCGCAAGATATTCTTCATAATGACACATGATGAAAGAACTGAGAAAGTAATGGAATACATATACCAATATTGGCGATGGTTTTTAGCTTAAATAGCTCAATTTTGTTAATATCTTGAATACCAATAACGCTCTCGGGCAGGGTTTTTCATGCTTAACAATTCCGCGGTATTGAAAATTGGAAGACTTTGGCAAGAAGAAAGATGAACGCAAATTTTATCAGTTTAGAGTCAGTACGAAGGATTTTATTCGCCATATCATCAACCATATATGACAGCCACACTGTTATGGTATTCATACACAGCCCACAAGGAAATATGTTTATCGGAATTTGCGCCAATAATAATCAATGGTGTCCTTAGGCCAACATAACGAATCATGGTCGGTTTTATGGATTAGTCATGGTGTTATTTATGTCTTCCCTTAAGAGATTCATTGGTGTGTCGGTTTAAAATAGTGCTTGTTGTAACGATTTGGGTTCATGTCTATCCTTTTAATCGATGATATCAAATCACATCCTTATCTCAGCTTGGTTTAAAACTGGCGTGTTATCACAGCTTGTTTTTACACTGTAAGCCTTATTCACGCATCAAGAATATAAGCGGGTTTGTATTTGCATGTAACTTTTGTAAATGTGTAGTTTGCCAACACCAACACGTCGGCACACACAGAAGCTGTTCAAGTATCACAAGTCCTTATTCATGCTTTACCGGTATGCTTACAAATGGCGATCAAAAATCATTGACGGTCTTACCAAACACAATTCCAGCCATTCGATTGATTAATACAACTTTACTTTTTGTCTATAGCCGACCAATCGTTAAGTATGAACCAATTTTAGTCGTATTGGATATGAACTCTAGGTGACATCAAAAGGGCAGGTTCGAAGCAAAATAGCAAAATAAGCTTTGAAACCAACAACATGCTGTAAATTAAAGTTAGTCACTCACACATCTACATGACGAACGCATGACCAGCCCTGGCAAGACAAAACTATGTACGTATTATTTTATTCCTTGTTCTCACATCAATTGGCGTTCATTATCTATATAATGGTTTAATACCTAGGTATGAAATAACATCTTTGCGAGGTGCAGGAAGTCCATTTATGAAATGATTCGTTGTTCTCAGAGAGATCAGTATAGTGCATTGGGTATCTTGGGAATAGTGCATTGGGTATCTTACAGTCACGCCTTCATACCGACAACGACATTTCCGATCAGAGGTCCCTGTCTTAATACCATGCAGTAATATGTCTATATCCTGTTGTGTCAGTGGTTTACATCGTTGGATTAAAGCGGGGTTTTTTTGTGTTATCGCGATGCGTTTAATCTTAATATCATCGCAATTTGGATTGCAATGGATCGGATACGTCATCCTCTTGCTTGCCTTATTAGCTGAGTCGCAACAGATAACGTATCAGCCTGGGATAATGATTGTTAACCGACCACGGCAATTACGCTTTTAAGATCCTTGCAGGACATTTTAAAAATGTCTAAACATTATACCTTTCAATATGTTTTACAAATTGTGTACATCATTCGTGGATACAGATGTGTAATAACAAGAAACCTGTCGTGTTTAATGTATCTGGAAATTATTTATCAGCAGCGAAGCCACATGGTAGAAACGGATAGACAATTGTAATACATGGCACCGTAATACATGGATTCCATACTGACAACTTTCAAGGTAAAATATTTGTCTGCTTAAGTTAGACATGTACTATTTCTACGTGAAACGCAATTAACGTTACAACAGAAGGTATGACTGGTTAACTGGCATGGAATGAAGGAAGCTCTAAAGATACGATCAGATGACTATCCCAATTAACGAATTTAAAAGGTATTTTCTTCTGGAATCACTCTTTGGTGAACAAAGTTCAAAATAATGCTAGCATTGGCGGTAATGGCGAACAACCTCAACAAGGTGTTAGTGTGTACATAAGCTTCATCATTTAGGCGTGCCGCATTAACGTGAACATAGCTCACATATATACCATCTCAGCAATATAGCGCGAGCTGTAATGCATTTACATTGATTTCCTTCTATGTAAACCGACTTTTACTTGAAGGTTGTTATCCTACATACCTCCTTGATATGACGACCGACAAAGGCCATAGTCTACCCAAGACAGTGAAACAATTTGCATATTATTTGATAATGGACCAACTATTTCGGTATTGTGCGAAATTAACCACTTCAAAGTTTCCATCTGGTAATAAACTATGAGTGAAATTAGGTAAAGTATCACATTCACGAACCTAACGAGGCTTTATGTTTCATAAACTAAGCTTCCCAACAATTTGATTAAAGCTAATTGGTACTTTGTAAATCATGGCAGTATTACGATTGACAATGCTTATTTCCTGTCGTATAATATTGGGAACATAGTAATCGCTTAAAGCACAGTTCATTATCGCTATTCAGACTATAAGTAGAACATTTGTTGCAACTCTAATTGTTCTTTGAGAGTTTGTCCACTAGATGACTGGGGAAAATACCATGACCTTACGATGGAGGTTTCATATATGGCGAATACATTTGCGCTATATACATGCAAGCTACTAAAGAAATTGTTGAGTAACTTCCATAACGGAAAAACGAAAAACTTGTACAATATTTGTCGAACATTGTGTTACAAGCTTTTACAGAGCAGATACCAAATCGTGACAATAACACAGTTATCTACATGTAGCATCAATATTGTATTTTCTGAATTATTTCCAGTGTGGGATCCAAGATGGAAAGCGTGTTTGGTTACACTGATTCTAACACAATTCTGTGTTAAATTTACATACCGCATCGAACAATTAAAATTCATCAAATTGGATTTTGAGGCTTCGAATATAACGATGTATTCTTCTATAAACTCCTTGCATCTTGTTATAGGTAAAAAAACATCGAATGATACATCATCAGTGCGCCAACATAACGACGACAAGCATGGCATCCTGTACGGTACTGAAACAGAATATAATGGGTGAGAAAACGACCCCATGTTTGACTCCACTGGTACAATTAAGATTGCCAGAGGAACTGGTGTTCCACTTTTCTCTTAATGTTTGCTGCGTATGCATGTTTAGTAAGAGATCGGTAAGATTTTAGCACTCACAACACATATACCACACTCTCCCCGTAATGAACCGAACGATTGTTGTACGTCAACCCGATCAAATGCTCTTCAAGTGTCCCCTCACATGATATAACATGATGAATATTGAATATTTTCGTTGATGCAAACGTGCACTTGGAAGTTTTCAACTTAAATCTACTCGCTTGCAGTGCATAACTTTGATATCCATTAATCACATTATTTGATTTCCCCATGATACTACTAAAAGTTATTTATCAATAAGTATCACTATTGTTCAAAGTATTCCCTCCGTTCTAAGGAATGGGCACAGACGTAGATGTTAGCATGCCACGAGGCAAGTATACATGGTTTAACATCTTACCGCAAAGTGTTGTTAAATTCATCACAGCCGATCAGAATGTGTCAAGAAGATATAACAAAAACCGTCCGTTTTATATCATTCCAGCTTGCAAGCTATCGATTAAACGTGTAATATGTCGTTAGCGTGAAAACCCCACATGTACCACCAGCACACTACAAGAGTACATCACGAACCAAGGAATCCTTTAGTGCCTCTATTGCATGGTGACTATAAGACACAGACAGCTAGTCTGCTTTGATTTCTGATCACGTACCGTGACGCCCTTATATAAAACCGCATTGCTTTAATCTTGATATCGTTGAGAGCGCCTGTAGAAAGACACCCAATCTCCTACCAGAGTCGGCAACAACTTGTTGATTTTCCTTTTGGCTGATTGACCTTTCACCCCAACCAGAACGGTGTTTACGCTTTTTATCAATAGGAATACACTGGTGTGCTGCTTTGATACATGCATTCACACTTACATTATAGTAATGATCGATATCTCCGTTATGGTCATTGCAATCACTCTGGGTACATGCGAACGCATTACTTAAGACATTCCGCTCAAATGACAACTTTCTCAATCTACGCTTATAACGATCAACATCCTGACACCACTTTACATAAATATTTGTCTATCCGATGTGGGTCGCCCAGCTTTAACAATACGCAGGACGCGGGTATATTAGACCGTACAATTGTAAATGGTCGAATGAATTATAACCTTCATGAAGACAAACGTACTTTGACATTGGCGAAATAAGACTTCTGGATACTACACATTATCGCATGTTGATCTTACGTGTGACATATTACCAACAAGTCGCATGTACCTTAACACTGCAGCCCACAAAATGTCTCCAGTGCAACAGTGCAAGGGGTATTGGCTCGAGTGAAGTCAGTGTTGAAGTCACCTCAAATAATTAAATGATCAACATTATTACTGAGCTGACGTGGGCTAGTAGTTTGACATACTCATGGGTAGAGGCTGACCTTTGATCAACATCACATTTTATATACAATTTGATGATACCGCTTTTGCTATTGCCATAAATAAGGACAACTTTGATGAAACATTGGGTACAGACATCAAACAATCATGTGCTCCTCTGCCTAGACCAGTTGTAAGAAAATTAAAAAATTTGTATGACCAATAAGCTGGTGATATTTTCTTACCCATTGGAATGATTAATGGATAAAGAATCATTAACTGTCATTGTCGGAATTCATGTCAGCGAATTGTTCTGCAATATTTACATATCGCATCTACCACAGAGGTTGGACTTGGGTCCTGGTCTATGTCTTACGTAATACGGCACTGATTAACTTCGAGCTTTATGATATACAGAATAAATTGTTTGGTGTGCCAGCATAGCGCAAGTAATATGTTTTCCTAATTCCAGGCATAGCATAGAAATCTTATGAAAAAACTGGTTGATGTGTTCTTTGATCCGTCATATTAAGTGAGATAAATGAAGCTGGGTCGGGGTTACACATTAGAGCAACAACAAAACGTATGGAGCAATTTCAGAAAGAAACTACATGTAACTAATTGTGTCTCACAGTGACAGACTACATCAGCGTCGCCTCTCCTGCAGGCAAAGTATTCAAATAAAACATAACTGTTGAGTAACCGTATTTCTGCGATTCCCATCACTCAAACAAACATGTCATGTATGTATTATTCAGATAAATCGTTTTGTCACCATGCAAGCGTTTGTTGCAATACGTTCTGAATAAGTAGCATCATAAATGGCATTTACGACATGTCTTAGCTAAAAGATAAAACTCAGCTTTCCAATTCCACGAATGACCCACGTGTCAATGATGTCATGTCGTGAGGTGTGGTGTAGCGAAGCTCGATACGTACTCGAGATTGATGACGAAAAGATGCGAGCGGATCTTTTTATTACTTCACTTTTAATTTTAAGATAGATCTTTGCCTAAAGATCGGAGAGAGATGTGCTGCACTCAGAAGCCAGGAAATAAACTGATTTTAAAATATAGAAGTAATTCCCTAAACGCATTAGGCACGCCATCCCAATCCTCATGGAACATGCAATAGTCTGATGAGGATGATATGGGCTACGTGTAGGCATGCATCGCAACAATGATCTCGGTAATGTGCCATTCTAGACATTCGATCTTGAATAAAGTATTGGAGCGGGTATTATTTCATTAGGCACAATTCGTCGCTCTAGAACATATATATATATATATATATATATATATATATATATATATATATATATATATATAGAGAGATATATATATATATATATATATATATATATATATATAGATATATAGATATATATATATATATATATATATAGATATATATATATATATATATATATCTCTCTATATATATCTATATCTATATATATATATATATATATATATATCTATATATATATATATATATATATCTATATATATATATGCGATGTTAAGGTATATCAAAGCTAACACTTTAATTACCAAGCGCATAATCATTACAATGTCGCTATTTGATATTAATGTGAATCGCTGGTAAGGGAGAATTATTCAGTCTATCACCTTAAAACCACCAACGCACGGTAACCTTGTGTATATGTCGAAGACTAACATTGGGAATGAATAGGAGCATGTTGGAGTTCGCAATAGAACGGATTATAATTGGCCATGGAAAAACACGCTAACACTTGGCTGCGTGTAAGTTCTCAGTATGAGTATATCATCACTACATGTATATAACACCATTACTGGGGGCTCTGTCGGTAAATCAGCTCACCCTTTTTGGTGACCATTGCAATTGACCCGACAAAAATAAGTCCTTCAGCAATCAAAAAGCATGGGAAGATAATGCTGTGCAACTGAATATAACAAATTTGACAGCAAGTTAAACCTCAGTAGTTTTGTGAGGGAGTCTATTGCGAGAGAGAGTCACTCATTAGTGACCACCACTAGCAAAAACCTGTTGGTAGGTCCCGCGTCAAAGGTTAGCTCCCGAAGGTCTCTCTGAAGACAGCTGACGCCTTACGTGGCACATTCGTCCTATATATCATGATAAATAAAACTATGAACCCCTTACAGCATTATTGCTTATGTTGCTATTGATTAATGAAGGCAGTTAATGTGCGTACATGTGCGTGCTCATCTTTAATATTTTGTATGCGGCACTATTTCCGTACTTCACCTTGTATCTAGGACAAAACCTCGTAATTAGATACAGATCACAGTCTACATTGATTATTTATTGGTAGCATCAAGTAATTAGTTACAGATCACAGTCTACATTGATTATTTACTGGTAGCATCAGGTAATTAGATACAGATCACAGTCTACATTGATTATTTACTGGTAGCATCAGGTAATTAGATACAGATCACAGTCTACATTGATTATTTATTGGTAGCATCAGGTAATTAGACACAGGTAACTGACCACATTGATTATTTAATAGTAGCAGCAAAGAAGGAGATACAGATAACCTGCTGCGTTGATTAATTACTAGTTGCGGCAAGCAAACGGTACCTGTTGCTTTGTATTATTAATAGCTGCCAAGTTTATTATTTTCTATAAGCTGCAAGTTATTAGATAAATATATCCTGCCACATTGATTACTTCCTGGTAGCAGTAAGTATTTAGATTAATAAACCCCTACTGCATTGATTATGTACTAGTAGTAGCAATTAATTAAATACAATGGAAATGAGATTGAACCAGCAATGGTTTCAATCAACACTGAGCGAGTTGACAATAATGTTTCAAGTAGGAGTGCTGCAGTAACATCACATGACAGATTATATCACGTGACCTAGGTGCACGGACTCAAAAGCTACGCAAGGCTAACCAAACATATGAACTGACACGGTGAGCAGTACATGGCCATAGTCGCTTAAAACGGCTTTAAATATTTGAATACACAACAACAACAACAACAACAATGGACTGACATGGTTAGATGAGCAGGGGGGATATGTATATACATATAAATATATATATACATACATATAAATATATATATATATATGTATATATATACATATATATGTATATATATATATGTATATGTATATATATATATATATATATATATATATAACTATATATATATATATATATATATATATATATATATATATATATATATATATATATATATATATATATATATATATATATATATATATATATATATATATCTATATATGCGATAAAAGAATTACAGGATATTCCACTGATGATATATTATACTATTTCGTAGTGCATTAGCTGCAATGATACGTTTACATAAGATACCTCCTATTATTCCCGCACTAAATTTTAAATGAGACATGCTAGTCAACTAGAATATATATGTATGTGTTGATCACAGCCTACAGATGTTTGAAAGACTGCGTCTTGATCGAAACATGCTATACCTTGTGGGCGCACAGATTGAATCAGGAAGTTAAAATCACCAACAATCACACTTTGTTTATCTGCATTATGTTCGTAAGAGCCATTTGGTGATCAGTGTGTTCCTCCGAAGTTAGTATTGCCGATTATACACCCCATATGCGATTATTTAGTGCGATTGTTTCCAATTACATGTTTGAAAGTTCCATATGTTGATGGGAAGCAAATCATTGACGAACAGATATATGCTGCCAAGGGCGTTCACCAAATATAACAACACCTCAATGGCGTTTTGCCTTACACATTGACGAAATATGGCCATAATATATTCGCCAAGGCCAGACTGATGCTCATGCTTTATTCTAAACTGGTCTGTAAGCCAGTGCAGGGGAGGCGATTCAATTTCTAATTTCGAAAGCGACATGACAGGTTCAGTTTGATTTATGTTGCAGATAGGTGCTGACATTGCACACACTGGGTCGTTAATAACGGATGATGTCGATCAGCAAATGCTAAGCTGAGTACATTGTGTGAAGCCGCTATTGCATATAATGCAGTAATCATTAAACCTTGAATATGTGATTTATTATCTGTGGTCACCTCTAGCGCATCATATATGATACCACGAGTCTAATGTTTAGCGGGTATAGTGGTCAAAGAACCCTTTTCCAGATAGGCATAGATCACAAGTACAACAAATGCTTCTTGATATTTTCGGTTGGAATATTGTATGATCAAGCAGCAATTTATTACAAACGTTATAGATGCAAAGTCACTGCATTATTGAATCGGTCATATTTGTTTGTGGATACATTTGTGATAGTGTCGATACATTAGAAACATACAGAAGCTGTTTCTATATGATGTAATTTGGATAAGTAAAAATGCATCAGTGAAAATCATTACCTCCGTTCCACTTTGTATTTCCCGTTATAAGTAGCCTCACTCTATTGTCTTAGAGTACATTTATACCCATGATTAACTCTATGACATGACTGTAGTTGGTAGAGTTATCATCACTTTAAACATCGGCGAGAAAGATATCATTGGCTTCTGATATTCTGATAAATAGCACTGCAAATATTTTTTGGGATTCATGTATAGATAGTGGGGTGAAGTTGAATCGCAAAATGCGTTGATTTGTTTTACTTTTGTTTGTCAACTAAAAATGAGATATGCATTAATAAAGTCATCAAAGCATGGAACAACGCCAGTATCACTCATGCGCCACTAAGCCCGTTACGGGTACAAAGAGTGATACTGGTGTGTTACAAAATCGGTCAAAGCTATGAGAACGATAACCGCCGTAATACTGTGTACAACTCATTTGATCACACGATATGTCGTCCCAGTCAAGAGAAAGCCTAGGTAGCGATTCACAGTTGCTGTTTACCTAACAGAATAAGGAATACAAACTTTCACAAGAATAGCAACAAACCTGCGTATTGTGCAGATCAGGGCGCTATTTAGGTTAAGCCGACTATGCAATTTTCCCAGCTGTGAAACACATAACCTAGAAGTAACACTAGGATAACAAATGAACTTTACAAAGCGCTTATCAGTACTTGTAAAAGTATGTTGCGCATCTCAAATTTAAGAGTTCTTGTGCACGGATATGCTGTAAGCCGAACAATACAGCATGGTTGAAAAATATCATATTACTTGACTATGAATTATGTAGAGCTTAAATTGTAGTATTTGCCAAGCTCATCGACGCATGCAACAACTGTTCACATATCACACATCCCTGTTCACGATTTACAGGTGACACGCTCAATAGGATGCAACTAACTATCACAATAGCGCACAAGGGTTCTATAGTGAAATAATGCTTTCCACCCTTTGTCAGCATACTTAAGCCATTTATATGTTATGTGAAATATCTAGGTGGACATTAGAATGACCGACTTATGTGACCTTAACCTGACTGGTCGTGTAACGCCATAATTCAACAACGGAACGGACATAACATAATATCCATGAATAATTGATTTAATGCCTGACAGAATGACGGAGCCGTCGTAAAATATTAAAAGCATACAATATAATATCCCTGGTTCTCATCACGCACAATTATACCTCGCTTAAAAGAGCCAATCGATCATGGTTGTTTTACTATTAAAATGGCGCCAGACGTACCATACGAATTGCAGCCATTAAAAACATCAAACATCGTAATTATATAGGAATTCCCCTTAATAATAGTTGGGCACCTAATCAACGTGAAACTCTGTATGGTGTCAATGACTGCGGAGACAGACGCTTGTCATACCACATAGAACACTCTATACTCAGTAAGCCACCATACCTTTGAAGAACAAAAGCACAAAGAAGAAAAGTCCATTATGAATAGAAAAGGAGAGGTGAAGTGTGAAAAGCAGCCGATTTAGAAACTTCGGGTTAGTATAATGCTGAGACCATGAGTGCAGCACAGAACAAATACGGGAATGGGGCTGTATGAGGGATGAAGAATCGACATTATCCAAATATGGATAAGGTTATTTAAACCATCCAACGACAGCTTAGTAAAATGGACTGTTTCAAAAGTAAGAACCAAGCCCCTTACTAATTTCGGTTATGATTCATAATTAGCATAATTTCGGTTATGATTGATAAATCAGTTACTACATATTCATGGAAGTATACAGTAGCTTCCAATCGCTTACTAGTTGATTTTGCATTCAAGGACATAGCGTCGGGAAGAAAAGGCCGAAATAAGTAGGCCCATGCATTGTAGCCACGTTCTAAATCCAGGTCAATGTTATAGATATGTCCATTCCGCTGTCATTGTAAGACCCTCAGCGTAAAATGACATTACTCGGCTCATTGAGGGGCGGTCGCCAATCATCACCAAGATGGCAGGCATGAAAGATAATCTGTTAAACAAACGAGTGTCAGCTGGTCTCAGAGGACAGTGGCATTGAATGCCACTCACGGCGGATGTTTGCTTTATCGTATTGAAAAGGGTTTTAAGGACAAGGTTCGAGTGAGATTGGCATATTGTTAGCAAGGTGTGTGTGTTGAAACGTATGACAATGACTGATTCTATTTCTTTCATCGAAGGCAAATGATATGGCAGCTTTAGTTTTCACTACCACTTTGTGGATCACCATGTAGGCTATTATTTGGAAATTGGCACAGTGCGAGGAAACCAATTGAGATATGTACGGCGCTATATTCATGAAATAAGGAACCGATTTGCAATTATATATCTATTCCTATGTATTATATATTTTACCTAGGCACCGCCATTACGGCCGCCCATCGCAATAATAATGAGATAATTACTGTAACTTTTACAGATTGCTATCATATATATCAATGCATCACACTATGTATACAGCCTTTCAATCCTATCATCTCAGCAATATATATTACGAGCCATAATACATTACTTTAAATTTGTCCCTGCATAAACCAACTCACCTGGACGTTTATTATTATAGTTGCCTCCTCGATTTAATAGACCAAGTTATCTACCATGTAGGTTTTACGAGATGGCGCATTAGGTAGATGTATTTGAGCACTC
The DNA here is from genome assembly GCA_034190875.2 of Urechis unicinctus. NCBI lineage: Eukaryota > Metazoa > Annelida > Polychaeta > Xenopneusta > Urechidae > Urechis > Urechis unicinctus. Next base: position 50,812,942 of record CM067358.1, on the reverse strand, counting down.
CGAATTTACAATATGGCTTGACGAGAAAACACTTTGCACTGATGACCTCTCTGTTTTAGTCAGATGACCTGATTGAGCTGGGTACATTTTTGAGGGCATGGTCAAGTGATATACTCACCTACTTAACTACACCATACACCCCGAGCTTTACCATTCTAAGGATTGTACGAATTATACACCCAAGGATTATTGAATTAATGTTTCACTCAAAACAATTTGAATGGTACATTTTGCAGGTGATAGTGATGGGGATGGAGATTAAAGTAACCATAGTAATGTCACCACTTTCTGCCTGCAAGCGACTACTATGTACCTGAGGATTTCCGGATCGCCAAGTGCCGAGCCTATTCTTGAACGCCGTGAAATATATATTTTATGGTACATGAATTTGTTTTCACTGACACTATTAGATCAGTGATAATGTGGTGATATTCAAATATCAGATTTAAAAGAATATTATTTATGATTTCCCGTTTAATCGATCCCAGTTGAGTTAGATTATACACTTGGCATTACCAGTAATCTGCTTCATGCAAATTTTATCTGATTAACAAGGTCAATATCGTTTTCTTTCACGCTATAAGGCAACGAATCAGCCGACAACGTTTATTTCGTAATGTTTAGTAACACAACAGCACTAACCAGCGTTCACTTTTGCTGAATGCAGATTTGTCACTTAAGTATATATATCCACGAGTATACCGTATCCCTTTGCCAAGCCTAATGTCTTTATCTGTGTTTGAATCTATTGTTCGAATGGCGCTGCATATTTATGCCATAGATCCGTCTTCACCTATAGAATTACCACAACGACGGTCCGCCTCTGCGCCCGTATATCATGTTGATCCCTTTAATGGACTAGCTCAATATATTGCTATCGTAGCACGTAAGTTGTGGGCTTAACTAATCTTCAGTGTAGAATTTGTTATTGTCGTGGATCGGTATATAACATCTTCATGTTAGTGACATTTACTTCAGTATCCACCGGTTAATAGTCTTTGAAATTTTCTTCAATTGTTTCATTATTATTGTAATTCATCTGAAGCTTGAGCTACAAATGTAGATGCACATGAAATCACTTAGCGACTGAATGCTCTATGGAGGTGTCAACCACTGTTCTCACGGAATACATCGCGGATTATGCGAAAGCTATTAATGGAACTAAATATAACATTGTGATGGTTCTGCCACCATCTTCTTTATCATTCACAAAGTTCCTCATTTAAAGAACTAGGTAATATTACCTTATGTTATGTTGAAACCATAATTAGTAACTTGCGGTGCAAGTATGATTTCTCACTCATGCAGAACTAATCACTGTCGGAACACGATTTGCGCCCGGGCCCCGCTATTGTACATGCATACCACTCATTGGTTAACATCTGTTATTCCATATAAACTATGCTTTGCATGAATTTGCCAGGATTTTAAATCTGACCCTGATGCACAATGCAGATATGCACGCGCGAATACGGTCTGTAATGGTTTAACAAGGCCGCATTATCTTGATATTGTGTAGAAATTGCCAGATTTTCTTCATAATGACACATGATGAAAGAACTGAGAAAGTAATGGAATACATATACCAATATTGGCGATGGTTTTTAGCTTAAATAGCTCAATTTTGTACTAATATCTTGAATACCAATAACGCTCTCTGGCAGGGTTTTTCATGCTTAACAATTCCGCGGTATTGAAAATAGGAAGACTTTGGCAAGAAGAAAGATGAACGCAAATTTTATCAGTTTAGAGTCAGTACGAAGGATTTTATTCGCCATATCATCAACCATATATGACAGCCACACTGTTGTGGTATTCATACACAGCCCACAAGGAAATATGTTTATCGGAATTTGCGCCAATAATAATCAATGGTGTCCTTAGGCCAACATAACGAATCATGGTCGGTTTTATGGATTAGTCATGGTGTTATTTATGTCTTCCCTTAAGAGATTCATTGGTGTGTCGGTTTAAAATAGTGCTTGTTGTAACGATTTGGGTTCATGTCTATCCTTTTAATCGATGATATCAAAGCACTTCCTCATCTCAGCTTGGTTTAAAACTGGCGTGTTATCACAGCTTGTTTTTACACTGTAAGCCTTATTCACGCATCAAGAATATAAGCGGGTTTGTATTTGCATGTAACTTTTGTAAATGTGTAGTTTGCCAACACAAACACGTCGGCACACAAAGAAGCTGTTCAAGTATCACAAGTCCTTATTCATGCTTTACCCGTATGCTTACAAATGGCGATCAAAAATCATTGACGGTCACACAAACACAATTCCAGCCATTCGATTGATTAATACAACTTTACTTTTTGTCTATAGCCGACCAATCATTAAGTATGAACCAATTTTAGTCGTATTGGATATAACTCTAGGTAACATCAAAAGGGCAGGTTCGAAGCAAAATAGCAAAATAAGCTTTGAAACCAACAACATGCTGTAAATTAAAGTTAGTCACTCACACATCTACACGACGAACGCATGATCAGCCCTGGCAAGACAAAACTATGTACGTATTATTCTATTCCTTGTTCTCACATCAATTGGCGTTCATTATCTATATAATGATTTAGTACCTAGGTATGAAATAACATCTTTACGAGGTGCAGGAAGTCCGTTTATGAAATGATTCGTTGTTCTCAGAGAGATCAGTATAGTGCATTGGGTATCTTACAGTCACGCCTTCATACCGACAACGACATTTCCGATCAGAGGTCCCTGTCTTAATACCATGCAGTAATATGTCTATAGCCTGTTGTGTCAGTGGTTTACATCGTTGGATTAAAGCGGGGTTTTTTTGTGTTATCGCGATGCGTTTAATCTTAATATCATCGCAATTTGGATTGCAATGGATCGGATACGTCATCCTCTGGCTTGCCTTATTAGCTGAGTCGCAACAGATAACGTATCAGCCTGGGATAATGATTGTTAACCGACCACGGCAATTACGCTATTAAGATCCTTGCAGGACATTTTAAAAATGTCTAAACATTATACCTTTCAATATGTTTTACAAATTGTGTACATCATTCGTGGATACAGATGTGTAATAACAAGAAACCTGTCGTGTTTAATGTATCTGGAAATTATTTATCAGCAGCGAAGCCACATGGTAGAAACGGATAGACAATTGTAATACATGGCACCGTAATACATGGATTCCATACTGACAACTTTCAAGGTAAAATATTCGCTGCTTAAGTTAGACATGTACTATTTCTACGAGAAACGCAATTAACGTTACAACAGAAGGTATGACTGGTGAACTGGCATGGAATGAAGGAAGCTCTAAAGATACGATCAGATGACTATCCCAATTAACGAATTTAAAAGGTATTTTTCTTCTGGAATCACTCTTTGGTGAACAAAGTTCAAAATAATGCTAGCATTGGCGGTAATGGCGAACAACCTCAACAAGGTGTTAGTGTGTACATAAGCTTCATCATTTAGGCGTGCCGCATTAACGTGAACATAGCTCACATATATACCATCTCAGCAATATAGCGCGAGCTGTAATGCATTTATATTGATTTCCTTCTATGTAAACCGACTTTTACTTGAAGGTTGTTATCCTACATACCTCCTTGATATGACGACCGACTAAGGCCATAGTCTACCCAAGACAGTGAAACAATTTGCATATTATTTGATAATGGACCAACTATTTCGGTATTGTGCGAAATTAACCACTTCAAAGTTTCCATCTGGTAATAAACTATGAGTGAAATTAGGTAAAGTATCACATTCACGAACCTAACGAGGCTTTATGTTTCATAAACTAAGCTTCCCAACAATTTGATTAAAGCTAATTGGTACTTTTGTAAATCATGGCAGTATTACGATTGACAATGCTTATTTCCTGTCGTATAATATTGGGAACATAGTAATCACTAAAAGCACAGTTCATTATCGCTATTCAGACTATAAGTAGAACATTTGTTACAACTCTAATTGTTCTTTGAGAGTTTGTCCACTAGATGACTGGGGAAAATACCATGACCTTACGATGGAGGTTTCATATATGGCGAATACATTTGCGCTATATACATGCAAGCTACTAAAGAATTTGTTGGGTAACTTCCATAACGGAAAAACGAAAAATTTGTACAATATTTGTGTTACAAGCGTTTACAGAGCAGATACCAAATCGTAACAATAACACAGTTATCTACATGTAACATCAATATTGTATTTTCTGAATTATTTCCAGTGTGGGATCCAAGATGGAAAGCGTGTTTGGTTACACTGATTCTAACACAATTCTGTGTTAAATTTACATACCGCATCGAACAATTAAAATTCATCAAATTGGATTTTGAGGCTTCGAATATATCGATGTATTCTTCTATAAACTCCTTGCATCTTGTTATAGGTTAAAAAACATCGAATGATACATCATCAGTGCGCCAACATAACGACGACAAGCATGGCATCCTGTACGGTACTGAAAAAGAATATAATGGGTGAGAAAACAACCCCATGTTTGACTCCACTGGTACAATTAAGATTGCCAGAGGAACTGGTGTTCCACTTTTCTCTTAATGTGTGCTGTGTACGCATGTTTAGTAAGAGTTCGATAAGATTTTAGCACTCACAACACATATACCACACTCTCCCCGTAATGAACCGAACAATTGTTTTACGTCAACCCGATCAAATGTTTTTCAAGTGTCCCCTCACATGATATAACATGATGAATATTGAATATTTTCGTTGATGCAAACGTGCACTTGGAAGTTTTCAACTTAAATCTACTCGCTTGCAGTGCATAACTTTGATATCCATTAATCACATTATTTGATTTCCCCATGATACTACTAAAAGTTATTTATCAATAAGTATCACTATTGTTCAAAGTATTCCCTCCGTTCTAAGGAATGGGCACAGACGTAGATGTTAGCATGCCACGAGGCAAGTATACATGGTTTAACATCTTACCGCAAAGTGTTGTTAAATTCATCACAGCCGATCAGAATGTGTCAAGAAGATATAACAAAAACCGTCCGTTTTATATCATTCCAGCTTGCAAGCTATCGATTAAACGTGTAATATGTCGTTAGCATGAAAACCCCACATGTACCACCAGCACACTACAAGAGTACATCACGAACCAAGGAATCCTTTAGTGCCTCTATTGCATGGTGACTATAAGACACAGACAGCTAGTCTGCTTTGATTTCTGATCACGTACCGTGACGCCCTTATATAAAACCGCATTGCTTTAATCTTGATATCTTTGAGAGCGCCTGTAGAAAGACACCCAATCTCCTACCAGAGTCGGCAACAACTTGTTGATTTTCCTTTTGGCTGATTGACCTTTCACCCCAACCAGAACGGTGTTTACGCTTTTTATCAATAGGAATACACTGGTGTGCTGCTTTGATACATGCATTCACACTTACATTATAGTAATGATCGATATCTCCGTTATGGTCATTGCAATCACTCTGGGTACATGCGAACGCATTACTTAAGACATTCCGCTCAAATGACAACTTTCTCAATCTACGCTTATAACGATCAACATCCTGACACCACTTTACATAAATATTTGTCTATCCGATGTGGGTCGCCCAGCTTTAACAATACGCAGGACGCGGGTATATTAGACCGTACAATTGTAAATGGTCGAATGAATTATAACCTTCATGAAGACAAACGTACTTTGACATTGGCGAAATAAGACTTCTGGATACTACACATTATCGCATGTTGATCTTACGTGTGACATATTACCAACAAGTCGCATGTACCTTAACACTGCAGCCCACAAAATGTCTCCAGTGCAACAGTGCAAGGGGTATTGGCTCGAGTGAAGTCAGTGTTGAAGTCACCTCAAATAATTAAATGATCAACATTATTACTGAGCTGACGTGGGCTAGTAGTTTGACATACTCATGGGTAGAGGCTGACCTTTGATCAACATCACATTTTATATACAATTTGATGATACCGCTTTTGCTATTGCCATAAATAAGGACAACTTTGATGAAACATTGGGTACAGACATCAAACAATCATGTGCTCCTCTGCCTAGACCAGTTGTAAGAAAATTAAAAAATTTGTATGACCAATAAGCTGGTGATATTTTCTTACCCATTGGAATGATTAATGGATAAAGAATCATTAACTGTCATTGTCGGAATTCATGTCAGCGAATTGTTCTGCAATATTTACATATCGCATCTACCACAGAGGTTGGACTTGGGTCCTGGTCTATGTCTTACGTAATACGGCACTGATTAACTTCGAGCTTTATGATATACAGAATAAATTGTTTGGTGTGCCAGCATAGCGCAAGTAATATGTTTTCCTAATTCCAGGCATAGCATAGAAATCTTATGAAAAACTGGTTGATGTGTTCTTTGATCCGTCATATTAAGTGAGATAAATGAAGCTGGGTCGGGGTTACACATTAGAGCAACAACAAAACGTATGGAGCAATTTCAGAAAGAAACTACATGTAACTAATTGTGTCTCACAGTGACAGACTACATCAGCGTCGCCTCTCCTGCAGGCAAAGTATTCAAATAAAACATAACTGTTGAGTAACCGTATTTCTGCGATTCCCATCACTCAAACAAACATGTCATGTATGTATTATTCAGATAAATCGTTTTGTCACCATGCAAGCTTTTGTTGCAATACGTTCTGAATAAGTAGCATCATAAATGGCATTTACGACATGTCTTAGCTAAAAGATAAAACTCAGCTTTCCAATTCCACGAATGACCCACGTGTCAATGATGTCATGTCGTGAGGTGTGGTGTAGCGAAGCTCGATACGTACTCGAGATTGATGACGAAAAGATGCGAGCGGATCTTTTTATTACTTCACTTTTAATTTTAAGATAGATCTTTGCCTAAAGATCGGAGAGAGATGTGCTGCACTCAGAAGCCAGGAAATAAACTGATTTTAAAATATAGAAGTAATTCTCTAAACGCATTAGGCACGCCATCCCAATCCTCATGGAACATGCAATAGTCTGATGAGGATGATATGGGCTACGTGTAGGCATGCATCGCAACAATGATCTCGGTAATGTGCCATTCTAGACATTCTATCTTGAATAAAGTATTGGAGCGGGTATTATTTCATTAGGCACAATTCGTCGCTCTAGAACATATATATATATATATATATATATATATATATATATATATATATATATATATATATATATATATATATATATATATATATATATATATATATATATATATATATATATATATATAGATATCTATATATATATATAGATATATATATATATACTATATATATATATCTCTCTATATATATATATATATATATATCTCTATATATATATATATATATATATATATATATATATATATATATATATATATATATGCGATGTTAAGGTATATCAAAGCTAACACTTTAATTACCAAGCGCATAATCATTACAATGTCGCTATTTGATATTAATGTGAATCGCTGGTAAGGGAGAATTATTCAGTCTATCACCTTAAAACCACCAACGCACGGTAACCTTGTGTATATGTCGAAGACTAACATTGGGGATGAATAGGAGCATGTTGGAGTTCGCAATAGAACGGATTATAATTGGCCATGGAAAAACACGCTAACACTTGGCTGCGTGTAAGTTCTCAGTATGAGTATATCATCACTACATGTATATAACACCATTACTGGGGGCTCTGTCGGTAAATCAGCTCACCCCTTTTTGGTGACCATTGCAATTGACCCGACAAAAATAAGTCCTTCAGCAATCAAAAAGCATGGGAAGATAATGCTGTGCAACTGAATATAACAAATTTGACAGCAAGTTAAACCTCAGTAGTTTTGTGAGGGAGTCTATTGCGAGAGAGAGTCACTCATTAGTGACCACCACTAGCAAAAACCTGTTGGTAGGTCCCGCGTCAAAGGTTAGCTCCCGAAGGTCTCTCTGAAGACAGCTGACGCCTTACGTGGCACATTCGTCCTATATATCATGATAAATAAAACTATGAACCCCTTACAGCATTATTGCTTATGTTGCTATTGATTAATGAAGGCAGTTAATGTGCGTACATGTGCGTGCTCATCTTTAATATTTTGTATGCGGCACTATTTCCGTACTTCACCTTGTATCTAGGACAAAACCTCGTAAATAGATACAGATCACAGTCTACATTGATTATTTACTGGTAGCATCAGGTAATTAGATACAGATCACAGTCTACATTGATTATTTATTGGTAGCATCAAGTAATTAGTTACAGATCACAGTCTACATTGATTATTTACTGGTAGCATCAGGTAATTAGATACAGATCACAGTCTACATTGATTATTTACTGGTAGCATCAGGTAATTAGATACAGATCACAGTCTACATTGATTATTTATTGGTAGCATCAGGTAATTAGATACAGATCACTGTCTATATTGATTATTTATTGGTAGCATCAGGTAATTAGACACAGGTAACTGACCACATTGATTATTTAATAGTAGCAGCAAAGAAGGAGATACAGATAACCTGCTGCGTTGATTAATTACTAGTTGCGGCAAGCAAACGGTACCTGTTGCTTTGTATTATTAATAGCTGCCAAGTTTATTATTTTCTATAAGCTGCAAGTTATTAGATAAATATATCCTGCCACATTGATTACTTCCTGGTAGCAGTAAGTATTTAGATTAATAAACCCCTACTGCATTGATTATGTACTAGTAGTAGCAATTAATTAAATACAATGGAAATGAGATTGAACCAGCAATGGTTTCAATCAACACTGAGCGAGTTGACAATAATGTTTCAAGTAGGAGTGCTGCAGTAACATCACATGACAGATTATATCACGTGACCTAGGTGCACGGACTCAAAAGCTACGCAAGGCTAACCAAACATATGAACTGACACGGTGAGCAGTACATGGCCATAGTCGCTTAAAACGGCTTTAAATATTTGAATACACAACAACAACAACAACAACAATGGACTGACATGGTTAGATGAGCAGGGGGGATATGTATATACATATAAATATATATATACATACATATAAATATATATATATATATATGTATATATATACATATATATGTATATATATATATGTATATGTATATATATATATATATATATATATGTATATATATATAACTATATATATATATATATATATATATATATATATATATATATATATATATATATATATATATATATATATATATATATATATATATATATATATATATATATATATATATATACATATATCTATATATGCGATAAAAGAATTACAGGATATTCCACTGATGATATATTATACTATTTCGTAGTGCATTAGCTGCAATGATACGTTTACATAAGATACCTCCTATTATTCCCGCACTAAATTGTAAATGAGACATGCTAGTCAACTAGAATATATATGTATGTGTTGATCACAGCCTACAGATGTTTGAAAGACTGCGTCTTGATCGAAACATGCTATACCTTGTGGGCGCACAGATTGAATCAGGAAGTTAAAATCACCAACAATCACACTTTGTTTATCTGCATTATGTTCGTAAGAGCCATTTGGTGATCAGTGTGTTCCTCCGAAGTTAGCATTGCCGATTATACACCCCATATGCGATTATTTAGTGCGATTGTTTCCAATTACATGTTTGAAAGTTCCATATGTTGATGGGAAGCAAATCATTGACGAACAGATATATGCTGCCAAGGGCGTTCACCAAATATAACAACACCTCAATGGCGTTTTGCCTTACACATTGACGAAATATGGCCATAATATATTCGCCAAGGCCAGACTGATGCTCATGCTTTATTCTAAACTGGTCTGTAAGCCAGTGCAGGGGAGGCGATTCAATTTCTAATTTCGAAAGCGACATGACAGGTTCAGTTTGATTTATGTTGCAGATAGGTGCTGACATTGCACACACTGGGTCGTTAATAACGGATGATGTCGATCAGCAAATGCTAAGCTGAGTACATAGTGTGAAGCCGCTATTGCATATAATGCAGTAATCATTAAACCTTGAATATGTGATTTATTATCTGTGGTCACCTCTAGCGCATCATATATGATACCACGAGTCTAATGTTTAGCGGGTATAGTGGTCAAAGAACCCTTTTCCAGATAGGCATAGATCACAAGTACAACAAATGCTTCTTGATATTTTCGGTTGGAATATTGTATGATCAAGCAGCAATTTATTACAAACGTTATAGATGCAAAGTCACTGCATTATTGAATCGGTCATATTTGTTTGTGGATACATTTGTGATAGTGTCGATACATTAGAAACATACACAAGCTGTTTCTATATGATGTAATTTGGATAAGTAAAAATGCATCAGTGAAAATCATTACCTCCGTTCCACTTTGTATTTCCCGTTATAAGTAGCCTCACTCTACTGTCTTAGAGTACATTTATACCCATGATTAACTCTATGACATGACTTTAGGTGGTAGAGTTATCATCACTTTAAACATCGGCGAGAAAGATATCATTGGCTTCTGATATTCTGATAAATAGCACTGCAAATATTTTTTGGGATTCATGTATAGATAGTGGGGTGAAGTTGAATCGCAAAATGCGTTGATTTGTTTTACTTTTGTTTGTCAACTAAAAATGAGATATGCATTAATAAAGTCATCAAAGCATGGAACAACGCCAGTATCACTCATGCGCCACTAAGCCCGTTACGGGTACAAAGAGTGATACTGGTGTGTTACAAAATCGGTCAAAGCTATGAGAACGATAACCGCCGTAATACTGTGTACAACTCATTTGATCACACGATATGTCGTCCCAGTCAAGAGAAAGCCTAGGTAGCGATTCACAGTTGCTGTTTACCTAACAGAATAAGGAATACAAACTTTCACAAGAATAGCAACAAACCTGCGTATTGTGCAGATCAGGGCGCTATTTAGGTTAAGCCGACTATGCAATTTTCCCAGCTGTGAAACGCATAACCTAGAAGTAACACTAGGATAACAAATGAACTTTACAAAGCGCTTATCAGTACTTGTAAAAGTATGTTGCGCATCTCAAATTTAAGAGTTCTTGTGCACGGATATGCTGTAAGCCGAACAATACAGCATGGTTTTGAAATATCATATTACTTGACTATGAATTATGTAGAGCTTAAATTGTAGTATTTGCCAAGCTCATCGACGCATGCAACAACTGTTCACATATCACACATCCCTGTTCACGATTTACAGGTGACACGCTCAATAGGATGCAACTAACTATCACAATAGCGCACAAGGGTTCTATAGTGAAATAATGCTTTCCACCCTTTGTCAGCATACTTAAGCCATTTATATGTTATGTCAAATATCTAGGTGGACATTAGAATGACCGACTTATATGACCTTAACTTGTCTGGTCGTGTTACGCCATAATTCAACAACGGAACGGACATAACATAATATCCATGAATAATTGATTTAATGCCTGACAGAATGACAGAGCCGTCGTAAAATATTAAAAGCATACAATATAATATCCCTGGTTCTCATCACGCACAATTATACCTCGCTTAAAAGAGCCAATCGATCATGGTTGTTTTACTATTAAAATGGCGCCAGACGTACCATACGAATTGCAGCCATTAAAAACATCAAACATCGTAATTATATAGGAATTCCGCTTAATAATAGTTGGGCACCTAATCAACGTGAAACTCTGTATGGTGTCAATGACTGCGGAGACAGACGCTTGTCATACCACATAGAACACTCTATACTCAGTAAGCCACCATACCTTTGAAGAACAAAAGCACAAAAAGGAAAAGTCCATTATGAGTAGAAAAGGAGAGGTGAAGTGTGAAAAGCAGCCGATTTAGAAACTTCGGGTTAGTATAATGCTGAAACCATGAGTGCAGCACAGAACAAAGACGGGAATGGGGCTGTATGAGGGATGAAGAATCGACATTATCCAAATATGGATAAGATTATTTAAACCATTCAACGACAGCTTAGTAAAATGGACTGTTTCAAAAGTAAGAACCAAGCCCATTACTAATTTCGGTTATGATTCATAATTAGCATAATTTCAGTTATGATTCATAAATCAGTTACTACATATTCATGGAAGTATACAGTAGCTTCCAATCGCTTATTGGTTGATTTTGCATTCAAGGACATAGCGTCAGAGGGAAGAAAAGGCCGAAATAAGTAGGCCCATGCATTGTAGCCACGTTCTAAATCCAGGTCAATGTTATAGATATGTCAGTTCCGCTGTCATTGTAAGACCCTCAGCGTAAAATGACATTATTCGGCTCATTGAGGAGCGGTCGCCAATCATCACCAAGATGGCAGGCATGAAAGATAATCTGTTAAACGAGTGTCAGCTGGTCTCAGAGGACAGTGGCATTGAATGCCACTCATGGCGGATGTTTGCTTTATCGTATTGAAAAGGGTTTTAAGGACAAGGTTCGAGTGAGGTTGGCATATTTTAGCAAGGTGTGTGTGTTGAAACGTATGACAAAGACTGATTCTATTTCTTTCATCGAAGGCAAATGATATGGCAGCTTTAGTTTTCACTACCACTTTGTGGATCACCATGTAGGCTATTATTTGGAAATTGGCACAGTGCGAGAAAACCAATTGAGAAATGTACGGCGCTATATTCATGAAATAAGGAACCGATTTGCAATTATATATCTATTCCTATGTATTATATATTTTACTTAGGCACCGCCATTACGGCCGCCCATCGGAATAATAATGAGAAAATTACAGTAACTTTTATAGATTGCTATCGTATATATCAATACTCGATGCATCACACTATGTATACAGCCTTTCAATCCTATCATCTCAGCAATATATATTACGAGCTATAATACATTACTTTAAATTTGTCCCTGCATAAACTAACTCACCTGGACGTTTATTATTATAGCTGCCTCCTCGATTTAATAGACCAAGTTATCTACCATGTAGATTTTACGAGATGGCGCATTAGGTAGATGTATTTGAGCACTCCGAATTTACAATATGGCTTGACGAGAAAACACTTTGCTTTTCGGTTTCAACAGGAGTTAGCAACTTGGAAAAGAACAGAACCATTTTCTCTGCTATGATAACATTGCTGAGCGATGTATATACAACCAGCCGCGCTGCGACATGCATTTATGTTGAGACGACCTTGCAGATTCATTCGTATGCTAGCATCTTGCCAGCCTACTACTACAATAGTTATATTGACAACGCTGTATACTTGCAAAATAGCTGATGAAAGAGACGCTTTCGCTACAAAGCCGGAACGTGCAGTATTGTGCTTAAACCATTATTTACTGTCATCTCTGTAGGAAGTTACATTGTGATGTCAATAGGAATAATGATGGGCGATATGCTTGACTGTTCAGCTGTTTTTTTTATTACAAGTACATGTAAATATGGATTGCATGATAATAAAGGCCGTGATAATTGTACTCAGTGATGATAAATAGCGTGGCGTGTTGATGATGCCAGTTCTAGAGCCACAACAAAAACTATGTTTTGTCTCCCATTTGTTCTTCTTTAAAGCATATTGTGTTTTCCCCTAATAACTAATTATCTGACCGAATCACCTTGGAAAGATTGCATTTATTAACAAGATACTGATATTGAACCAATTTCATAATCAATTTCATAATCATGAAGTATATACGACTGCTTTATATTTATATTAAGTCGTACTTTGCATAGGATAATCGTAATTGCGTGAGGGTGTTCATGTCGTCTGTTATACATCGTTCTGAATAAATGTGACGTTAAAACACATATATATTTTAGATACTGCATCCTCTACATATGCCATACACAACGATTGTTGGTCGATGCACATGCAACATCGATGCAAAAAGTATTCATTTTTAAGTGTTAATTTGCGCAAATAAATATATGGATATCTTTATATATATGTATGTGTGTAAGTGTTTGTGTGTGTGTTTGTCTGTGTGTGTGTGTGCTATAAACACTACTTTCGCAATGATCTTGGCGCAATTATTTACGTGTCAATTTGCGCAAATAAATGGATATTTATATATATATATATATATATATATATATATATATATATATATATATATATATATATATATATATATATATATATATATATATATATATATGTATGTGTATGTGTGTGTGTCTATGTGTGTGTGTGTTTGTGTGTGTGTATTTGTGTGTGTGTATGTATGTATGTATGTGTATGTATGTATGTGTGTGTATGTATGTATGTATGTATGTGTGTGTGTGTGTGTGTGTGTGTGTGTGTGTGTGTGTGTGTGTGTGTGTGTGTGTGTGTGTGTGTGTGTGTGTGTGTGTGTGTGTGTGTGTGTGTGTGTGTGTGTGTGCTATGGTCGCTACTTTTGCAATGATCTCCGCGCATATTGAATCGTACCATTTCCATTCATTCTTATTTATATTCATCGATATCACAGAGTTAAACCTCAATTTTAAAGCATGCATTCCGTATCAAGCGTAGTTTCAAAAGCCTGATAGTAACTTCAATATAAGATTGGGTAGATACATCCAATCAGAACAGCCTTCACATGCACCTTGCACGGAGAAGCACCCGAACGAGGGGCAAGCTTAGGAAGGAGAGCGTTATTGTCGGATATCACGTATTTTACCCCATACCTTAAATCAATATAAGCACGGCGCTCACGAAACTCACATAATCTTTAATTGTTCCCTTCCAGTGATTGTGGCGATTTGCCATGGCATGTTGTCAGTAGTGATGAAGAAAATTGGTTGCACGACTAAAGTGGCTATTTATTTATTTTATCTATTTATGTAATTCGCTTTTGTTGGTTGCTGATGACGCAAATGGATGCTCCCGTAGACGCCCAAAATACATGCTTTTGAAAACGGTTTGCTTTTTTTATGATAGAGACTAAATATTCTAGCCTTTGCTGCTACCGAACTATTTCCTTAATTTATGTGCTTTGAGAACGACGGTAATTGGTTACCATGCCATTTACTTCTCTATCCATTTGTGTGCTTATTATAATATATTTCATCAAACGTAACACTGAGTATAGAAATCCATTTAGATTAATAATATATACTTGCAATTGAATTGTGCGCATTTTGAAATATGGAATACTTACGTCAAAATTCCACAATGTAAAATGTTCTATCATTAACCGGATCTAAACCTCCCTACGCTACTGCAGTTATATAAATTTAGCATCACGCATGTTATTAATCTACCAATCTGTGTACCGGTTGAATATTTTACCTTGACAATCATTGTGTTATGCAGATCAAGTTGCCATGACCATTGAAAAGAGTCTATGTCGATACCAACTTCCAATACAACATGCCGATATCACTTGCCTATACAACCTGCCGATATGGCATAAACATCTCTTGCTCTAAAATCAACAATGGACATCATAATGCGGATAAAACTGTCCGCCGGATGTTGTAGAAATTGTGCTTTTCAGTGTTGTATGCAAAGCGAAGTAAATTCCAAAGATTGTAAATGATAATGATATAAGCCAGTGCACTATTACCTTGCGTTTCAAAGAATCGCTGTACCACACGAAGCATAATTATATTCGGATACGAGTGCTAAGTTGGATGCCCAACGATGACATTTTGCATTCATTTAGATTGGGGCTCAAAACACAATGAATAGCTTATGGATAACAAACGTGACAATAAACTGTTTAGCTGTATAGCCAGGCTTATATAGAAAATCTATATTTAGATTGGTTAAACAGCATATTGCAGCCCTGTATACATTTATTCGTTGCCCAACATGATGCCGGGATATTGAATTACATAACATCAGCCTACCATCACCTGGTTGAGCATTGTGCGTACAAGCAGTGCCCCTACTGCTTGAGTGATGAATCATGCCTCAAAAATATATAGTGAATCCGTTTTTCTAAGTAGGTACATTCACAATGATAGCCATGATCTTATTATATGCATTTATCCACATTTAGGAGTGCTGAGGGTTTTCATCTTCGACAAAATAATGTCACACAATTAAAAACATTATTTAGTTACCAAGTAGTCCTCTTTACGTTATGACGCATGCCATAATCGATTATGATTGTTTTAGTGTTAATAGTCCCATTGGTTTTAATTTTACCTCGTTATCCATGCTACGGATTAGCTGAAAATACCTCAGCACGCAACTAAGGGTTGGTCTAGATCTTAAGCTTTGGTGACATATCACGCTACATCGTGTTATCAGGCAATAGGCAAAGGTTTTAGAGGATTTCTTGTTGTGTGGCAGAAAATCACTTAATTGGTCAATCAATTTAATGCAATTCACACGTAGAATATACCTGTTAAATTTAACAGAAAATCTGGTTTATGACAAACAGCTTTGTACAGAAATTCTAAGGTGGCAAGTGCAAAATGCTTATTCACAGTCTTTGATAATGATATTTGACGAAAATACAAACCGTATGCCTTCATACAAGGAACGAAATGGGATTTTCCTTCAATATATAATTATGACAAAACGTGTTTCCAAGCCAATGATGGGGATGGATTCGGGAAGATATGGTGAGTGCTCTTATTATTCCGTGTATGGGGAAATTGTTCGTACTGAAGACGTACGAGATGCATGCATAACATGTCGCGTTACATTTACATTAGGTTATTGAATGAACATATGAATGTTTTGGCAGAAAATTATACTCGTAATTTACACATGAAATCTGCCACGCTGTATTCATGACGGTCAGTAATTTGCTATGCTTGATTAGTAAGTCGATATGACATATAAATGCAGCTTTACTTATGTATCCCTCCGCACTTGTTTTTGTAACATGCGTTTTAAGATGATTGGTTTTGCATTGCACCGTGCTAATAAGCCACAGCATAATCGCTTATTGTTTTATCTCCAGCGAATGAGAGGAACTATATTGGTCCAACAATTGATCTCTGTGAACCCTACCCCCGAGATATCGTGCTCTGTGCTGAATAAAACCTATCCATACAGTCTACAATCGGTTAGATAACTAGAAAACTATTTGTACGCTGTTCCGGCTGTTCCCGTATTACCAAGTGAATACATTTTAACAAGTAGAATATATTGATTGATACAGTCAAAAGCATTGCATAAACACCATTTATTGAAACCTGAGGACCTAAGCAGATCAATGTATTATGCGCACGATAGGGTGCAACGGAAGAGAGTGACCTTTTCGAAATCGACATTGGTGTTGGTAAACAATATTATGTTTGTCTAAGAATGCAAGCACTCTGTTGCACATGTTACCACCCACTTATTAGCCGATGGTTTAACAACTGATAAGGACAACCCATATAACTCAAGGAGGTGCTTTTCAGTTGTTCCTTAAATAGTTTTGTCACTAATTTCTTCAAATCAAAAAGTAGAGTTTTCCTTCAGGCTACTGGCTATTTCAGTTACTTTGTATTCGTCTTCATCTTAAATATTAATGCCTTACTAAACTCGCTTAGTGATACATGATTCACGTGCTATATCAATGTAACACGATGATTCACGTGCTATATCAATGTAACACGATGATTCACGTGCTATATCAATGTAACACCACGATTCACGTGCTATATCAATGTAACACGATGATTCACGTGCTATATCAATGTAACACCATGATTCACGTGCTATATCAATGTAACACCATGATTCTTTCGCACTAGAACTCTACGGACTTGAATGCATGGGAAATAAATGAGGATGATTTTCCCTGATATTGTGTCGTTGATAAATAGACCAATACCATAACCCTGTAGATTTAATAATTAATCATAATCACATTTGAGTGTTATTTCAGTAATACCGATGCAATCAAACAGGCGCGTGTCGTTTGTAAGACCACATAATAAATGTTACCAGGAAGTCCTCTACAATTTAGATAGATAGGTAATTGTATCCGCTAATCTCCTCGCTTGCCAGTTTGGTCTTTTTGAACGCGGTGGTATCGATCAAAGTCTCTGTCTGAATGTATGTCGATCTTATGGAAACTGTGATCGAGTTTTGTCGACTGCATTGTTTCCGGGTGTCTATTTCAGCCTTTTCTATTACAATTTCGATAGAACATAGCCCGAATGATCGCATCGTGAGCTGTTAACAAAGTAATCAGTTTGTCAATATTGATTGACCAAGGCTTGTCTGATCATATGGACCGCTGGTTTCAAATCAGTTTTTGCTAGCTAATGGGTCCAATTGCTGTCTGAGATATTCAATGGTGCTATGAAACAAACTGAGCAGTCTATGTACCTTTTATGACTAATTCCTAATCGTCTCGGATAAAGCCACTTTCTTATAGTGTAACAGTAAAAAAGGCGATATTTAGCAAAGAAACGCGTTATGATGCAATGTTTTACCAATAATTATTTCTAAGCGCATTATGTCAGAAAATTTAGTGTTGTATATGCCTGCATTTCATGTTTGTTTGAATAAACAAAAGCGGTTTAATGATGAATAAATGACGTGCTTCTGCAATCGCTTATATCATTATTGTCATGCTCTGTAGATGTGCAGTATCCTTTAAGTATTTGTTGCCGGCAGTTTTTATGTCGTATAAAGTTCCGCATGATATTACGGCAGCATCCTGTATCATGTTATCAATATCAATAACATATGCATAGCATATTCCCGTATTCAATTTTTAATAGCAATGTCAATAACATTCGTGATGATACTACAGCGTTTTGGGTTTTCGAGGTAAGTAGATACAAAGTTAAAGTAAAGAGTTACATGACTGTGTTTATGTTGACACACTCCATTCCAGCAAATTCTTATCGATATATGCATCAAAGCGGACGACATGAAGCCAGGCTAGCTATTCATCATGTGTTCACAAGCAATCGGTGCGAGACATGAAATATGCCTAGCTTATAATACAAAGAACGATTAATAGCCTCGGTGCATTATACACTACTAACACTCGCCCAATCTCTGCAGATTGTCCCTTGCCTCTGGTGGCAAAGTGAATGAATGACTTAGATCCAGCTCATAAACTATATATTTAGTTAGTGCTCAACAAAACATTCGCACTACAAGTGAATGCCAAGATTAACACGACGAACTGTGAAGTATTGATACTCTCACATCAGTTAGGGTGCACTTTAATATATAATGCTTAGCAATTGAATCGATTGTACCTACATTGAAGACCAGAACACCGTCGACGACGTGGCGATTCACACAGCGCTGCTAGCGCATTTATCACAGCAATGAACATAACCAAGTGATAGAGGAGTGGGGGGGGGGGGGGGACTGATAGATATGAAATGCTTAGTTTTTTAAATGCTTTTACTGGCTATATCTTGTATGATGTACATACGCATGTACGCACAGGACGCTAGGTAAACATTATTCTGCTCACCATGTGTATGCTTCAAGGACGTGATTAAAGGAGTTGCCGTAGGACTAACAATTATTTGATGTTTCTGTACTTGCTGTTGGTTATGATTGAATAATATTTCGTGTATGGTACACAACTGCAATACAATTGGCGTGAGTTGTAAGGGAGTGTAGGTAGTCTACACAAGAGCGTGAGTAGGCTGTGAGAGTGGGTGAGTAGTCTCTACGTGAATGTGAGTAGTCAATACGAGAGAGTGAGTAGCATGTACGTGAGTGTGAGTAGGACAACGTGAGAGTGTGAGTAGCCTATATGAGAGGATCAATAAGCTATGCAAGAGTGGAGAGTGTTAGTAGTATATGCGAGAATGTGAGTAAGCTAAACAATAGTGTAAGTATTCTATGCAAGATTGCGAGTGGTCTATTCGATACTGGGAGTAGGCTATCCTGGATCGTGAGAGGTCTGTATGAGAGTGTTAGTAGGCTATACACGAGAGTGTAAGAGTCGAATAAGTTCGGTTGAGGTTTTAATACTTCATTGCCAACGGAATTATTTAGCCGACATTTCCATGTAAGATGGACAAATTGGCTCTACCATGCCCGACATGAAAGAGACTCCATTATACGACAAATGTGTAATATGGTCCCAATGTGGCTTTAGTTTTATGAGATGTTGTTCTCGATGAGGCTATATTTTATGCTGCGACAAAATTAGGGGGTAAGTTTGCATCATTTGTACTCATATTAATATCTTGCGACTTTCTTTGATGCTATTTTCATTTACATTATCACATTTACATTATCAGCATTAACATTACAATATCAATACAAAAACTAAAGCTACATAGTAACCAATTCAGGAAGTAAAGTTACCTCGAACTGGGGCTACCTATGTCATTTTTTTGGTCTGGAATATAATTCTGATATCGTTGTGCAGGATATTTTGTATTTAATTCATTGCTTTTTACAGTACTGTAACCGAATGTCAAGTTAAGAACAAGCGGTAGAATACCAACGTTACCAATATATGACATACCAATACATTGTTCATATAACAACAATCCCAACAGCATTGCTCGCAATATGACCTTACATTGTAATATCAAAAAACTTGCAAATAATCTTTGCAAGCTCTCGATCAATGTAGGATCATAAACTAGTACATAATGATATCAATCGCTGTGGTACCAACATTTACCGGGAGAACAGAGTCACATTCTTTTGCGAGCTACACCTTTGCATTACACAACCTAGTGAACATGGATGAACAGGTATACCGTCGTATGGAAAATATAAGGATGCATGAGAACGAATATTAATAACCAACCACCACGATGTCCATTGTTTCATAACAGCATACGTGATTGTTCGTGAAACGTCATACGTGTCTGCTATATGTTATTGGGATGGCACAAATTATAAACGTTCAAATTGTACAGTTTCCACTTGCGGACTGAAATCATCGTGACGTGGCTTCCGTCAATATGTGGTTATAATCAAATATGGCTATGGCTTCAATCGCCTCCGACGGGCAGATTGTGTTGTCATCGCAACGTGCTAACCCTAATAGACCATCATAGCTAGTACATAGACATATGATTCAGTGGCTCTTTCCGGGTCCATCAGTCAGTGCATATATAAAATAGTCGGAAATGATGTTAGCAGTATCACATTCAAGAACGAAATTGTGAAAAAATATAATTGCCTGTTGCACGAAGGATCGTATCATTTTTGGTTGCCAGATTTTGGAAATATAAACTTAAAGTGTCGATTCCCACCATGTACCAGCCTTGAAGTGCATGCATACGCAAATATTCAGATGTCTTCATGTGCAACATCATTTGTTATTTTGGTAAAGAAATGTAAGGTACATTGCAAATCACTATTTACTCAGACAAATATCAATGTCTCATACGGTAACCAATACGTAAGCTTGTCAAACAATACAGCTTTACAAACAGGGGAAAGTTAATATTCGAAAACAAATACTTTTGACAGCAAAACAAAATATATCAACAATAAATGGAGACGGTATTCCAATGTGGAATGACATCGACTTCTTTCACATAAATGATTTATAATTTTCAAAGGCAATAGAATAATTGGCAGCACTATGGTTGTAAAATATGTCACAACTGATTGTTAAGGGTATTTTCCAACTCAGCTCACCATATTGCGAGAGTAACTGTGCCAAAGATTTTGAAAATCAAATTCAAATCATGGAATACATGGGCTGGTAACAGTATTTGGGTATTGGTTGATTAGATAAAATACAAACCTTATTGGCGCCTTTAAAAACTAATTAATTGCAATGATAATGAAGGTCTTCATCAAATATTACTTGTATGACAAGGACGGATATAGACATTTGTACAGCAGTGTCTAATTAATGCATTAAACATTCAGAAGCTAAGATTAAACTGTCATAAAAGACGTAGCGCTCTGTATATATATCAATCACATTTTTGTTGGCTATGTCAGCATTTTTAGGCCGTAATTTGTTTTCATACAGGGTCTATCGTCCTTTCTGTAGCTGTTTTTTTACTACTGTATTCTGGCAGTATCATGACGCATATTCCAAAATGCCTTATAACAAGGTGTAAAAATATAGATGAGTTGAGTGACCGGACTGATCTGATTGCCACAGCTAGTAGGATATTTATTCAGTTTTTAACAGGCTGTGACGATACTAATAGGCCGGTAGTTATTTGTATCACTAGAATGACCATTGTTGTTTTCGAGTTTTGGTATAAAAGCAGACTTCATGAGAGTAACTGAGAGACAGTCATGGGTTTAGAAACAATGACACAACAATGACGCATAAACACATATTATGTTGTCAGCGTATATACCGTATGTAGGCACGAAAAGGTGTGCACCATCTTGCTATATGTATTATAGGTTTCCAAACTCAATATCTTGCTCTGGTGCCCACAGTTATCAAACTGTGATGTAATAATAAAGTCTTCAAGCCGAACATTACCACAAGACGTGTATTACAATGTCGACATTGGTGTGGTGCTTAAAAGGTGTTCAATAAAGTGATATTCAGTGTATTATACTTGTATTTGAGAACAATCTAACTAATATGACAGTATCAATACTTCAACGTTCTTTGTGTTTATCTTGGCATACACTTGAGAATTGTACTGAGACTGTTTTGTTGAGCGCGAACTAAATATATAATTTATGAGCTGCCTCTTAGTCATTCATTTCCTTGGCCACAAGAGGCAGGAGACAATCTACAGAGATTGAGCGAGTGTTGGTATTCGATGTACAGAGTGCTGAGGCTATTAATCGTTCGTTGTATTGTAAGGTATATTTCATGACTCGCACTACATACTTGTGAATACAAAATGAATGGCTTGTCTAACTCCATGACAACCGCTGTGATGCATACATCGATACGAAGGAATTTGCTGGATTGGATTGTGCTATATAAACACGGTCACTGAATTCTGTTTGGGTATCTACTTGCCTTGAAAACGATAACCTAAACTGGTGTCCATAAGCTATTGCCGCCACTGTCGACACCAGAAGCACTTTGTGGTTCACACCTTGTTGTGCGATGACAGAAGCTGCCAATGACGTACCATCATTCATTGTGACATATTGCCCTGGCCGCCCTCTCGGTTGCGCGATGACAGAAGCTGCCAATGACGTACCATCATTCATTGTGACATATTGCCCTGGCCGCCCTCTCGGTTGCGCGATGACAGAAGCTGCCAATGACGTACCATCATTCATTGTGACATATTGCCCTGGCCGCCCTCTCGGTTGCGCGATGACAGAAGATGCAAATGTTGTATCATTATTCATTGCGACATCTTGCCCTGTCCACCCATCACTAAGAGGTCTTGATAAGCCATCTCTTTAAACAATTGTTCATCATGTCAGCAATCGCTCAATGGTTTTTATGGGATACTTTTTGGATAATATAGAAGCTGCATTAGTACAGGGTCCCGTTTGTTTGTAAAGAACATTGTATAGCTAAAACGATTCTTACTTCAGACCTTCTGTTTCTTATTGTAATGGATATTGAATTCTGAAATAGCAATGAGGGATAAGCTCTGCATCATTAGCCATGGCGACAACATTACGTGGGAATTCGCTAACAAATTACAATGTCGTATAATGTCTAAGTAAGTATCAATCGTAACTGTTACTCATACAAGCCACATAGTAATGACATGCAAAACCTCTTTCAACTCTTTTGAACGTGAGATAGACCATAGACAAATACCCTCACAGCTCTCTCCATTGGCAGATGAGCCGACAGTGGTAGAAGAGGCATCTTAAACTGTAAGACCATATAATATCAACAAACGCAATGCCTTTAGTTCCAGGTCGCATCGTAGTGCTCTCAAGCGTGTTTATTCAATCCAGATTGTTGGTAAAAATACATAGCTGGAATCGGTACCATTGGTATAATCGACTCCACGTAATTAAGCACAAACAATGCGCCCAGGGAATATGAATGATGTGTTAGTTGCAGATTGACGTCTTGGTGTTCGCGAAACAAGATAGTGCCTGAAACTCGCCCATTGTTGCCTATCCTGTATAATAATTGAAATTTTGAAAGACCCGTTTGATTACCTGTGCCCTATCCCACCCGTTACTTATCTCTTTAATGCTAATTAGCTAAGCTACATGATTTTATCATCCGTGATCAGACTTGTTATGCATTGAAAGTATTGACAACTTCAGCCGTGGTCGATGCTAATTTTAGTTGGTGTGCCTTTTTCCTGTTTCAAGCTATATTCAAGGTTCAAAAACATTAGTACACCATACTGACGCGCACTTAAGCCGATAATATTTGATCGTGATATTAACGAAATTATATCTGAATTCCATCGACTGACTAGATTGACATTAAGTAATGCTGCCGTTGCACAGTTTGTGATTATGTGAGTCACATAATTTACCCACGATGCACTAATATGACATTTAGATAGTATTGCAGAACAGGAAAACACCCTGAGAACAATAATTCTGCTGTATTACAAGTATGTACCTCGTATTTGTATTCTGTAGCTGGGTTGTAATAGTGAGCATTGTGATGAAAACGCATCCACAAAACGCGAAAGTACAAAAGGTACAATAGATTGGCTAAATAGATTCAGTGCACATTAATAACATATAATTGCCTTAATGCATATGATTTAGATTATTTGACTGATCTATATATGGGTAAGTCTACAGTACATCCATATAAGATGTTTAACCATATATTGTTAGACTGGAACATAATTAAGAATGTTATTGGTACATCAGCTAGTTACTTCAACCTTCTGTACACATAGCGAATGATATTGGTTTCGAATGCCTTATATATAAGCAGTAACAGCTTGAGTGCATCATAAAAACAAATATTTGTGGCCAGCCGGGTTTTAGTTCGTGAGACTTTGGCATATATATACTATTGGTTCATAGTCAAATGACACATCACGTCATATACCAAAAGTTTCATTTCACCCGATATTATGTTACCCTGCTGATCTATCAATCATTTATGACACAGATGAAGTACACCACCTGATGATCGTTCACTTGTTGCTGCGTGATATGTCGGCGTAACTTAGCTATTGGATTATGCTAATAATTGGTTGCGTGCAATGTAGGAGTCCACTGTAACGACACACACGCAGACACAAAGACGCACACACACACATATACATGTGTATATATGTATATATTTATATATATATATATGTATATATATATATATATATATATATATATGTATATATATATATAAATATATATGTTGATATTTATTAATGTATATGTATATATGTATGTATGTTTATTTATATATACAAATACATGAAAATATAAATAGATTTTATTACGTATACATGTTTATTTATCAATATATGTATATATATTTATTATTATAAATAGATAAATATATATATATGTATATATATATATATATATATATATATATATATATATATATATATATATATATATATATATATGATGACGATTGTTGATGATATTTCTTAATCATCATTATCGCTTCGATTATCATCTCATATCATCATTGAAAAGACCTCAGTAATGTTTATTATTTTAGTGATGTAGGTATATACATTCATGCATGATAAATAAGGAAATATATGATACATTACTTGTCGGTTTTGTTAAGTCGGTAAAGTACCAAAAAAAAACGTAAACATATGTTCTTGTTTTGCTGAATATAACTGCATAATCAATAGATATGGCATTTATGGAAACCGAATGACGAGCATATTTAACATGTTTATTCAAAATGTATTCGGTTTACAAGCGCAATTCATGCATAATATGAAAATACAAATTTATGTAATTTGAAGAGGGTTCATAATTCACACTAAGATTGACCTTTTAAAAATGTTTCCATTTGCACATATGTTTGAGGAGAATCTCAAAGGAAGGATCATCGCTTCATACTATCCTGAGCCATTAATACATTGTCATTAGAGGATGACAGGTATGGTTCTTTTGTAATATCACAGTATATCTAACAGATAATCAATTCATCCATTTAATTCACCTAGTACATAGGTATAACAGTTCAAGTAAAAACTGCTAGTGCTAGCCTTTATGCCCTATCAAAAGGTGTAGTTCCGCGTTAACATTGGTTGAAGCACTTGATGAATGAATTTGTTTACAATATACAACTCTTTTAACGGAGAGTTTCTCGCAGTTTATAATAGATGTATCTAAATACTGGCGGTGTAGCACAAATGCGTCGTATCTACCGAGCCTCGTATTTGTCAGCATGCGACATTTAAGTTGATATATCGTATTCTCCTTTCTAATGCCGATGTAGTTGATTATTTATGCTGTTACTTGACAACCCATATAACCAAAACCGTTTCAAAATGAGTTTAATTGTATTAGCAAGGCGTCTTAGTAAGTCGATTGCCAATAGCCAAATTGATTAGAAACCCTATGATCAGAGATTTGAGTAAGTTTAGTCCTTACACTGAATCATTGAGTGCTGAATAGAATATGTAGATCTGATACTATTGCGTCTGCATGCCGTTTTAAGCCAGCTTGACGAGCATCCCCAATGTAGAAACAACTGAGCTAATGATTCATACACGTTATGAAATATTAATGGTAAGATTGGTGCTTTACGTCACTCTAAACACTGAGGTGATATCGCGACGTTGATGGATGAGGATGCCATTAAATGTCAGCGCATTGCCCCTGAAACGTTGGGTAACCTTTCTCTTATTTTAATAAGATAATATCTGCATTTGGCCACCTTCTACGCACGCTGTATTGCCTAGCTCCGGTCGAACGGTAATATAAATATATACCGTTCTGCTTCAACATTTGCCGCGCGTCGTAGAAAACGCGTTAGGGTTAAAGTGCTGCATAACGCATCTAGAAAATAACATATATCAAGAGCCTGTAAAACAAAAAGTCCTAATGCACCGAAAAACTCGACGCAATTCTTCAAGAAATGCAATCGATATATCATTTCTGAAAAATCGCGATCCGATGACCGCCATTTTGGAAAATATTGGGTGGCGTGATTTCCCGCGATATCTCGCCGCCTCATCCGCATTGCCTTAGCATTAGTCGTCGATGGATCACGTCGTTCTGAGCATGCGCGATGCACGTGGTGTTGAACTTGAAAACAAACATGTTGCTGTGTTTCGAACTTTTTACCACTTCCCCAATTGATCGAACTATAAATAATTACCATGGATGAAATCCCCCGCCGAAAAGGGATAAAATTGTACGTGAACATCATTGCATTCTAAAACTCCATCACTTGGTTATGTTTGGTGTTTAGTAGTTGTCTGAATCGATCTCAAAATTTTTACATTGCGTCGGTTCAAGAGAAAGTAAGACGTCTACTCAGACGTCTTGTAGGGCTATGTATTGCCATGACCTGCTATTTCGTATTCTATTGAATCGCACTGACACTGCGCAATTACATCAGTCATGCTCGCGAGAAATAGTGCGTCATGTTTATGGTTTTGCAAATTTGGAGCCTTGCAATGCCCGTATAGATGGTACATACACAACAGTGATAAAGCGAGTCTTTCGGTCAATCCATATACAAAGAAATGAGGCTAGTATTGGGCTAAGCTGTCTTTTCCAACGATATTACTCGTATCCAAACCAAATATTATAGATAATATGATTCCCGGTATAGATATTTGATAACTCGAGGTCATTTGATGGTTGTACAATAGCGCAGCCCAACCATAGTTTTGTTTTGCGATGGACACTATGTGGTTGTGGTAGTTTTCCATCAATTAGCCAATTGAATGGGGAATTTTGTATGTTGAATTGCGTATGATATTATTGCTAGAATAAACCACATGTCAGACTAAGAGTCATGTATTGGGACTCCAATGGCACACTGTTGTCTTAACCATTGAGAAATCATAATGAATGTAATCAAGTGTCTCTGCTGGGGTATTTTTGTGTTAATCAATGTCTGTAAATCAGCGGGGAAATACTATTAGCAACAATAATGTCCTGGGTATAAGTTGCGTTTATGCTGATATTGTTGATATCCTATTTTCTTATATATTTATTGCAGTACATAGTAAATTCAAACAACAACGGCAACGTAGATTATATATTGCGCCACAAATCAACATTTATAGAAAACATTGGTTCCTGGTAATACTTCACCGACCTCTCGTCAGCCAACTGTATACTGGAGAGCCAACTTAAGTGAATAATGTATCACCAAATGAAGAATTAGAAGGTTAGATTGCGTGTGGCTGTTACATGTGAATGTAATTAACACAACTTGCTTATCAACCATATTAGTTTGAACCTTATTAATACATGTCAATCAATTATCAAATGAGAGTAGAAAGGCTACTCAGGTAGATATTCACCCTATGCATTGGCGATACTTGCGTAAGTATACGAGGGCAATGCTATGACCTGCGAGTGGCATTTTTAAACAATGAGCCCAGTTGAGATGCATTTGGAATTACGAAATGTAATGAACGAAGTAACAATGCACGCTACGTCATATTTCATCGAACAATACCGAAAGGAATAGTGCTTGTCTGGAGAAATTCAACGCAATTGTGCGATGAAGTATTCTTGTCACACCACCCACACATTGCTGATAGAATTGGCTCGCTGCACTCTGTTAGTTATATGCCTTATCTTAAACAAAATTCAGTACATAAACGTCTAACGTCTCGACAACTAAGCTTCAGATATACTCACTTAGGGTCATTAAACTTACTTTGAAAATGCTGTTACTCCACTGCAAAAAGGCCCTAATAAAAATGAACAGAGAGCCCGATACAAGCTACCGCCTGTCACAAATATAAGATCATTATAAACGGGGTAAATCAGCTTCTTTTTGAAAGGGCGGAACAGATCTCTAGCCTTATCCACAAAGATTGGTTTAATAATAATGTCATGTTTCAAGGATAAAGTGAATTAGTAATATTGCAGTATTTTATCAATAGCAGAATATAATCGGATTCTTTTAGAGTAATCTCGTAGAAAAAGTCAGGCGACCTTGTGCAAATATATTCACATGTCATAAGTCTGAGGTGACAACAATATGTAAAACACATAGGTGACTCACTGCGTAACAAGCACTTAGTTGTTAACATACTGCGTAAATGTTCCCAAACGGTGGACCATTATCCAGTCTCCGAAGACAAACAATCCATTGAGCAACGTGACTACAGTGGTCATTGAGCGGTAAAGATGCATATTCTGATATGAAATGATACGGGGGGACATGTTGAGACATAACAGAAATATGATATAATAATATACAACTAAAATCCTAGTTTCAAAACATGCTCGTGTAATAATTCTACTAGCAGGTACTATAAGTATTTACACCATTGAAAGACACACGGCAGAAACAAGTATGATCCATGGATTGATGTTAAAATGATTAATTGATCATTTGTGGTGTGAAATGATATTAAGTCCGTGCTATAAAATATAAGGTCATCCACACAAGCCTGGGTCAATATATAAGACCTCATACGTTAAGGTGTACACATCGATTCAGTTGCATATACATGACACAAACCGTCACTTTAAGTCTTAATAGTTTTCTGGATCCTTACACACTAATCCTTACAAGTTAATTCCGTTGGTTGCATCAGAGACGCTAATGGGATACAAAGTAACCAGTTCAATTGAATTATGAGAATCCGGTATTTTGAATACGGGAATCATGGATTAATGCACTGGCTGAGAAAGCAATATGTAACTAAATCTCAGGGTTCTCTGAGTAATGTACATCGAGTACACATATCATACTGGTTTGACAACAACAACAAAAATAGGTCTGCAATGCAAGAAGTGTAGTTTTGAAACTGAAGTATATAGCACGATCCACATTTAGGTTTATTTTTATATCAACATTTCGTTGATAAAAATAGGTACTATTTTACAATCATACATTTCGATTCCGCTGGTATTCTCAAACTTGCAAACAAACCAAATTTATAAATGGTGGAATCAAAAGGCTCATTGAGCCAAATTTACAAACACGAAATGCTAGCGACATGGGTTTACGCTGGTGAATTGAAATCGAAAGAAGTTATATGAAATTCATTTGAACGAAATTCAAAGGCCATAAAATGGAACGTTACTCCCAACTCTAGCCGCTTCATAACATCGACCGCATTCCATTTGCTGCACTAACGTAGTCAGATGCCACATTATCTGACTAATGGATTCACTTTCAATTCCGGCAACGTAGACTTGCTTGGCAAATGGATCCACTTAACATGAACACAGCATCTGAATATCTAATTGGCACAATAAAATTCACCCATCACATAACTACTGAAAGATAAAAGCCATGCAGCGTATTGAAAATTTTGCGACATATATACACACACACACATATATATATATATATATATATATATATATATATATATATATATATATATATATATATGTGTACATGTGTGTATGTGTGTGTGTATATATGTGTGTGTGTGTGTGTGTGTGTGTGTGTGTGTGTGTGTGTGTGTGTGTGTGTGTGTGTGTGTGTGTGTGTGTGTGTGTGTGTGTGTGTGTGTAACCACTCGCAATTCCAAAGTTCAACGTTGGCTGTCGGAAAAAGAAGAACCCGACTAGTGAGCCGTGAATACATGTTACATTATTCACCGATGTCGATGCCGACATAAGTATGTAGAAACGCGAATGCATTCAGTAATGTTAGCTACCGGATGATAACTTAATATTAGAACCGCATTTTATTCTTTATCCTAAGACAACTTCTTTAATCACGACTTCTGATCAAGCATACGCGTGGTGAACAGCACAATCTTTAGTTACCTTCTGGTGCGTACACGCTCATACACATTACACAGACATATCTGTAAATGTATTGCAAACCCG
Source organism: Urechis unicinctus (assembly GCA_034190875.2). NCBI lineage: Eukaryota > Metazoa > Annelida > Polychaeta > Xenopneusta > Urechidae > Urechis > Urechis unicinctus. The sequence goes on along the minus strand of CM067358.1, from coordinate 50,782,263 downwards.
GACATCGTGCACTTATTATATAACCCCCCCCCCCCCCACCCATCCCACTTCACTTGGGTGTGTTCATAAGTTTGAAACAAGTGCCAGCAGTGCAGTGTGAATTGAGACTTCGTTCTCTTTGTTCTCTATATCAGCTGATGCTTAAACCATATCTCTGTACAGAATAATTAAATAACGGTCCCATACACTAAGAGTTATTCCTGGGCTCCAAAATGTACCCTATCAATATAGATCAAGCCTTATCTCTACCACTGACAACGGATATGTGTTCACATGTAGCCCTTGATTCAGGTAAAAATGTTTGGACAACAATTCGTGGTTGATCTACGCCAAATAACAGATGCACATATAACTCGCTGTTCTTTTCTTGACACGTGATAGATATTGCGCCAAATGGGAATTTCTCGAAAAAGCCGTAGCGATGCCATCGTGTCACTTAGTGCGTTTTTAGTCGCCCCAACAATGTGCGTTTAGTCGGCGATCTACGATTTTCTTTAATAATATCCGGTTTATATGGCTTTATGTATGTGATAAAATGTAACATTTTGGGTATTTATATATATATATATATATATATATATATATATATATATATATATATATATATATATATATATATATATATATATATATATATATATATATATATATATATATATATATATATATATATATTTATATATATATGTATATCCATATACATATATATATATGTATATATATACGTGTGAAGACATAAAACTATATACTTATATATGTATATATACATATATATATATAGTCGTACATATATACAGATATATACATATATTTATATATAATACATAGATACGGATACATATATATATATATATATATATATATATATATATATATATATATATTTATATATATACATATATATTGATATACATATATATATTTACATTTATATATATACTGAATATGCATGTAATACTTATAATGTAGCAATAGTGTGCCGAGAACCTGCAAATGATTTCAATCATATCTGACACATATTCGCAGAAAATGTGCATCAATCTCGTGAAGAGTCATTCCCACTTACAAAGTGAATCAATTCGCTGAACATTGGCTTGTAAAGAGAAAAATTCTGAGGCGAGCGTACTGAGAGTCACAAAGCAAAAGCACAAATTGACAGATGATTGAAATCATAATGGCTTCCATATTGAGTGTTTCATGGCGTTAAACGAATTCTCGTTGGTTACAATCTGTGGCTTGAGTCTCTAATAAGAAGTATGCTTCAGGTAGCATGCACAGTTGCATATATTCATAGCATTAGCATTGGATCCCAATTGTTAACACAGCCCGTACATTTATGGCGCAACTGCTTTTAACAATATGCATTGGATAATATCGAACGTTTTATCACAAAGCGGTATGTATCACCTTATTGTATTTATACCTTATGGTCTGTTCACAGATTAACTGAAAGTCGGCAAAGGTGCTTAAAATGGCAAAATTTAATATTCACAACCGCTTTATTCGCATGCACCTATACGCACAAAAGACACGATAGTTCTATTTTGTTTGGTATGCTCATTTCAATGGGCAACATTTTTAAAGTTACACATTATTTTTATTTTGAGATAGTCCTACTCACTAGAAAAATATTAAACCAGATGTGATAGATGATCCCACTCCACAGTTGTTAATGTGTTAGCTACCATTATATTTGCAACATAAAGCGAGAAACGCGAACCGGTGTTAAGAGGAATTATGTGTGAAATTCTTTACAATCATGGTATATACAAGTTACTCACAGGTAAAATGTTAATATCCAAAGGCTGCTTAAAAGCTACTGGGAACGAACATGCTAGCTTCAACAATGAAGGACATACTGCAACCTCAATCAAGTAGACCTGGTAAATCATCTAATCCCTCAGCATCCAGAGCTATGTAAGAACATATAACCCGTCCGTCTAACGTCCTGTAATTACTTAAAGTACCCACTTATAGGAATAATTGTCCAAACAAAAGTCTATATTTATGATCGTAGAAGGTCCTCTTCTGGAGATACTCATAATGACTATAATTCACACTTAACCCTTCTAAATTCATATTTCGGTATCTTACGTGACTTATACATTGCAGATGCGTTAAAGGGGTGGTGCTCAGTTAAGCAAACCAGCGCATATCACGACAAACTTTGAATCAATGCCTACCATGCTGACACTCTATCATGCTGATCCATCACAATAAAGCCAAAACATTGCTAAAGGTATTCATTGAAAATCCTGAAAGGTCAAATGATTATATTTTATAGCAAGGAACCGTAAACATAATAATAATATGCTCAAATTGGCGATTGGTACTCTGATCTTAATGTGCATGAATCGATGCAACTTACCAAACAGGTTAGATCTTGTGAGCAGAAGCATGCTCGTTTTGCAAAAGAAGTATGGTTAATCATTGTCTTAAGGTAAATACATCATTGTCTCAAGGTAATTGGTTCAGAAACGCCAAATGAATAAATTCTTTAAGGCACTGCCTTTGAAGTTCGGCGTTACAATCAACCTTTACATATGTACATAATCATCAAGCAAATAACTAACGCACCATGGGTTATACCGAATCACACAATGCGATTAATTACCTGTTTACTATAAAATACCATTGAAAGATTGCATTTTTTTTTTCTGCGTTTTGCTGTTGTAGTTAAGAATGTTCGTGTTAAACAGTTCATATATTTTCAATATTTCAGACTAACGTGTAATATATACGACTGCGGTTTTATCACTGGGTATATTACCGAAAGTGCCATAAATAATGGGATATGGGTATACAGGTAGCGAAAGATACACGTCAGGGTGTAATGCATATTGTTTACAATTCACAATAAGCAGATATATGCATACCACATGCAGAATTCCAGGGGTAACGCATAATAAACGTAAAGCAAATAAAGAGTCGTTACAACAGTAACGGCAGTAGTTACTGTAGAAGTTTTAGTGGCAGCAGTGACTTATTGCAGTAACAATGGCCGGTTGAGCAAACGTAGTAGCTACATTAGTGGTACGAGAAGTAGATGAAGTAGTAGTAGTAGTAGTAGCAGTAGTAGAAGTAGCAGTAGTAGTAGTAGCGGCAGTAACAATAGTAATAGCAGCATCGGTAGTTAACGTAAGGCAGAAATATGATCGTAGAAGCAGCAGTACAACCACACGTATGAGTAACGGTTGTGGTAGTAGTATTAGAAGATTAAGGAGTGATAGATTTAGAAGCAAACATAGTAAGTGTCATTGTGATGGTAGTATATCTTATAATGACGCCGATGTTTTGTTTGCTCTGACCCAACCGATCAATGGGGCATTGATTTAGTCAAAAAGATGAATGTGAAGTTGGAAATAGTACCTGCAGCAAAGCTGTCACATTGATGATAAGGCAAAACAAAAAATAGAGGGACTGTTCAAACTAAGGTAACAGTTATTGAAATTCATTTATGGCAGCACGTTGCAAGTTTGGAAAAACATACCGCTGAATAGCAGGATCCATGGTAATTAATCAACTTGTTACTGACGCGATATGCTACACTATATGTTTAAAGGAATCAACTTTATTCTTCTTAAGGCACGATTCCCCGCTGACGCAGAGAGCTGCTCTGCTTCTATGCACACCGCGCAATCGATTATGATAGTTAAATGCTAGTCTGCGTCCCAGACTCCAGGGGTTGCGCTACGCTTCTCGCCCTAGAGTCTACGACAAGACAAGTTCTTAAAATGGCGCGTCCGAATATTCATTAGACACGTTCGTTAATCTTCGTGACCAATCAACGCAAAGGTTGTGACCCGGATTGACTTTAATTGCGCGTGTCTGGCTCAAGAAACTGGCTTGTGATACGCACCCTCGGTTTTATGCGACGTCATGTACATTGTTATGGTCTGCGTCCAATGAGAACACATTGAATGTCTTCTGGAATCATTGGGCGTCTCAAAAGTTCAAATTGGCACCACAGCAAGCGCTTTAATCGCTTAGCTGCACGGTAGTATGTTTACGTAATAGTCAGTTAAAAAGAACCAGTTGTGTGTCTGCTTCTCTCGCCGACTGTGTGATTATCGGTGCCACTCAGCGTGAAACAACAAATCGGGGTGTGGAGAAAGTGTGCCCGGTTCATAAAAATTACTCGTCTGGTTGGACAAGTTGACTTGACGTGTCACTTGTCCGACATGACAATTCACTTGTCCCGGCAAGCGGACAACCATTGGTGTCAAACCCTGACCCATTCCAAGCATTGCATCGAGAGCAGTAGCTAACAACGTGTAGCAAAATGTTTCCTCGTCCCAGCAGCCACATTCACAAAACAATCACGACCCATCAAGCATCCAAGTGAACAAGTCTTTCAAACGGAGCGTACCAAAACAAATATGGCGCCGAATCTTCGGAAAATGTAGAACTGACCAATGAGAGACAACGACTCAAAAGTACCCGAGAGTGACCGAGAGACACGGCTTGTGATTGGAGTATCCCAAATTTGGGATGCTAGTCCAGTTCAATCCGTTATCGTGCCCTAGACTGATGGCGAGACTATTGAATATCAGTAACATGTAAGCAGGGCCGCAGCCAACAGGCTAGGGGACCTTGACTAGTTAAATGCCATAGAATTCAATATTTTGGCTTCATGTTGGACGAAGAGTGACAATGTACAGAGCTGAAATAGACTGAAAATGCTATGTAAACAGACGTTGGTTAAACGGAGTAGAGAACTGCCTCTTACATACCTTATCATCACAGCACCATGATGGATTAAATACGTTCGTGATAATATCCTTCCAATCATTGCAGTTGTTATTTGTCGCGTTTGTGGTCGTTGGGAATTCGTCTTACTGCTCGCTTTCCAACAACATAAAGCTTCATTTGGTACACCACCTCAATGAAACAGGTTACACAAGTTAATGTTGTACAGGTCAATACCATTGTTATCGGCAAATGTCCGCATCCGTTTAGCCTCAAGAAATTTTATAGGGGGTCTTAATATGAAACATTGGGAAGCACAATGCAAAGATATACGAAAAATGATGGCAAACCTGAATATAAATTATATTTTCAATCAGAGGCGCATCAATATAACTTGCATTGCATGTGCATTGTGTATTGCTTAAGTAATACTAACAATAATACAATGTCCATTGTTGATTCAAATCCAGCAATATGCTTATTTTGATGCCAAGTATGTTTGTGCCTGATAGAGGTTACTAACGGGATTCACGGTGGCTCTTTTCAGTGGTCATGACAACTGCAATTCATAATGCTTCTTTAGCATCTGCTCCTGCAATTATTACTTCCAGACCAAAAGGGGTAATGTATAAATACAGGTGTCCAGTATGTTTAAATGGCAGGGATGTTTTTGCTCCGCTATAGGAGGTTTCTTATTACATTTTGTGTAAAACAACCATCATTTATTTCACAAGGCAATTTAAACAACATATGGTGCACTCATCTCAATTGCTCTTATATGTGAATTTTGAGCTAATTATTGCTTACTACTAGGATAGCGAAAATGAATACACAAGCGAAAGATGGCTGTTTTGCGATACATGGTACAGAATGATTATAAAAAATATCAAATGTCCCACCCAGTCAATATTCCTACCTCTATGGTTGTAACGTAATAACACCTTAAACACACAGCGTAAAACCACACTACTAACTCGTGCTTATGTCAGTAAAAAGACTAATTGATGTTATTTTGTTGGCATATATATCCGCTCTATCAATTATAATATAGCTAATTTGCTTAAGCAATAGCGCTTGATGGCATGTTATGTTTTGACATGGACCAGTGAGTATTTTAATTTTATAGATCTTGACAGGCACATCGGTTGTTAGCGCACATTGCAATGGATGGGTCCGTGACAACAGCAGGTTAATAGTCATCAGCTGACAACATTTGTCAGGAAATTGTGACTAGCATAAATGTCACTGGGAATTTCTTGTATCTTATGCACTGCCTTTAATTTAACAATGTTATTAATGAAAAATGCTAGCAGTAGTTGAACGTATTGCCTCTAGAAAAGTTTGTAAGGGGAAAACCTATAGTTGATAGGATTTGCAAACCATCAGAGCAGTAATCAAACAGCGATATTTATTGATTTGCTTTCAGTGCCACTCACCATTTGTTTGTTTTTATCTAGATAAGCTGTCTTTTTGTCATGGAGATATGAAATGAGCCTGCTTTTGGCGATGCTTATACCATTAATGTTATTCTCCGTGGAATTCAATATTGGAGTAGAATAATCTGTAACGGACCTATTTGAGTTGCATGTATTTAGTGGGGTTTGTTACGATAAATGGGTGCTATAGTACACGCCTCTGCCTCAGTAAAGCGAAGCTATCACAATGAAAACCCTTGGGGGGATTAGAGATTTGTTAAGGCGGGTAAACTTAAAGACGGAAATTATGGGGCAGGGTATGTCTACAGCAGAAGTTTATATAAGGGAAGCTCTGGGCATTTTCTAGAGCGGCAGGGAGCTGGTTCATTTAGAGAGGGTGCACTCAGTAATTTCTGTAATGCCTGTTGGAATTCAAATATACGTATAAAACTTAAACTGGACGTTTGTCTTTCTTCGCTTTAGTTTGGGGATTTCGCCAGCTCGATTGATTATAAGAGTTAAAGGTTTTAACGGCAGTAACGGCGTCCTAGGTGGACTGTTACATTTGGTGGCAGTGGAGGGATCTACTTTAGTCTCTTACCGGGTGAGTAGCTAAGTGCATCTCAAGAACGAACCCAGGCGTTCGTACAGTTCTGTTTGTTAGTTACTGTTAGTGTTAGGGCGGGTATGTTGTTGTCTCAGAAGGGCGGCTTATATGCACATTGCTTGGTGCAGGGGGAGCCAGTGAAATTCTTGATAGATATACGGGATCTAATGTGACATTGTTGTCTATAGGGAGCATATATAGAGGGTTAGACAATGAATGTGACGACGTATATATGGATCCTGTATCGGTACTGGTGAGCGTTATAGCTAACGGAAATCCCCAGGCCCTGTAAAGGGATTAGCTGAGTAGTGTTGCAATATGATGGGAATGTGTATTTACAAATGATATATGGTGGCAGCTATTGATGCTGATATACGTCATAGGAATATGTCTCTGTGCAACAGTATAAGTGTCATTTTCCCTTGATAGTGAGAAATTGGCTATGGTTGACGCATTGGTTGATATCACCAGTTGCGAATCAGAGTTGCTATGTACTCGCATTAACGGAACCTGAAAGAGTTGCTATGGTTATTCCGCCTAGAAGCGAAGTTGGTGGTGGTAACCGGGTTTGTAAAGGTTCATATGGTATGAAACAAGGTGGGCATAGTAGAGACTTAAAGACGGAAATTATTTACTGAACAAAGGCCAGGGTTTTCTACGGCCAGGGAGCTGGTTTAGATTTTTGCACTCAGTAATTCCCAAATGGCATTGCTAATTCAAGTCGTAAGCCAGCGCGGTTAATAAGGGACGTTTGTCTTTCTTCGCTTTAGTTTAGGGGATTTGGTAGCCAGCTCGATTGAGATGGAGTGCAGGTTTTCATCAGCAGTAGGGGCAGTAACTAGGTGGACTGTTATGGTGCAGGTCGGGATCTACAAAAGTCTTTACAGGGAGAGTGGATTGGTTCCCCTCTCATTTGAGTTCGAACCCAGGAGAGCCATAGTGGATTTGTTTGTTAGTTACTGTTAGTGTTAGGCAGGTATGTTTTGTATCAAAGAAGGGCGGCTTATATGCACATTGCGGTGCATCTGGAACGTGAAATGAATTGATAGATACGGGATCTAATGTGACATTGTTGTCTGAGGGAGCATATGAGAGGTTAGACAGCAGTAAACGACCTATACTGGATCCTGTATCGGTTGTGGTGCGTTTAGCTAACGGAAATCCCCTTTCTGTAAAGGGAGCAGCTGAGTTCGTGTTGCAGGTTGAAGGGAATGTAGTTAAACACCGATTATGGGTGGCAGCTATTGATGCTGACGGAATCATAGGAACTGTTTCTTGCAACAGTATAAGTGTCATTTGGACCTTGATAGTGAGAAATTGGCTATGGTTGACGCATTGGTTATCACCAGTTGCGAATCAGAGTTGCTATGTACTCGCATTAACCTGAAAGAGGCTATGGTTATTCCGCCTAGAAGCGAAGTTCTGGTGGAAGGACCAGTGAAAGGATCATATGATTGACAAGGTGGGCATAGTAGAGACTTCGTCTAATTTACTGAACAAAGGCCATTGCGTGGTAGCCCATAGCTTGGTAGATTTTTCCACTGCCGCCGTCCCAATTGGCATTGCTAATTTGAGTCGTAAGCCAGCGCGGTTATATAAGGGCGTAACCCTTGCTCAGTGTGAATTAGTGGACTTGGTAGACGAAGTAGATGATGCAGTCTCCGATCAGGTAGGGATCAGTAACGAGAATTGCAGGTCGATTTCAAAAGATTTTCCAGCCGAGAGTGGATTAGTTCCCCCCTCATTTGAGTTCTGTGGCAGGAAGCCATAGTGGATTTGAGTCAGGACCAACAAGTGTGGGTGCAGGGTTTTCTATCAAAGTTTGCTCACGTGTTTGCCCGGGATTCCGATGATCTGGAACGTACTGAATTGATAAAACATGTAGTTGAAACCGAGGGTAAAGGTGCAGTGCGTCAACCAGCGCGACGCTTGGCCCAAACCCAGAGAGCTGAAGCTGAAAGCCAGGTGCAAAAGATGTTGAGTCAGGGGTTGATAGAACCTTCCACCAGTCCGTGGGCATTCCCCATAGTGCTTGTTAAGAAAAAGGACGGTACGACACGATTCTGCATAGATTACCGTCGTTTGAACAATGTCACAAAGAAAGACGCTTCTCCATTGCCGCGTATTGACGATACACTTGATCACTTGGCTGGTTCGCAGTGGTTTTGCACTCTTAATTTAGCTAGCAGGTATCATCAGGTAGAAATGGACCAGGCCAGTAAACAGAAAACTGCCTTTACTAAAGGGAGTGGCCTGTATCAGTTTAACGTGATGCCGTATGGACTGTGTAACGGGCCTGCAACGTTTGAGCGATTGACGGAAGCAGTGTTGTCAGGGATTCACTTGAGTACTTGTTTGATCTACCTAGATGACGTGGTTATTTTTGGTTCCACCTTTGAGGAAACTTTGCAGCGCTTAGTGGTCGTATTGAGGCGTTTCAGTGACGCTGCATTAAAGTTCAAGCCAAGCAAATGTCACTTGTTTCAGAAACAACCTAAAATATCTGGGACACATTATCTCGGAGAATGGTCTGCAAACAGACCCAGAGAAGACACAAGCAATTGATGAGTGGCCGACTCCAGTGAACGTGAAAGATGATATGAGTTTCTTAGAATTATGCTCTTATTATCGCAGATTTGTTAGAGATTTCTCTAGAATTGCTAAGCCGTTACATTCCCCTACCGAGAAGGGGCGGGAATTTGTGTGGGATGAGAAATGTACGGAAGCGTTCCTGACATTAAGTCGGTCGTTAACTTCAGCGCCTATATTGGCTTTTCCTAACCCAGATGGTGACTTCGTACTTGACACTGATGCCAGTAATTCTGCTTTAGGGGCAGTTCTTCATCAAATTCAGGGAGGGGAAGAGAGGGTCATTGCGTATTTAAGTCGCTCGTTGACTAAATGCGAAAGGAACTATTGTGTAACTCGAAAAGAGCTGCTAGGAGTAGTTATGGCTGTCAAACATTTTCATCCTTATCTTTATGGAAGGAAGTTCCTTGTACGTTCTGATCATGGGGTAATTGAGTGGCTATTGAATTTTAAGAATCCCGATTGTCAGGTGGCAAGATGGATAGAAATTCTAGCAAGTTATCAGTTCAACATAGTTCATCGTGCAGGAAAGCAACACGGAAATGCCGACGCTATTTCTCTTAGACCCTGTCGTGATTGTGCTCACTGCGATCGCAGGGATATAAAGAGAGCAACCCTGATTGTTGCGTTCGGATGTGTCAGACCGGTAATAAGGGCAGCGTTGCCAACTGTGCGGGGATGGGAGGGAATTGGTTTGAAAGCATGAGTGATGACGATTGGTCTAGGGAACAAAAGACAGATACGTCTGTAAAGAAAAATCCTAAATTTCATGTCACACGACCCTAGTAAGCCGGTACATTCAGCGGTGAGCTCGGACGATACGGATACCGAGTGTTGGTTAGAGAGTATCTTAATAGGCCAGTACAGCGTCTCGTTTCCCAGTTTGTCCACGCGGACCAGGGTAGAAATTTCGAGTCCGCGTTGTTTCAGGAAAGTAGCTCCTTGTTGGGCATTCATAAAACGCGCACAACTGCGCTCAGACCGCAATCCGACGGCTTAGTAGAAAGGTTTAACCGCAGTTTACTCAGCATGCTGTCAAGGTGTGTGAGCGAATCCCAGCGTGACTGGGATGGCAAACTCCCCTTGCTGCTCATGGCATACCGCGCTAGCTGTCATAGCACAACCGAGTGCTCACTGAATATGGTAATGTTTGGGCGTGAGGTTATGCTACCGGTAGATGCAGTGATGGGGACAGCTCCTCAGACTTGTGACATAACTGTACCACAGTATGTGTCCCAATTGCGGAATAACTTGCATGACACTTTTGATTTCGTACGCTTACACGCGAGAAATGCTAGTAATCGCCAGAAGTGTTATTATGATGCGTATTCCAAGGGAGGGGCGGGCTCGTTATCCGTGGGAAATGCGGTATGGTTGCACTTATATGCAAAAGTAAAGGGGCGTAGCCCTAAACTTCAGCGGATATGGGATGGCCCATATTTTGTAACTCGTATAATAAGCGATGTTCTGGTAATGATTAAAAAGAGCGAAAAGGGAAGGACACAGGTTGTCCATAGGGATCGCTTGAAGCCTTACGCTCAAGCTATAACTCCTCGCTGGGTTAGCGATGCCAGCCGGGGGGGGGGGGGGGGGGGGGCAACAGTGCCACAGTCAGCGACCCGCAGACCATTTCGGCAGCCCAAGCCGCCTGTGAGATACGGATATGACTGATACTGTGAACAAATTTGCATGTTAATTCCATGTGGGTTTTTTAGGATAAGTGTATATAATGCAGGCTGATCACATGATTAACATCGGGCGAGATAGCTAGTTATTGCCCTCGTCTCTCAGGCGAGGTTGTCCGCTAAAATTGTTACTTCGGTTATTTTGATGCGGATGACGGAAAACAAAGTTGCTTGATTTCGGTTCCCGGTACCGTCTGCTTGTAGTCCGCTAGTCCGCCGTAACCGAGTATGTCGCATCGGTTAGTCGTAGTAGTCATGTTTCGGTGTAGTTCTTGCGCTGCGGTCCATCAAAGCCGTGCCAGTTTGCGCCATCATATTCGGCGTAAGCATAACGCTAATCGGGGCGTCAAGCGAACTATAGAGCTATGTACCGCCGTCGTCGAGAGGGGATCCGTCGAGAGGCCAAAGACCATACCCATCGCCGGCATCGGGGAAGAGGAGCACCATTGCGCATTTTGCGAGTTTACGGCAAGTAATTCAATAGATATGGGGAGACATGTTTTGGGTTGCCCTGCATTCGGGGGTTTGGGTGATGGGGAGTGGTTGGACGACGTTAGTGTCGAGCCAGAAAGCTGTTTCTCTCCTGAGCCCCCAACGTCGACAACTGCGTCGGGCGTGGAACTGGGAGTTGAACCAGAGTTACCCCTCATAAGCCCCCCAAGTTAGGAAACGAAGTCCGGAAGGAAAAATCGTCGCAAGAAAGAGCGAAGGCTGACCCACTCCAGGAACTGAGGGAGTTAATAGTGCCTGATAAAAGACCTCCACATTCTTCTGCTCCAGTCTATCCAGGAAAATAATTAATTTCTTTTTTATGCAGGTGACATCCCGGCAACAGGAGCCATACTTGGTTTACTGTTTATCGCGTTTGTGTGTTCAATTGAAATATTTACCTCTGACTAATATTGTCGTGTATTGCTGTTATTTATAATATTTATTACCTAGTTATCGTCAACTAGGGTTGTTATGGTTGAACATATGAGGGCTCGATTGGGAGAGGAGAATGTTATCCAAATATTTACTGATGTTAAATATTTAGTACTGAGATTAATATATTTACGATGAGCAAATATAGCATATAGAAAACGATGTATCTCGGGTTGCAAAATAGAGGGCATGGTGTGAGGGCATACCATTTTGTTTAAGGAGGGGGTAGTGTAACGGACCTATTTGAGTTGCATGTATTTAGTGGGGTTTGTTATGATTTGGGTGCTAGGTAACCGGGTTTGTAAAGCGTTGCTATGGTAAGGAAACATTGGGGGGGGGGATTAGAGGAGATTTGATTTAAAGTTAACGGTTTTTAACGGCAGTAACAATATATATATATATATATATAGGTCGATATATGAGAGTACGTATATATTAGGCATACATATATATAAATACTATATATATATGTACATATTCATATGCATATAAGATAAATATATATGCATATATATATATATATAGCTATGTGTATATATAAATAAATGTATACGTATTTAAATCGAATATAGACATAGGTGTTTATATATATATATATATATATATATATATATATATATATATATATATATATATATATTATATATATATATATATATATATATATATATATATATATATATATATATATATATATATATATGTGTATTTATATTTATACATACATATATATGCATATATTTAGAGAAGTATTGTAAACAAACACTCTAGGGCCTTCTCCAAAACATAGAACAAGGCCCAAACTCGTACCAATGGCATGACTGATGCAACTACAATTGTGAACTAGACCATGAACAATGTTTCCAAATTGGATTGATTAGTCTTTTTTTCGCAGTTGGAGATTCTCCCTCATGCATATTAAATGAATTAATTAAAATGGCCGATGGGAATCAGAGTTATAAACACTTGCTAAGCCCCATCAAGAGCATGTTGTCCAACTATGGTGTAATACGCTGAACGTGACATCTGTATATCAAAATGAGATCAAATATGGGCTACAAAAGGTAGCAAATGTCTGAATCAAGTCCAAAACAATGATCACATTTCCAATGCCATTCATTTCTTTAAAACCCATGACTTCTCATAGGCCCGGTGCTTATCATGCCACTCATAGTTTTGACTTTGGTCAGTCCTTGTTAGATATGAAAGGCGGTGGGGGAACGTTATTACACGTGGCAGAAATTGGATCCACAGATGTGATGAACCATCGTATTTGAAGGATGACACAAGCGATGAAAGGGTATTGGGAGCCATCGGATTCAATTTGCGAAAGTGATGGGTTGAAGACTTTACCTATGTATTTACATTTACGAGAGTCACGAAGTGCGTGCGCGGAAATTTGTGCTGAGACTAATCCTTAGAGTGTCATTTTCCAAAGGCACTACTTTTCTCTAAGAATGTGATTATATTTATTTAGCTATTGGTAATATAACATGCATACTAAAAGCTGTATTACATAGGTGCTTTCTGGTTTATACTTGTTACTTCGACGAGTTCAGTCAGCAGAAACTTAGTATATATAATTAGCACTTGCCCTGTCTGCTGTTTTATGATGTACGTGGTAAATCATACAAAGCACGGGGTAAGCCCATATATTGCTATGGGTAGAAGGAGATGGCGGGAAAAAATGATTGAATTGAGCATTCGTAATTAGTTAAATCTGCTAGCTATTAATTATACATTACTGAATTGAGCATTTAACTTACTTGCTGAGCTAAAGGAATTGGAATAACGCAAAATTTAATTTACGATAATTAAGGGTTATACATATTTGCAGTTACCAGAAAAGCTCAATCATGTTGTCGATATCACACAAAGCTGTACTTGTCAAAAATTTCACAATCACGTGCTTTCTTCATTATAGCTGTTATCAGTATAATTATCTTCAGCAACGCTACATACATGCAATCTATAGAATATGAATAGCACCCATGTCAAGCATAAATAGCAACCACGCACTCTTCAGTTGTTCTAATTGTACTTCGGTTTCATTGCCGTGTCTATTCTGGTGTCATTGCTCGAACGTTTAGCAGTGCAAATGGCATGGTTTAGTGAATACGGGGCGATGTCAGGATTGAAAGTGAATCCACAAATGACTGGTATTAAAATTACCACCCAAGCATTTGAGTTCTGCTTGAACTCGTTTGCGTCATCAGCGGCTTCTGTCATTGTGAAAAGGTAACAAGATATGGTTCCGTTACTGCGACGCCCCATTATACACAATTGCTGTTATCATTGTCCTCAGCATAACAAGCATCTTTCGAACAATATTGATTTATGAGTTCCTTTATCCTTGGTTTACACAGCAATGAATGAAGCTTTGCATGGGCTACAATGACGTTTTGTGCTTGAAATAACACACAGTGCTTGATGGTTTCCATCATTGTGAAGTCCAAGATGTTTGCGCAAATTCAGAAAACAAACGGCCGTAACCAAGCAAAATCCAATGCATAGTTGCAATTATGGCTTTGTACGACTGGCAATGAGTGTAACTCTGAAACTAGTCAATGCCAGGGAGCAAGTCGTCCTCAGAGGAATGTTTTACGTCCCCTTTCAGAGAATCGACCGACATTTTACGTGATTCTTCGAATCACGAGTAGCAAGCTGGGTTTTTGCACATACGATTCGAACTCACAGTATGTGGGTCGAGACGCGATGCATTTCATCACTACTCCATGAGACCGGCTATGTGGCCCATGCACCTTTATTTTCGCAACCTTGGATATGACGGTAAGTACTGGGTTTAGCGATACACCAACACTGGTATGTTACATGGTGCCGAACCTTTGATATGACGATTGTGGGAATCGTTATGGATGATGGACCGCGCAATTCAAGTGCTAGCAAAATACCAATGAGGCACCAGGTCAAGCCGTCCGGAATAGGGATGATATAGCTGATATGATGTTATGTACTTGCACCAGCTATCGAAATGACGAAACTGCGATCTTTCGATAATAATCCCTTGAAAATTTCAATATACGTATAATGATTGCCCCAATGGGACAAAGTGACATTGCGGGAATTGATATAACGATAACATATAAATAGATATATATATATATATATATATATATATATATATATATATATATATTAGAAGATAGAGAGATAGACCATATATAATTCATATAGAGAGACCAGCTCGCTTATACACAAGATATTATATATAATAGAGATATATATATATATATAGATATATATATAGATATAGATATATATATACATATATATGCATATATATATAGTATATATATATATATATATATGTATATATATATCCTATATATATATATATATATATATATATATATATATATATATATATATATATATATATATATATATATATATATATATATCATTTATATATGAAATACCATGTGCATAAGCGAGCTCGTGGTGTAGACATACAACTGACACGGACACTAAGGACGCAGTGTAAGTCGGTTTTGTTAGTTTTTGTTTTGAGAAAGAAGAAAAGATAACATTGCTTAATGTCCGTCAAGGCTCATTAGCATTTCATGTTTTGCCAACAGGGCGAACAAGCATTGGTTGAGAATGGGATTATAGACTTCAGCAGGCGAATTGTCGCACATATTTGATTTCGCCAACCCCGCGTGGTTGTTTGTTATAGAAAAAGTCACGTGGTTCGAGTTGCGCGCTGGGTCACCTTTGTCGCTTTATATAGCAAAGTGGTATGGGACCAGTGAATCCTCTTAAAGGATTGCAATACATTTAAGAAGACTCGTGAGAACCATCGCCGTCTACGCATATATTCGTTGTTCCCACGAAGATAACCCAACACAAAAATGTCATGTTAATGTATACATAGTTACAAACTATCAGATGGAGTGGGAGTAGATGCGTCATTGTTGTGACTTCTCATTTGGGATGCCTTAGGTTTTTGGTTGCCTACCACTCCGCACGATGTCCCAGTACCTCTTGCCAATCATGTAATATTGGTGTACAAGACCTGGATACTTGCTACTTGCATTCGCCGAAGGTCCGTGGGGTCAGTGTCGTCCGTCGCTTGGATGGTCAAACTTTGGGAGATCGCAGCTTCCTGCCCGATGACGGTTGAGCGGCTTGGGTAACGTTTGTAACAGGCGAACTAGCATCGCAATTTGGCGTGGTTGGCGGGTAAACCGTGTCATTCGTGTTCAATTTTGACACTGCAGACATGCATTTCATGGATTGTAACTCAAAGAGGGTTCTCTTGCAGAACCTCCATTCTTACTTTCAACGAATCCATGTCTTTTACAAGGATGAAAGATCGAATGAGTTCGGAATGAATTCTCTGAGATTGGGGGTAGTTTGGTCTGCTCCTTTCCCACATATAATGACACGCAGATATCCGAAGCGTAATTAATCTTTTAGTTTTATTTGTTTGAGTTTTTATAGTAGAATTTTAGCAACTTGTCCTTGCCCTTCCGCTTGATATTGCGGGGTGCGTCTCCGTCTGGAAAGGTGGCAGTTTTATTACCCACGTCAGAGTATAAGCCTGTATTGAATTTGAAGATGATGTTGAAGGGCAAAATATTTATCACGTTTGTCACGAAGGCCAATCGTTCGTTGTTAGCAATTTCAGGCTTTGTTGGTCGAACAGAGATGTCCCCAGTCTGTTGGTTCCTGGCATGCTCCTGCGAGGGATTGAAGGCAGTAGACGCTAATGCTGATTAGTGTCAACGCCCAAGACATTTAAATAAAGGCTACATCGCGTTAAGCTTCACGTATCAATTGAGGTGACAGAAGTTAAAAGTGTGTGTATAAACCAGAAGCACTAATTGGCTGGAGTCTTACGGCGCTATGTCAGCGAGGTATACTGATCATTTATGCCCCGCGGGAGTACTAGACATGGTTCAATTGACAGCGTTGTCAGTGGATGCAGGGAAGAGATACTGACACAAAAATGCGTCGATCAGCAATATATGATGTGAATCATATCTGAAGTATGTTCACAGGTGACCCCTGTCCTTTGCGTGAATAGTCATTTCTACTTATATTCACAATACGCTCACCGAACAATCGCACGCAAAGAAAACATTTCTCGAGGAAGACTGATATGAATGGTAACGCAAAAATGACAAATGGTTAAAATCATAATGCCTGTCATATCAGCGTCCAATGTCCTTCTCAAGCTCTTCAATCAAGATCGATGGCGTCTGTCTTCATTGTGAAAAAATTGTTTGATGATAATCTTCTGCAGTTACACGTTTTCATATCAATATCTTCGCAATAACCTAATAGTTATCAACAAAGCGGAAATTATTCATCTTATAGAGCAGTATAGTTTGTATTGTGGTTGATATCCAGTTACATATTAATATATTTATGCCCTGTTTGATTTGCGACCAAACTTTCCGACTGTGATACTGAAACAAATGGCTGGACACAGAGTGAAGCAATATGGATATCAGCGCGGAGGTATAAGGTACCATTAACCTCTGACGAAGGATATACAATATATATATATATATATATATATATATATATATATATATATATATATATATATATATATATATATATATATATATATATATATATATATATATATATATATATATATATATATATATATATATATCTCTATATATATATATATATATATATATATATATATATAGATATATATATATATATATATCTATATAGTATATATATATATATATATATATATATATATGTATGAGCCACAAAGTGATGCCTGAATGTTGCATCGGTATGGCCCTGATGAGTAGTAATGCATGGAATGCGGTTCCCGTCATCGCCATTACCCCTATTTCTCCACATTACGAAATGTAGCTCAATCGTTCCCTTCTTGCAAAAGGATTTTATTCAAGGTCACATAATATGACGTCTCAACAGGACAAGCTTTAGCAATTAGTTTCAGCAAGAGGGGTCTACATGCCAAAACCTAAAACTTTGTCATGGCAAAACTGCTGAACATTGAATTTGTTCTGAACTGCGACATGCAATAAATGTGTCAGCCCCGCAGATCCATAAACTCTAATTATTCCACAAACAAGAACATTGCCCCTGACATTGCATTTGTTCTGAATGCGGCATGCAATAAATGTTTCAGCCCCGCAGATCCATACTCTAACCGTCGTGCACGCAAACACGTCTAGCTAACAATCGCTTCATTCGCGTTGGCATATTATACTGCATGTTATAGGTATGGTTGCATGTGCGATATAGCAATCCTTTTAGCATAATTTCGATATCGACATGCATGTTGCATAGGTATGGTTCATGGCCATATAGCACATCAATTTAGTGCTTATTTTGTGAAAATATAATAACTGGAACATAAATCACAACATTTAATTGAGACAATCGAGATACGTCTATATCAATGCCTATGGATACAGATGACCATAGATAGTGGAGTTTGAACGTTGTTTATTTAGGGTTATACAACATTTGCATCATGTAAATAGAGATTTCGTTGATATTGAGACATGATACATAAAAGGTGGCGTTGAGTTACCAACGTCAGATATAATGCCTTAAAAATGGATAAATATAATGTTTTACATAACCATAATTTTAATGACTATGATAAACTATGTATTCGCAACCTTTGACCATTTGACAGTGGAATCGTAAGTACAGGGTGTTTATACAGGCACCTGACCAGGGCATATGGAATGGGGATCATATGGCTGATATGATGTTATATGCTTGCACCAGCTATCCTGTTTTTATAAACGACAAAACGTCAGGGAAAAGAATCATGAAAGTCATACAAAGTCGAACTATATTTACAAATCAATATGTATACCCATATATACATATGTAAATATGTACATATATGTGTGTATACATATTTATATTGATATATATATATATAATATATATATTATATATATAGATATATATATGCATATATATGCGCATATATAGTATATATATATATATGTGTATATATATATATATATAAATATAAATGCATACATATATATGTATATACTATATATATATATATATATTAACATATATTCATGTATAGATATATATCCATTTATAGATCTCTCCCTCTCTGTATATAAATGCATATATTCATACATATATGTATATATTTATGTATATATACATTTATATATATTTATAATTATAATCATATATGTATGTATATCTATACATATATATATATGCATATATATGCATATATATGTATATATATATGATATATATATATGTGCATATATATATATATATATATATATATATATATATATATATATATATATATATATATATATATATATTATATATATATAATATAATATATATATATATATATATATATATATATATATATATATATATATATATATCCATATAGATATTTATATATATCTATATAAATATTTATATATATATATGCATATATATATATATATATATATATATATATATATGCATATATATATATAGATATGTGTGTATATAAATTTATATATGTGTATTTATATATTTATATATATATATATATATATATATATATATATATATATGCATATATATTGTTGCTGTTTGATACACAATAAATTACGTGATGATAATCATCACTCATTGCATAATATGGCGAACTGAAATTCTACTAAAAACCTGCCAATACACAACCGACCACATCCTATATGAGAAGAATTTTCGTCAAACTTGTATGTTACTTATATGCATCGCCTAAAGTGGAGAAATTTCTCTCAAATTATGAGATTTCAAAAATTAAATTGTGCAACAACAACATGACAGCTATATGGCATAAAATATATCTCTATGCCATTTTTGTTTTTCATTGTGAGTGATGATGTTCACATGAATAAATTCTACCGCCTGTCATACTATTACAAGCAACGATGATGCTAAATCCCGGATTAATATGTCTTTTAAATGGCTAACAAAAAAAAACACGACAAATCACATACTCCCTTACAAGCGTACGCCCCACACTATAAAGCGCTGTTGTACCCAGGACATACAATTTTAATACCAAGAATAATGTTCCCCTTTATAGTATATGACTGTTTATATGTGAAGATTTTTTAGCATCTCCAATATACCTTCAGTACCCTTGTACTAGGAAAGCAATAAAATACCGATATCTAGAAGATGTGCTGCTTCATTACCTGGTGTATCAGCGGCACGCGGTGTAGACATACATTTGACACGGATACTAAGGATACGGAGTAAGTCAGTTCTTTGTTTCGAGAAAGAACAAAAGAGTAAACGAATGTCTGTCTAGGCTCATTACCAATATTATGTTTATGTTTCGGGTAGCGCGCTGGGTCGCCTTTGTCGCATACTTTTGCTATGTGGTATGGGATCAGTGAATCCTCTTAAAGGATTGCAATACATTGATGAGTACCACCGGCGACTTAGCATAAATTCGCTGGCACCACCATGGGAACCCAACACAAATAGCTCATGATGATGAATACAAACTATCACCTGCAGATGAGGAGGGAGTAGAAAGGTCATTGTTGTTTGTAAGTGACTTCTCATTTGGGATGCCTCATGTTTTAGGTTGCCTACCACTCAGCACGGCGTTCCAGTCCCTCTTGCCAATCTTGTAATATTGGTGTGCACGACCTGGATACTTGTAGTCTCAGAAGGTCAATGTGGTTAGTGTCGTCCGTCGCTTCGATGGATAAAGTTTTGGAGATCGCAGCTTCGTGCGCGCTGTGCTGGTTGCCTGATGAAGGTTAATGGTGCGCGTAATGGTGACTAGCATCGCCATTTGGCGTGGGCGGGTAAACCGTATCACACTTGCTCAAGTTTGACACTGCAGCCATGCATTTCATGGATTGTTATCTTAGAAGGGTTGCATTACATTCATTCTGACCTACAACGAAACCATGTCCGTTACAAGGAGTGGTAGATCGAATGAGTTCGAGGAGATTGGGGGTGGTTGGTCAGCTCCTTTGCCAGATAGCATGACCCGCAAATATCCTTGATTTTGTTAATTTGTGTGTGTGTTTGGCATTATTGTCGTTTTTAGCAACTCAGGCTATCTACGACTCCATTTGTCCTTACCCGTCCACTTGATATTGCGTGGTGCTTCTCTGTCAGGACAGGCGGTTTCAAAAAAGACATTTTGGAAAGTTTTAATCCCCTCGTCGGAATCTAAGTCTGTAATGAGTTTGACGGTGATGTTGCAGGACAAAATATTTATATAATTGTCACGAATGCCAATCGCTCGTTGATAGTTAGTCTTGTTGGTCGAACCGAAGTGTTCCCAACCTGTTGGATTCTGGCATGCTCTGTGAGGAGTTGGTGGCGTTAGACGCCATTACCTTTGAATAAAGGCTACATCGCGTTAGGCCTTACACACCAATTGAGGTGACAGAAGTTAAAAATGTAAGTATAAACCAGTGGCACTCATTGGCTGTACTCTTACGGCGCCATGTCGCCAAAGTAACCTGATCATTTATGTCCCGCGGGAGTACTTTACATAATCTAATTGATAGCGTTGATCAGCAATATATGATGTGAATCATTTCTGAAGCATGTTCACAAGTGAGCTCTGTCCCTTGTGTGAATAGTCATTTCCATTTATATTCACAATACATTGGCCGAGCAATCGCATGCAGAGAAAACATTTCACGAGCTAGACTTAAACGAATGAAAGCAAATGACAAATGGTTGAAATCGTAACGCCTGTCATATTAGCGTCCAACGTCTTACTCAGCCTCAGATATTATCAATCAAGATCTGTGGCTTATGTCTTCATTTTGAAGAATCTGTTTTATGATAAGTTTCGGCAGTGACACGTTTTCATTATTTTCAAATCAACATCTTTGAAATAACGTTATAGTTATCATAAATGCGCAAATAATTTATCATAATACGCAGTGCAGTTTGTATTATGGTTATATGTAAATATGTCATAGCGCTGTTTGATTTGCAACAAAACTTGCCAACTGCGACACTAAAACAAATGGGTGGATACAGAGATAAGCGTTTCTAATATCAGCGCGTAGGTATACAATACCATTAATCTCAGATATTCAAAACATTGTTATTTCCGTGTAAATATATTTATATATATATATGTATATAGATAGAGATATATATATATAGATATATATATAGATATATATAGATATAGAAAACATGAACATATATATATATATTTAAATATATCTATACATACATATATAGATATATAGAGAGATATATATATGTACAGAAATAGAAACATATATATATATACATATATATATTCATATATCTATATATTCATATATATATATTCATATATATATATATATATATATATATATATACATAAATATAAACATTTATATATATAATATATATATATATTCATATATATATTTATATATATATGTATATTTATATATATATATGTATATATATATACATATATATATACATATATATATAGATATATATATATATATATATATATATATGTGTATATATATATATATATATATGTATATATATATAAATATATAATTTATATATAAATATATATATATATATATATATATATATATATATATATATATATATATATATATATATATATATATATATATATATATATATATATATATATATATATATATATATATATATATATATATATATATATATATGTATATATATATATATATATATATATTTATATCTAACATTATGACAGTTATACAAAGTACCTTATCATAATAATATTGAGGGTTATCATGCCAATTGCTAATTGCTTTTCGGTGGTTTCAGGTTGTGTATCTTTATGTCGCTACATACTTTCGTAACTATCAATAATCAGATCAACCCAATGCTTGTGCCAAGCGCTTGGGAAAGCTTCTCACTTGTCCTTGCAATTTGGCTATGATGGTAATCGGATGGCATACGAACCTATCTGCACATGTCTCACCGCCTGCACTGACTGTGACCATAATCATATATATATGTTATAAATGAGCCCGGAATCGATTTACTTTTATTCTGCAATGCCATTACATCTTCCTCGTAAGTCTTCCATCATTCCACTTATATTAGCTAGTAGTTTAATTGCTTGATTTCTGATTGAGAATAATGAATCGCAATGGTTCATTGCATGATCAAAGCAATCATTCGGACGTAATATTGTTTGCTAGGTAACATTTTATTACAACAATGATATTATCAATCTCTCTAGATGGCTAGCATGTAGCCTTTTGCTCAGTGTAAAGTGATGTTGCCACTATATCAACATCATGAATTGCAAGAAACGACATTTGCAGTCCGAAACGGGAATATAATCCTGATAATAGATACTCCTAACACCAAGGTCATAAACACCTGATTAAAACATCGACACCCAAGAATTCTGATATTGCCAATGCGAACGATCAGATGAGCGCCAGATTGGTCTCAACAATGGACGCACTGCAACCTTGACTAGAATGACCTGATTACTCCTATTTTTAGAGCATGGCTTTTTCTTTGAATCATGAAGATAAAAACATGTAGGTGATAGAGCTAGTTTCCTATAATGATATGAGTACTTCCGTTGGGAAAGGACTGCAATTAGCTGGGAATATGATCATTTAAGGTCCATTACCTTGAGATATCCATCAAGCACATATTTTTCCCTCATCGTTACTAAATACATGCTCAAATCTCATTTAACGCATTTGACATTGCTTTTGAGGGTTGCACTTTGGTTATATACTCAGTACACATCAATTAATTATAACGCTGCCGACATTAACTTGAGCGCCAAATCACATCATTACCACGAAATATGGTTAAAATACTACGGCAAATACCAAATGACTGACAAAAAAGACGACACGTCACAGTCATCAGCCAGGTCAATAGACATAAATCACAATATTGCACATAAACGCGTAATAAGTAGGATACACGGGCGGTTGCTGACATCATTTGCCATTATCCTGTATTCGTTGCCTCATATGTAGTAATAGAGGTAGTAGTAGTAGTAGTAGTAGTAGTAGTAGTAGTAGTAGTAGAAGTAGTAGTAGTAGTAGTAGTAGTAGTAGTAGTAGTAGTAGTAGTAGTAGTAGTAGTAGTAGTAGCAGTAGTAGTAGCAGTTACACAGCTTGCTGCAATGACAGCCAAAGTAGGTTTAATTGTGGTGGTGGTGTTTCCCACAACTTGCTTTTATCGCATCGCTAATCGTGTTCATTACATTATGTATAGCCCAAGACATGTCACCACTATAAATGTGACACTGGGCCCTCTGTTATATATACAGTTACAGAGATTGCTCTGCCGAAACGGTCAATCACTATCTTGTCATTGTATTCGCAAACTTGACAAGCCTGATGCTGTCTATCATTGGCGAAATAAACTGCAATATATCAGGTCTTTTGAAGCAAAAACGTATCACAGATCGATCATTTTATTGTCGAATTAATTAATCAGGAATTCTATATATATGTGATCATACAATTTAACTACATATCGATTCCTGTTGCTAATTCATTAATGACTCCTTTCTAATCAACTGTTTTATATTATGCACCGTATAATTTGTAAAATGTTATTACTAAATTTTGTAAAATGATATTACTCAATATTGAGCATTTCGATATTCAGTCACAGTCATCAGACAATATGATACCAATGGTGTTCCCAAAGTGTTTCATACCGTTTGTCCGCTTATCGAATTCCTTGACTACCTCATCATATTTAATGCAAGCAGTTCTAACAGATTAAATAAATGTTTCACTTATGTTCAACTTATCAGACAATACAATTAGACTCTAGACTAATTAGTGTCGTATGGTCGGCATAGTCTGTCATACTTGCATAGTTTTGCCTCTATGACGTTTCCAACCTACTGAATATTGCTTAAATATTTGTATATTAGACACCTTACAATACGCATAACATAATGCCATTTCCCTGAAATATTGCGATTACTCCGAGTAGATCACATATATCTTGTGGATCAGGTGTAAAAATTGACTTCAACAAGTGGTCTGGAGTTCAATGATCAATCATTGCATTGAATAGTTTACGTAACATAGCAACAAGATTGGTCCTCATATTAAGCAAGGTTGCCATCGCTTATGTACCCTTTCAGCTCACATATGCATTCTTTTACGTCTTATTAATAATCCATTGTTATTTTGGGGGGCACTTTTGTGTAGCGTACTTATTCAGAAAAAGGTCTGCAAAAGTATCTTAATCATTATGTCATACACTGTGCCTGTGTTGGGTTTGCCTGACTTGAGCAATATCAAATGACAAAAATATATTTTCGAAAGGTTAACAAACTTTACCTAAACCTTTATCTTACCTGATATAGGTCTTCCTTGACTGGTTACATTATTTGCCAGCTCCAGTACAACAGTCAACCATGGATTTGCATGATACATTCATAGCTGTTTAGTGGCTGCCATTATGGAACACCTTATTGCTGCATAATATATCTCCCGCAACACAGCCATTGTCGAGATTTAAATATGCAATTCAAAGATTTTACAGTGAATACTTCACAAGACCGACTCCATGGAAGTAGATCATCTAACAAGAACCCCGGAGTGACAGCGGTCAAAACGTTCTCGACATTTGCATAAAATGTGGCAGATAAAGCATTATGATTCGACTGAATGATCTGGTAACGAGTACGTTTCTACATAACTGCTTACTTGATACATTATTACTATCTATACGATGGTCGATCCAGTGCAATACGAATTGGTTTGTGCAATAATTCTCTAATTCTCAGAGTAACTGCATATTATAATAGAGTTGCTACGATAACTTTCTGAGAATCAGTCGTTACTGCGTTTATCACAAGGCATATAAATGCAAATTACTATCACGCTTCCTTTAGAAGAATCGTCAATCTTTATTCCATATACACGCCTGTGAGGACTATTGAAATGCGTCACATGCTTGGAAAGTGATTTTCGGTATAACATCATAAGAGTTTATAGCTATGATAAGAGCGTTTACTCAAGCCTCCGCTCGAGAAATTATGTAATCACCCCACCTGTCATAAGGAGCATTGCTCGTCCCACATAGCTTGAAGTGTCAGCATTGTGGGCGATATTAAGTTGTCCAATATTTTAGTTCACATGCGAACACATTTACTATTCGTTACTATTGTGAGTGTAAGGGTGTTCTGGCTATAGTTACTTGGCGTGTTATTTGCTTAGGTAAGTCGGGCAACGGCTCGAGTCTGCGGGGACATCAGCAAGGGGGTACGTAAAGCCTAAAGTGTAAAGGATTGACTGGAGGGTTAACAAGAATGCCCAAACCAAGCACATGGATCTCACTATCGAATGGACAATATTGTGCAGCGAGTAACTGCCACAGTTGTAGACGGACAAGGCGTGACCTCTCTTTTTTTTTACAATTTCCTAAAGAGAAGGAAAGGTAAGCAGAAATACACCAATGTCAT
This sequence comes from Urechis unicinctus, assembly GCA_034190875.2. Taxonomy (NCBI): domain Eukaryota; kingdom Metazoa; phylum Annelida; class Polychaeta; order Xenopneusta; family Urechidae; genus Urechis; species Urechis unicinctus. The sequence continues at coordinate 50,755,893 of CM067358.1, read as the reverse complement.
TAGGAAAGCTTACATAAATGCATTTCAATTTATTGGTGATAGGATATGCTTCATCACAAAATAATGAACTACAGTTTACTGAATCTCTAATATCATCTTTTATTAGTTTAAGTTTGAATATGATTTTCTAGCTTATATTTTTTTTCACAGACACAACAATTTGTAATGCACATGAATAAACTTACTGATATAGATGAATTTATTAATCATATAATGTTAATACATTTAACAATTATGGCATGTTCAATATTTATGTGCGTACAATTTGTTCATTTCAGATTTGAGGCTCAGAAAATGACTTCACTTGTGGATACTTACCGGTAAGGTGTAGGGTGCAGCATGTGGTCAATTGTGAATCGTTCCAAATATGATTGGCAGTACACTGCAAAAGAAACACATGGCTTTTAAATATGTATCACTAGGCCATATTGAAATAGCCAATTTGCATTATGATTGGAGCAACTTGCACATAAACTTACTACAAACTGTGTGCTGATCGAATGTTTTTTTATGTAGGTTCATTGAGCACATGTGTTTGTTTAAGCGTGTACATAGATGTTGAGAAAGGAGTAAATTTGAACGAATCATTGTTATCACTGTGGTTCCTCAATCCTTGATTCCTTATATCAGATGTATGAAATGGGTTGAAATGCCATTCCTACAGTTTTTGATTGGCCAAGTCCGACAGATAGAGTAGCTCGTAGGCTCCCACAACCTACTGAGATAAGTGATTCTCTCTTATCCTGCTTATCCACATAGTGTGAAAGTAAATGCAGAAACAGAACTAGAATCTTTTAAAAATCGCAAATATATCTTACATCTTCACAACTAAGCAGATGACGTAAGGGATAACAGTGACATTCATCAAATTGTAAGAGGTTGTGAAGAAACATGACAACTTTTGGAAGTTAATCCATTACTTGGAATGCAGGTAATAGTAGCTTAGGTCATTTTTTATTATATATTTAGTACGTGAATGATATTTTATCAATACTCAGGCGAGGTAGGTCGTAAGACTGAAGGGTATAAAAATTATGCAGATGCACAGAAGGGCCTTTTTGTTCCTAACAAGTCGTAATCAAGTGAAAGCGTGAATTCAGTTGTAATAAACGCAAATGCCATGTTGCTATATAGTAGATGAAATGGCGAAAGTACGATTCCAACACACCCTGAAAGAAGCAAACCGAATTTCCACATTTTTTTTAAAAGCGCAAGTTATTCTGGTTCATGACCCTCGTATGTCTATTGCACTTCACTCTTACCAACACACCTTATCCCACTGCACTGGCGTTGTTCTTAAACAATGCTTCTTATTATTTTGCGTAGAACGAATGCAATTAACTGTTGTAACAATATTGACAAATACAACATTCATCCACATTGTCAAGGAGGAAGGTTGTCAGTCATGGGTAAACCTCCATGGGGATAAATACGCACCGTATATACACCAACTCAAATTTGGGAAAGGGGACCCATCAACATACCTTCGGAGGGAAATAAAGTGCCTACAGCTCTCATTCAGACGGGAGGAAAGCGAAGTCTCTATGACTCCTATTTCTCCAATTTCTGAGTTACCAAAAACTGCCAGATGCATAAAGGTAATGAAAAACGGTAAGAAATCGGTGCAACTATGTTACGCAGAAGTGGATATGCTGTGGGAGGTGGATTATCGATCACTGGAATAAGTCACACATTGTTGATGATGGAAGGCATGCATTGTAACGAACTTTCAACACCTAAATGACATAAACATCAGACATGTAAAGTAACTCAATATTCCGTCGGACTTGATCAGCTGAAATTCCTATTAAGCTCAGCATGCTTTTGGTGTTGACTGTGATCTGCGTAGGCAAACAAATATCTTCACCAGACCAGTTCCCTCGCTCTGGACAGTTGATGATAATCTATTATGACCATTTAGAGTGCGGACATAAATTAAATCGAGGATAGTTTTCGATAGCTCTACCACAAGGCAATTTATCCAGTTGATATTTAGTAAATATTGTACTTGTTATTTTTGCTATATCTAAGCCTTTCGTGCGACGTGTTTGGCAGCGGAAACGACATTTGTTCCCGCTCTCATCAAACGCAGTGATTTCAGCCACAGTATTCCCATGTGCTTTCGTTTATCTCGTGGTAGCGCCACATTACAATTGCGGTGCGGTATAATTGGGGACGCGATCACCACAGAGCCCCTCGAAGTGAACTCTCTTACCGTAGCTATTAACTCGTTGACAACATTACTGTCTTGGATGCTTCGAATTATGTCCGTAGCGACGCGCATTATCACAAAACGCTTTACTTTATGTTTGGGATCAATCAGCATCAGCCATGAGGAAAACGGAACATCGCAGTAACGTGCTTGTATAATGTAACACGGGACTCATCAATATATCCAGTTACACATTCACTTTACGTCTATGCTGTTGCTTTGTAATTGCTGACTAGTTACAAAAAATATACAACAAAACTAGATATTACAGTCTTGCATTATTGATGATGTAATGCATACTGCTTACGCTTCCTGGAGATTAAGTACACTACACAAGTTCAATCAGCTGAGACTTTGTAATTTATGTACGCCATTCTTCAATACATCTATCATAAATGATGATATTGATTTAAATTCAGGCTGCTACGCATATGCAACAAAAAAATACCACTCACAAGCAATAAGACTATGAATACCATCGCGATATGTTATGCATTTGGTGAAGTGTATAAAATCTAGGTTATCATTATACTCTGAGGAAGATAGCAACACAATGTTTAATCCAGATAGGTGGTTGCAATGGTTCAATGATGTGGCTTGTTGCAGAACTATCGAGCGGATATTATCTTCATACAAAAAGGAAGACGGAAAATATTTTGATATACATCCATTTGAGGTCTTCACAATGAATTCATCTCAAGCAGTAGGTTATTTCAATAGGTAAGTGACATCGACAGAACACGCAATAACGTGTGAGAGATCTGGCATTGTGCTTCATCTTTGTCATAAATGATCCACAGCGCTGGCAGATATGTTACAACTTTGTGCAAATAGAGGGTATCACATCCACAAATCGATATGTAAATGTAAATCCACGAAGTCAGCAGTCATATGACTGCTAGCCAATACTAAAAGTTAACTGTTGTACGGTAATCTTATGCTTCAATTAAATGTGAATTACAGAAGATGTTTTATATAAATATCATTGCTGTTTCACATATCATAAACTAACCCATTCAAAGTCGCGCGATAGCGATTGGGAACCAACTGTCCATCCAGTTTTATGGTGCTCTTAAAGTGATATTGCTAATGCATGAGACATACACGAAAAATATGTTTATCGCATCAAACACCATGTGTTCAATAAATGATGATCATGATGACGATTATGATAATGATGATGTTGATGAACAGGATGATGACTATGACGATGATGATGATGATGAACACGATAATGAGTATAATAATGATGCGGATGATGATGATGATGATAATAATGATGATGAAAATCATGACAATGATGCTGAAGATGATTACATATATATATGTATATATGAATATATATATACATATATACATATAAACTTATGCATATAAACTTATATAAATACATATATATATGTATGTATATATAATATATTATTATATATATATCAATGCTCATATACATATATGTATATATATACATGAATGTATATAAAACATATATAAAAAATGAATGCATATATATCTATGCATATATAAATAAATATATAACTATATACGTATATATCAATTAATATATGTTTATATATAAATGCATATATATTTATATAGATATATATACATATATATGTTACTAACAATGCGGTAAGTATATATATATATATAAATATATAATATACATATATATATATATATAAATATATTTATCTACATATATATTGCATATGCATATATATATATATATATTTATTATATATATATATATATATATATATATATATATATATATATTTATATAATATGTATCTATCGATTTATCAATATGTATGAATATATTTTATTTTTAAATATACGTATACATTTATATAATATATTATAAGTATATATATATGCACACATATGAATGTATATATATAATTTATGTATTAATATATATATTGATATATCTATTTATACCTAAATGAATGCAAGAATACATATCGAAGTATCTATGCATATGAATGAATATCTATATATGTGTATAGGTTAATATATATACACATATATTTATGCATCGATTTATATACATATATATATGAAAATACATAATACATATCGACCTATATGTTGGATACCTATGTATTATAATTATGATATATTTATAAATATATAGGACATATATATATAGAGGATATATATATATATATATATATTTATATATAATATATATATAATATATATATATATATATATATATATATATATATTATGCATATATATGTATATATGTATTGCATATGCTACGATATCTTATATATATATATATTATATATATATATATATATATATATATATACATCTATATTTAATGTGTGCATATATATATAATATATATATATGTATGCCTATTATGATATATATATTGCATATATATATATATATATATAGATATATATATATATATATTATATACTATATATATATTCATATATATATATCATATGCTCATATACATATATATATATATATACATATATGTATGTATATATATATATATGAATGATATATATATACTCTATATATTAACATATATCATACATATATAATACATAAATAATCATATTTGATATATATATGTACAAATATATATACATATATAAATTACATATACATATATATATATATATATAATACATGAATATATATGTGTATATATATATATATAAATATATATATATATATATATATAAAATATGCATATATATATAATATATATATATATATATATAATAGTATGTATATATATATATATATATATATATATATATATAATGTCATATATATATATATAAATATATAATATATAATATAATATATGTATATAATATATAAATATATATATATATTAATTCTATAAATAATATGCATAAACTTATATATTACATATATAAATATATTTGAATATATGTATATATATATAATGCTATATATATATATATATATATATATATTACATGTATAAAAAATGAATGCATATATACATATATAATATATAAATTATATATATAATATATCAATTAATATATGTTTATATATATATAAATATATATTTATATATATATATGTTTACTAACAATGCGATAAATATATATATATATATATATATATATTATACCTATATATATATATAAGATATATATATATATATATATATCATTAATATATATATATATATATATATGTATATATTCATACTTATGGTTAATATATAAATATATATATATATATATATATATATGTTTTAAATTTATAGATTTATCTATATGTATGAATATATTGATTTTTAAAAATACGTATATATTTCTAAAAATATTATGAGTATATATTTGCACACATATGAATATATATATTAATTTATGTATTAATATATATATATTGATATATCTATTTATACCTAAATAAATGTAAGAATATATATTGAAGTATCTATGCATAGGTATGATGTGTCTATATATGTGTATAGGTTAATATATATACACATATATTTATGCATTGATTTATATGCATATATAGATGTAAATGTATAATAAATATGGTTACCTAAATTGATGCATATATTTAAAACACCTAGATGCTTATAACTATATATATATATATATATAATATATATATATATATATTGTATACACACACGTTCACCGATCATCACATAGTTGCTTATAAAAGATCACATCATTCACAAACGTCTTTAGCCACGGTCATATGCAGTGCTCGATATATTTATTAATGCATAAAGCACTAGATAAACGCGCGATTTGTTGGTCCGATATTAATATTATGCCTCACATAATGTGAATCGCACACTGCGGCTTAAATGGATGCATTTAAAACTTAAATGATTAATCCTTGAATCAAATGACCTCTGTTTCATATGAAAATAACTCGGTGGTGAAGCAATATCCACACCTTTTTAATGACTTGGATATATATGATCCGCATTGTCTCACTGCCAGTGTTAAAAGCAACACTAAAATAATTCCGTCTATGCGAAGCCTTTCTAACATGCTATATAAATGATGTAGTTCGATTGAATGTGGACAATAAAGCATATTCAAAGGTTTTCTGGGTTGAGGTATGCAGATTTGCAACTTTTACGGGGGACATAGTTGCATTTTCCAAGTATGTACTGTTTCACACATTTGCCTTTGGCACCAGCTGACACCCTTGTTGGTCGAATGGATTCTCTTTTATGTCTGACATAGTAGGACTATATGCCAGTGGTATCAATTTTACATAACAATGGCGGATATATCAGGACAAATAGCTCCATTTGCAAGTCACCTTTCCAAACAATCCACAACTTATTCCAATTGATGGGGGATATACATAATATATATATATATATATATATATATATATATATATATATATATATATATATATATATATATATATATATATATATATATATATATATATATATATATATATATATATATATATATATATGATTATGAGCAATTGATCGGTTGCTTGCCGTCATTAATCATAAATAACACCTATAGGCAAGTTCATGATCTTTATTACGTTGGTTAATATTGCTTTCATAATCTTCAAATAAACTACATAATAACTGTCGTTTACTTAAGTTTGCGGGCGACTGGATTAATAAAACTACATTAAACTATGGCTTTTCATAACATTGAAATTGCAAACTTTAGTGCCAATAAAAAGACCTGAATTGCACTGTGTAATGCTGCTAAGCATTGCTCAAATATCCCATGAAGCATACCAAAATACATTTAGCACTTCAACAAGACTAACATCCTTTTTATTGCTGTCATCGATTTCGCCACTCTATGTGCTCACATTATTGCATACTCAAATGTTGGTGACTTCATAGGGCTAAATGACTTTATATATATATTTCTAGGGCACTATGAGGTTATTGAAGCTTTGATGATGCTCTTTTCTTTATTTGCTGAAATCGATAATGCAGTGGAGGATAGTGTAAATAATCTCTGCAAGTACAGCGTAATACAAATCTTCATTAACGTAGCATTTGAACATCAAATCACAAACAAAAAGACTACACATACATAATAAAATGCAAATTTGGCAAGCTAGCAAATACAAGTACATGTTGATGAACGCATCTCAATATTTGTAATGGTTGCATACAATTATGAATATTGTTTATGTTTCCCTTTGTTTTAAGACGTCAGCATGAACAATCTTCATAGTCTCTCGTACTGCCACAGCACTGGTGCACGTCTAGTAAGCGCATGTCACAATATTCGACATCAATATATTAAGGGATATGAGGTTTTAGAGTTGCTAGAATAAACAGACACTCACTTACAGAGGGACTCAAAGTTCATCTCCAACTATCGCTGTTATGAATAGGACATAAATCAGAAAACATGAATAATGTATTCCTCTATCGCATGTTTCTCGTCATACGCATCTCCATGGCACAAGCAATGCCTTAAGTCATAGAATTGCGATGAAATACTGATATATGGAATATAGATCGCTCTATTACCGAGCGTGTAAGCGCTGATGGGGCACATCATTTTGTATTAATCACGCTTTCCAGTCTGGGTTATCATCATTTCATCACATACGAGCATTGTCAAGAGGTCAGTGAAATCAAATATGTATGACACCTTGTTTGCTGTAGACACAATAATACACTGCATTGCCGATGCATCGCGACTTGTCCGCCAAGTTTGATTACCATGAAATTGTTTTGCGCCTAGATAGACATTCATCGATGTTATTAACTGTTTTCTGCTATCTGACAACTATGTGCTCATGTACTTAGTGCCGGTTCAATCACACGAGTGTTTATGTCTAGACCACGAATTGGGGTCATGTACACCTCATCTATGTAGATGGTTTACCTCGCCACCTCCACCTTCCCTTTTGCGGTCACAATAGGATTAAGGACAATTACACCAAGATATTAATATTTTATGCATGTTAACATTTTCACCAGCAATAGCACGTTTGACACTACGCAATTCTGTGAATATACTAACGGATTAACAAAAAGAACTTACTTACGCTTCTGTGATCACCACCGTCACAGTGACCATGTGTATGTAACTTATTCAATGATGCCACGGCTACTGCCCAATCACATCCTTGGACAGACTGCCTTAATCTCGATCGGCCATAAAAACAATCTGCAACGAATGAGTTGCTTGGTAACGTAAGGGTAGTTCAGTCTTATCAACCACCAAATCGTTCACCTCTTTGGACCCTCATTACTAGTGAACATGAGTGAAAGAAAGAGCTACAAAGTGGCTTGCGAGGCGCATTGGTAATGCTTGGCACTTTCTACAGTAAGTTGATATTTGTACAGAGAATCAACGAGGTTGATAGGGATACTTGGAGGGATTGCTCAAGCAATTAAGTCAACATACAAGAGTATCACTATTACATGTACTAATCAACTATATACGAAAATCTTCTGCTTAACTGGCCTGATTGCATTTTATATGATGCACTCTTTACTCAGTACACATTGTAGAAAACCTTCAATTCATCTGCTTCCTGTCGACATTATAACCCCTTTTCGGTGTCTAAAGTGAACAAATTGGCATTTCAACATACTAAGTCATATGTGCTAAGATGCTAATTGTACACATTGGGTGCACCATTTAAAACCTTAATTCATTCGGTTCCTGTCGACATATGTGCTGCTAATAAACATTGTGGAAAACCTTTTTCATTCGCTTCACATTAAAAAACCTTTTCGTGAAATAAAGTGAACAAATTGGCAATTAAGTCAACATACTAAGTCATTACATGTACTAAGATGCATACTATTACTGCCATTGGGTGCACCATTTACTTTAAAACCTTGATTACGTCTCCCACATATTTAGGTGTCTAGCAACATTTACGACATCTGTGCTGCTAATTGTTAACTAGTCACGAGTCAAGTGTGGTAAATACGGGCGAGGGACACGACAGGCACTGCAAGGCATTTTGCTGATTTGATCTGATTTGTATATGCTGAGTCTTGTGTTAGTGTGAATATGCAAAAATCGTTGAAGCGCACCATTAAGTATCAAATGTCGTGGTCAGCTGTAAGCTCAATGTGTCTATTGAAGCGATGAATACATTCCACTATGCATTGCCGTCAGACTATGACGATATAATTCAAGTTCTTGGACTGCGTGCTCACTCAACATTATCTACCGATTTCTATCTCATCTGCGTCTGGAGCGCAAAATAGCGATAAAGTAACATTTGTACCATGAAATATTGTTAAAATGTCGCAGTTATTCTCTGCTTCTTTATCCTTGCTGTTCATTGTGCATTGACTAATGACAAATGACTTAAAACGAAGACGCGAATCAAGGTCCCCATCCTGATCATAAGACATTACACCAGAACAAAAATCGCCATTATCCTCTGTTCTGTGCATTCTAGCCATTGCCTCAATCCGATTTGATTGGAACAACTAAGCCCCTACCAAACCTGAACCGGCAATTTGTATCAGCATTAACACAGAAAAACCTTTTAGGGATACTGGCGGCCAGATTGAGTAAAAAGTATTTGATGACCGCCGGATTGCATCCGCATTTTAAGAGGCTATGTTAAATATTAGCAAGAGTGATTATTACATCATAAGAATGCAAATTGCACCTAAAAACGAGTCAATAATTCTTTCGACCTTTCATGGGCGATTCACGTAGCAATAGTAGTATACGTAATGGAAGTAGTAGTGGTGGAGGAGGAGGAGGCGAAGGAGGAAGTGGAGGAGGAGATGGATAAAAGGGGGATGTGGATAGGAGGAGGAGAGATTGCAGTAATAACAGACATGGTAGGTGTTATTGTGGTGGTGTTATTTCCCATAATTCATTTTCAATCACAACACAACCCGCATTCATGGTTGAAATTCCTACATGATGTATATAACCCAAGACATGTCACCGCTATAAATGTAACACCTCACGCTCTGTCATACCATGATTTTCAAAGAAGTCATCACGGATACTCAGACAGTTGCAGCCAAAAAATGGATACCTGAAACTAGTAAATTTAAAGAGGTCCAACCCACTCACCGGGTTCCTGGTTACTTTTCTGGTGGATCATTATCGAGATTATTATCAGTTTCAGTGAACCGCTTCATTGTTCTAAAACATGGCTTCATATTGTTCCTAGTGATGTACACATAATAATGTATGACATTGTATATTAACTCATGTTTGAGGAAACCGAGGGAAGCACTGGATATCGGACATGGGCAATGCCGCTGTGACAGAGAATGGGGCCTGTAACAAAACTATTAAGCTTTAAGGTTTCGCATGTTTAAAAGAACGGTCAATAGTAGCCCACAGACTACCTGTATATATAAATATACAAATTGAACATAGGTTAACTATTTTGTTTCCCCTGGAAGATTATTGATTTCACTCTTTGTTGCTTCCTTAACTTTCTTATAAACTACCAACAAGCCGTCTTCTGTCTGCGATCGTCTATTCAAGTAATGGCCAAAACGGATCTGAGTGGCTTTGTTATGCAGTGATTTTAATGGACAGGCACAGTGGGTATTGCTAAAAGATCCCATCAAGGATAATACATTACATTTGGCACTTCACCAAGACTAAAATCTTCTTTATTGGCAGTGCTGCCTCAATTTATCCACAATATGAGCGCGCATTAATGCAATGCTGGCAACATTGTATGTCGAATGTGGGCGATTTCGTAGAATAAATGACATGTATATATATCTTAGTGCACTATGAGGCTATTGAAATTGGCGATATTCTTCACCTTTGAGGGTGCTCTTATCTTTATTGCTGAAATAAATAATCAAGCGGAAGAGTGGGTTAATAATTTCTGCAAATACAGATTGATACAAATCTACTTCAACGTAGCATTGGAACATAAAAGCGCAAACCCATATATTACACATACATAATACACTGTATATTTTGCAAGTTAGCTGAAACAAGCGCATGCTAATGAATGCATCTTAATATTTGTAATTATTATATACACATTGTTTATGCGTCAGGGATATATGAGACAACTTGGAAGTTTCGATGCGCACAGGGATATTCTTGGATTCGTTTGCCAGCGGCAAAGAGATCGAAATTGGTTTGCAGAGGATTAATTATTCAACTACACAAAAACACTATGATGATAAAACTTTAAGCAGTATATTTTACGATTTTGTTTCTGATAATATTTTCCGAGATATGACCTTTCGTTTTCACGATGTTGGCTGATGTTTACATGAACAAATCATATAGTCGATTGCGCTGCTACGGCAATGGTGCACGTTTTAGCAGCACAAGTCACAATATTCCACTTCTATACATCTAGGGATATAAGTTTTAAGAGCTTCATTAATAAATAGGCACTCACGTATAGGGGACTTTCAACTCTTCTCTATATATCACTGTTGTAAATAGGACATAAATCTGAAAACCGATATAATGTATTCCTCTATCTATGTTCCTCGTCATACATGAAGATTTTACACCACCTCCAAAGCACAGCCAATGCTTAAGGACATAGAAATGCAATAAACTACCGATACATAGAATATACATCGCTCTATTAGCGAGCGTGTAAGCGCTGATGATGCACAACAGTTTGTATTAATAACGCGTTCGGGCCCAGGTTATCATCATTCCATCGCATACTAGCTTTGTACAGAGGTCGATGACATCAAATATGTACGACACCTTGTCTGCTGTAGACGTCATAATACACTGCACAGCCAAGCATCGCGGTTGGTCCGTCCCGTTTGATGGCAATCGAATTGAAATGGGCCTAGAGAGACATTAGTTAACGTTATCTACTGTTTTCTTCTCTCTGAAAACAATGTGCTCACTTACTCTATGTACTTAGTGTCCGTTCAATCACACGAATGTCATAGTCTAAACCACGTGTTGGGGTAATCGACTGCTAAGTAATTAACACCGTAAGAGGATATTATGAACAGTCATTAAATCCCGTTCCATATTTGCAGGGAGTTTGCCATGCTACCTTCAGCTTGCCTATCGCTTATTAACATTTTCACCTGCAACGACAAGTTTTACGCAGCGCAATTCTGTGAATAAACTAGCGGATTCACAAATGGAACATATCCACGTTACTGTGATCACAACCGTGACAGTGACTATGAGTCTGTAACATACTCCATCAATGTCATTGAACGGCTTGAATACGGAAGCGGACAAAACGTTGCACACAATTCCAAGATGCCACGGCTGCTGCCTAATCACGCCCCCTTATAGCCCTACAAGACGTCTGCGCAGACGTCTTACCTTTTCTCGAAACAAGGCAACGCAATTGTTTTTAGTTCGATTCAGACAACTACCAAACACCAAACATACACAAGTGATGGAGTTATAGAATGCAATGATGTTTTACGGACAATTTCATCCCTTTTCGGCTGGTGATTTCATCCGTGGTAATTATTTATAGTTCGATCAATTTGGGAAGCGGTAAAAAGTCAGAAACACAGCAACATGTTTGTTTACAAGTTCAAGACCACATGCATTGCCCCGGGGGGGGGGGGCGGGGCTTAAGTGTAAAGATATAGATATGTGCCGCACGAAGGGGGTGGTTTTTTCAACATCTCGACTTTTACGACGGGTTAGACATTCGCATAACACCTTGTACGATGGAGTATTCTTTTTCTCATTCTCAACGAGTACAACGGGTACGGGTTTTCGTAGTCCCGCGGCACACCCCTATCCGAGTTAGGGTAAGTGCCCCCCACTTGGGATGCTTAGGCAATGCGGGAAATCGCGAGAATTAATAGTTTCCAAAATGGCAGACATCGTATCGCGATTTGTTAGGAAACGAACTATCGATGCCATTTATTGAAGAATAGCGTCGAGTTTTTTGGCGCGCATAGTCTATTTTTTGTAAAGGCTCTTGATATATGTTATTTTCTAGGTACGCATAGTAGTCCTTCAACCCAAACGAGAACTTGCCGACTGTGTTTGACGAACTCTTCGTAACGGTATAAATTCATGGTGCCGTTACACCGGAGCTAGCCCCCTTAAAGACTGCCTTAATCTCGAGCGGACGTAAAAGCTGACTTGACACAAACCTTGTGTTGACACATTCTGGAACCAAACCAACGTTTACACGCCGATGAATGCACAGTAGCAAACCATTGCCATTGCAACAGCGGCGCGTGTTAATTCACTGTTTATGATTTGACGCTTCCTCTTCACCTCACAGTATCCCATCATGTTCACGACTATAAGACGACCCCACCCCATCTTTCTATCAGTCGATCAGTTGTTTTCTAATGTGATAGCGTCGTCGTCGTCGTCATCGTCGCCAACAGAACAAGCAGGCATTATCGATTCAATAGCTATATATCATTTCGTGTTTCACAATATATTTCCCTGCAGAGTGTGATATTTTGGCCCCATGCTCACTACGTGTCCTGTTTTGTTTTGCGTAGTTCCCAAATGTCAGTAATAAATGTGAATCTACTGTTATTTCTATCTATGACAATGGACATGACGCATTCACATGTAGCAGGGTCATCCTGGTCAAAGACAGGACTGCTTTACTCGTCTAAGGGAGCATTCATATCAGCTATATTGTGACCCGCAAAAGAGCGGCAACCTAATAAACATTGTGAAGCTATTGTGCCCCTGCGCAAGCAGGAGGTAGTTGTAAAGAATGTTCGAAATGGAATCATGTTATTCTGGAGTAGGTATGAATTGTCAGGGGTGCGACAAATATAGAAAGCCTATCATCTTCTAGCTTTTGGAAGTGATATCTAGTGATGAATTTGTAGGCAACGAAATGGAAATCGGCAGTACAAGTGGATATGTTGCACTTTGATTATTTCCATATTTATGTTTTAATCGTGCAGGTTAACAGATGTTATATTTGCGCAGTCATATACATAATTTGCTGGTCTTGGCCGCAACAATGTTAACGTCCTGTTGTTTCATCACATTCCAATTGCAGTAGACGCAGTGTTTATAAATGTGAAATTACAAAAATGTGAGAATTAATCTATATACGCATTTAAATTAAACGATACCAAAGTAAATAAGCGCATCATAAATCGTGCGCTGCTTCATACAGAAGACGAAGCAAAAGATGGTTTGTCGTTTGTTCACAGTAACCATTCACACGGAATATCTTTCCACAGGGAGACATTTTATTCCAAATATGATATGATCACCCTCTCAAGAAAGCGTGTGTAACCTAATGCATGCGGGTAAGTAACATTACAACAGGTTTTCATTTTCACAATACTAACGGCAACAGGTGTGCGAAATAAACGTTGCGGTTCAAAACAGAAATATGATAGATATTGCTTAAGATGAGCTCATAAACAAGACCACAAGACACCCAAGGACTCCTATTAAGCCAATGCAAACGAACAGATGAGCGCCAGATTGGCTTCAACCGTAAATATCTAGCAACCTTGACCGAAATGACCTGGTAGGGTATATATTAGAAATATTACTTTGTCCTATCATCCTGAGTAGGATAAAAATATGTATGTGATAGGGCTGATTTCCAGTGATTATATAAAATGATAATATCATTGGGTTCGAACGCAGGGTGCATACATTATATGTTAATCAAGGTAAATTGCACATCAAAACGTGCTAACAATTCTATCGACCTTCCATGGGCAATTGACGTAGCAATAGTAGTAGTAATAGAAGTGGTAACGGTACTAGCAGTAGTAGTAGTAGTAGTAGTAGTAGTAGTAGTAGTAGTAGTAGTAGTAGTAGTAGTAGTAGTAGTAGTAGTAGTAGTAGTAGTAGTAGTAGTAGTAGTAGCAGTAGTAGTAGTAGTAGTAGTAGTAGTAGTAGTAGTAGTAGTAGTAGTAGTAGTAGTAGTAGTAGTAGTAGTAGTAGTAGTAGTAGTAGTAGTAGTGGTGGTGGTAGAAATAGCAGTAAAGGGAGAAGTAGCAGCAAAAGTAGAAGTCGTATTAGCTGTAGTGACGGCGGTAATAACAGACATGTTAAGCGTAATTGTGATGGTGGTATTTCCCATAATTCACTTTCAATCACCCGTGTTCAAGGCTGAAATTCCTACATGATATATATAACCCAAGACATGTCACCGCTATATATGTGACACCTGACGCTCTGTCATACATTGATTTTCAAAGCAGTTGCCCTGGTTGCTCAGACAGTAGCAAACAAAGCAGATGAATACCTGAAACTGGTAAGGTTTGAGACGTCTAACCCACCAACAAGCGAAGCCGTTAATGAAAAGTTGGATATCGATAATGACCAGTACGCTATCTGTATGTTACCTGATGAGACAACGGAATTTTAAGAGAACTATCAAATATCAGACATTAGCCGAGATTTTCATCATTTAGAACAGGACTGACTGGTTGTTCGAACAAGGGATTGTGTGCATTTTCTGAGAACTTTGACTACGTATTAAGTCCTGAAACTGACCGTCGCACTCCATTAACCAGATAGTTGTGTTACCTTTTCATTATTTGAAGTTTTTTCAATGTGCAGCAATTATGAGTTACCGTTCTCACCCGGTGATTCCTTTTCTGGGGGATCTTTTTCGTGATAATCATCTGTTTCAATAAGCCACCTCAATGTTCTGAAAAATTGCTAAATATTATCCCTTGCATTGTACATGCAATAAACCTGGTTAATTAAGATTATTCATGTGTGAGGTAACCGATTTATCATCAAGAGTGCATATGGACGACAGCAAAATCAGGGCACGAAAGTGGTTACCAGTAGAGAGGGGAAAACATGTGATGTCAGACATGGACAATGTCGCTGTGACAAACAAACGGGGACTGTGACTGCTAAACGAACGAAGGTTTCCTATGTTTACGGAACGGTCAATAGCATCCCAAAGACAAACTTTCATAAATCGTGTCACACCAAATGTCTATCATTGACGAAATATTTTGACATATATCAGCGTCTACTTAATCATAGCAACTCTAATTACCATATCAGGCATCTCGACCTTGAATATCTGTTCGTGAGCTGGAGTCTTTAATGCAGTCACTATGCTGTAATATATAACAACAATGGATCTTCATGGCATGCATTATTGTTTGAATAATATTGCAAACAACTGTTCTGCTTTGAACACAACATCTATTTACATAATTCACATAATTCACACGATCAAATGTTTTAGATGCGACCAATAAAATTACAAAGCAAGATGAGCCCTGAGTTACAAAGTGATCCACAATCTGTTGCCAAACAAACGTGCATTGAGAGGTAGAGTGTGACTGTCTAAAACCGAATTGCAGATCGCTTTTTTAAGTGCGTCGCTCTGGGATGTTAAAATGATATCATTAAGTAATTTACCCAAACTACGACTGATTGCTATGGACCTGTACTTATCACTATTATTCAAAGATTTCCTTATATTCTTTGGTATAGGTATCAACGTGGAATGCAACCTACCTGGTGAAGCATATGAATGTGAAAGAATCACATTATGCAACAGTGAGATATGAACAAACAATTCTTCCGTGGCATTCTTAATGTGATCGGAACTGATTCCAGAATTAGTTCGGTTTTGTCAGGTTTCAAGTTTTGCATTGCGGATTCGACATGCTTAAAAGTTATGATATGATCAGAAAGGCATCTGCCCGTTTTGCAGCACAATGTGGCATCTTTACATGTGGATCTGTAAAGATGGTTGACTTCAAGCTCGTTATATGCAACGGAGTTATATAACTTAGAATATTTGTCCTTTGCATATATTAACCTCATCATGAGCATCGTCCACAAAAGGGTTGGGATAGACACACGTGTGCTAAATTTCTTTCGATTATCCTTTCAAACATTGGGGTTATTTTTGGACGCGTTTGCAGCCGCCATTTTGTCGGCTACTAATTTGTCGTTTTTAGCATTAAGCATTACATCTTTAACTATCCCTGTAGTAGGGTATCCACACTTTTGCCATAAGCGGCACCAGAAAATTGATTTACTTTTCAGGGGTTGGACTTCGTCGATCCACCCAGCCCGGCGTTTCTTTGATCGGTAGCCAGAATACTGCAGAGAGACGATGCCACGCAAGCATGATTATGTCATCATCCAATTGCAGCAACTCGGGTTCGCGGACGTGATTTATTGCGATATGGCGTGCGACATGTCACTTTCATAAATAAAATCAACATTGGCACAGGGTTTTAAAAGGTATGGGATTAGACATTCTTGTTCAGGTAAAGGACGCCTGGAATCTGCATTATTATTCTCCGACGTCGGACACAACCAACGTGTAGGGGAAATGTGTACCTTTCAACGTTTGTCGCGCCAAAATCTATTTTCATTTTGGTTGTTGTTGTTGTTGTTGTTGTTATTCCAAGGTAAAGCAGTTAGCCATCTTGGACTCTATATACATAGAGCTTATTTTCTTGGATTTCATAACTTAGTTCATCATTATTATTTCTCACTAACCAAAATAGACCCTAAACACTATGACCTTATGAGTTAAGAACGGCGACCAGTGTCGGGAGTTACACCATGAATAGTGTAGTATTTCTATGCCGCTTACCAGTTACTCAGAGGTTGAGTTTCTCCTGTGTTGCTCCGCCAGTAGCCAGGAGCCAAGTCACTAATACCAACAGTTCCCAATTACTCCCAAGACTTTCGAAATAAAACGCTGACAAGATAACGTGACACAGTGCTACCCTCCCACATACATATCATTTAAGATAAGATTGCTTATATCTACCACCCTTATTTACCATTATTTTTTTCACTTTACTGCTACTTTTATCAGCATTACTTAGTCATTTCTCATATCGTTCCCTCAGCAAATGCAAACATGGAAAGCCCTTTTTCTATACATAACGTTAAACCTCGGTCAGCTATCGCCACAGTCACCGCTTCCCCTCATATTATACACCATCCCTACCTTTCCCTTCTAGATGTCTCAATGGGTGTCACCTCTTCAAACCAACACTCACTCAAACGAAAACGAAAACATCATTTTTCCCATAGTTTAGTAATACTAACAAACTACAATAGTCAACATTTATTGCGCTCAGATAACCATCACCAAAAGTAACACTATAGTCATCATATAAATTCAAATCACCTGCCTCCATAAATTCCTAATATTTCCCATATAAAAAACTTATATCATCGGCATCATCCATATTTCTAAATCTACATTTGCATATATATCTGCATAAAATATGTAATACAAATATTCTTACCATATATATATATATATATATAATAATAAATGCCCTCTTATACATATGCCTTATATATTTTATATATATTATCTTATGATACCTTTATGACAATGACTACCCCACTTCAGTTGCAAAGGTGACCTCCTAACAATTAGTTTTTTAGCCAATGGCTCCCTGCTCAAATGCAAGAGAGACTTAGGTCGATATTTTTTGTATGATAAGCAGCTACCTTTTCTTAGCATAAGATAGCAACTTAATGTTTCCTCAATGTTATCTCATATTTATTCTGTCAATTAATATTGGTACTATTTGCTGTTATTTCCTTCAGTTTGCTAGCAACGTGCTCAAACAAAATACAGAAGACAATGCGACTGTCTATTATGCATTATCGTATTGAACCATGCAGCTTAGAAAGTTCAAAGATCGATAAGCCGTTCTAGACTGAATTGTTTGTGTAAAACAGACATTGCTTAGAGATCCCCATGAGGAGTTTGCTCGACCAAACCACATTCGGCACTTACCCAAGCCTTAAATCTTCGTAACTACCGGTATCTCTAAGTAGGCAGTGCTGTCTCGATTTTGCAACCATATATAGACACATTATTGCAATAGCTGTCCCCATTGTTTGTCGATCAGGCTATATAACTTTGTCTGAAAGCATTACGAGGCTTTTGAAACTGACAATCTCTGTCACTTTTATCTTATTTCTGAAATAGAAAATCAAGCAGTAAATCCGAACGTTCCCTAAATATCTATAGGTTCAGCAATTGCCAATCGATGAATATCCAATTAAATGTGATATTTTTTATTTTGAGAGCGCAATCCCAGGGATAATTTTGAATAATGAAAAGTATCGTCTAAATATAAGCACAAAAAAAACATATTGCAATATTGGTAAGGATTATATACAACTGCAAATATTTTATAAGCTTCAGTGGTATATCAGAGACAATGTGAATAATTTATGCGATCTTCCAATGTGCGGGGAACCTTGTTTATTCTTGGGGACAGTTTTTCAGTGGCAGGAATAACACAGTTGGTATGTAAAGAGTTACTTCTCTTACAAACAAAATGTCCATGATGTCAAAACCTTGAAGCTGTGAACTCACTATGTTTAATCATGTCCACATGACTAACTCCTGTAGACTCTTATACTGCCACAGCAATGATGTTTATTTTCAAAGCACGAGTCACAACAGTCCGCTTCAATATATGTGGCATAATGACTTTTCAAGAGCTTTGTGAATAAGTAGACACTCACTTACATAGGACATGTATCAAGTATTGTACTCCTCTAATGCATGTGGATGGACAAAGGTGAATATTTGACTACAACTCCGAAGCACCGTCATAAATTAGGTACATAGGAGAGCAATAAGATACTGATATCTAGAATATGCATTTCTTCATTGTCGGGTGTGTAAGCTCATTTCATCGCAAGCGAGGTTCTAACATGTAAAGAGGTCGGCGAAATCAAATATGTACGACACCTTGTCTGCTGTCGACATCAATAATACACGGCATGGCCAATGCAGCCCGGTTTGCAGTTGCCATGTGCTTAGCTAGACATTCATCAATTCTACGGTCTAAAAATAAACATGCTTATTGGGTTTGTTAACAACAGCAAAGAACAACGTAGGAGATTGTATTAACGACGATTACGAACAGGCTATATATATACTGTATGTATTTTGCCATGCAGGGAGGTTTTGGCCGTGCAACCTCGTGCTTATCTCTAGCTGTCTCGGCAGTACCTTGTACGGTCACATTTGCGTACGGGTAGGAACTGAGATATCATGATTATTACCAATATCACCTGCAAATGAACAAGGCGAACTCGACCCCTCATTAGGACCAGAAATTGCACGCGTTAGATACTTTTAGACATCAACGCTTAAACTAGTTTGAGTGATAATATAAGCAAATTATGGGATTGCGCAACCATAGTTACTCGACCCATTCACTACTCGCTTGCATATTGTACGAATAACGCCTCATAGTTGTTAGATATTTCTGAGAAGTAAAGACCATATTTAAGATCACAATGATCCATATACGATACAGCGAGAATCACTGATTAATGTCATCTGGATGAGTTCCGGCACTCCATACGTCGCCATATCCGTCCGTTTTAGTGGTAACTACACTTCTGGGGTTGGGTTAATATCCGTTTTGAAAAACCATGTTCGACTTATATATTTTCTATATGCCAAATCAAATATATCACGCGTTGTTTTGAGATATATAATCACCCATAGGTATCATTTGAAAGGGGTCATTTGCAATTTTACAGGGCGTAAATCTGTTATCATATATAACTTTGGAAGCATTAGATACATCAGGGAGAAAAATGAAATTTCACAAAAGATAATTTCGGTTAAGTCCTTATTAAAGCGCATTTATCCAAAGACCGCTCCATGAATAATTAAAAAAAAACACTGGTCATGAAAACAATGGACAATCATGACGAATATCTGGGTAACTTGCGTCACAAATGTAACTCCTTACGCATTTATATCTCCAGTTATCATCATTTTAGTCTACGTGAATACAGTTATTTTATGCATAATGCAACGATTGGAGCTCGCTTAAAATTTTGTCGAGGTCGAATGTCGCGCTTATCATATATTTCGAGTTTGCCGTATGTTGCAAACATTGCAACAACACAAGAATGTACGCTTGTATAATAGATTATGTAATATATTCCGCCTACGCTTTCTGGCGATCAAGCTAGCCACAGACATCCGATCCGCGGGTTCATGATAATCTATATACATTTTTCTACTATCCCACGAGAATGGCTTGATTTTGAATCTTCGCCGCAATCCTGTTATAAGGGATAACATTGATTCACATGTGGGCTGGCGAATGAATGCAGAACAAAACGTAAAATCGCTAGCAAATAACGCTGCATTTTTGTATAGCTGCTATAAAGACTCGTTAACAATCCGTTCATGTTATTGGGAAAACCAAATCATCGATGATTAATCGATAAAGGCGCATTGAAACAGCCTTCGAACTTTGTTTACAAAAATATTTAAATGAATAGCGATTTAGACCAGTAATTACGCACTTCTTGTACTATCGCTCACTATAGTAGCGTCTGCCGTGTGCCATACATGGGTTGAAATTGACGTCCCGTCAAAAATAAGAAATCGGTACCTTACAATTCCACCATGGTAGCGTTCTTTAACGCCAAATGACAGCCTTTCAGAGAAATACATATCTAACCCTCTACTGCAGAATCCAATCTGAAAGAGTTATGAGACCCTAACCGCTTGCAGTAACACTGTATTTCATTGACCAGCTGACACTTTAGTGTCCTAATGGATTGTGTGTTTCATGTCTGACAGCGCCTAATTTGAATAAAAATGACGAATCTGCTTGGTTAGATCTTACTATTTGCATTACAATGCCCAAGCAGCCCCGCGAATAATTCAGAATTATAAATATTTCAGCATAAACATTCGCTTATTGTTATTTTTTCTGTGACGGCGATGCATATTCAATCAATTGCAAGGATTGAGTGAACACTGTAACCGATAACAATTCTGATCGAGCGACCGAAAATAACTTAGGATCTGAAATTTAGATATCAAAAACGAGTATTTAATTATTCCACAACGTTCGGACAGCTTGATGATAAAATATAGGCATATCAAAGCCATTGGGGTATAACTGAGATTTTGTCGAGCACTTCACGTCTGACCACATAATATGTTATCGTCAGGGATGTATTCATCGAATGGCTTAGGCGTTCCTGACGACGTCTGAGAGACAACCGATAGGAAGCTTGATCACTATTACGTCCCATAAAGATAAATGTATTCAAAAAGCACTGTGAATGATTGATAGCAATAGCTAATAACAACATAAATGGGTAAGGTAATAAAACAATGAGAAGGTATGTGGTTTAGTAGTAGAAGGAGGATGAGCGGGAGGAAGAGGGGGGTGGGGGTGAGGGCCAACAAAAGCACCAATAGATACACAAAGCGGGCTCACTCTAGCAGTTGTAGTAGAAGTAGAAGTAGAAGTAGTAGTAAGTAGTAGTAGTAGTAGTAGTAGTAGTAGTAGTAGTAGTAGTAGTAGTAGTAGTAGTAGTAGTAGTAGTAGTAGTAGTAGTAGTAGTAGTAGTAGTAGTAGTAGTAGTAGTAGTAGTAGTAGTAGTGATCATAATAGTAGAAGTAAAGGCAGTGGTAGGAGGGAGAGAATGAGGAGTAAGAGGAGGATCAGCAGAAGTTATAGCCACGCTAAGAGGCTCATTCTTCTACGAGCCTTCCAGTGGGTCTTCAGCATCGCCAACACCAGGTGGCGCTACCACAATATAAACGAAAACATGTAATTACAAAGGAGTCAACAAGACCGTTCGAACAGTCTTACAACTTACATTGAAGCAATGAAGCCTCCTTGTAGGTCATGGAGACCGTTCCTAACCCCTTCCAGTTAGTAACTACTAACCTCCATGTTTATTGAGGATGACCCTGATGACGAGCAACAGAGTACGCGTGGCGCTTCTACTTATGTTTATTTCGTCAGCAGCGGTGCGAGTGAAACCTTTATGTGTAGCAATAAGCTCCTTGGCGGTTGCATTAGCATCAGCTAATCTTCACGTATAGTTTTCAATACCTTCAAAAACAAACAAACAATGGAATATGTCCTCTTCTATCGCGGATAACTGGAGACGGGTTGAGAGTTAACATCATTTCCATAGCAGCATAGGTTCAAAAAGGATGTAAAGTCGCTGTTGATACAAATCATTCAGTATCATCACACATTCCACGTTGATTATCATCGCGTATGAGGATTGGTCTTGTCTCCAAGCGGTTACATAATATGCTTCATATACAGCGAATTTTACATTTTCTTTACTTATTCAAGAATCAAAATGCTTTATTTACATGGCCACTTAATACCCGTTCCTTGACAGTAGTTTACATCAATGTAACAGGCTTTGGTCGACCACAACATAACGTCGTACAACGTCGATGACAAACTGTCAACTCATGCTTTGACGCATGGCTCTTGCTTGGATGGAATCTCCAGCTTTCCCGCAGCAGACACTCAACGACAAGTCATTTCAAAGTAGACTTAGGTTTAATGAATGCTTTCGTTTCCTCTGCAACTACAGCAAAGCTTCGTGGATAATAAAGGTCAGTGCAATTAAATTCCACAGAATCAACGAAACAGAGTAATGGGCAGCTATTACGTTACCTGGTGACTGCAAAAGCAGTAAAGATCTCAAGTCAATCACGTTTTGTTATATACGTCATCTAAGAGCTCCAAAAAGGTAATGCACTAAATAAAGAGCTATCTTCCGAGATGCCGCGACTGCCAGCCATTCTTCTTTTCTTATAGGCGACCTTCAGCGTATCAGCAGCTCATTCGTCTTCATCATTACACGGTGATTACACCCAAACACAAACACATTGTAATAACCGGAAGCTGATTGGTCGCCTGTGTTCCCAAAGACATTACGAGTGATGCCCTGCTATTAGATGCAGTGTATGAATGCATACGTTGTGATCTTAGAGAGGTCGCACACAAACGAATGTTCTCGCAATTTAGGGTGTTTTAAATTGTTTCAGTGGTGACACTAAACATATAATAGCCTGCTCAACTTGACAAGTGAACGTGCATCGAACCTGCGTGGAAGTAAGGTCATCCGAATAATATAATAATTTTTGAACAATTCAGTGAGTCGATTAATTAGAGTTTCTATGAGCATAGCCATGAACGGTAGATTGTACCATCCAGATAATCGACGAAATGTTATCCAATGCAATGCGTGTATTACAAATTATGCTACCAAACACTACAAATCAAACCACTTCTGATATTACGCACCAATGATAACTTTGATATACGTGGGTTCCAAACTGTCGGAAACCCCCATTGTGCATTGCAATGCATCTGTTATTGCTTCAAAGTTCAGCCCAAACCCAGTGAGAATAAAATGGGCTGTGTGTTGAAATTTTTACATCGTGCAATTGCAATATGGCTGCATTTTCCGGTTGTTTTCAAACTTTAAAGAGCCTGCCATGATCTTAAATTATGTCAAATGGTTAAATGGGAAGATAATGATTTTTCCGCTGTCATGCAAACCTAACTGTCAGCCACGGCCCTTCTTAGGAAGAAGCAGAGTGACTATATTCAGATGTCAACTCAGGTCATCCAGATCGACATCAGTTGATCGCCTTGGGCGTCACATCAAGTACATTTCTTAAAATCTGAGTACAACTGTACGCTTTTTTTTAGTAAAAAAACACTTGTGACCAAGACATGTATATATAGCATATGGTTCTTTTTATTGTCTGTTACACCATGCAGGAAGAAGTTTACTTCTATCTGACCCTAAAATCGAAAAACGCATATGCTGAAATGTTACTTATGCACGAGAAGACCTTACCATAGAATGTAAATAGTTAACCGTTTGATATGAATATGTCACATTGTGGAAGCATGTGGAAGTGTTTGGTGAGCAACTCGCTACGTCTTGTATAAATGTATATTTTGCAACAGTCGGTAAAACTGCGCCTCCAAAGACTGCCAATAAGCTCAACATTCGGACGACCAAAAAGCTTATACCACTCACTTACGCTGCCATCGATGGTGTTTACAACAAATCATTTACAGCCGCAGACATAGGATCCCGCAGATCATCAGTCATTCACATGTGCAAGACCTGCAATACCTCTAATGCCACAATGTAAGCATGAAAATCCTGTTTGTTTTTAGTCACACTATTCGTGTTATATCATTTGAAAGAATGATAAACACGACTTTGGCTATTCTTACTGCGCGAAATGATTAAAGTTGAACCATTCTGCAGTACTCTTTCAACATTGTGTACGTGTGCTGTGTAGGCTACCTAGTCGATATAGACGATAGTAGTTAATGGGTAACAGTTTAGTCACTGTACACCATACCAGTAAATACTGTTTCACCGATCCAGGATAGCATTCATATTTTGGATTCTCTTAATCCAGCAAATTTCTTTCGAGATATTTGCCCATCAATAACCTTGCGAATGTATTATAGCTGATTAGCTATTTATCATAAAATCATAAAATATGTCCAGCTTCTAAACCCAGCTGAGTGAATATGCAGGATTTTGTTGGAGATTTTGACATTTTCGTTACAGTTAGAATGCTCTGGTATACAAAGAACTATGAACTAAAAACTCGGTTAAATATTTGTTATGATTGATAATGTCATAAGAGTCAGCATATTATCAATAGATGGGATGTAACTGTGTTTTCGACTTGAAGGCTCCAGTGGACATTAGGCAGTTGCTCCCCGCAAAAGGCGGAACGCTGTAATTGTAGCTTTCCGAGCGCGATTCCGAAACGTCACATGCTGCGCAATCGTCCGGTGCTTTCCATCTTGATGACACCTGAAAAGGGATGTCAAGTTCCTCCTCATAATTTCATATTGAATTGTCTCTAACTTCTAGTCATATAATAAAGTGAATTAATGTGGTCTTTTGTTTTACTACAATACGCTTATGGAGGCGTCTATATTGCCGCAAAACATATAGGTCCCCCTACCCCCCACTACAAAATGGCCGACATATTTTGTGAATTTCTAGCATCACTTCGCTGTTATATTTGCTTCTCAATCAGTTGATCTGCTCTTATATGGGTAATAAAAAACATCGTCCATTATCAATCGCGGTTTGCGATCGGAGCTGCCGATCGCCAATTAATCCGTGGCTGCACGCGACTTTTTCCCTTTTTTTTTGCACTTAAAGGAGCCTACCATGAACTGAAATCATGTCCAATGGTGTACATGGAAAGATAATGATAACAATTCTTTATTTTGCTTGATACCTTTGGTTATTGTTAGTTTCAGGTGGTTTTGACAAGACTTTCGCTTCGGTTCTAGTTGACAGCTGACCCCTTCTGGCAAGTCTCTGGTTAATAAATAATGGGTAAGTCTTGATTGAAAAAAGTATCTGACATTCTCATCGAATAAGCGTACATTAGATTTATGAAATCGCTCATACCCTGGACCACAGGCACCCAAGAATATCACTGTGAGATCAAACATGCCAATTGGTGCATAAAACGGCAGCTGATAGTACTTCAATATATCTGCTGATGTTAATGATCAGCTACTGCAACCATTCCTGTGAAGCTCCGCCTGTATTGCAATAACAAGCATCTGCGCGTGCTAAAACGAACAATCCGAACACCTACTGTTCATTGGAAATACATGATGTGAGAGTTCATTTTATGACTATAATGATCTCCGTGATGTCAGTAGAAACCTGAGATGAAGGTCGTTTATCGTGCGAGTGCCTGACACTATAGCTCTCCTGGCTATAGTGCTGTTGTTTAACGATACACAAAAATGCACACGTCTAGACACGTACCATCATCAAACATCTACAAACCCACACATTAGTCCTCACACAATCATCTATGACATCAATATTTGTGGAATCAAGGTAATTTACCATTAATATTCAGTATTTTATCAACATGCAGCATTGCGTAGTCAATGTGACGATAAGGCATAACCATCCAATGAAAGTATCAAAAGTAGGAATGTGCATCGCTTAGCGCTATAGCCAATGGTATTATCACATGGAATATTTGATGGTTATGACATGAAAACAGATGGGGGAGGTCTGCACAAGGACAGCTATAAGAGAATTCATTGCCAACATAAATATTACGTTACAACCATATCGCATATGCTGGATAATGTTAGATATATATATATATATATATATATATATATATATATATATATATATATATATATATATATATATATATTTATATATATTTATACAGGCACACAAATATAGAACAATATGCTCAATAGCATGTGGGTTACCTTAAGATAGATAGAGATAGCCATGACCCTCACAACCTTTAATACAGGTAAATACGACGCATTGTTCTGTCAATATGCCACATTACCAATATATCCACTTTCTGTCACCACATGTGCGACATCATAACATTGCTTATTACATGTTTGCAAAGGATGATGCTACAAAAGGCACATCATGCAACTGATAGAATAATGCATATTTGGCATAACCATTACGGAAATTTGAGCTAATTATGTGCAACAAAATCGGAGAATAATAATACTTGACCTTATATACGAATAACTAATGCTATTAAAATGGTAAACTAGCAAAATAGGTCATCATATGGGGATAAATGTGTTCTTATATGGAACAATCACTGCTTCAAATACCATCTTTCATTATAGTTATCGCCTCCTGTGCGCCAGTTCCGAGACAGTCGTGTTTAGTGTAGACCCGGTTTATATCATAGCAGGTCTTATATTCTAATGTGCCTCTTGCTATGCAAAATAGAGTCTGATAATTACCAAATCAACATAAGAATAGCATGCGAGATGATACCCTTCGGATTCCACATGTACTCTTTGCTATTATATACTGGTCAGCCTGTCATTATTCTCATTGTATGCCTTCTCAAGAAAGCAAACATGTTCGGTCCATTTTCGTGTCTCATACTCGGTTTGTGACACTTAAGCCGCAAATAATGTACCACCTGGTGTTTAAAAGCTATATATAAATGTCAATATACCGCTCTCTGGCTGATAATGGTACGATAGACCACATGTAGCGGAGACATAGGGGTGATAATGGCACGGTAGACCCTATGTAGCTGAGACATAGGAGGGTTGTTAATGGTACAGTAGACCCTATGTAGTTGAGATATAGGGGTAATAATAGTACGGTAGAATCTGTGTAGACGAGACATAGGGGTGATAATGGTACGGTAAACCCTATGGGTATCTATAATGGGTAATCTGACTAGGACAGTAGACAATAGGTGTCAATGATACGGTAAACCCTATGTATCTGAGACTTAGGGGTAATAATGGTAAGGTAGACCCTACTTAGCTCAGACATAGGGGAAATAATGGTACGGTAGACTCTATGCAGCTCAGACATAGCGTAATAACAGTAAGGTAGATCCTATGTAGCTGAAATATAGGGGTAATAATCGTACGGCAGGCCCAATGTAGCTGAAACATAAGGCTAATGATGGTACGTAGACTTTATATAGCCTGAGATATAGGAGTAATAGTTGCACGGTAGACCCTATGAAGCTGCGACATATGGGTAATAGTGGTACGCTATAATCTATATAGCTGAGACATAGTAATAATGCTGAACATGGTCGCATCGTACATGGCATGTAGAGCAAGTATTCGATATGATGCTACATGCTCTTTTTAATCTTTACGGACCATTTCGATAAATAAACGCTTTATAAAATTATAATGTTTCAATATGACTTTTTCTGACATAGACATACTCAACGAAAAATGGTTAAACATCTCAACTTCGACGTTTTTCATATTTACATGAAGGTAAGAAGAATATGAGACTGAACATATTGCCAAATGTTTGCAAAAGTTCAACTATGCCTTGTAGTGTAATGCCAACCCCAACCGATGTAATTGCATGAAATCGCACTTCATCTAAATGTGTTGCCTATGTATCTTAAGCCGCATCCACGTGGCCTCATCCCATATTGCTTCATTATTGTGGCCGACTGACGCTTTTGAAGTCTAATAGATTCTTTGTCTCTCTGGCATAGAAGAAATACCTTTTAATCGTGTCTATTTTGGTGTATGTGCGGCTGTAGATCAAAGAAATAGGATTATTATGTTCCAGCATCTGCGCTACTAATGCAGAAATACTACAACACGCGCTGTTGTTCCTGGCCTCCCGGTATTATACGGGTGCTACAGACGCATATTCAATGAATTGCACGAACGAAGTTGACTGTAAATTATTGTAAACAGAAATGCTACATGGCTGTGGTGGGGCTGGGCCTAATGTTCAGGTATACATATTCCGGAATAAGTTTAACTATTAATCACCAACGAGTGTAATTATTATTCTTCATTGCTCTATAACAATGATTGAATATATTCCATCATATTTCAGACATTTTATAAATTATTCTCAATAGGTACAAATTTGCATTTGTCTTTTATGTGGTTGCTGGCTAGACATATACAAAAATGCTCATTTCAAACATTTTCATATACTTTACCTTGTCTTAGACTACTGGGCCGGCAGTTACTGCGGCGTTCGGCAGACCTACAAGTAGACACTGTTTATGTTACCAACATTCGGTGCCATGGCGCGATTGTTTGCGTTCTAACTGAGATATGAATTTGCTCAATTAAGATCTTGTGACGCCTTTGCAGAGGTTATTCACAAATACAGACAGTAGAGTCATACACAATCAATGCCTGTATCATCTAAGACCATGAATATTATGTGACCATCTATACTTTCACCCCACATTCACATCATCTTTCACCAGCCTTATGAATATACCGATACTCATACTCATTTACTCATTCGTAACATTCCTTAACATATCACTGCTAGTCATAGAGGCAACAATGCAAAATCTACAATAATAGACTCAATTATCGCGTACTATGTAGGTTGTAATCAATTCATTGAGTATGTGTTTTCTAATTTTTTTCCATGCAAATGCCTGAATCAAATGTGTTAAAAGCCTTGCTTGCGGGAAACGCCATGATATCTATTGTTTCTGCGCACTTGATATCCGTTCACAGGTAGATGTTTATGTCGATGTTTCCGGTCGACTACAGCATAGTAATGACAGAGTTTCAGGTTTTTCTATGTCTATGACAACCTGATCAATACATACTGGAATGTATAACTATTTCTTGCCAAGATTGTCGCTGCCTAGTCGGTTACTAGGCCTCTAAATACAAATACATTGCATATCATGAGGAGCTGCCAGATCAAGACTTATTCATTTGCGTGCCCCGCCATGTGGAAGTGGTGTCGTCACAATGTTATCTAGGAATGATCTAAGAATGATTGTTATACTATTGAATGTGTTTGTTTCGTATATTTAAATTCAGAAAGGCATATTGTTCAATTCAACGTGTCAGTGCATTTTATTCTGGTGCATCTGAACAATCGTTTAAACGCTCTTAATGCGAAATGCTAACGTGCAACTGGCCAATTAACTGCCCCAATATCCAAGTATGCGTGCTAAATGGGATATAGAGTAATCTCCGAACAGCCTTATTCTATTGAGTACATAGTTTGTTAAATTAAACAGAATTAATTGTTCTTAACTGGGAACCATACAAACTGCAACAACGAAAATGTTTACATAAGGTGTCCTTTATAATCTTGCTATCCCAAACATTTTGTTGAATGATGTATTTAACACTGAGCATTTAGATACATAGTCACAATCATCGGTTATTTTGATATCAATATTGTTCCCCCACTTAGGAGAACCATAAAATACTACATTGACTGCCTAACAAAATTTATTTCTTTAGTTTTTAACGTATTAAAAGTTACATCATATTCATCGGCAAATAGTTCACATAGTTTCAACATATCATTCATTGCAATTGGACTAGAATTAATAAGTGTAATATCATCGGAATAACCAATAACACTAACATAATCTTGGCCCATATGACAGCCTAGGCCGGACTTTTCAACCTACGCATAACCTCATCAATGTAAACTATGAGTGATATTGGTGATATGACACCACCTTGCTTGACGCCGTTTAATGCATTACATTCTTTCGTTTAACTGGCAGCCCATTCAATGGATATAGTTTGTCCAGTGTAATTATCCCGAAGAAGCCTAACAATTAGTGGAGGCACATCACGCTGTGGTACCAATTTTCAATATTCATCATCACCATCATCATCGACATCCATGATTCGATTATCCAGGCCTGAATTAATCCTCTACCGAGGGCGGGCCTTGTCTGATTGACTTCCTTGAACACGCCCTCTCCGCGTGGAACGGTTTTGAGGTCCGTCGATGATTTTGTCTAGTCGTTTTTGTTTGTAGCGGTTTTTACAGTGGGATGCCATTCCTTCAGCAACGGTGAGGGTGGTCACTGCCTCCGTCCTCATACAGCGGTGGGAATGCCATTTTACGTGATCATCCGATTCACGAGTAGCCAGTTAGGTTGTTACACTTGCCACGGGGATTGATTGTCGAACGCTTACGTGCATCCAATAAGCAACTATAAACACTGCTGTTTCTTTTCGCGTAATAGCTTATTATTGTTGTAGAATGATACTTTTTTAATCCAAACTGAAGATCAGATGTACCGAAATAATCACCATATTGCTTAAATATGACCATATAAAACATCTTACTGATCGCAATACATAAATCAACTCCCCTGTAATTATCACTACAACTTAGGGATAACCTCATATATTTTTAATAAGATACAACAGTTGAATTCAACTGGAGTATGGCCATGAACAATCATTGCATTGAACAGTTTACTCAACATACTATCGAGATTGGTCGTTCCGTTAATCGAGGTCAAAAAATGGCTCGCTGTTGCCGTCGCTTTTGTTCCCTTACAGCGATACATTCTTTGATAACAGAAGGTGCGGCAGCATGATTCCTCAAGTTGTCATTACTAATACTCGCATCTATCTGGTCTATAACATCGAGCATTTCATTGTTATTTGTAGGAATACTTCTGTACAGTGAAACGTGCCTAGCCAGGTCTGCAATGGATTCCGGTCCAATTTTACTATCTTTAACAGTTGGTAAATTCTTGTAATGTGGATTAATCTTTTGCAGCTCAAGCCATTAGTCAACATTACTACATGCATTTTCAGCAAGTTTCGCCTTCTTTATATCAAATACATTGTTTTGTTTGTAGCACTAACGGTATAAGGATATTTGACTGTTGCTTTGTGTCATACACTGAGCTTTTGTTGGGTTTGCCTCACTCGAGTCACATCCAAAGTGAACGTTCTTTCTCAGGTTTAACAAGCTCTACCCAACCAGCGACCCGACACGGAATAGTCTTCCTTGATGGAATACATTCTTTAGCAGCTCGAGTTCAACAGCCACTCAGTCTCTTTGTGACTAACATTACAGCACACCTTATCACTGCATAATACCATGCCATTCGGTACGTAAACATCGTCAAGCAAAGTGTCCAATGTTCACTTGTAACGTTCAATATCCACTTCAGTTGATTAACCCCACGAGACGCTTTCATCATCATTCACATGAATTATGATTGATAAAGCGTTATGATTCGACGGATTGGTGGGGTCAGCAATTTCGTTACTGCATAGTAAACAGTGGTCAATACATGACATATTATTAAATGCTTAATTCGTGTATGTGTAATCTTTCGAGGTGTGTGGACTATTCCAAATTACTCTTTAGCAGTTTCTCAAAACAAATTCTTTCAAACAACAGGTCTGAGCATTAGTTCTCTCAAGCGATGTGTTGAAGTCACCGCACATTATAACTGAGTTCCAGCTGCATGAATTAACAACAATTAACATTCATTTCTTCCTGGTATTTATTCGGTACAATGTTTCGTGAACTATTATCACAAGGCGCCTTACCA
Organism: Urechis unicinctus; assembly: GCA_034190875.2. Taxonomy (NCBI): domain Eukaryota; kingdom Metazoa; phylum Annelida; class Polychaeta; order Xenopneusta; family Urechidae; genus Urechis; species Urechis unicinctus. The sequence goes on along the minus strand of CM067358.1, from coordinate 50,723,129 downwards.
GTATGTCGGAGGTGGAATCCATGCAATTTCCCGACATATCGATAGTCCTTATGTGAACTATTTAACATAGACATATTTTCATCTAACAGCCAAGTTTCCTATGACAACGGCAACGGTTGATGAAATCAGAACCAAACGGAGTGCATCTCTTAGACACTTTTTGAACAGGTAGCCATTGGTACAATTGCTTGATTAATCGATGAATACGTTTTATTCCAAAAACGCCTGCACTTGATACCTTCATGCGAAAATTAGGGCTTGTACAGCACATCTCCAGTATAAATAGCCATTGACGATTCTTTGTCGCGATGAACTCGAAATTGAAACAGTGTCCGCCATGTTGGGTCGGTGCGGTTGCCAAAAACAGCTCGAGGCTTCTCCTGCAATATCGCGTTGACGTTAACCCTGTCTTTCTTTTCAGCTTGCGCTGTTGATGTATTTGAAGGTAAGAGTACTCTGTGTCGTCTGAAAAACAGTAATTATTCCAATACCCATGAAGTATATTGCTATATATATATATATATATATATATATATATATATATATATATATATAGCAACGAAAGCTTTTGAAGTGCTTATATATATATATATATATATATATATATATATATATATATATATAGAGATATATATATAGATAGATTTCGTTGCTAGATATATATATATATAGATATATAGAGAGATATAGAGAGAGATATAGAGATATATATATATATATATATATATATATATATATATATATATATATAGATATAGATATATAGATATATATATATATATATATATATATATATATATATATATCTATATATATATATATATATATATATATATATATATATATATATATATCTCTATATATATATATATATATATATATATATATATATATATAGCAACGTAAACTTTTGAAGTGCTTTCACTGGAAAGTTTGCATCACCATTTTTATATATATTTATATTAATTTCTGGAATGAGCATAACATTTCCGCTGAATGCAAGTCATTGAATTGAGTTGACTCTCTTAACGTTATGCAAGCATTATTTTTAGTATTTGTATAATTTTGTGTTTTTGTTAGTTTATGATCACCAAAATACTACTGTTTTTCTGGAAACAATGCTTAACACGCCAGTGGTGATTCTCACATTGACAAATAAATAATGCGCAAACATTTCGCGTTCATCGTTTAAAAGTGAACACGCGCCGCATGTAGTTTCCGGTGCCGACGCTGACAATTGGCGGAAGTTTTATTATTCTACCCCGGCAAGTAAACCATCCCAAGGCAACAAATATATTTTGCACACTTCTAATCCATCCAATTCCCTCGCTCAGATATTTCCGCGCCCGTAATCTCGCGGATTTGATATAAGGATATCAGCTATTCATCATAAATTCTTAAACATGTAATTTGTGACTTGAATTATGCCCAGCCGCAATACCCCACAACGAACGATTTATGGCTACATCCCTTATAACATCAGCTACTAACTGTGGCTTAATCTCATAAGATGTAGTCCTGTCTCTGGCGACCATACAAATGTATGCATCACAGCCATTTCATATCTACATCCGCTTTACCTTTACCGATACAACGCGATACAATTCAGCAACGCAAATAACCACAAGGTTTAAATTTGGAAAGATGCTTCATGTAAACTGCATTTGTCATGTCAAATACAGTTGGCAATTTTCGCATTCACTCCACAATTAGAATGCACTCGCAAGTAGAGATCTAAATTACCAAAACCTTGCCTCACTCGGCTGAATTTCTTTTGGATTAATAATGGCATTTTAACCAGTGTTTGAAAATGTCACCACATGGAACCACATTAAACCATTAGAGTCATCATAATATAAATCTTTTGATACTTTTTCTGCCTTATTTGCAGCGTTCATATATTTCAATATATTTCAACCCTGAGCACCTCCGCTTATTTGCAGCATCAGCTCAGATAATGTGTTATTCCGAGTAGAATTCCATCGTGTTCTGTCACATTTACTTACAATGGGTCAATACTTCGAATGTTCGAATTCTTCCCAAGGCTGTTGCAGCGGACAGCGCCAGTGAATTGGTGAATGAGTTGACAGTGCACAGCAGAGAGGAATCGAGTCAAGTCATTATGAGGCAGTTGATTGACATTAAGACTAAAACAGTTACGTGTAGAGAGAAATGCTTGACACGGACACATATGCAGGATTGTAATCAATTGTTTTTGAATAAATATAAATATATTAATCTATGCCAATAATCTATTTGTCATTTTTGGCCTGTTACGATTTAGCGTTATAATAAGGTCTCACACGCAACGATCGTATCCAAATATTTCTTTTATGGGTGCTGTTGTTTAACTAACACCCCCAGGGTTCTCAAGGGTCCCTGGATCCTCACGGTGTAATTGACACGTATCCCAGCCGAAAGTCAGGCTGCCATAGCAATTATCTCAGCATCGGTTGTTTGTGCAACAACACGGACGCGTATTTTGGAACATTATGTTTCGCACGGAGACGTCAATATAAAAAAGTGTATGTTGATTGATAACAAAAAAACAGGTCAATAACGATTTCGGGCTTGAGAGCTTTGTAACGAATTAGTCAATCAATATTCAGATTACTAAAGATCGTTTGTTCGTGATTTGTAAATGGCTCACAAACTTGTGTTCATTTGACGTTTCATACTAATTTACTTAGTTATTTATGTATCCTTGTCATTAGCAGCCGTACAAACAAGGTAGAGCGTCCCTCAAAGCTCTAGAGGGATAAGCATATTAAGTCAGACGCGCATGCTCAGCAAGCATCCAATGTCAACCTGCTCTTTCTATGTAGATCGTACGACACGGCGATCGGAAGCATGGCGTCAGACGTCGAGGAATACCGCAGCGGGGAGTACCGCGGCGTGAAACTGCATCACTCACAACCAAATTCAAACTTTAATGTCGGCGGGTGCACCCTCTATCCCTTATGGTTACACGTGTGCTTGACAATCGACTGCGAGTCTACCGGGACTCGCGTCCGCCGACAATCTCACGAGTTTCGGACTATTATGCACTTGAGTTGACTCTCTTTCCATTGTGCAAGCATTATTTTTAGTATTTGTATAATTTTGTGTTTTTGTTAGTTTATGATCACCAAAATACTACTAACTTTCTGGAAACAATGCTTAACACGCCAGTGGTGATTCTCACATTGACAAATAAATAATGCGCAAACATTTCGCGTTCATCGTTTAAAAGTGAACACGCGCCGCATGTAGTTTCCGGTGCCGACGCTGACAATTGGCGGAAGTTTTATTATTCTACCCCGGCAAGTAAACCATCCCAAGGCAACAAATATATTTTGCACACTTCTAATCCATCCAATTCCCTCGCTCAGATATTTCCGCGCCCGTAATCTCGCGGATTTGATATAAGGATATCAGCTATTCATCATAAATTCTTAAACATGTAATTTGTGACTTGAATTATGCCCAGCCGCAATACCCCACAACGAACGATTTATGGCTACATCCCTTATAACATCAGCTACTAACTGTGGCTTAATCTCATAAGATGTAGTCCTGTCTCTGGCGACCATACAAATGTATGCATCACAGCCATTTCATATCTACATCCGCTTTACCTTTACCGATACAACGCGATACAATTCAGCAACGCAAATAACCACAAAGTTTAAATTTGGAAAGATGCTTCATGTAAACTGCATTTGTCATGTCAAATACAGTTGGCAATTTTCGCATTCACTCCACAATTAGAATGTACTCGCAAGTAGAGATCTAAATTACCAAAACCTTGCCTCACTCGGCTGAATTTCTTTTGGATTAATAATGGCATTTTAACCAGTGTTTGAAAATGTCACCACATGGAACCACATTAAACCATTAGAGTCATCATAATATAAATCTTTTGATACTTTCTGCCTTATTTGCAGCGTTCATATATTTCAACCCTGAGCACCTCCGCTTATTTGCAGCTCAGATAATTGTGTGTTCCGAGTAGAATTCCATCGTGTTCTGTCACATTTACTTACAATGGGTCAATACTTCGAATGTTCGAATTCTTCCAAAGGCTGTTGCAGCGGACAGCGCCAGTGAATTGGTGAATGAGTTGACAGTGCACAGCAGAGAGGAATCGAGTCAAGTCATTATGAGGCAGTTGATTGACATTAAGACTAAAACAGTTACGTGTAGAGAGAAATGCTTGACACGGACACATATGCAGGATTGTAATCAATTGTTTTTGAATAAATATAAATATATTAATCTATGCCAATAATCTATTTGTCATTTTTGGCCTGTTACGATTTAGCGTTTATAATAAGGTCTCACACGCAACGATCGTATCCAAATATTTCTTTTATGGGTGCTGTTGTTTAACTAACACCCCCAGGGTTCTCAAGGGTCCCTGGATCCTCACGGTGTAATTGACACGTATCCCAGCCGAAAGTCAGGCTGCCATAGCAATTATCTCAGCATCGGTTGTTTGTGCAACAACACGGACGCGTATTTTGGAACATTATGTTTCGCACGGAGACGTCAATATAAAAAAGTGTATGTTGATTGATAACAAAAAAACAGGTCAATAACGATTTCGGGCTTGAGAGCTTTGTAACGAATTAGTCAATCAATATTCAGATTACTAAAGATCGTTTGTTCGTGATTTGTAAATGGCTCACAAACTTGTGTTCATTTGACGTTTCATACTAATTTACTTAGTTATTTATGTATCCTTGTCATTAGCAGCCGTACAAACAAGGTAGAGCGTCCCTCAAAGCTCTAGAGGGATAAGCATATTAAGTCAGACGCGCATGCTCAGCAAGCATCCAATGTCAACCTGCTCTTTCTATGTAGATCGTACGACACGGCGATCGGAAGCATGGCGTCAGACGTCGAGGAATACCGCAGCGGGGAGTACCGCGGCGTGAAACTGCATCACTCACAACCAAATTCAAACTTTAATGTCGGCGGGTGCACCCTCTATCCCTTATGGTTACACGTGTGCTTGACAATCGACTGCGAGTCTACCGGGACTCGCGTCCGCCGACAATCTCACGAGTTTCGGACTATTATGCACTTGAGTTGACTCTCTTTCCATTGTGCAAGCATTATTTTTAGTATTTGTATAATTTTGTGTTTTTTTGTTAGTTTATGATCACCAAAATACTACTAACTTTCTGGAAACAATGCTTAACACGCCAGTGGTGATTCTCACATTGACAAATAAATAATGCGCAAACATTTCGCGTTCATCGTTTAAAAGTGAACACGCGCCGCATGTAGTTTCCGGTGCCGACGCTGACAATTGGCGGAAGTTTTATTATTCTACCCCGGCAAGTAAACCATCCCAAGGCAACAAATATATTTTGCACACTTCTAATCCATCCAATTCCCTCGCTCAGATATTTCCGCGCCCGTAATCTCGCGGATTTGATATAAGGATATCAGCTATTCATCATAAATTCTTAAACATGTAATTTGTGACTTGAATTATGCCCAGCCGCAATACCCCACAACGAACGATTTATGGCTACATCCCTTATAACATCAGCTACTAACTGTGGCTTAATCTCATAAGATGTAGTCCTGTCTCTGGCGACCATACAAATGTATGCATCACAGCCATTTCATATCTACATCCGCTTTACCTTTACCGATACAACGCGATACAATTCAGCAACGCAAATAACCACAAGGTTTAAATTTGGAAAGATGCTTCATGTAAACTGCATTTGTCATGTCAAATACAGTTGGCAATTTTCGCATTCACTCCACAATTAGAATGCACTCGCAAGTAGAGATCTAAATTACCAAAACCTTGCCTCACTCGGCTGAATTTCTTTTGGATTAATAATGGCATTTTAACCAGTGTTTGAAAATGTCACCACATGGAACCACATTAAACCATTAGAGTCATCATAATATAAATCTTTTGATACTTTCTGCCTTATTTGCAGCGTTCATATATTTCAACCCTGAGCACCTCCGCTTATTTGCAGCTCAGATAATTGTGTGTTCCGAGTAGAATTCCATCGTGTTCTGTCACATTTACTTACAATGGGTCAATACTTCGAATGTTCGAATTCTTCCAAAGGCTGTTGCAGCGGACAGCGCCAGTGAATTGGTGAATGAGTTGACAGTGCACAGCAGAGAGGAATCGAGTCAAGTCATTATGAGGCAGTTGATTGACATTAAGACTAAAACAGTTACGTGTAGAGAGAAATGCTTGACACGGACACATATGCAGGATTGTAATCAATTGTTTTTGAATAAATATAAATATATTAATCTATGCCAATAATCTATTTGTCATTTTTGGCCTGTTAACGATTTAGCGTTTATAATAAGGTCTCACACGCAACGATCGTATCCAAATATTTCTTTTATGGGTGCTGTTGTTTAACTAACACCCCCAGGGTTCTCAAGGGTCCCTGGATCCTCACGGTGTAATTGACACGTATCCCAGCCGAAAGTCAGGCTGCCATAGCAATTATCTCAGCATCGGTTGTTTGTGCAACAACACGGACGCGTATTTTGGAACATTATGTTTCGCACGGAGACGTCAATATAAAAAAGTGTATGTTGATTGATAACAAAAAAAACAGGTCAATAACGATTCCGGGCGTGAAAGTTTTGTAACGAATTAGTCCATCAATATTCAGATTACTTAAGATCGTTTGTTCGTGATTTGTAAATGGCTCACAAACTTGTGTTCATTTGACGTTCCATACTAATTGACTTGATTATTTATGTATCCTTGTCATTAGCAGCCGTACAAACAAGGTAGAGCGTCCCTCAAAGCTCTAGAGGGATAAGCATATTAAGTCAGACGCGCATGCTCAGCAAGCATCCAATGTCAACCTGCTCTTTCTATGTAGATCGTACGACACGGCGATCGGAAGCATGGCGTCAGACGTCGAGGAATACCGCAGCGGGGAGTACCGCGGCGTGAAACTGCATCACTCACAACCAAATTCAAACTTTAATGTCGGCGGGTGCACCCTCTATCCCTTATGGTTACACGTGTGCTTGACAATCGACTGCGAGTCTACCGGGACTCGCGTCCGCCGACAATCTCACGAGTTTCGGACTATTATGCACTTGAGTTGACTCTCTTTCCATTGTGCAAGCATTATTTTTAGTATTTGTATAATTTTGTGTTTTTGTTAGTTTATGATCACCAAAATACTACTAACTTTCTGGAAACAATGCTTAACACGCCAGTGGTGATTCTCACATTGACAAATAAATAATGCGCAAACATTTCGCGTTCATCGTTTAAAAGTGAACACGCGCCGCATGTAGTTTCCGGTGCCGACGCTGACAATTGGCGGAAGTTTTATTATTCTACCCCGGCAAGTAAACCATCCCAAGGCAACAAATATATTTTGCACACTTCTAATCCATCCAATTCCCTCGCTCAGATATTTCCGCGCCCGTAATCTCGCGGATTTGATATAAGGATATCAGCTATTCATCATAAATTCTTAAACATGTAATTTGTGACTTGAATTATGCCCAGCCGCAATACCCCACAACGAACGATTTATGGCTACATCCCTTATAACATCAGCTACTAACTGTGGCTTAATCTCATAAGATGTAGTCCTGTCTCTGGCGACCATACAAATGTATGCATCACAGCCATTTCATATCTACATCCGCTTTACCTTTACCGATACAACGCGATACAATTCAGCAACGCAAATAACCACAAAGTTTAAATTTGGAAAGATGCTTCATGTAAACTGCATTTGTCATGTCAAATACAGTTGGCAATTTTCGCATTCACTCCACAATTAGAATGTACTCGCAAGTAGAGATCTAAATTACCAAAACCTTGCCTCACTCGGCTGAATTTCTTTTGGATTAATAATGGCATTTTAACCAGTGTTTGAAAATGTCACCACATGGAACCACATTAAACCATTAGAGTCATCATAATATAAATCTTTTGATACTTTCTGCCTTATTTGCAGCGTTCATATATTTCAACCCTGAGCACCTCCGCTTATTTGCAGCTCAGATAATTGTGTGTTCCGAGTAGAATTCCATCGTGTTCTGTCACATTTACTTACAATGGGTCAATACTTCGAATGTTCGAATTCTTCCAAAGGCTGTTGCAGCGGACAGCGCCAGTGAATTGGTGAATGAGTTGACAGTGCACAGCAGAGAGGAATCGAGTCAAGTCATTATGAGGCAGTTGATTGACATTAAGACTAAAACAGTTACGTGTAGAGAGAAATGCTTGACACGGACACATATGCAGGATTGTAATCAATTGTTTTTGAATAAATATAAATATATTAATCTATGCCAATAATCTATTTGTCATTTTTGGCCTGTTACGATTTAGCGTTTATAATAAGGTCTCACACGCAACGATCGTATCCAAATATTTCTTTTATGGGTGCTGTTGTTTAACTAACACCCCCAGGGTTCTCAAGGGTCCCTGGATCCTCACGGTGTAATTGACACGTATCCCAGCCGAAAGTCAGGCTGCCATAGCAATTATCTCAGCATCGGTTGTTTGTGCAACAACACGGACGCGTATTTTGGAACATTATGTTTCGCACGGAGACGTCAATATAAAAAAGTGTATGTTGATTGATAACAAAAAAACAGGTCAATAACGATTTCGGGCTTGAGAGCTTTGTAACGAATTAGTCAATCAATATTCAGATTACTAAAGATCGTTTGTTCGTGATTTGTAAATGGCTCACAAACTTGTGTTCATTTGACATTTCATACTAATTTACTTAGTTATTTATGTATCCTTGTCATTAGCAGCCGTACAAACAAGGTAGAGCGTCCCTCAAAGCTCTAGAGGGATAAGCATATTAAGTCAGACGCGCATGCTCAGCAAGCATCCAATGTCAACCTGCTCTTTCTATGTAGATCGTACGACACGGCGATCGGAAGCATGGCGTCAGACGTCGAGGAATACCGCAGCGGGGAGTACCGCGGCGTGAAACTGCATCACTCACAACCAAATTCAAACTTTAATGTCGGCGGGTGCACCCTCTATCCCTTATGGTTACACGTGTGCTTGACAATCGACTGCGAGTCTACCGGGACTCGCGTCCGCCGACAATCTCACGAGTTTCGGACTATTATGCACTTGAGTTGACTCTCTTTCCATTGTGCAAGCATTATTTTTAGTATTTGTATAATTTTGTGTTTTTGTTAGTTTATGATCACCAAAATACTACTAACTTTCTGGAAACAATGCTTAACACGCCAGTGGTGATTCTCACATTGACAAATAAATAATGCGCAAACATTTCGCGTTCATCGTTTAAAAGTGAACACGCGCCGCATGTAGTTTCCGGTGCCGACGCTGACAATTGGCGGAAGTTTTATTATTCTACCCCGGCAAGTAAACCATCCCAAGGCAACAAATATATTTTGCACACTTCTAATCCATCCAATTCCCTCGCTCAGATATTTCCGCGCCCGTAATCTCGCGGATTTGATATAAGGATATCAGCTATTCATCATAAATTCTTAAACATGTAATTTGTGACTTGAATTATGCCCAGCCGCAATACCCCACAACGAACGATTTATGGCTACATCCCTTATAACATCAGCTACTAACTGTGGCTTAATCTCATAAGATGTAGTCCTGTCTCTGGCGACCATACAAATGTATGCATCACAGCCATTTCATATCTACATCCGCTTTACCTTTACCGATACAACGCGATACAATTCAGCAACGCAAATAACCACAAAGTTTAAATTTGGAAAGATGCTTCATGTAAACTGCATTTGTCATGTCAAATACAGTTGGCAATTTTCGCATTCACTCCACAATTAGAATGTACTCGCAAGTAGAGATCTAAATTACCAAAACCTTGCCTCACTCGGCTGAATTTCTTTTGGATTAATAATGGCATTTTAACCAGTGTTTGAAAATGTCACCACATGGAACCACATTAAACCATTAGAGTCATCATAATATAAATCTTTTGATACTTTCTGCCTTATTTGCAGCGTTCATATATTTCAACCCTGAGCACCTCCGCTTATTTGCAGCTCAGATAATTGTGTGTTCCGAGTAGAATTCCATCGTGTTCTGTCACATTTACTTACAATGGGTCAATACTTCGAATGTTCGAATTCTTCCAAAGGCTGTTGCAGCGGACAGCGCCAGTGAATTGGTGAATGAGTTGACAGTGCACAGCAGAGAGGAATCGAGTCAAGTCATTATGAGGCAGTTGATTGACATTAAGACTAAAACAGTTACGTGTAGAGAGAAAATGCTTGACACGGACACATATGCAGGATTGTAATCAATTGTTTTTGAATAAATATAAATATATTAATCTATGCCAATAATCTATTTGTCATTTTTGGCCTGTTACGATTTAGCGTTTATAATAAGGTCTCACACGCAACGATCGTATCCAAATATTTCTTTTATGGGTGCTGTTGTTTAACTAACACCCCCAGGGTTCTCAAGGGTCCCTGGATCCTCACGGTGTAATTGACACGTATCCCAGCCGAAAGTCAGGCTGCCATAGCAATTATCTCAGCATCGGTTGTTTGTGCAACAACACGGACGCGTATTTTGGAACATTATGTTTCGCACGGAGACGTCAATATAAAAAAGTGTATGTTGATTGATAACAAAAAAACAGGTCAATAACGATTTCGGGCTTGAGAGCTTTGTAACGAATTAGTCAATCAATATTCAGATTACTAAAGATCGTTTGTTCGTGATTTGTAAATGGCTCACAAACTTGTGTTCATTTGACGTTTCATACTAATTTACTTAGTTATTTATGTATCCTTGTCATTAGCAGCCGTACAAACAAGGTAGAGCGTCCCTCAAAGCTCTAGAGGGATAAGCATATTAAGTCAGACGCGCATGCTCAGCAAGCATCCAATGTCAACCTGCTCTTTCTATGTAGATCGTACGACACGGCGATCGGAAGCATGGCGTCAGACGTCGAGGAATACCGCAGCGGGGAGTACCGCGGCGTGAAACTGCATCACTCACAACCAAATTCAAACTTTAATGTCGGCGGGTGCACCCTCTATCCCTTATGGTTACACGTGTGCTTGACAATCGACTGCGAGTCTACCGGGACTCGCGTCCGCCGACAATCTCACGAGTTTCGGACTATTATGCACTTGAGTTGACTCTCTTTCCATTGTGCAAGCATTATTTTTAGTATTTGTATAATTTTGTGTTTTTGTTAGTTTATGATCACCAAAATACTACTAACTTTCTGGAAACAATGCTTAACACGCCAGTGGTGATTCTCACATTGACAAATAAATAATGCGCAAACATTTCGCGTTCATCGTTTAAAAGTGAACACGCGCCGCATGTAGTTTCCGGTGCCGACGCTGACAATTGGCGGAAGTTTTATTATTCTACCCCGGCAAGTAAACCATCCCAAGGCAACAAATATATTTTTGCACACTTCTAATCCATCCAATTCCCTCGCTCAGATATTTCCGCGCCCGTAATCTCGCGGATTTGATATAAGGATATCAGCTATTCATCATAAATTCTTAAACATGTAATTTGTGACTTGAATTATGCCCAGCCGCAATACCCCACAACGAACGATTTATGGCTACATCCCTTATAACATCAGCTACTAACTGTGGCTTAATCTCATAAGATGTAGTCCTGTCTCTGGCGACCATACAAATGTATGCATCACAGCCATTTCATATCTACATCCGCTTTACCTTTACCGATACAACGCGATACAATTCAGCAACGCAAATAACCACAAAGTTTAAATTTGGAAAGATGCTTCATGTAAACTGCATTTGTCATGTCAAATACAGTTGGCAATTTTCGCATTCACTCCACAATTAGAATGTACTCGCAAGTAGAGATCTAAATTACCAAAACCTTGCCTCACTCGGCTGAATTTCTTTTGGATTAATAATGGCATTTTAACCAGTGTTTGAAAATGTCACCACATGGAACCACATTAAACCATTAGAGTCATCATAATATAAATCTTTTGATACTTTCTGCCTTATTTGCAGCGTTCATATATTTCAACCCTGAGCACCTCCGCTTATTTGCAGCTCAGATAATTGTGTGTTCCGAGTAGAATTCCATCGTGTTCTGTCACATTTACTTACAATGGGTCAATACTTCGAATGTTCGAATTCTTCCAAAGGCTGTTGCAGCGGACAGCGCCAGTGAATTGGTGAATGAGTTGACAGTGCACAGCAGAGAGGAATCGAGTCAAGTCATTATGAGGCAGTTGATTGACATTAAGACTAAAACAGTTACGTGTAGAGAGAAATGCTTGACACGGACACATATGCAGGATTGTAATCAATTGTTTTTGAATAAATATAAATATATTAATCTATGCCAATAATCTATTTGTCATTTTTGGCCTGTTACGATTTAGCGTTTATAATAAGGTCTCACACGCAACGATCGTATCCAAATATTTCTTTTATGGGTGCTGTTGTTTAACTAACACCCCCAGGGTTCTCAAGGGTCCCTGGATCCTCACGGTGTAATTGACACGTATCCCAGCCGAAAGTCAGGCTGCCATAGCAATTATCTCAGCATCGGTTGTTTGTGCAACAACACGGACGCGTATTTTGGAACATTATGTTTCGCACGGAGACGTCAATATAAAAAAGTGTATGTTGATTGATAACAAAAAAAAAACAGGTCAATAACGATTTCGGGCTTGAGAGCTTTGTAACGAATTAGTCAATCAATATTCAGATTACTAAAGATCGTTTGTTCGTGATTTGTAAATGGCTCACAAACTTGTGTTCATTTGACGTTTCATACTAATTTACTTAGTTATTTATGTATCCTTGTCATTAGCAGCCGTACAAACAAGGTAGAGCGTCCCTCAAAGCTCTAGAGGGATAAGCATATTAAGTCAGACGCGCATGCTCAGCAAGCATCCAATGTCAACCTGCTCTTTCTATGTAGATCGTACGACACGGCGATCGGAAGCATGGCGTCAGACGTCGAGGAATACCGCAGCGGGGAGTACCGCGGCGTGAAACTGCATCACTCACAACCAAATTCAAACTTTAATGTCGGCGGGTGCACCCTCTATCCCTTATGGTTACACGTGTGCTTGACAATCGACTGCGAGTCTACCGGGACTCGCGTCCGCCGACAATCTCACGAGTTTCGGACTATTATGCACTTGAGTTGACTCTCTTTCCATTGTGCAAGCATTATTTTTAGTATTTGTATAATTTTGTGTTTTTGTTAGTTTATGATCACCAAAATACTACTAACTTTCTGGAAACAATGCTTAACACGCCAGTGGTGATTCTCACATTGACAAATAAATAATGCGCAAACATTTCGCGTCATCGTTTAAAAGTGAACACGCGCCGCATGTAGTTTCCGGTGCCGACGCTGACAATTGGCGGAAGTTTTATTATTCTACCCCGGCAAGTAAACCATCCCAAGGCAACAAATATATTTTGCACACTTCTAATCCATCCAATTCCCTCGCTCAGATATTTCCGCGCCCGTAATCTCGCGGATTTGATATAAGGATATCAGCTATTCATCATAAATTCTTAAACATGTAATTTGTGACTTGAATTATGCCCAGCCGCAATACCCCACAACGAACGATTTATGGCTACATCCCTTATAACATCAGCTACTAACTGTGGCTTAATCTCATAAGATGTAGTCCTGTCTCTGGCGACCATACAAATGTATGCATCACAGCCATTTCATATCTACATCCGCTTTACCTTTACCGATACAACGCGATACAATTCAGCAACGCAAATAACCACAAGTTTAAATTTGGAAAGATGCTTCATGTAAACTGCATTTGTCATGTCAAATACAGTTGGCAATTTTCGCATTCACTCCACAATTAGAATGTACTCGCAAGTAGAGATCTAAATTACCAAAACCTTGCCTCACTCGGCTGAATTTCTTTTGGATTAATAATGGCATTTTAACCAGTGTTTGAAAATGTCACCACATGGAACCACATTAAACCATTAGAGTCATCATAATATAAATCTTTTGATACTTTCTGCCTTATTTGCAGCGTTCATATATTTCAACCCTGAGCACCTCCGCTTATTTGCAGCTCAGATAATTGTGTGTTCCGAGTAGAATTCCATCGTGTTCTGTCACATTTACTTACAATGGGTCAATACTTCGAATGTTCGAATTCTTCCAAAGGCTGTGTTGCAGCGGACAGCGCCAGTGAATTGGTGAATGAGTTGACAGTGCACAGCAGAGAGGAATCGAGTCAAGTCATTATGAGGCAGTTGATTGACATTAAGACTAAAACAGTTACGTGTAGAGAGAAATGCTTGACACGGACACATATGCAGGATTGTAATCAATTGTTTTTGAATAAATATAAATATATTAATCTATGCCAATAATCTATTTGTCATTTTTGGCCTGTTACGATTTAGCGTTTATAATAAGGTCTCACACGCAACGATCGTATCCAAATATTTCTTTTATGGGTGCTGTTGTTTAACTAACACCCCCAGGGTTCTCAAGGGTCCCTGGATCCTCACGGTGTAATTGACACGTATCCCAGCCGAAAGTCAGGCTGCCATAGCAATTATCTCAGCATCGGTTGTTTGTGCAACAACACGGACGCGTATTTTGGAACATTATGTTTCGCACGGAGACGTCAATATAAAAAAGTGTATGTTGATTGATAACAAAAAAACAGGTCAATAACGATTTCGGGCTTGAGAGCTTTGTAACGAATTAGTCAATCAATATTCAGATTACTAAAGATCGTTTGTTCGTGATTTGTAAATGGCTCACAAACTTGTGTTCATTTGACATTTCATACTAATTTACTTAGTTATTTATGTATCCTTGTCATTAGCAGCCGTACAAACAAGGTAGAGCGTCCCTCAAAGCTCTAGAGGGATAAGCATATTAAGTCAGACGCGCATGCTCAGCAAGCATCCAATGTCAACCTGCTCTTTCTATGTAGATCGTACGACACGGCGATCGGAAGCATGGCGTCAGACGTCGAGGAATACCGCAGCGGGGAGTACCGCGGCGTGAAACTGCATCACTCACAACCAAATTCAAACTTTAATGTCGGCGGGTGCACCCTCTATCCCTTATGGTTACACGTGTGCTTGACAATCGACTGCGAGTCTACCGGGACTCGCGTCCGCCGACAATCTCACGAGTTTCGGACTATTATGCACTTGAGTTGACTCTCTTTCCATTGTGCAAGCATTATTTTTAGTATTTGTATAATTTTGTGTTTTTGTTAGTTTATGATCACCAAAATACTACTAACTTTCTGGAAACAATGCTTAACACGCCAGTGGTGATTCTCACATTGACAAATAAATAATGCGCAAACATTTCGCGTTCATCGTTTAAAAGTGAACACGCGCCGCATGTAGTTTCCGGTGCCGACGCTGACAATTGGCGGAAGTTTTATTATTCTACCCCGGCAAGTAAACCATCCCAAGGCAACAAATATATTTTGCACACTTCTAATCCATCCAATTCCCTCGCTCAGATATTTCCGCGCCCGTAATCTCGCGGATTTGATATAAGGATATCAGCTATTCATCATAAATTCTTAAACATGTAATTTGTGACTTGAATTATGCCCAGCCGCAATACCCCACAACGAACGATTTATGGCTACATCCCTTATAACATCAGCTACTAACTGTGGCTTAATCTCATAAGATGTAGTCCTGTCTCTGGCGACCATACAAATGTATGCATCACAGCCATTTCATATCTACATCCGCTTTACCTTTACCGATACAACGCGATACAATTCAGCAACGCAAATAACCACAAGGTTTAAATTTGGAAAGATGCTTCATGTAAACTGCATTTGTCATGTCAAATACAGTTGGCAATTTTCGCATTCACTCCACAATTAGAATGCACTCGCAAGTAGAGATCTAAATTACCAAAACCTTGCCTCACTCGGCTGAATTTCTTTTGGATTAATAATGGCATTTTAACCAGTGTTTGAAAATGTCACCACATGGAACCACATTAAACCATTAGAGTCATCATAATATAAATCTTTTGATACTTTCTTTCTGCCTTATTTGCAGCGTTCATATATTTCAACCCTGAGCACCTCCGCTTATTTGCAGCTCACCTTATTTGCAGCTAATAATGTGTGTGTTCCGAGTAGAATTCCATCGTGTTCTGTCACATTTACTTACAATGGGTCAATACTTCGAATGTTCGAATTCTTCCAAAGGCTGTTGCAGCGGACAGCGCCAGTGAATTGGTGAATGAGTTGACAGTGCACAGCAGAGAGGAATCGAGTCAAGTCATTATGAGGCAGTTGATTGACATTAAGACTAAAACAGTTACGTGTAGAGAGAAATGCTTGACACGGACACATATGCAGGATTGTAATCAATTGTTTTTGAATAAATATAAATATATTAATCTATGCCAATAATCTATTTGTCATTTTTGGCCTGTTACGATTTAGCGTTTATAATAAGGTCTCACACGCAACGATCGTATCCAAATATTTCTTTTATGGGTGCTGTTGTTTAACTAACACCCCCAGGGTTCTCAAGGGTCCCTGGATCCTCACGGTGTAATTGACACGTATCCCAGCCGAAAGTCAGGCTGCCATAGCAATTATCTCAGCATCGGTTGTTTGTGCAACAACACGGACGCGTATTTTGGAACATCATGTTTTGCATGGAGACGTCAATATAAAAAAGTGTATGTTGATTGATAACAAAAAAACAGGTCAATAACGATTTCGGGCTTGAGAGCTTTGTAACGAATTAGTCAATCAATATTCAGATTACTAAAGATCGTTTGTTCGTGATTTGTAAATGGCTCACAAACTTGTGTTCATTTATCGTTTCATACTAATTTACTTAGTTATTTATGTATCCTTGTCATTAGCAGCCGTACAAACAAGGTAGAGCGTCCCTCAAAGCTCTAGAGGGATAAGCATATTAAGTCAGACGCGCATGCTCAGCAAGCATCCAATGTCAACCTGCTCTTTCTATGTAGATCGTACGACTCGGCGATCGGAAGCATGGCGTCAGACGTCGAGGAATACCGCAGCGTGAAACTGCATCCCTCACAACCAGATTCAAACTTTAATGTCGGCGGGTGCACCCTCTACCCCTTATGGTTACACGCGTTTATCGTTGCGTTAGTATTTACGCTTCTATCGCCGTCCATAGACGGTCCGTTCTCACAGTTGGTGGTCGTAGATGACAGGTACGACTGAAGGCACTCCACGCCTTACTCCTGACCCTCATTATGCCTTACTCCCGACCCCCATTATGCCTTACTCCCGACCCCAATTATGCCTTACTCCCGACCATCATTATGCCTTACTCCAACCCCCATCGTGCCTTACTCAGACGCAGTTCCGATTCTTGGAAATCGACTGTGACTTCTTCTATGTAAATCATCGTGCAATGTATGAGAGGCGTTAACCTGCGGATTCCATATGCGAACCCCGCTGATAACCATGGTGGCGGTTACCTGGTGTCTATTGTCACTATTCACACGATGCATCTCCCCGAGGACATAAACATGTCCGGTTAAATCGTATCCCTCCTTATTCATCGTAAAGAAAGAACCGCTCAAGTCGTAGATTATGTAATACCTGGCGTTAACGAAGAAGACGTCACTACGCCCACATCGGGTTTACACGGGACCATAAGATATTGTTACTCGCATTCATTTGCTGAAACTCGCAAGTATAGAAAGGTTAGCTTATACTCTCAAATTATAGATTAGTATCTCAAATGTTAGAAGCTTTTGATTTGATACACCGGTAACGATCATCATGCTCTTTTTACACATTATAGACCTATTTATTATTTATGTCAAGGGTACAGTTGTGAAACCATAAGGTAATTGAAGTATTTACTTTGTTAACCGTTATAATGTCGGATCCCATAAGCTTATATATACACTGTAACTATTCTAACATGATTTCAGGAACTCCTCTGTGATAAGAGTTGATTTAAAAGTTGCATTGACGAGACTTTTTAGGAGAATTGTTTGGCGTCAGACGTCGAGGAATACCGCAGCGTGAAACTGCATTACTCACAACTAGATTCAAACTTTAATGTCGGCGGGTGCTGGTTTACACACCGCGTTGCGTACTATTAAACCATTACTCGCGTTCGTGCAGATTTACTTAATGTACCCTTACCCTTATGGTTACACCGTTGGTCGTTAGTATTTACGTTTCTATCGCACGCCCATACTCCGGACCCTCTCACCAGTTGTGGTCGTAGATGACAGGTACTCCCGAAGGCACTCCTTATTCCACTACTCCTGATTCCAATTCAGTCCCGGACCCCCATTATGCCTTAAGACGCCCCAATTATGCCGATATTCCAAACTGTGTGCTGATTCCAAGTCAGTGTGTTTGGTGCATTGTATGTTCCGCGTTCTTGGATTGCATCGACTCTAATAACGAACCCTTCTGATAACCATGGTTATGCAATCTCCTATTATTCATGGTGTCATTGTATTTAAACACACATCGTGCATCGTAACCCCGCGGATGAACACCCCGTTTACCTGGTGTTTATTGTCACTATTCACACGATTCATCTCCCGAGGGACATAAACATGTCCGGTTAAATCGTATCCCTCCTTATTAATCGTTGTTAAAGAATATATCAAGTCGAGTCTTTTCCAACTGTTTGCTGATTATGCTTAGTATCCACGGCGTTAATTATTCTTTATTCCTAGGGACGTCCCACTATGCCAACATCGTGTTTGATGAAGACGCAGACCATAAGATTCATATGCTTACTCGCATATAAGGGGGTACATCATGGTGAAAATAGAAAGCTTAGTAATCGTGATTCATTTAATTTGAAGAAATCGTTAACCAATGCTATTTAAAAGCGTAAATCATCGTGCGTATGAAGAGGCGTTTAACCTGCGGATTCCGGATGCGAAGCTTGATAACGATGGTATGGTGTCACCGATTCACGATGGACATTTCATGTCCGGTTAAATCGTTGTTACTCCTTAGTCATCGTAAAGAAAGAACCGCTCAAGTCGTAGATTATGTAATACCTGGCGTTATCGATGACGTCACTACGCCCACATCGGGTTTACACGGGACCATAAGATGCATTGTACTACTCGCATTAGGGGGTCAACCTTTAAAATGTCGGATCCTCAAATTAGATACACTGTTTGATTTGATACACACGGTAAACGATCATCATTGCTCTTTTTACACATATAGAGTTGATTTATTATTTATGTCAAGGGTACAGTTGTGAAACCATAGGAATTGAAGTATTTTGACTTTGTTAACCGTCGATAATGTCGGATCCCATAAACTTATTATACACTGGTACTATTCTAAACGTGATTTCAGGTTACTCCCGTCAGGAACGTGATGTCATTACTTAAAAGTTGGTGCAATTGACGAGACTTTTTAGGAGAATTGTTTGGCGTCAGACGTCGAGGAATACCGCAGCGTGAAACTGCATTACTCACAACTAGATTCAAACTTTAATGTCGGCGGGTGCACCCTCTACCCTTATGGTTACACGCGTTGCGTTAGTATTTACGTTTCTATCGCCGTCCATAGACGGTCCGTTCTCACAGTTGGTGGTCGTAGATGACAGGTACGACTGAAGGCACTCCACGCCATACTCCTGACCCTCATTATGCCTTACTCCCGACCCCCATTATGCCTTACTCCCGACCCCAATTATGCCTTATTCCAACTGTGTGCTGATTCCAAGTCAGTCGTGTTTGGTGAAGACGCAGTTCCGATTCTTGGAAATCGACTGTGACTTCTTCTATGTAAATCATCGTGCATTGTATGAGAGGCGTTAACCTGCGGATTCCATATGCGAACCCCGCTGATAACCATGGTGGCGGTTACCTGGCTTTTGTCACGATACCACGATGCATCATCCCATCGAGACAGAAATATGCGTCCATGGTGGCGGTTACCTGGTGTCACTATTCACACGATGCATCTCCCCGAGGACATAAACATGTCCGGTTAAATCGTATCCCTCCTTATTCATCGTAAAGAAAGAACCGCTCAAGTCGTAGATTATGTAATACCTGGCGTTAACGAAGAAAGACGTCACTACGCCCACATCGGGTTTACACGGGACCATAAGATTCATTGTTACTCGCATATAGGGGGTCATGTTGCTGAAAATGAAAGCTTAGTATCTCAAATGTAGATAAGCTTTTGATTTGATACACGTTTATAACGATCATCATGCTCTTTTTACACATTATAGACCTATTTATTATTTATGTCTAGGGTACAGTTGGAAACCATAAGGTATGAAGAAGTATTTACTTTGTTAACCGTTATAATGTCGGATCCCATAAGCTTATATATACACTGTAACTATTCTAACATGATTTCAGGAACTCCTCTGTGATAAGAGTTGATTTAAAAGTTGCATTGACGAGACTTTTTAGGAGAATTGTTTGACGTCAGACGGTCGAGCTTTTTATGAATTTACGTTAATACTCGCACCGTGAAGACTAGTTCACAACTAGATTCAACTTTAATGTCGGCGGTTGCACCCTCTACCCTTATGGTTACACGCGTTGCGTTAGTATTTACGTTTCGCCGTTCATAATCGTCGGTCCGTTCTCACAGTTGGTGGTCGTAGATGACAGGTACGACTGAAGGCACTCCACGCCATACTCCTGACCCTCATTATGCCTTACTCCCGACCCCCATTATGCCTTACTCCCGACCCCAATTATGCCTTATTCCAACTGTGTGCTGATTCCAAGTCAGTCGTGTTTGGTGAAGACGCAGTTCCGATTCTTGGAAATCGACTGTGACTTCTTCTATGTAAATCATCGTGCATTGTATGAGAGGCGTTAACCTGCGGATTCCATATGCGAACCCCGCTGATAACCATGGTGGCGGTTACCTGGTGTCTATTGTCACTATTGTCATGTCCGGTTAAATCATTATTCATAAATCGTATCCTAGATTATGTAATGTTGAACCCCATTGATAACCTATTGTTTTGATTCACACGTGCATTAAACATGTCCGGTTAAAACTCGTATCCCTCCTTATTCATCGTAAAGAAAGAACCGCTCAAGTCGTAGATTATGTAATACCTGGCGTTAACGAAGAAGACGTCACTACGCCCACATCGGGTTTACACGGGACCATAAGATTCATTGTTACTCGCATATAGGGGGTCATGTTGCTGAAAATGAAAGCTTAGTATCTCAAATGTAGATAAGCTTTTGATTTGATACACCGGTAACGATCATCATGCTCTTTTTACACATTATAGACCTATTTATTATTTATGTCTAGGGTACAGTTGTGAAACCATAAGGTAATTGAAGTATTTACTTTGTTAACCGTTATAACTGTGTACTTATATATACTACTGTAACTATTCTAACATGATTTCAGGAACTCCTCTGTGATAAGAGTTGATTTAAAAGTTGCATTGACGAGACTTTTTAGGAGAATTGTTTGGCGTCAGACGTCGAGGAATACCGCAGCGTGAAACTGCATTACTCACAACTGATTCAACTGCTTAAACGCGACGTCACATTCAGGTATTTACTGTCGGCGGTGGTCCCCTAATGTCGGACTTATCTCCCTGAGGATATAACGTTAGTCGTTTACGTTTCGTTCATCGCCGTCCATAGACGGTAAAGAGGTGGTCGTAGATGACAGTACGACTGAAGGCACTCCACGCCATACTCCTGACCCTCATTATGCCTTACTCCCAACCCCTCATTATGCCTTACTCCCGACCCCCATTATGCCTTACTCCCGACCCCAATTATGCCTTATTCCAACTGTGTGCTGATTCCAAGTCAGTCGTGTTTCATGAAGACGCAGTTCCGATTCTTGGAAATCGACTGTGACTTCTTCTATGTAAATCATCGTGCATTGTATGAGAGGCGTTAACCTGCGGATTCCATATGCGAACCCCGCTGATAACCATGGTGGCGGTTACCTGGTGTCTATTGTCACTATTCACACGATGCATCTCCCCGATTCACAACGATCCGGTTATCGTCCCTCGAGGACATAAATTGCTCAATAATCGTAAGACCTCCTTATTCAAGTCTGTAATATGTAGACCTTTGGCGTTAACGAAGAACGAAGAAGACGTCACTACGCCCACATCGGGTTTACACGGGACCATAAGATTCATTGTTACTCGCATATAGGGGGTCATGTTGCTGAAAATTAAAGCTTAGTATCTCAAATGTAGATAAGCTTTTGATTTGATACACCGGTAACGATCATCATGCTCTTTTTACACATTATAGACCTATTTATTATTTATGTCTAGGGTACAGTTGTAAAACCATAAGGTAATTGAAGTATTTACTTTGTTAACCGTTATAATGTCGGATCCCATAAGCTTATATATACACTGTAACTATTCTAACATGATTTCAGGAACTCCTCTGTGGTAAGAGTTGATTTAAAAGTTGTATTGACGAGACTTTTTAGGAGAATTGTTTTACAAAATATGAGTATATGTAATAACTGACGTGTAAAAACAAACTGAGGCCAAGCGCAGTGATGCCCGCGTATTCCCCCCATTATTCGTAATTCCCCACTGATTTATAAGCTTCCCCGTTAATCGTACTCAATAAAACCCCGATATTATAATACGATTTTGAAAGCATCACAATCCTGTATCGACAAATAGCATAATCAGTTGCTCTGGATGAATGTTTGTAGTGTTGAAATGTAGAAACTATCTCTGTTTGTCGCCATAGAAGGAACCCATGCACGCAAGACAAATGTCCTGTGCGAGTAAGTAACGAATCGTCAATAATCTTAATTATATGTGTTTGGGCGTCAGTAGATGAATGGAAGGTTATGAAATAGGTGTGAAAGTGACCAATGCTTTTAACGGAACTCTACACTAAATACCCATGTATCATGACCTCTTTCGTTAATGATTCCAATCACAACTGCAACAAAAAATGTAAAGTAATAGAGACATTATTTATTATTAGATAGTTCTTCTTATGGGGCTGCTTGTATGATATGAAATTTCATCGGCCAGGCATTGACATCAAAGTGCTGGTTTATCATATAATTCAACGGTAAGGCAAGTAAATGAATGTTGGTGTAATATATATTCAATCCGTTAGTCATAGACAGGAAGGTGTTGTTGGAATACCACCTATTGTACCACATTTGCAATAGAAGTTGTCACGTGTAAAAGGCGACTATATTACGCAAGTGATGTTGGTGTAATATATATTCAATCCGTTAGGCATAGTCAGGAAGGTGTTGATGGAATACCACCTATTGCAGCACATTTGCAATAGAAGTTGTCACGTGTAAAAAGCGACTATATTACGCAATATAATACTGCTATCCTATGCCATGGTACATATCGACCATGTCGACTAATGTTTATGTCATAGCCTTTCTCTCTCTCTCTCTCTCTCTCTCTCTCTCTCTCTCTCTCTCTCTCTCTCTCTCTCTCTCTCTCTCTCTCTCTCTCTCTCTCTCTCTCTCTCTCTCTCTCTCACACACACACACACACACACGTCATATTTAAATCAATATGATTTATGTTGTCTTACTTGACAAAGCTAAAGCCGTCACACGTTTGCTTAACTCTCGTAGGCTACTGGTTGTTATGAGTGTTAGTTTAGTTGCTCTTGTGATAACTGGATTTGATGATGACGAGGATGCATTCCTATTGCTGCAGTTATTGGGAAATGGATTGAATTATCCTAGCTTATATGACCAAGCGAGACCCTGAGCACGCAAAACTCTAGGACCCCAGAACCTGATTAAGGGGTCACGTATGATATATATTCATTGGAAGTAATTGCACAAGAATGCCTTTAGCGACCCTCTTCATCGGCCTTTGCACGAGGATGACAGCAAGTGTTCCGTTATGATTGATCCCTAATACAAACATGTATAAGAATAAATCTCGCTACCCTTGATGGCCTTCTCTAAATGTCAATTCACTTTCAGAACTGCCTAATCTCGGCGGCCCGAAGGGATTAAGTAACTCATCAATATAAGAGCATTGAGACGGCACCCTACTCTGAGAGTATTTGCTCTACAATGCGCTGGTTGTGTTTTTTTTACAGTAATACTTATGAGCAAACAAACATACATACAGGAGTGGTATCACTGTATTAAGATGACACGTTGTGGTGCGCTTGATTCTGTGTGAAATAGTGATCCCGAAATTGTGTGTTTTATGTTATAATTTGCGTATATTTAATTCATCTGCTGAAATGGTGACATATCATAAATTATTCTAATAATTATTTGCTGCCTAAACCGCGCACATGAGTGATAATTTTAACGTACAAATTCAATTCTGGCAACCTACTATAAACGTATTCCACTGCACGTTTGCGGGAGAACTTTGTTATGTATTGGTGTACACGGCCTGAACGACCTCAACATGTATTTATCGCGCCCAGGTCTCGGTGCGACTGATCATCGTACAGCAATTGGCGCTAATTCATGAAGCCAATTGTAATAACAAAAAGGAGTAGTGCTATAGTAAGTGTTGAGCAGTAACAGCATTAGATGATACTCAATGAACATTTAAATGACCACTGAAAATAAACTTTCGCCTTGTACCAAACGCATTACCAAAGAAAGACCAATGCCTAGTAACAATGGGCAGCTCCCTTACTGTTTCCTCTCTTCACGTTGGTATTGCATTACCTCACAATTATACGAGTTGATAACTTGGCTCTCACAGCTACCCAGAGAGGCTGATGTCGCCTGCTTTCATTTTGGCTCAAAGCACTAAGGCAACAGTATGGCAACCTGAACCACAGGCGGGTGTTACACACACTGTATGAGGGTGTGCGATGATTGCACATTTGTTCTCAGAAGACACGATTACGAAACCATAAGAGGTTCAGCATAGCTAGATTAAAAAGTTCTTACAAGTGTTTCGATTGCATTATCGTGCATAATACCGTTATGTAAAAATATCTTAACATGCAAGAAATCTAAGAATTATGTATGATAAAGGGTACATTAATGCTAACGCACTTTTGTTGCGGCCATTGTAGGTATTGTGGCAATCAGCATGGACTGCATATAAAACGCCATGATTTCATATTATAACACCATATAGCCTTGTTTTGTCCAGCTAGCAATTTGACAAATCTCGTCAAGCTCATATGCCGGCTAATGCGATGGCAGCACCTGCTTCACATTTGTACGCGCTGTCATCGAGAACAAATAGCTTTCAGATAGAGAATTGTGCTGACAGCCATCGACTCTGACCTTGTCATCCTTAATCTCCATAATGTGGCGGGTAATACATCACATTTCATCTCGGTATCTTGGAACACGAGCGTGAGCTATATCTTTTGAATATTTCATAACTTCACTTGACTATATCATCCGTGCATTCAAATTGCGCAAATGAATGCGAGAATACATTGAAAAACTACGGGCAGCTAATATCACTGAAAAAAGAAGGATAAATGCCCCAAACAAATAACATATACATAGCCACAATATCAAAGGCCATTCATTGACACGAACGGCAAACGTCCTCAAGAAGTAGAGGCTGCTTAGTTATTTCAACATGTCTAGCTTAATCTGCCATATCGTCATTGGCTGGATTTTACTGCATATATTGTCGAATGCTATGAATATGTAAATAATATTAGTTGTCATGGATATATATTCTATCGCCACTGTGAATCGGGCTCCCCTACAATGAGACAAGTTCCTCTTAAATTTACCAGATCAAATACGATGTTTATTCATCCAACCAGAATAAAGGGGCGCAATGTCATAAGATGTTATGACGGTCTAATCGCACACATAAAGGTCTGCAATAATAGCTGCCATATACCTCGCTGTGATGGCCTACCCTATATTTCCTGTTGTGACATAGCATATTCTATCCCTTATCAAGATTATCATCTGTATTCATTACTATGTCAATTGGTAAATATTCATGCTCTGTGACATCTCGCAAAGTAACTTCTCATTATACAGACTTTCTCGGAGATATTTCTTTTCAAATAGTCCGATTTTAAAACAATATTTCGACTTTCCTGGGCTTTACCAATATGCAAGTTCCGAGAAGAGCCGACATAGTGTTACAAGCATTACAACTTGTCTCGCTGATCACTGATCACAGATCGAACGATACAAAAAGGCAAAGCTACTATTCAACAACAATATTTCCTGGATTGATAAGGCATGATGGATTGCGGAGGTAAGTTAATGATTCGCTTCCTAACAAACGTAGGAAGATGTCATACGATGAAAATTACTATAAAACCATTACCTGCAAAAGCAAACAAACAAAACTAATGGGAATTTCACACCGTATATATGGATCAGTTTTTCCTTGCTACATCTATAATTGAACATCAGATTATTTGCGGTAATCTATGAACGACAATAACGCAATGGAACCTAACTGCTTCCCTTATTACCATGGTCACAAGTAACATAGCCCTATAAGTATTGTGAGCAAAGGGATTTTACAATAGTATAATGCTCCTTAACCCAGTATCTGAGAACTATACGAAGCATGTTTTCATACCGCATGTGTCTGGGTGTGAATCATCAATGGATCTTTGTCAGTGTCACATTAACTTCTGTGAACTGCAAAGGCTAACAAGATGTGTGTGGTAAAGCGCATATTTGTCGGATGTCATTATATTCACCGTGTTATTTTGTGATACACACATGTACGATTCAACGATTATATTATACGGAGGCAGTCGTGCAACAGAGATTAGCAGTCATAATAATGACCCTACAAAGGCAACAAATACATAACGTTAGCAATCATCATAAAGGCATTATCATTGCCACTTATATACCACTGCTTATATACCACTACTGATGACCTAATGGATGACGTCGTATCATGAAGCTACCGCCACATGCATATCGTGCTGTTGTGCAAATTGTGTATGATAGCGCGCTGTGATCGAGTTCTTAGGACGATCGTTTATTCAAATCACGCGCTTCACTGCGGCCATGTTGTCATTATTTTGCTCGATGTACGGGAACCACTGCAAGAGGAGACAGACTTGGAATTCATAGATATTCTACAGAGCCCATCAAGACATGATGGTTTGTAAAAGGGCTGCTTGATTTTTCTTAGATGAATGTCGATTAAGTAGTGTTGGTTCTTGCTAACGGCACCATATACCGATGAGTTGAAACGTTTTGTGATTTATCTCAAATAAGAAGATGCATCGTAAAGTTTCAAAATGCATTGTAGAGTACAATTAATAAGGAATCATGGATGTATTATCATCTGCACGCGCCCGGTGCGGTCATTAGAGAAAAAACACACAGCGAATAGCTTGTATATGTTAATGCCTCTGTCTTTCCGTATTTCATACCTGTCTGGAAATCAAGAGATACTCACCAGATGCAAGCGATTCTCTCTGGCACATTTTAAGGAGCTTGTTGAACATGAGAGTTTTGTCAGCTTGCGTTATGAATGTTGATAGATCTCCTCACGCATGATGAATTGGCTGTTTCTTCGGCAGCAGAGAGGCTGAGTGCAGCATTAATGTGCATAAATCTTAACAACGTCACACGCACAGAGGCCTGTCGTGTCTCCTGCAAACCCCGCCCCTTAGGGAGATATCCAAGCTAACGCTACGTCAGATACGGCCGTCCCGGTCAGTCTGATTATTAATGATAGCTTGGAGAGTATCAAAATAGATGTTCGACCAGCAACCGCAGTAGAGATAGGCTGAACGCACCCCTGAACTTTTACCTATAGATATGCATTCACCTTGTACACAACCGATGTCACCCGTACGACCCAAAACAGACCATTGCCTAGTGACGTAGGGCAGCTTGCTTCATGACGGTTTTCTACTTAACAATAAGGTTCTTGTGAAGCATCTCACATTAGAATTAGTTGACCACTCTGCCCTCACGATTACCACAGGATGCTGATGCTGTTTGTTTATGCGACTGGACTTGGTCACGATCTCATGGAAAACTTGTGTTTTAGAGGTGAGAGAATGTCAAAAGTAATGGTATCCAGGATCACAAATTCAATGTTTATGATGGATACATTAATACCGGGTAATTGTAAAATTTACTCACTGCCACGACCAGCAAATCTTGCATATAGTTACACCTCGATATTTACGTATAGCAGCAAAGGACTGTTTCATACCTGTTGATGTGCGCTGCCATTGCGGACGAAAGGCATCTATATTCAGTATAACTGTCATCACCCTTCACCACACCAGTCTTGCGCGTATGTCCAATAGCCCCAGCATATAGGATTCCCCTTCAATGAGACAACATACTCTAAAATTCGCTACGTCAATTACGATATGCACCTAACCAGTACAAATGTCGTTATAGGAATGATCGAACAGTCAGCTGATGTCAATGACACATAGTGTGAAGATTTGTTAGAATATAATCGCATTGAGAAGAGTGTATGAAAATGGTGCTGTAATATACGAAGATGTGGGGATATATCCTACATTTCACCTATTTAACGCAACGGTTATTCCTTTATAAGAATGGCTGGGACAAATAGCGCTACAAATGGGCGGAATATGTAACCATAATTCGAAATAGCCCGGTTTCTACCTATCTGCTTTTGATGAGAAGACTGGAGCGTTACGGAAATAAGGGTGTCGTAAACAGTACGGCTGATCTATCAGAATAAAGATGCCAGTACATGGATATCGTTCATGTGACCGAAAGTTATAGCTCTTTAGTGGACATTTGTCTCAATGTCAAATGGCTTCTCGTTCGTCGCTTGTGACTTATTATTGGTAATAAATAGGCTCAGTGGACGTGACTGTTGGCAGCGTGATGAAATATTCATGTTTCGTCATATGCACGACCTCAATAATATCATCTTAGATAAGATAAGATCACATCCAAATGTTTCTGTCGCAAACGTGTACTCGGCTACAATGGAATTTGTGCGAGGTATGAGTAGCACCATAAATACGCATGGAATGCATTTCCTGATTTTTTATATTACCGTTGGTCACATAATGAAATAATCTTGGCATGAATCCATGCTAGTTTTGTCTATCTGTCAAGTCACTGGAAACTCTGTAAAATGGCCCAATTTACTACAATGGTATAAATCACCCCTTTTGATAATACAATAGCCCTGCGCGGAGGTATCATCTCATTATAACGTCCTGGATCGTTACTTACCTAGTATCCTGGATCGAGTGTGGCCAAATTTGCCAGATCAGTTGTAGAATGCATAGCTGGAATTAGCATCTAGAAAACAACATATATCAAGACCCTGTGAACAAATTTCGTGCATCGCTCCATAAGCTTACTCCTGATCGGTGTGATTGATTAAAAATTGCCTATGTATCGATTTCCAAAATCATGATTTGGGTAAATATTATGTCAAATGGTATGTGTTTGCTCTCCATTTGCTGTGTGCTCATGGAGTGGTTTCTACTCGGCGTCTCCGGGTGCCATAACGAAAGAGCTTCGTTGCATATGAATGCATGACATAGGTGAAAAGACTGTGTAGTCCGTGACAGTACCATCGTTCACAGGATGTTTGATGGCAGAGGTTTTGGCCTCAGATACAACCACGTAGATCGCATATAGGAACATTTCTAGCTTTGTGTATAATCGTTATTAACCGGTAGTGTCGTACAAGCAGTGTCATACTAGTTGCAAAGTCCAAATGCTGTTGATGGAAACGTCTCCATATATATGTTTTCATGATTTACACAAATATGAGCTGAAGTTTATCGTGGTGCGTTCGAACACAAACATCCAATATATCCATGGAAGAATTATTCAATATGCGCCTTGACATTTCCCGTTTGCATTAAAAATGCATGTATAAAATGCCACAACTATCAGCATCTGATGCCATATCAAATCGGACATGAGACGGGTTGATGTATCAAAACATCTGAAAGCATTTCGTATAGCATCATTACATTGTACACATATAAGTAGCAACACATAAAAACGTGCCTAGTTCCTCACCAAGAATTAGCTCCGAATCCATGGGTGAATAACAAGAAAGTGAGGTCACTTTGACCCTAAATACCGTCTTCAGTCGACGCTGTCACCCTCTGGAACGGTGAACGTCTTCCATACTGGAGAACATTTATAAATCTCAACAAGTATGACAATATACATTGTAAGAAGTATACTCCAAGCATAAAACAACGGCCTCCAAAAGCACTGAATCAAATTAGACACTTATTCATCCAACCAGTATAAAATGTCATAAATAGGATTGAATAACCAACTGATGTCAATGACACAATGTGGAAATATGCTAGCGTAACCTACGGTATGTGCAAATGGAGCTGTAATATACCAATGCTTCTCATTGTCTACAAGACATTTTCTATCCTCGATATTTAATTATTGGTTTGATACTCTCAGAAAAACATCCTATTTGACATCAATTCAAGTGAATATTTTATGAACAAAAATGGCTCAGGGAAATATCATAACAAATGGTCCCTGCATGGAACCAGAAATCGACATGGTTCGGGTTATACCAATCGGCTTTTGATTATGTGACTGCAGCGTCAGGGGAGAAGGAGACATGGCGTCATAAGCTGCACAGCTTGTCTAACAGATCAAAGGTGCATATTACTTGGCTGTCATCCATGTAATGGAAAGGTATTGCTCCTTAGCGGTCACTTGTCTCGGTGACAAATGACTGCTCTTTCATTGCTCGCGACCAATAATTCACAATGATTGGCTCGTTTGGCGTGACCGCTGGCAGCGCTTTGAAATATTCATGTTTCGTCATATGGACGACCTCAATCCTAACATCTTAGATAAGATAAGATCACATCCAAATATGCAAACGTGTCCTCGGCTACAATGTCATTTGTGCGAGGTATGAGTAGCACATTATTATTAGAGTCTCTTCACTGAGTTTTTATATTCGTTCGAATTAAGCAAAATGTGTTGATAATGCTTAAAGTGCAACTTCCATTATTAATGGCGATAGTAAGACCCTACAAATGACCTATATGCATGAAAATCAAAATATGGTTGGACGCTCTCATATATTTCGCTGCTTCGATCAAACTCCCGAGTCAATTATGAATTGTTTTGCACGCATTCGTTGGTAAACATGTATAGACAATCTGAACAAATGTAGGATAGCGGTGTTTCACCAACTCGCTCGGTTAGTGTATATGCAAGGGTAGACATCGTCCGAATAATACATATTCCTTGCTAGAGCGGACCGTTTGTACGATAGAAGTACGAATCGCAACTGCCTGAGGTCTTGACCAATTTCGCCAATGTCATGCGTGATCAACTTTGAATGCTGAGAAAGATTAGCAGCTGTATCAAAGGATGCGACTATAACATTCAAGCGTTTCTCTATAATCCATGTAGAATGTAAGTTGCGCACCATAAACACTGAATGCTGACTGCAGCCTACATGCCATATCAAAGGATGTGGCTATGAAAATCTAGGCCCCTAGAGTACAAGTAGAAGCTTGTGATAGACCTCAGCTGGCCTAACTGAGCCCCGCCTCCAACGCATATCATTAAGTCGATTACCTTCGAGGTCATATCTTAAATTTTTGTAATCGTTGAAAACGTGATGACACCGAGCAGCTTTATTTGTTCCCACATTGACCACTAACATTACCCTTTTAGAATTGTGGGCCAGTGTATTAACCTATTGTGTACAAGAACAATGCGAGACAGTGTTTATTGGTGTGCTGGTCATCCCTATGTCATTACCCATGTCACAAAAGCTTCTGTTTGTCACCATGGACCACAAAGGCGTCTTTCAGCTTCCGACTACGTGAACAATATTGGATCTCATTGAAATAGCAAAGTAAGGGACTTGGACTTGGCGATCTGGCACTCCCGGAAATAAACCACAATCCCCCTATCTGCCTCGTCTTATTCATCGTGGGATTTCTACGCATTGTACAAGTAAGTCACGTTGATAAATTACACCTACGAAACAAAAGCATATCAGATCGCCCACCAATCAAGCGTCATCCACACGTGTAGCAATTTCTACTGCGGTCTTCTGTCAAGCTGGATACTACCACTCATGTCATGCAGCTACTGACAAATGCAGCCTGTGGTGCTGATGTTCAGCTACACACCATGACCCAGACCCTTGGACGGTTGGTTACTCCGTGCTACATGGCTGTAAGAGTCTAATGGAATCTCCTCCAGTACCGATTACTGTCCCGAGATAAATTGTGGCAATCAAACAGGAGTGTAGTGATACAAGCGTTTCCAAGTCGGCTGCTACTGTTACTAACTAACAGTTATCATTGTAGTAAAATTATCCAATCGACCATACTTCAATGTGAGAATTAATGTATTGACAAAGAATAACATCAATTGGGTGTTTTTTGTTGGCTTGTATCGATTGCATTTAACGATTTTACCTAGTGATAATTAAATACATTTGTGGACTTTTATATGGGCGTCGATCGCATGATAACCTAATCCAGGTATGCCATTCATACCAGTTTTTAATTTATTTAATCACCGGAAGTCCTCCAGGAGAAATACCGACAGAGACATTTTGTCTTTTCTGCATTTGTCGACCTGAGACATCTTCGTTATTGGAAATAATCCCAACAGTTATTTTCATGTTGTTCAAGACAACAGCACTTATACCAGTTGATATTTACATATATCATGTGATACCAGTGGGTGAAGTTGCCCTTGATGTACGTTTGTAAAGTAGGATAGAAGGAGTCAGTTGTCGACTCATTGCGTGGAATGGCAGTGCCACAAATCATCGTAGCCTACACGCTCGGCACATGCACGATACCATTCAAGTCCGAGGAATCCAGCTTGTATGTACAGGACATTCAGTCCCCGAGTCTCATACTATACACCGCAATGGAGAAATATATGGAATTTCGACCCACACATAATCACGTCTTTTTGGCTGTTACATTAGATTTCCCACACCGAGATTTCATCAAATCTAGCTCGCGATTATTAGCGCACCTTTCATAATTTATATATATATCAATTTCTATTACCAATACAACGTCTACTATGTAATGGCGGAAGCGGACAAGACTAGGTTTGCTTTGAGAAGCGTGCTGTAATCCCATACGATTGTGCGACGTTATGATTGGTACAGAATAAATGTGTGGGGGTGATGAACGTTTCGTCTGAAAAAACATGGGGGGGTTTAGTCTATGTGTGCGTATATAAAGTAGGATAGGACAATGCGTGCCTAAAATCATCGTAGCCTACTTGCTCAGCGCAGGCACTGTTCCAATCAACCCCAAGGACAATACACCGTAATGGTGTAATAAATGGGATTTAGAAGCACACACAAACACGTCTTTTTGGCTGTTTCATAAGATACCCCACACCGAGATCACAATTTATCACAATTTCAATCTCCAAGTCGCTGTTGCTTATGTCATGGCGCAATTGTACAAGACGATGTTTGTTTTTAGATAAGCTTCTGTTCTACCGAGCAATTACTCGACGTTATGATTCGTACACAATATGTGCATGGGGATGATGAAGTAAAGCTAAGCATTGACGGACATTTGAGGCAAAGAAAGATTAGAAAATACTAAATAAACATTGACAACATTAAGCATAAAGCTACCAACTTCGCATAAGCACACATACTATAAATATTGAACCACGCCAAATTGAGTTTGCCAACGTGGCATCAATATAACATTATGATTCGTTGTCGTCATAACGCTACACTCATACACCGTACATCAGATGCAGAAGTATGACAGAAACGTATATGCTGGGTCTGTGAAGGGGCTGGATTGACGTCAATATTTAATTCACTTCCTTATGCCGGTGAGTTACTTTTGGGGAGGAGTCTACGCCACGCCAGCAGGCGAATACAGAGTGAAGTGTACGTCAAAGGTAATAGGCTAATGGAGAAACGGTTAAGAACAATAACTATGCATACATTAAACTCAAAACTGTCACATTTGCAAGTTGACATTGGAATTGCCAAAGTCTGCCAATATATAATGAGGATTTTGTGAAACTTAATCAATTCAATCTTTGCAGGTACACCGTTTATTGAAAATGGCGACAGGTGTGTATGACAGCACACTAGGAGCCATTGGGGGCTTGGACCATGACGTCAACTATTCCAGAGGTTCCAATGGTGAAGTGGTTTTAGCAGAATCAGTGGACTCGCTACCAATGGGGTTTGCCGCTTACTGGAATACAAAGAAACACTGGGACCTGACTATTGATTGCCGTGATCAGACATTTAAGGTTCATAAAGTGTTACTCTCTGGGCTCTCTCCCTATTTTGCTGCGGCCATTGATAGTAAGTCAGAAGAAGGCATTCCTTGTCCTACTCTGTCCGTGGATTGTGAACCTGAACTCATGGGGCTGTGTCTGGAATATCTCTACACAGGGCGGGTATTGGTGAACCAGTGTGATGCAGGAGCTGTGGCGAGACTGGCCAAGCAACTCAACATCCCACATCTTTACGCAAGATGCAAAAGCACAACATTGCAGGACGCCGTAATAGACGTGACAACCTGCCTGGATATGTTGTGTTTTGCTGCAGAAATCGGAAACCAAGAGATGCTGGCAAAATGCAAGCCTTTTGCTCTGGCCAATTTTGAAGAGCTATTTGAACATGAAAGTTTTGTCAACCTGTGTAATCACTGTTTGATAGATCTCCTCAGGGAGAGGCCTGTCGTGTCTCCTGCAAACCCCGCCCCTTAGGGAGATATCCAAGCTAACGCTACGTCAGATACGGCCGTCCCGGTCAGTCTGATTATTAATGATAGCTTGGAGAGTATCAAAATAGATGTCCGACCAGCAACCGCAGTAGAGATAGGCTGAACGCACCCCTGAACTTTTACCTATAGATATGCATTCACCTTGTACACAACCGATGTCACCCGTACGCCCAAAAACAGACCATTGCCTAGTGACGTAGGGCAGCTTGCTTCATGACGGTTTTCTACTTAACAATAAGGTTCTTGTGAAGCATCTCACATTAGAATTAGTTGACCACTCTGCCTTCACGGTTACCACAGGATGCTGATGCTGTTTGTTTATGCGACTGAACTTGGTCACGATCTCATGGAAAACTTGTGTTTTAGAGGTGAGAGAATGTCAAAAGTAATGGTATCCAGGATCACAAATTCAATGTTTATGATGGATACATTAATACCGGGTAATTGTAAAATTTACTCACTGCCACGACCAGCAAATCTTGCATATAGTTACACCTCGATATTTACGTATAGCAGCAAAGGACTGTTTCATACCTGTTGATGTGCGCTGCCATTGCGGACGAAAGGCATCTATATTCAGTATAACTGTCATCACCCTTCACCCCACCAGTCTTGCGCTATGTCCAATAGCCCCAGCACATAGGATTCCCCTTCAATGAGACAACATACTCTAAAATTCGCTAAGTCAATTACGATATGCACCTAACCAGTACAAATGTCGTTATGATATAGGAATGATCGAACAGTCAGCTGATGTCAATGACATATAGTGTGAAGATTTGTCAGAATATAATCGCATTGAGAAGAGTGTATGAAAATGGTGCTGTAATATACGAAGATGTGGGGATATATCCTACATTTCACCTATTTAACGCAACGGTTATTCCTTTATAAGAATGGCTGGGACAAATAGCGCTACAAATGGGCGGAATATGGAACCATAATTCGAAATAGCCCGGTTTCTACCAATCTGCTTTTGATGAGAAGACTGGAGCGTTACGGAAATAAGGGTGTCGTAAACAGTACGGCTGATCTATCAGAATAAAGATGCCAGTACATGGATATCGTTCATGTGACCGAAAGTTATTGCTCTTTAGTGGACATTTGTCTCAATGTCAAATGGCTTCTCGTTCGTCGCTTGTGACTTATTATTGGTAATGATAGGCTCAGTGGACGTGACTGTTGGCAGCGTGATGAAATATTCATGTTTCGTCATATGCACGACCTCAATAATAACATCTTAGATAAGATAAGATCACATCCAACTCTTTCTGTCGCAAATGTGTACTCGGCTACAATGGAATTTGTGCGAGGTATGGGTAGCACCATAAATACGCATGGAATGCATTTCCTGATTTTTTATATTACCGTTGGTCACATAATGAATAATCTTGGCATGAATCCATGCTAGTTTTGTCTATCTGTCAAGTCACTGGAAACTCTGTAAAATGGCCCAATTTACTACAATGGTATAAATCACCCCTTTTGATAATACCCTAGCCCTGCGCAGAGGTATCATTTCATTATAACGTCATGGATCGTTACTTACCTAGTATCCTGGATCGAGTGTGGCCAAATTTGCCAGATCAGTTGTAGAATGCATAGCTGGAATTAGCATCTAGAAAACAACATATATCAAGACCCTGTGAACAAATTTCGTGCATCGCTCCATAAGCTTACTCCTGATCGGTGTGATTGATTAAAAATTGCCTATGTATCGTTTTCAAAAATCATGATTTGGGTAAATATAAGGTCACATGGTATGTGTTTGCTCTCCATTTGCTGTGTGCTCATGGAGTGGTTTCTACTCGGCGTCTCCGGGTGCCATAACGAAAGAGCTTCGTCGCATATGAATGCATGACATAGGTGAAAAGACTGTGTAGTCCGTGACAGAACCATCGTTCACAGGATGTTTGATGGCAGAGGTTTTGGCCTCAGATACAACCAAGTAGATCGCATATAGGAACATTTCTAGCTTTGTGTATAATCGTTATTAACCGATAGTGTCATACAAGCAGTGTCATACTAGTTGCAAAGTCCAAATGATGTTGATGGAAACGCCTCCATATATATGTTTTCATGATTTACACAAATATGAGCTGAAGTTTATCGTGGTGCGTTCGAACACAAATATCCAATATATCCATGGAAGAATTATTCAATATGCGCCTTGACATTTCCCGTTTGCATTAAAAATGCATGAATAAAATGCCACAACTATAAGCATCTGATGCCATATCAAATCGGACATGAGACGGGTTGATGTATCAAAACATCTGAAAGCATTTCGTATAGCATCATTACATTGTACACATATAAGTAGCAACACATAAAAACGTGCCTAGTTCCTCACCAAGAATTAGCTCTGAATCCATGGGTGAATAACAAGAAAGTGAGGTCACTTTGACCCTAAATACCGTCTTCAGTCGACGCTGTCACCCTCTGGAACGGTGAACGTCTTCCATATTGGGGAATATTTATCAATCTCAACAAGTATGACAATATGCATTGTAAGAAGTATACTCCAAGCATAAAACAACGGCCTCCAAAAGCACTGAATCAAATTAGACACTTATTCATCCAAACAGTATAAAATGTCATAAATAGGATTGAATAACCAACTGATGTCAATGACACAATGTGGAAATATGTTAGTGTAACCTAAGGTATGTGCAAATGGAGCTGCAATATACCAATGCTTCTCATTGTTTACAAGACATTTTCTATCCTCGATATTTAATTATTGGTTTGATACTCTCAGAAAAACATCCTATTTGACATCAATTCAAGTGAATATTTTATGAACAAAAATGGCTCAGGGAAATATCATAACAAATGGTCCCTGCATGTAACCAGAAATCGACATGGTTCGGGTTCTACCAATCGGCTTTTGATTATGTGACTGCAGCGTCAGGAGAGAAGGAGACATGGCGTCATAAGCTGCACAGCTTGTCTAACAGATCAAAGGTGCATATTACTTGGCTGTCATCCATGTAATGGAAAGGTATTGCTCCTTAGCGGTCACTTGTC
The DNA here is from genome assembly GCA_034190875.2 of Urechis unicinctus. Lineage (NCBI taxonomy): Eukaryota > Metazoa > Annelida > Polychaeta > Xenopneusta > Urechidae > Urechis > Urechis unicinctus. Next base: position 50,685,436 of record CM067358.1, on the reverse strand, counting down.
TCGGTGACAAATGACTGCTCTTTCATTGCTCGCGACCAATAATTCACAATGATTGGCTCGTTTGGCGTGACCGCTGGCAGCGCTTTGAAATATTCATGTTTCGTCATATGGACGACCTCAATCCTATCATCTTAGATAAGATAAGATCACATCCAACTGTGCAAACGTGTCCTCGGCTACAATGTCATTTGTGCGAGGTATGAGTAGCACATTATTATTAGAGTCTCTTCACTGAGTTTTTATATTCGTTCGAATTAAGCAAAATGTGTTGATAATGCTTAAAGTGCAACTTCCATTATTAATGGCGATAGTAAGACCCTACAAATGACCTATATGCATGAAAATCAAAATATGGTTGGACGCTCTCATATATTTCGCTGCTTCGATCAAACCCCCGAGTCAATTATGAATTGTTTTGCACGCATTCGTAGGTAAACATGTATAGACAATCTGAACAAATGTAGGATAGCGGTGTTTCACCAACTCGCTCGGTTAGTGTATATGCAAGGGTAGACATCGTCCGAATAATACATACTCCTTGCTAGAGCGGACCGTGTGTACGATAGAAGTACGAATCGCAACTGCCTGAGGTCTTGACCAATTTCGCCAATGTCATGCGTGATCAACTTTGAATGCTGAGAAAGATTAGCAGCTGTATCAAAGGATGCGACTATAACATTCAAGCGTTTCTCTATAATCCATGTAGAATGTAAGTTGCGCACCATAAACACTGAATGCTGACTGCAGCCTACATGCCATATCAAAGGATGTGGCTATGAAAATCTAGGCCCCTAGAGTACAAGTAGAAGCTTGTGATAGACCTCAGCTGGCCTAACTGAGCCCCGCCTCCAACGCATATCATTAAGTCGATTACCTTCGAGGTCATATCTTAAATTTTTGTAATCGTTGAAAACGTGATGACACCGAGCAGCTTCCTTTGTTCCCACATTGACCACTAACATTACCCTTTTAGAATTGTGGGCCAGTGTATTAACCTATTGTGTACAAGAACAATGCGAGACAGTGTTTATTGGTGTGCTGGTCATCCCTATGTCATTACCCATGTCACAAAAGCTTCTGTTTGTCACCATGGACCACAAAGGCGTCTTTCAGCTTCCGACTACGTGAACAATATTGGATCTCATTGAAATAGCAAAGTAAGGGACTTGGACTTGGCGATCTGGCACTCCCGGAAATAAACCACAATCCCCCTATCTGCCTCGTCTTATTCATCGTGGGATTTCTACGCATTGTACAAGTAAGTCACGTTGATAAATTACACCTACGAAACAAAAGCATATCAGATCGCCCACCAATCAAGCGTCATCCACACGTGTAGCAATTTCTACTGCGGTCTTCTGTCAAGCTGGATACTACCACTCATGTCATGCAGCTACTGACAAATGCAGCCTGTGGTGCTGATGTTCAGCTACACACCATGACCCAGACCCTTGGACGGTTGGTTACTCCGTGCTACATGGCTGTAAGAGTCTAATGGAATCTCCTCCAGTACCGATTACTGTCCCGAGATAAATTGTGGCAATCAAACAGGAGTGTAGTGATACAAGCGTTTCCAAGTCGGCTGCTACTGTTACTAACTAACAGTTATCATTGTAGTAAAATTATCCAATCGACCATACTTCAATGTGAGAATTAATGTATTGACAAAGAATAACATCAATTGGGTGTTTTTTGTTGGCTTGTATCGATTGCATTTAACGATTTTACCTAGTGATAATTAAATACATTTGTGGACTTTTATATGGGCGTCGATCGCATGATAACCTAATCCAGGTATGCCATTCATACCAGTTTTTAATTTATTTAATCACCGGAAGTCCTCCAGGAGAAATACCGACAGAGACATTTTGTCTTTTCTGCATTTGTCGACCTGAGACATCTTCGTTATTGGAAATAATCCCAACAGTTATTTTCATGTTGTTCAAGACAACAGCACTTATACCAGTTGATATTTACATATATCATGTGATACCAGTGGGTGAAGTTGCCCTTGATGTACGTTTGTAAAGTAGGATAGAAGGAGTCAGTTGTCGACTCATTGCGTGGAATGGCAGTGCCACAAATCATCGTAGCCTACACGCTCGGCACATGCACGATACCATTCAAGTCCGAGGAATCCAGCTTGTATGTACAGGACATTCAGTCCCCGAGTCTCATACTATACACCGCAATGGAGAAATATATGGAATTTCGACCCACACATAATCACGTCTTTTTGGCTGTTACATTAGATTTCCCACACCGAGATTTCATCAAATCTAGCTCGCGATTATTAGCGCACCTTTCATAATTTATATATATATATATCAATTTCTATTACCAATACAACGTCTACTATGTAATGGCGGAAGCGGACAAGACTAGGTTTGCTTTGAGAAGCGTGCTGTAATCCCATACGATTGTGCGACGTTATGATTGGTACAGAATAAATGTGTGGGGGTGATGAACGTTTCGTCTGAAAAAACATGGGGGGGTTTAGTCTATGTGTGCGTATATAAAGTAGGATAGGACAATGCGTGCCTAAAATCATCGTAGCCTACTTGCTCAGCGCAGGCACTGTTCCAATCAACCCCAAGGACAATACACCGTAATGGTGTAATAAATGGGATTTAGAAGCACACACAAACACGTCTTTTTGGCTGTTTCATAAGATACCCCACACCGAGATCACAATTTATCACAATTTCAATCTCCAAGTCGCTGTTGCTTATGTCATGGCGCAATTGTACAAGACGATGTTTGTTTTTAGATAAGCTTCTGTTCTACCGAGCAATTACTCGACGTTATGATTCGTACACAATATGTGCATGGGGATGATGAAGTAAAGCTAAGCATTGACGGACATTTGAGGCAAAGAAAGATTAGAAAATACTAAATAAACATTGACAACATTAAGCATAAAGCTACCAACTTCGCATAAGCACACATACTATAAATATTGAACCACGCCAAATTGAGTTTGCCAACGTGGCATCAATATAACATTATGATTCGTTGTCGTCATAACGCTACACTCATACACCGTACATCAGATGCAGAAGTATGACAGAAACGTATATCCTGGGTCTGTGAAGGGGCTGGATTGACGTCAATATTTAATTCACTTCCTTATGCCGGTGAGTTACTTTTGGGGAGGAGTCTACGCCACGCCAGCAGGCGAATACAGAGTGAAGTGTACGTCAAAGGTAATAGGCTAATGGAGAAACGGTTAAGAGCAATAACTATGCATACATTAAACTCAAAACTGTCACATTTGCAAGTTGACATTGGAATTGCCAAAGTCTGCCAATATATAATGAGGATTTTGTGAAACTTAATCAATTCAATCTTTGCAGGTACACCGTTTATTGAAAATGGCGACAGGTGTGTATGACAGCACACTAGGAGCCATTGGGGGCTTGGACCATGACGTCAACTATTCCAGAGGTTCCAATGGTGAAGTGGTTTTAGCAGAATCAGTGGACTCGCTACCAATGGGGTTTGCCGCTTACTGGAATACAAAGAAACACTGGGACCTGACTATTGATTGCCGTGATCAGACATTTAAGGTTCATAAAGTGTTACTCTCTGGGCTCTCTCCCTATTTTGCTGCGGCCATTGATAGTAAGTCAGAAGAAGGCATTCCTTGTCCTACGCTGTCCGTGGATTGTGAACCTGAACTCATGGGGCTGTGTCTGGAATATCTCTACACAGGGCGGGTATTGGTGAACCAGTGTGATGCAGGAGCTGTGGCGAGACTGGCCAAGCAACTCAACATCCCACATCTTTACGCAAGATGCAAAAGCACAACATTGCAGGACGCCGTAATAGACGTGACAACCTGCCTGGATATGTTGTGTTTTGCTGCAGAAATCGGAAACCAAGAGATGCTGGCAAAATGCAAGCCTTTTGCTCTGGCCAATTTTGAAGAGCTATTTGAACATGAAAGTTTTGTCAACCTGTGTAATCACTGTTTGATAGATCTCCTCAGGGATGATAAGTTGGCTGTTTCCTCGGCAGCAGAGAGGCTGAGTGCAGCTTTATTGTGGGTGGAACATGACAGCATTGCACGCACAGAGCATCTACCATCACTCCTGCAGTCCCTGCCCCTAAGGGAGATACCCAAGCTAACGCTACGTCAGACACTTCAGAACACCCTCCTGGCTAGTCAACCCAAGGCGTGTGAAATCATTACAGATACTTTGGACAGAATCAAAAGAGATGGCCTACCAGTTGCTGTATCAGAAGAAGTGAGACCCACCGCTGAACTTGTATTTGAAGATGCTCTTTTGCCTTCGACACCACCTTCGTCAGCAGCACAGCCCAAGATAGACCGTTGCCTAGTGACAATGGGCAGCCAGTTCCCTGACACTTTACTACGTAACAAGAAGGTCCTTGTGACGCCTCTTTCATTCACCTCACAATGGTATCAGTTGACCACTCTGCCCTCATGGTTACCTAAAGATGGCGGCGTTGCTTGCTGTATTTATGGCTCCAAGCTCTACACGACTGGACTTGGGAAAAATAACAAAGAAACCTGGTGTTTTGATTTGGAGATGAGGAAATGGAAACGGTATGGCAACCTGAATCACCAGCGGTCATCGCACTGCATGGCTGTGTGTGATGACCGTATCTATGTCCTCGGTGGGCACTACCCTGGGTCATCTGTCACTCTGGTGAACACCATAGAGGTTCTACATAGCCCATCCCAGACATGGCAGTTGGTGGGAAGGCTGCAAGGCTCCGAATGCAGCAATGCATGCTGCTGTGTACTCCGTGACAGTATCATCGTTCACGGGGTGTTTGATGACGATAGTTGGCTGATACAGAGGTTTTGGCCTCACACACAACTAAGTAAATGTGTTTTATCCTTCATTGGTGGTGCAAAAACTAGTGTGTGTGGCATTGTGGCAGTGAATGACCACATTATACTCGCTGACAGCAACAGAAAGATTTACATCTGTCCATCACCAACATCGGGCGTCAAGCTTCAGGTCAGAAAACGTGACCGGTATTCACTGCCACTCGAATGCTCAGCGTTGTGCCTCTCAGACGATGGTCAACATCTTATAGCTGTTGGGGGGGAATACGGTGATGTGCCCAAGGGCTCCTTCATCTTCCGGGCTGCTGTGAATGATGTCATCCACAACAGAGGAGGTGGCTGGCAGTCAAGGAACATGAACTGGCCGAAACAGGAACTGATATGCTATCCAGGTTCTTTGTGCCAGGGTGAGATCGCCATAGATGGACTGAATATAGTATAGAAGAAAAAAGTTTGGCGGCATATATTACTAGTATCATTTTATTGGTTCAGCATGATCATAGCTTCCTAGTGATGGTAAGGACTGGATCTATCTAGTTACTTTTGGGGTTTCCCTCCTAGTTTCCCGTGGCAAAATGTGTGATAATTGACCTAATGTTAACTCTATATACATAGTATGTATATTGAGTTGCACTTTAAGGGGATAATGGTTCCCGATGATGCTTAATTATAGTTGCTTATTTATGTTAGAAAGGAAATAAACTATTTCTATTTGTCTGTAGTTGATCATACTGTTTGAATATGCTTCGAATGCTTATGTTCGGTTCAAGCCGACCGATCAGCTGATCTGTGTTTACATGCTAAGTTCGGCGTAAGCTATTTGCCGCTGTTCTGCACAAGATATAGGTTGTCCCGTCGGGCTCTTTTTGGGTTCTACTATTTTGCGCCAGCTTCACATCGGCACTTCCATCCACAGGAATTTGCATTGGCCAGCCGGCCGCTATCTTCTATGTATGTATAAACCCAAGGAGAACAACGATTTATGTATACATAAAAAGGCCAAAGCAAATCCCTGTGTTTCCAACATTCCTTGTGCCTATGTGCCACTGACAGCAGGCGCACGACGAAGCAGAAACCGGAAGTCAACGTTAATTTCACAAAGCTCACCAGGGCGAATCTCGGGAGTTCACGTAGTCGTGCGCGCCACCCTTGCTTTTGGGGGTTGGGGGGGGGGGGGGATCTACGCCACGCCAGCAGGCGATAACAAAGCGAAGTGTACGTCAAAGGTAATAGGCTAATGGAGAAACGGTTAAGAGCAATATTATCCATACATCAAACTCAAAACTGTCATATTTGCACGTTGACATTGGCATAGCTCCCGTGGGGGTGGGGGGGGGGGGGGCACTTGGCCCTAAATGGTGTGCCGCGGGACCTCGAAAACCCGTACCCGTTGTACAAATTGAAAATGGCAAAAAGCATACCCCGTCCTACAAGGTATTATGCGAATGTATAACCTGTCGTACAAGTTGAAAATGGCAAAAAACGTACCCCGTCGTTCAAGTAGTATAGAGACTGGGGGTACGAGCACAGCGATTTAATACAACAACCCAGAAAACACACATATACAGGGTGACTCACATGAGCCAGCGAACCGCTCCCACCTCCCCCCTATACTATACCATATGAGCCCAGCCCTTCCAGCCCCTATGGTATAGGCCCACTAAAGAGGGCGACAGCAATGTCAACCATCTACAACAAGACCCTGAGGAATAAGATCTTCTTAACGACTCACGCGCTTCAAAAGGTCCTCATACTTCGATTACAATTCCCTCACCTTCTCCTCTACACCAGGACCCTGAGGAATAAGCTCTTCTAAGCGACTCACGCGCTCCAAAAGGTCCTCATACTTTGATTCCAAATCCCTCACCTCAATCTCAAGATCCACCTTCTCCTCCCATATATGTTCCACATCTGCTTGCAGCTCGGCCACCCCCATATGTTCATCGGTGCTCATTCTATACCTCAGCCCTCATATGTTCAACATATCGACGCGTGCCCATAGGCCAGAGTGTCTACACCACCTGGAGCTATCCACCGCTTTGAGTCAAAGGGGGAGAGAGGCACCTTGTTAACGTGGAGCCCATATATTTTATGGCAGTCACTCCTGAGCATGTTCATTCCGTAGCGAAACTGCTTTTGGGCGAACAGTGACTCCACGTACTGAGCGTGTCGTAGATGCTTCTTCACCACCACCTTCTTCACACCTTTTGCTTTTTTGATCTCATCCCGGCTCGACATCAAGATCGAGTACTCCTTGATGGGCACGCCGGCACACTAATCCTTCATCTTCCCCAGAACCTTCTTGTTCACACTGCTGTAGAGACTACGGGAGGGATGAAAGTTGCTGGTGTCAAAGAGATGGGCATCTTCCTTCATGTCAGCATACACGTCAGGCGTGCGTATCTCCATTAGCAGCGAATCCGTATCTGTGTACAACAAGCCAAGGTTCTTGCCGTATCTGGGCTTCATGGTATTATAATAGAAGTCGTACATCAGGTGTTTGGAAAGGTCGAGTATACACATGCCCACATACACCGGGCGGTTCAGTACCAGGTGAGTCTTGTGCATGTGCAGAGCGGCCAGGTCATTATCAAACACCTGATGACGCGCGTAGGCGGGACTTGCAATAAGCCTACGCAATCATTCTTCTTCCTTTGAGCGAACAATCTTGACATCGACCCGCCTCCGGAGGTTCTCCATAGTCTTACCGAACACAGAGTTATTCATCAGCTTATAGAGGTCCTTCTCAAAGTTGCTGGTGGCCACCTTACGCAGATCCGTATTCATCCGAATGTAAGGCTCCATCCAGGTGCTCTGGTTAAAGACCATTGCTCGATGGATCTTGGTAAGTCTCATCCCCAAAGACAGATACAGCTTGAGGTTCCTGTAGTGCACCACATACTTCTCCTTATTCCGCAGGTTTGGCACCAGCTTTTCAACCTCGCCCAGGGTGCCACCCAACTCGCCCAGGAGGTTCTTCTGATAGATAGACAACCAGTCGTTCTCTACAAGAAGCCGCTCCGGAGCCAGCAGGTAGTCGTTATGCTCGTCATGAAGTGCAGTAGGATACTCCAAGTCAACCTCAAGTATGTATCCAGTCTCGGCATCATCTGGGTGGTCCTGTATCTGTAGATCCTCCGGCCGAGCCACCCACTCAATACCCGCAGTTGGCAAAGGCTGACTCATAGCCCACCCATACAAATTGTTAGCATCAAGGTACTGGATGTAGCTCGTTGGTTTATCCTGGTCAAAGTCATCCACGAGCGGGTTATTGGCCTTAGCGTGGCGGCGCGACACCATGCTTATGCCGCCGCGTAGACCTTTCTCAATGAACATGTGCTTGTCATAGTCGGTGAGTAGCTCGAGTTCCACGCCTGTGCTCTTAAGCAAAGCATCCCATGACAAACCGGGGCTGGTATAGTAGTGGGCCGGATCCAACCCGTACTGCTTAAGACAGGTCTTGCGGAACACCTCAAACACATCTGCCAGGAGCAGTACATCTGTCCGCAGGTACAGGTCATGATAGACACCGATGTTCTTACACCCGAACACGCTCCAGACCTTTTGTGCATGGGTATAGTCTACAGTAGATATACCCTCCTCAGAGAGCTTGCTGTAGAACTCCTGGATTGGCAGCAGAGGGGAATCAAACTTATCCCAGCTGTCCATGAACTCATAGGGGAAGACTCCCTTACGCAACAGCAACCGCCGCTTCATCTGGTATGGCTCATATTCCGTGGTCACAGTAAAGGCATCTGGGTTGTTAGCAGACACCAGCTTATCAAGCGAGGCCAGGAGAAACTGTGCACTGTCAATGAAGCGCAACTGTCCAAGCGACAGGGAGATATATTTCTCCATGTTGTTTGGGATACAGTTGATGTTCTCCTCCACTTTGCTTATACCCTGCATCAAGAGATGGAAGGTGTAGCCCCGCAGGTTATGGAACACCACAAGGATGGGTGTTGTCTTGGGACTCAGCCGAAGTTTCAGGTTACACACGTTATGGGCTGGCCCTCTGTACAAGCCTGTTATATGGCAGTGATCGCGAACAGAGTCACAGCCCAGTTTTTTCTTGCACACATGACAGTGAGTTGCAACCTTATGTGCCCTTCTATCCTCCCGAGTTATCCGCATAGGGACAGGCTTGGACAGAACTGCTTTGATCTTTTGCTCCTCCTGCTGCAGAGCCTGTAAGAACTTCTCTACAGCATCGCTTCCTCTGTAAACCACAGGGGGTTCGGTCTTACCGTCGCAATGAACAACCACATAGCCGTAGCCGCATCCTTGGTGTTCCTGCGTTCTCTGCGTGTTGCTCTTACCAGGATTAAGCGCAGGACCCGGAAGCTTCACTGTGAGCGCCTCAAAGTCAGCATAGATGACGTAGGGTGCATCAAGCTGCTTCTGCCAGTTCTGGAAGTATAATATGTTCTTCCCTTCCTCAGGCATATCCACTCGCACAGCAGTTTGCCCTATCCCCATACACTCAGGCTTATGCGCCAGGAGCAGACCCTCTGAGGTATATCCATACAGACATAGCTCACAGAAGAACTTGCGCTCTTTATGTTTGGTCTGGTCATATAGCAAGCGGTTCAGGTCTTTGATTTGCGTGTAATGAAACTTGCCGTCCTTCTCAATCAGCATGAGGTTTATACGAGTACCAGAGTGCTTACTGATGCGGTGTACGATAGTGGTCTTTCCATTCCAGCCAAAAACGTTCAAGGCAAGGTTAGCATGCTTTTCTATCTTCTCAACATGCGACACCGGTGTAGGATATTCTACACCTGCACCCTCCAGCAGATCTAAGAGCCACTGAATGTTATATTTTGATAGTTGCTGTGGGTTCTTGGCTACCGGGTGCAGAGTGGCTACAACAGTTCTTTACATTTATGATGGCCTGCTTAGCCGCCAGCGCAGCCAGAAGTCGCAGGTAGGAGCCACCCTTCAACGGTTTGTAGTTGGCAATATCAATCCACAGAGTTGTGACCGCCTCAAACTCCCAGCCAGAACCTTGGTTAGTCCACTTCTCCAACCGCTCTTGGATATTAACAACACTCTGGTCCAACGCAACATCCATGTCTTCTGAGGAGAGAACCACCTGCTGCTTATTACGCAACACAGGCTCAAAATACTCAGTGCTGTCATCATCTGCGTGCTTGGAGAGTCTTACCTTAAGGGCAAACTGACACTTGATTCCACTTAGCTCTTCCAGCTCACCAGTCAAAACTTTATGCATCTTCCGACGCATGCCCTTAAAGAACATCATAAGGTCCGAGCTAAGGGGGTGAGACTCAGGAACGTTCATCACCCATCCACGCAAATAGTTTTTAACAGCCCACTTAGTCTTCTTGAAGGCAAGACGCGCTGTGGGGACTGGGGACTGGGTTGCCGGGTTACAGGGGTCTTTCTTCCCGAGTAATATCCATGGGCACTTATTGTCAAATCCTATCATTGTAATATATATAGATATCTATTAGTCTAATTGGTAATACCGTCTGGCGGCAACTGGGTATCGGACGGCACCAAGCAACTCCTCCTTTACAAAGCCACGGAGAGGTCCATCCAGCAAATAGTATAGTACAGGCTCACCAGATTTAGTGACAGAGCTTCCAATCCGGTAAACATTGAGTGACCACACAGGGTCAGTGGCCCGCTGCCGGTGGTCTTGCTCTGCCTCACCAGGCTGGTAGAGGTAGCGAACGCCAACATCAGAGGGAAGCTTTTGCTCTTTGACACCCAGAGGGTGCCTTGGTACGACTGCAGAGGGCTTTTGTGCAACTCGTTTTGCCTTTATAGCATCTTTAGGTTTTTTCCAGTCAAGCGTGTCACCTCATTATTTATCGCAGAGACTACAGCCTGCAGTCGAGAAACCCACTCAGTCGATCGTTTTCCAGTATCCCTTAACTCTACAGCATACTGGTGACCAAAGAGTCGCTCAGCAAGGGCTCGGTTAAAGCGTTCCACTATACCCTGATCTGGATGGATATTCACACGGCCACGTCTGACTGATACTCCATGTTTTACTAACAGCTGATTCGCTGCACCCATAAACTCCCGTCCGGGGTCCACCTGAAGTAGTTTAGGCCACCCCAGCGGTCCTCGCTTGTATATCCTTTCGAGTGCACCTGCGACCTCCTCAGCCTCTTTTGTAGTCAATGGCTCAGCCGCTTTGTAGCGCGAAGCCACATCAACCAATGTTAGGGCATACTTGTAAGTGCGTCGCTTCACAACATCATGAGGAAGAAATAAGAGATCGGCTTGGTGCACCTCATTAGGGACAGGGACATCAAACTTTGGCCTGGGAATGTGTTTTGGCACTGGCAGGTAGATTTGCCATATAGCTTGCTTTGTTAGCCACCCCCTGGAAACTTCCTCAGAAACCCTCGCTTCTGTTGCAAGCTTCTTGATAGCTGTTATGCCTTTCCAGTAGCCCTTAGGACTATAGTAGATCTTTTGCATGCGACGATCCATATACAGTAAACGCTCGAGTCTCCAAATGACCTACTTAGCAATCCTGTATGCAACCAGCCCAGTCGCAGCCATACCCAGTATAATGAACGCCACCTCACGCCCCCTCTGTTCATCTGAGGGCTCGTAGAAGTCTGAAAGCTGTGGCTCAGAGCCCAACGGGTCGACGGTTTTATTCGTAATCAGGGAGTACTCACGCAAAGCCTCGTCTGCATCCCTAAAAGTATGCTCGGCATGTCCCTGGCGGCGCAGTAGCTCATTGATGAAGTCTAAAGGCTCAGTTCTCTTCTTGGCCCATGCTGCCTGAGCAGATTGAAGCTGCTCGATTGCCATATCATGACGTTTACGTTCCGCGTCCACTTGGCTGCCTCGTAATTTAGAGAATAAAAAGTTGCTCCCAGAGAATGCAAGGGCGTTAACAAGAGCACCCCCAACAAGTAGCACGAGTGTGGCCATTACTTCAGTATATCAACTGGTAAGATTCCTTGTTTAATTAGCATATCCTTTGTGGCCATAGCTAGTGATACATCGGCAACAGCCATAGCCAGGTCCCGTGGGATGAAATCAAGACGTGGCAGCCCACCACCCAGAGCCATCTTAGCAAGCTTGGCATAACCTATTGAATTACCGGAAACCACTACACCGTGGTACAGAGCGTTGATGAGCATTTTTCCATCAGTAATTGGTGTTGTCATCTTATTCCATATAAAACGGATCCTTTAAATGAGCGTCCGGAGGCTTTTGTACCACAACCTGTTTAGGGTACCATCTGGTGCCTGTAGCAATACAATGCAAACCCGCCAACACCGCCGACAACCAAAGGTGCAGCCCATGTTGGCCATGCCCACCTTTCCGGAGGTTTGCTCGTTGATATTGGCTTGACAGCTTCGACTCTACCATCTGTAGCGGAGTTAAACACATACTATAGCGCGGAAGTGGTGTCTTCCTCTCCACCGGCCCCTGTTGTTTTGGTGCTTGTTTTTCCAAATTGACAGTGCTTAACTGTTGTTAAAACCGCAGTTAAGGGAGCTAAAAACATACCATAGCGATGATATAGCTCGCAAGTGGCAGTGCTTAGCGCGTGACCAACAAACGGGTCCGTCTTGAGGTCTGTAATTAGCCTTGTCTGGTGTTCTGGTATGATTGGTAGAAACATACAAGCAATACCTGAGTAAAGCTGTAGCAATGATTGACCTAGTGTGCGCGTCATGCTATCGCCTAGCCGAGCCTCGTATCTCACATACAGCTTTATGATCTCTTCATCAGACATTAATTCAACCTGGTCAATTGTAATGCGCTCCAAACCAAGGTATTGACGGGCCTGACCGCCGGCTATGACGGCAGCATGCCTATCTCTCTTAGAAGACATATCTACACCAGGGGTGCAACTAGGTTCAGCTCCCCCAGAATTTGTCTCCACTAAGCTAGTCGAGTCCTGTTCAAGGAGTTTATCAATAGTGGTATCAGGATCCATGAATATACGTACACACCTTCGAGCTTCAAAATACTGCACCACTACCCAGATGAAGAAACCTAAATTACTGAGGCAGCGGCTGCTATCAAGGCCAATATCACTTCAATCGACGGCATATGCAGTAGGCTGATCAGTCTTCAGCAGCAGTTTTGCGTGCTTGGTCTTTGCTAGTAGTTGGCGTACTGTGGTACGTTCCTCCTTTGTTGGAATTACATCATTTTCACGTAAGGCGTCTTCAAACGAGTCACGGTCCTTGGTGTGAAAGAGCACCATCCAGCGAGTCTGCTCACGTAAGTCCTTCAGCACAGAGTTGTACTTTTGGGTGAGGACCCATACACTTTGCTGCGCATGGCGGCCGCTAAAGGCCAGTTCGGATAACATGTCTTTCTTCTTGATTAGGGCCTTTGTTGCAGAACAGTCATCAATAATGTACAGGGTTGGCTCGCCCTTAAAACAATGGTAGAAAGCCCTCAGGTGGTCATGGAGCCGCTCCCCTGTATCAACCACGTACACCTCTGAATCATCCCACACCCATGACCGCATCTGATAGGCCTCGTTGAAACGTATGGTAGGGCAGAGGATTACAATATGCTTGAAGGCACCGAAGAAGGGCCCTTCAAGTAGGTCGAGGATGAACGCGGTTTTTCCACATCCTGTCTGCCCACAAACAATTGCCGAACAGGGACCATCTGGAAATGTAAACTTAGTAGACTGCACTGACGAACCTGCCATATTTAATGTTAAGCTGTCATCCATTACAATATACATATAAACGTTCAATGCGCCCGCCGCCTCTGCCTTTTTTGTGATCTGTATGGTGATGCCCTCAGACACCTCGACCTTCGTAATCTTTGGGTTGTAGAACGACTCTGTCTTCCTGGCGTATGAGACATTGGCTGAGTCTTCAAAGAGCAGTAGGATGCCCTTCATGCTGCGAGCACGCACGTTCAGGTTGATGTTCTACAGTGTATCTTTTTTATTGTATACAAGCTTCCTGTGACGAAGCACACGGTCATACAGAATCGAGAGTCGACCTGTGTACTGGGTGCGTATCATATGGGCCAACTCTGGTTGGGTAACCATGTCATACTCCAGGGAGATGCCATCAATTTTGTAACTGGAGTCGCTTGTTGCGTGAATTACGCGGTTGTACTCGTTGAACGTGAGCTCGTATTCCAATCTGTCATTAAGCGCGCTCTGGTAGAATGGCATGTGGCTCTCGAGGAGTTCAAAATCAAGCGGAACGTAGAACCTGTTACCATACACATCGGCTACGGCCTTGTCCTCTTCCTCGGTATCAACCTTGTCTCCTGCCCCTACTCGTATCTTAGTTGTGTTTATGTCATCTGATGTGTCAATGCCCTGATACTAGAGGCCCTGTCTCTCCTGTGCAGCCCGCCACAAGTAGTGGTAACAGTGGTACACATCGCTGTCATCAATAGACATGACCTCATTGCCAGAAATCTTGATTGTCAATTTCTTAACCACGGCGCGACCCAGGTTTTGCACAACAGTGCGGTTAGGATCAGCCGAGGTCAGCGTGATTGTAAAGGCCAGCCGTGCTGTCCCTGGGACAATGACATCGTCTGCGCCTAGATTGGGGAAGCGAACCAGTAGTTGTTGGTTCTGGATAGTGCTTGGATTGTTTGTAACGACTACAGACTGTCGCACGCCCTTTACCCCAAGCGGTTCACGTATCCAGCGGTGTGGGTTTAGTTTGCCTCCGTAAGTACTCATCATGTTGAATGCTTAATTACACTTATATCTTTAACACACATACATGGAGTTTGATAACCCAACATTTGACGACTCAGATGAGGAGGGGGCTATGGGAGGGGAGAGGAATGAGACTAACTTTGATGATGAGGAGACTAACCTGATTGACGAAACTTTAGATACGTCGAGTACGACTAGTCCACCTTGGGCTATTACTGAAATGCATGCGGGGTTAACAGAAGATCAGGTGGGTTCCAAAGAAGAAACTGAAGTCTTAGTTACGAGGTGGGAGAAGGCAGTGTCTAAGCATGGGCTGCAGGCCACTCTGGAGTTTATATTGTCTCAATAAGGTGACCTTTGGGTTAAGTGGGGCCGAGAATGGAAGCTTCTGACATGGAAGAACAATCCCAACAAATTCCTCTCTCCTAGGAGTATCGGTGGTACACAGCTTGCTCGGGCTCTTGGGATGACCCCTGAACTATCCACAATGGCAGCAAAAGCCCTGCAAGGCGTTGACCAAGCTGCTGCTAAAGCGGTAGCTGCACTTCCGAAGTTAGAAATGAGCAGCCCCGAAGCCACGACAGAGCAAGGTGGTGTGGAAGAAACAAGCTTCATAGAGGGCGTTCATAACGCCATAGAAGACCTAGGTACACAAACAGACAACGAACTACCACTCAGAGAGCTTATGGGGCTTGATAAGGCTATGCAGACCGAGAGAGGTGAGCTGGTCAACAACCTAGCTACGATAACTGAGATAGAAAGGGATATAAAACATCGGGAAGCTAAAATGGCAAACCTGGAGGAGGAAGGGAGGGGTGATAGTCGAGCATGGAGATTCCAAGCAAATGAGCTTGCAGAGCTGCAGGACCTGCGGCGTGTCCGTGTTGAGGCTGCCTCTGTAAACTGTGAACGTCTGCGAACCCAAATTAACCAAATTAAAGGGAAACGATCAACAGACTCCTTAACGAGGACACAACGCTAGCTGAGCGTGTACGCACTCTGTTCCAAGAGCAGGGTATAACAATCGCCTCCATACTCACTACTCACTGCGATTGGATTGGCAATCTCGACCCTTGTAGTTGCTTTGACGGGCGGAGGGAGCACTAGTCCGACCCCGGCACCAATGCCGACGCCAGCTGATAAGCCCGGTGTAAAGGAATGGATTAAAAAACAGCTGAACTCCTTGGCAAACGTCCTGAAGGGCCTAGCCAGTAAGGCAGCAGCTGCCCTTCCAGGAAGGTTCATTGGTTCCATCGTATCATGGCTGCTTACGTCAGCTGCAAAGGTGGCTGGTTGGATGGCAGAACATGTATGGGCCGCAGCTGTGGTGGTGGGTGGAGTTTTCCTCCTGATACTCCGTGACTAACTACGTAGCAAACCAAAGCACAGATAAGCCTATAGCGATTCCGCCTATAATAAGAGCGGTTTTCTCATCCTCGTGCGCCCCACGCAGACCGGTCTCGGCCATAGGGGCCGGCCCTGAAGAGGGGAGTTCCATATCTGTATCTGTATCTGGCGGAGGGTCAAAGCTTCCTCTATCTGGAACAACCGGAACCAAGTTGACATCACCATTGCTGTCGATCTGCTGCTCCTCAGTTGCGATAGTAATCAGATTTTTGTACCCAGCAACGTCTCCAATGGCGAGGCTCATATCAGACGGAGCCATGTACAGGCCCGTTCCAAACACATAATCAACCTTTGAAGAGGCATTCTGGAGGACGTTCTGATACCGTCGGATAGATGACGGAATATCCACTGGGGAGTTGATGGCATCCTCAACGTTGGCCTGAAATTGCTTTTGAGCATCAAAGGACGTTCCAACACCTAGTATCTCTGAGCGGGTCTGCGCCTGAGCCTCAAGAATGGTCCTTATGCTGTCGTTAATTCGCTCAACGACGGTTTGTGTAAAGCCCTCAGACGTGTCCAGTATGAATGTACTCCAGGCCTCGTCTGCTTCAGGTCCCTGTGCTAGATGTAGAACAGCACCCATTTTCTCCTGAAAGGATTGTAGGTTGCTCGCATGGGCAAAACCTGGCTTTGTATCCTTTTCCGCCTCAAAGGCCATCCGTGTAGGGTCATAACGAACGTTTCGACCAGCAACCTTGACAACACTCCCGTAACCATACGCATCATGTGCATATAAGATACCAAAACCACTATTAGCTACGGTTGCCTTCTGGCGCCAGTCTGTGTTTGGTTGAACACCAAAGTTAGTGCAGAGTCTCTCATATGCCCTCTTGTCATATGTATTGTTATAGGGGTCATAGGCATGATCCTGAGGTAGAGGCGCTTGCAGTTCTGCTAATAGGCGACGCACTGTGTAATAAAGGTGAAAGGTGTAGAGAGCTTTCACGAGTGGAATCCCAGCCTCGAGGTGGTCGTGGGATGACACACCGCAGCCGGATGTTGCACACCACACTGCAAAGTTTACCTGGTTCTGCCAAAACTGCATTGGATTTGTCAACCAGTCTTTTACTAATTTGTCCGCTGTTACCGGTGGCACCTTATAGTTACTGAATAGATCAGGAAACTTTGCTGTGAATGTACCACCATTGTGAACAACTTGAATTGTTTGTCGGGTTAGTTTATCTCCCAGACCATATGAGGCTGGATACACCCCATCCGTTTTATATGTAGCTTTTCTATTGAAACTAAAGGCTTGTTTATTCATAGTGCTATGTATCACACTCTGTCAAATGTTCAAAGCTGCGACGCTGTGTCCCTGCAAAATCCTATTGACAACACTGCGGGCGGTCTATGTGTTGGCCTAAGGTCAATCACGTATACTGTGGGCTGGTACAATCTCGAATCAAACGAGACCATCCAATGGCGGTCAAGAAGAGGGAGGATCTGTCCAATTAAAATCTGTTCTCTGGAGTTTCAGCCTTCTTCAGCAGCAGATTACATCAATAGGTCTTGGTTTAGATGTTGATGCTGCAAATGGGGTTATTACCCTCACAATTCCTGATAATGGGGCTGTGCGCATATCAGACGGTATGTTAAAAATGTTGGGTCTTGATGACGGTCAGGGTAGGCAATTAATTCCTTCAGGTACTTACATAGGTGACCGGCCCATCAACTTTAGCATCTTTTACACAATTTATGTTCACCTCAATCAAGTCAGCACCACACAACATGCTAGATCGTGCGCCCACTACGCTTTTTGAAGTTGTTGGCTTAGAGGGTGGCTCTTTCGGTGATATTATAACCACGAACATCGCTAATCCTGTCTATAAGCGTGTCACTAGCGGAACAGAGCATGAGTTAAAGGTTCAGTTATGCGATAATAAAGGAAGGCTACTGGATAACCACGACTTACCTGTTAGCGTTGTTCTTGAATTTACAAGATGTCAATAAAAACGAGTATTTATGGACCTAGGCAAAAACCGGCAAGCACTGTTCAGGGTGCCGACCTCTCGGAATATGTCACAAAGACCTATGTATCTATTGGTGACTCAAAAAAAATGGATAAAAGTGGCGGTACTATGACTGGAGACCTTGAAATGGGAGATAATAAAATCGTTCAGTTGGGAGACCCGATTTCACCGAAGGATGCTGTTCATAAAACGTATATTGATGCTGAATATAGACAGCAGAACAGGTACCTGAGATGATACGTAGATGAAAAGACGAAACCACTCATTACTATATGGGCAGAAGCAAGTGGCCCCCTTCGCAGAGGATATGAGTGGTCGTTTGGCCATGGGGCTAGGGGTCGAGACTCACAAGACTCAAGCTGTGGATATACCATGCTATGTAATGGTAAGATCATTCGTATGGGGTTGTCTTCGGGTGTTGGTGCTGATACTGGTCCTATAGCAGTCGTTCCTGTTATTAATGGAACGAATCAAGTGGTAGGAATAAGTAAGCCTGCTAACCAACGGGCTGTTGTAATAACTTTAGACCAGCCTTTACAGCTAGAACAAGGCAACGTTATTAACTTTTATATAACCACACAAAACAGAGGGGCGACTTGGTCTGTAGCTTCACTCCTAATTGAACTTGATATATAGACTTATGTATACAAAGACAGTATGAAACAACAACCAACGACTGCACCGTTAAATCCGGAGCTTCCTCCATGTGGTCTGGGGCACTCCTATCGGCTGAATGAGATCAGTCTTAAGAAGCAATACCTTGAGAAAGAAATTGAAAAATATGGTGCTATGTACAAAAAATATAGGTGTGCAGTAAACTCAGTGGACGCTGTAGACACTGCTTTAGTTGCTGTGGGTATGTGTCTTGGCGCAAGTGGTGCAGGTGTAATGTCTACAGTAGTTGCCATTCCTATTGCCACAGTGTTGGGTGCTACTGGAGCCGCTTGTGGGCTACTTGTAATTACTGGAAAATTCATCAGAAGGCGGCTGACCATTAAGTTGAAAAAGCATGACCAGATCCGCATTCTCGCTCAGAGCAAATTGAATACCATTGCTGACATTGCATCGGCGGCGCTTGAAGATGGATATATCTCAGATGATGAGTTTAAGCTCGTTTCGGTCGAGATCACGAAATACAGTCAAATGAAAAGACAGAAAAGCAAAATGTTTGAAAGCGGCAGAATCGCCCCCTAGACCTGCTAAGGTATGACCCTGACAGTCCATTTGAAGAGTGGGGGTTGCTAGATATAATGGAGGCGGCGATAAAATCTTTCTGCAACGATCATACTGGAGTCAAACAAAATACGGACCAGTGGGAGACCACGAGGAAGGGCTGTGTTGGAGGAAGTGACTACTCCACTATCATAGGGCAAAACTACTTCAGCAGCTATAGCAAGAAGCTGACAGAAAAAACTAGCAACGAGGGTGTTCGCTTTAGCACACCCTGCCTCTGGGGTACGACTTTTGAGGAGGTTGCAATTGCGGTATTGGAGAAGGTGTAGGACACCAAGGTCTACGGAAATAATATCTATATTGATGGCGGCGCGACGGCCTACTCTCCGGATGGTTTTTGTGTGCTCCCGATCCGGCGGGCTGGAGTGGATGCTGTCTGTCTGGGGCATCCTGAGGAGGTTGTACTGCTCGAGATAAAGTGCCCCTACACTCGAAGTCCTGGGATTCCGAATATGTATAAGCCTCAGGTTCTGCTGGGGCTGCACCACAGTCCGGTGGCGACCATCGGCGTGTTTGTCGACTGCGTTTTCAGGTTGTGCTGCTTTGAGGACCTGGGGAGGGCTGAGGCGCATAACCAGGTGTATCACAAGGATCAGAAGAAGTATAAGGAGACGGTGGCTTGATAACCGCTCGTCCTGATGCCGACTTTATCGAGAAGAACGACGATAAGGTTATCCAGTTTATACAGGACCTCAACCGCGTGAAAAATGGAACTTACAGCGACGGTCGCAGATATTTATCACTTAATGACCTCTATAGTGACTAACTACTGGTGTGGGCCTATACCATAGGGGCTGGAAGGGCTGGGCTCATATGGTATAGTATAGGGGGAGGTGCGAGCGGTTGGCTGGCTCATGTGAGTCACCCTGTATATGTGTGTTTTCTGGGTTGCTGTATTAGATTGCTGTGCTCGTACCCCCAGTCTCTATACTACTGTTCAAGGTATTATGCAAATATATAACGTATAATCCGTCGTGCGTCGTAGGCAGGATAAAAGTTGCAGGTAAATCTCAAAATGTTATGAGCAGATTTCTGATTACATGCAGTAAGAACTTTGCGCGCTTGAACGGTCGAGTCACAGGGATTTGTATTGGCCAGCCGGCCGCTATCTTCTATGTATACATTAACCATAAAGGGTGTGTTTACATAGTCTTCAGTTAGCCGGCCAATGCAAATCCGTGTGTGGACTGAGTGTGTGATTCTCGGGGCGTCGCAGAGGGACCTTCCAATGCATTTGCATTGTCAACATCAGTGGGAAATCCCAGGAGAAAATCTCGACATACTGCATGGGAAGAGAAAACATAACCCGCTGTACTAAACGAAGCCCCCCGAAAACCCGTCGTACAGATTCAACCTGAAAAACATACCCCGTCGTATAAAAAACATACCCCGTCGCACGGCACATGTATACTACCTCTATACACTTAAGTGCACCGCCCCCCTCCCCCGCTCCCTCGAGGCATAGCTTCTGAATTAATCAGAAAGTTTTGCCAAAGTCTGCAGATATATAATGAGGATTTTGTGATTAAGTCTTTGCAGGTACACCGTTTAATGACAATGGCGACAGGTGTTTATGATAGCTCTTTTGAACCAAAGGAATACCCGATCGACTGTTGGTCTGTTTGGATAGTTTATGACAGTTCACTAGGAGCCATTGGGGTCTTGGACCATGACGCCAAATGTTCAAGATATTCTAATGGACATTGACAACATTAAGCATAAAGCTGCTTAGTCCCACCTTCGCATAAGCATACATACTGTAAACATAGAGACTCGCAGTACCACACCCAATAGAGTTTGCCAACCCTGTTCATAGTGAGTTGAAAACGAGGTACGACTTATGTTGATATGACCTGAATATGAATCAAAAAGGAAAGATCTCATGGAAGTCCTAAATGGAAACACAAACTTGACTAGACTGCCCACTCAGGGACTATCTATCTTGATTAAAACCAAAAAAGGACAACATTTTATGCGAGGCAATTGCGAAATAGATCTAGTAAAGCATAACAAAATAAACTTACCAACTGAACCACGTAAATCATCGATTAAATATCAGGTCCCCAAACTTCAACGTGTTTCACATTGCGGCTTATGGGCTGGAGTGAAACATTATCGTAGGTAACATTTGAACCTGGTGAGAATGGCTTCCAGTCATACTCATGCATCGTATCGCCATACATCAACTTGCATGGATTCATGGCAGGTCAATTCAGGATGTCTCATAATGCATAATACAACATTATGATTCGTTTTCATCATAACGTTACACTCATACACTGTACACTAGATGCAGAAGTATGACAGAAACGTATATCCTGGGTCTGTGAAGGGGCTGGATTGACGTCAATATCTGTTTAATTCCCTTCCTTGTGCGTGTATGCTACGCCCCTTACGCCACGCCAACAGGCGAGTACAAAGCGAAGTGTTCGTCAAAGGTAGACTAATAGGCTCATGGAGAAACGGTTAAGAGCAATATTATCCATACATTATACTCAAAACTGTCATATTTGCTCCTTGACATTGGAATAGCCATAGAAATAATCAGAAAATTTTGTCAAAGTCTGCAGATATATAATGAGGAATTTGTGAAACTTAATCAATTCAATCTTTGCAGGTACACCGTATATTGACCATGGCGACAGGTGTGTATGACAGCACACTAGGAGCCATTGGGGGCTTGGACCATGACGTCAACTATTCCAGAGGTTCTAATGGTGAAGTGGTTGAAGCAGAATCAGTGGACTCGCTACCAATGGCGTTTGCCGCTTACTGGAATACAAAGAAACACTGGGACCTGACTATTGATTGCCGTGATCAGACATTTAAGGTTCATAAGGTGTTACTCTCTGGGCTCTCTCCCTATTTTGCTGCGGCCATTGATAGTAAGTCAGAAGAAGGCATTCCTTGTCCTACTCTGTCCGTGGATTGTGAACCTGAACTCATGGGGCTGTGTCTGGAATATCTCTACACAGGGCGGGTATTGGTGAACCAGTGTGATGCAGGAGCTGTGGCGAGACTGGCCAAGCAACTCAACATCCCACATCTTTACACAAGATGCAAAAGCACAACATTGCAGGACGCCGTAATAGACGTGACAACCTGCCTGGATATGTTGTGTTTTGCTGCAGAAATCGGAAACCAAGAGATGCTTGCAAAATGCAAGCCTTTTGCTCTGGCCAATTTTGAAGAGCTATTTGAACATGAAAGTTTTGTCAACCTGTGTAATCACTGTTTGATAGATCTCCTCAGGGATGATAAGTTGGCTGTTTCCTCGGCAGCAGAGAGGCTGAGTGCAGCTTTATTGTGGGTGGAACATGACAGCATTGCACGCACAGAGCATCTACCATCACTCCTGCAGTCCCTGCCCCTAAGGGAGATACCCAAGCTTACGCTACGTCAGACACTTCAGAACACCCTCGTGGCTAGTCAACCCAAGGCGTGTGAAATCATTACAGATACTTTGGACAGAATCAAAAGAGATGGCCTACCAGTTACTGTATCAGAAGAAGTGAGACCCACCGCTGAACTTGTATTTGAAGATGCTCTTTTGCCTTCGACACCACCTTCGTCAGCAGCACAGCCCAAGATAGACCGTTGCCTAGTGACAATGGGCAGCCAGTTCCCTGACAGTTTACTATATAACAAGAAGGTCCTTGTGACGCCTCTTTCATTCACCTCACAATGGTATCAGTTGACCACTCTGCCCTCATGGTTACCTAAAGATGGCGGTGTTGCTTGCTGTATTTATGGCTCCAAGCTCTACACGACTGGACTTGGGAAAAATAACAAAGAAACCTGGTGTTTTGATTTGGAGATGAGGAAATGGAAACGGTATGGCAACCTGAATCACCAGCGCTCATCGCACTGCATGGCTGTGTGTGATGACCGCATCTATGTCCTCGGTGGGCACTACCCTGGGTCATTTGTCACTCTGGTGAACACCATAGAGGTTCTACATAGCCCATCCCAGACATGGCAGTTAGTGGGAAGGCTGCAAGGCTCCGAATGCAGCAATGCATGCTGCTGTGTACTCCATGACAGTATCATCGTTCACGGGGTGCTTGATGACGACTTTGACAAGTGGCTGATACAGAGGTTTTGGCCCCACACACAACAAAGTGAATGTGTTGTATCCTTCATTCCTGGTGTAAAAACTAGTGTGTGTGGCATTGTGGCAGTGAATGACCACATAATACTGGCTGATGACAACAGAAAGATTTACATCTGTCCATCACCAACATCGGGCGTCAAGCTTCAGGTCAGAAAACGTGACCGGTATTCACTGCCACTCAAATGCTCAGCGTTGTGCCTCTCAGACGATGGTCAACATCTTATAGCTGTTGGGGGGGTAGACGGTGATGTGCCCAAGGGCTCCTTCATCTTCCGGGCTGCTGTGAATGATGTCATCCACAACAGAGGAAGTGGTTGGCAGTCAATGAACATGAACTGGCCGAAACAGGAACTGATATGCTATCCAGGTTCTTTGTGCCAGGGTGAGATCGCCATAGATGGACTGGATGTAGAATAAACGAATCAAATAGTTCAGCGGCATATATTGCTAGTATCGTTTTATTGGTTCAGTATGACCATAACTTCCAAGTGATGGCAAGGACTGGATCTATGTTGTTTTCTGACACCAATTATCCCTCAAATGTTGAAGTGTAAACTAAAGGTAATGTATCCCCATGATTCCACTAGACCCCTCTGTAGTGAAGCCAGAACTAGTACAGGGGCATTGATCACTATTCATCAATAGATTGTATACAAGATGCTTAAATGATTCCCTGTCTAACTTGTCTATCACACTTTACTCTTTACAATTCAATAATTAAGTGATTCAGATGGACTTAGGGTAGTAATACTGCATTGGGTCTTTGTATTGCATAACCCGGTTGACATGAATAAAGTGGCTGAAAAATTCATACAAGACCCTATATTGTTTGATCTTCCTCGTCCGAAAACATACATGCCATACAGAATCTAAGAAGCTTATTGTTTTTGATCTTATTTAGAAATATATCCTCTCTTAAAAGTTTCATTGAAAAGAGAAAATACTGCGAGGTAATTTTTATCTAAAGAAATATAAACATTCAGATATGATAATAAATAGACTTTATTGTATATACATTATGTCTGAGTGTGATACATACAAGTGATGAAAAGCAGCAGGTAGGTTCATGTATCAGCTGCTTGTTGCATTATATACACACGAATGGACAACATGACATGTACCATGTGTGACACTTTGATTGTATCTGTGAACTATTAACTCACAAAATTGCAGGATAAATCTGTATACTCCATTATGTAGTGACTATTATAACACCCAACAACAATTGACAATATGACAAACTTGGCCTTGGTGAGCCATTGGTGAAGGGAACATCAGCTGAAGCGAATGATAATCCAACAGACGACGAATACAAAGAGAGCAAACATGAGGAGATACCAGATATAGCGGTTGTGACCAGCCCTAGCCATGGCTGACACACGATTCATTGTAGAACGCAGAAAACCCCCCGTATTGTCAAAATCGGTATCCTGAATAACAAACAAAATATCCACACTGAATCAGATGGAACTAAATGCAGTTAAATGCACACCTAAATACGGACCTAAAAGACGTTAAATCGATAATGTGGTGTGTGTTTACCATGGAGTTGATCTCCTTATTCTGCTCACGAACTTCATGACCAATATCAATGGACAGCTGCAATACAAACATCAACCACTGATAACAAATGCTTGCTCAACAGTATTTTTTCCACAAAGAAATTTATTAAATTCTATACAGTTGATATCTGAGGAATGATTTCTGTTATACAACTACCATATTCACACTAATGTAGGTCACAATATTGGCATCAATGCTGCACGCTTACTGATTACTGTATCATAAAGGCTCAACTGCACACCATAAACTGCAGCCTTCAACTTCAAGGCATTGCTGTTAGATCTATATAATTGACTTGTCTGGTCAACAAATAACTAGGGACTATTTCCTATAAAAAGTACCCCTTGAGCTGGACAAGTAGAAAACCATGAAAGATTTGATTGTGTTAATGTTGTACCAATTTTCATGATAAAATTTTCAGTGCAACCAATACATGAGTGCCAACTTCCCATGATTAACTACAGAACACAAAGAGTTGAATGTCCAAATAGTATGAACTCACTGATTTGAGGGCCTTGACTTTGTCAGAAAGTTGCCCCGTCATCGCTTCATTCTCCTCCTCCACGTGTTGTGTACCTCCGTAACGCCCTCCATAACTGTTACTGTCTGAAAAAGACAAATATTATTGTATTGCAAATAAACAACAAGTGTTGTTGTGGGCATTGCTGATATTTCTCAGGCAAACGAGGCCGATTTAACAATGGTTCCAGTATGCCACTACATTTTACTTTGAGTCACACAAAAAGTAAATATTATATTTTGGTCACAATTGAATAAATTCCTTGAAGTAATCATTTTTCTTGACAACACCAGTGACTCAGTTGGTGTTGGAATGTTGTCCAACAAAACTAGAGGTAGCACACTTCTGGATAAAAATTACAACACAATATAAAATATACCTTGGCTATAAATAAAATGGACCATCATAAATGCTGTGTCAAAACGTTGTTATTCTCTTCTCAATGTCAATTAGCTGACTTAACTCAGGGCATTTTTTCACAGAGATAAAATATATTTGTGATGCAGAAGTAAGATATGTTGAATGTCACACCAATTCTATTCTTTTGAGTCAAATTGTTCAATGTGCTGTTGTTGAGTTAACAAGATGGACAATTCATAAGGTTTGCAGAGCAAGGAATGAAGACAGAAGATCTCCTCAATATTAAGGATTTTTTAATAAAACAACATGTTAGTGCACTAGTATCAATTCCTTTAAACATAATTCCACATAAAGTCACAAATACAGTGAAAATTGCAACTTTTGTTATATATGACAACATCAATCTTGGAAATATCACGTCACATTACGCAGTTTGTGGGGGGGGGTTTTATTCTCAAGGCTTTATGGTTGAATACATATTCCTCCTGTAGACAGTTAGTTTCAGTTTCACTCGCCATGAGGCTGAGCCCCGGGGAGCACTTGAGCGTAAAGAGGTAGTATACATGTGCTGTGTGACAGAGTTGTTTTTTCAGCTTCTTGGCTTCTACGGATGGGTTTCTTTGTACTTGTACAATGGGTATGCTTTTTGCTATTTTCACCTTGTAAGACCCTACTGTGCACAGCAACCAATGTTGACATACTAAACATGGACTTTTCCAAATTTGTCTGGCCAGATTAAATCACCTTTGTTCTCACACGTAAACTAACTCAACTTGTTCATAAACATTCACATAAGTGAAAATCATTCTACATTTGTGTGAGTATCGTGTATGATTATAACTCGTGTATCTTTCACCATGCGTTGCGATCAATGCGCGACGTCAACAAGACGTCGTGCACGGCTGATGTTGAAACTAGCTCTTTTGAACCAAGTGGAGCTTGCGCTCCCTCATGGTTCTCGAAGATGGCATTTCCAATGCAGAAAATTCGATAATAAGACCTGCATAATCGCCTAAGATGTGTGAGGCGATTAACTTTTCTGACTAAATTCCAATATGGCGGCGTGATTGCACAACTTAAGTCGGATTGAAACGGACTTGTTATTATGCTGGATAAAGGAGAGGAAAAGGCAACTAGGTCGGAAAGTTATAAGGTATATATCTAGTAAAAACTGACTCACCTGTGAAATGTATTATCAGGCAGATGATGGTATGATAAATACTTACCAAATTCAACGCGGTCGTTAACGACAACGTAATGCAAGAGACCAGTTGTTGACAACCAACAGAATGCGGAGTAGAATTTCGCCGAAAAGTTGGAAATTAATCAGATATCAAGTGTTCGTCTGGAGATTTGTTAAAATAAAACATATTCATTAAATTCAGTCTGGTGGCTTTAAATTCATCACGTGATAAGTGATGATCAGTTAAGCATGTTTGTCAATATACCCATAAAAGTGGGTTTTCCTGTTAGACCAACAAGGGAAGGGAGTACCCGATCGACTGTTGAGTGTTGGTCTGATGCCGTGTTGGGCTAGTTGAAACTAATGTATTGCACTGTTATCATTGATGGGTGGGGAGAGGTTGTTGGTTGTTCGTTACAATATGGACTGATCATTACGATGACTTATCTATGTTTTGACAAGCAACTAAGTAAATTACGACATATACAACACAAACAGGACGAATATTAATCACCTGGTGATGATATTATCGCTCAAACAATTTAAACTCTTTAAAAAAACTAATTAGCAATCACCATCGCTCATTAGTAGCAACAACTTAATTCGTTTGAAATTATGATGTATTATGTATGATGATTAGATACCTATATGAGCTCTGCGCATTGTGAAGTGCTACAATGTGTCAAACAAAATACAGAAGCAAACGTCACATCTTCTGACACATCATATATCCGACTGAACGCTGATTAATATCGTTATGATTTTGATGTCATAACGTTAATTGAACAGATGACCGCTAATGAAACCAGGAGAAAGAGTGTGCTTGTACACTCATGTGTACATATTCATTGATCCTGACCACTTGCTGTTTACATTTTGTTTTTAACTAAATTGACTAAATAATATCGTTTAAGACCTCACTAAATCGAACCTCTTTATATGCTCCATTGTAGGAGAAATAGGATTAGGGGGATAAGATGTTCTGTCATTCTACAGTTAGGCCTATTACATTAACATGAGCAAGCTATGCCTGGCGGCCACGTAATCCGCGGATTTCCGCGGATCCGCGGAAAATTGGCATCCCTGTCTTAAAGGATAAAATATCTGGCTCAAATGCACACTGATTTGAATATCATGCTGATGTTGTTAAGCATCTAGATGATTATTATTCTGAAAATCAACTAAATATATTCACAGTATTCACATTAAATTTATTAATTTCAATAATACAAACAGCACTCCTGACATACACCTGGCACACATGTACACATCTGAAAAAGTAGCTGTTGCTAAAGAGAACAGCAAGATGAACCTAGCCTTGTCTTGACCCCTGACCTTCTGGTTCTACCCCCTCCCAACATGTTCGATAGATCATTTGCTGTCACATCCCAGAACTCATATAGTGGAATGTGCAGCTAGAACTCGCTAAATTACATGCAAAACAATGCTCAGGTTTAATATTTTTCTGTAATTTTTATGGAGCATTGCAATACAAGAGGGGGCATTGAGATAATGTTACGAGGCATCGAGACGTTTCCACTCTTCCTAGGTGGGAGCTTCATAATCAGGGTTCTTCCGTAGTATCACAAATCCTTCCATGATGGGAGTGAGAGAAAGATCTACATCTCAAGTCAAGGATGGTATTACAAAACTTAATCAATTGCATCAGCATAAAAAGAACATATGCATATCATAATATCTAGTCTATAACAGCCCCTCTTTGGCATTGAAATCGGGGCCAACATGTTTATGATATTCCAATAAAAATCAGCCACTTGTGTACTTGTATAGTCTAGGTCCCCATTCCCTCGAACCCCCACACCCGACTGGCACAACTCTCTCTGGCTCAAGGGTCTAGGGACACATAATTAAGAAAACTGAGCAATTGCGGCCAGATTCCTGGCTGCTCAAATAAAATAGCCTTGCAAATGCGTTTGGCTGAATCAGGAGATCGTCGACTAAACGCACAGTTGTTCCGCCATCTTTGTTACGCTGAAGTGATAAACGCGGCCCAAGAGCGTCGACTGGCCAGCCATGGAAACACGGAAATTAACAAGCAGTGTCTCATTTGGAAAGCGGGTTTTTACGGTTGAAGCACTTCGCCACATGTACTGCGCACTGACCGAAAAGTGAGCCCCTAGAGTAAATGGGCTGTAGACTAGTACATGTATAAGCTGACCTTTTATTGGACACCCAAATATTTACAATCTAAGGCAGAGCTTATTGCTTGGTTTTGTTATCAATGTTCAGATATCAGGGCTTAACTTGTTTATAAGACATGCCCCCTTCACCAATTTCTGGGTGAAATTCTGCATCTTGTGCGTAAGATTTTACTGTATGTAACAATAATAATATATGTACATTTTCACTTTGGAAGAAAATGGATAAAGCAGGATTGAAGCAGTTTACACAAAGATTTAATAACACACCAGAAATGTGTCAAAAATTAGGAAATGGTATGTCAAAGGGTAGATGGCTAGTAGTATGAATCCCTGGACTTGGTAATCTATTGAAATAAATCACTAACCAGGTACAGCTGTCATATCCATTGAGTCGATTAAATAATTGGGAAGACGAGGTCAAAATACTGGTGTTGATAACATGAGGTTGACAGATAGGGCGCCCACTATGCACGGATTGATATTAAGCGATTCACTACATGCCAAAACAGATCAAGGAAAGGATACATTCTTCAGTGGCTAGTTCAGCTCGCTCTCCATAAGCCAAAAGCACTGGTGTGGTATGGGTCTGGAATCCAGTGATGGTCTTGGGTTTACCGGCTTGACCCACCACATCTACAGCCTGGTACAACACAATAACATCATGCCAACTTCTCATCTCACACGTGTCAAGCTCTGACATGATAACAACAGCAAACTACAGACAACATTATAGACACATAATTCATAACTGATTTTCTTATGAGCAGATGGTGGATGAAACAACCGACCTGTCCAACTCTCACAGAGACAGGGAGAGGTCGAAGTTCTTCATCAAAGGTGAACAGCATACGAGGCTGTATGGCAGCCACCAGGTTGAACAGCAAGTAGTGAGACTTTCCCAGGATAGCTGATAGCAAACACGCACAACCCATCACATTGGTTATATTTCTTTAAATAAACAATTTCCAGACTCTTAAGTCATGTCAAAAGATTCATCAAATGATAAATTACATTAATTTAATGAAATCTTTAACATAGTACTCTCGTCAGTGGAAGCTTGAGTACATACTGTTTTTGGTGTCCAGCAATGCAACAAGAACAGAGAGCAGCCCTGCCACAGCCGTGGTACTCATCAGCTGGCGGTCGTTCTGGTACGGGCAAAGGGTCAGTGTTCCCTTGCCCAGATGGGTCAGACCCTGAGCAATCCTCACACAGAACAAGTTGTTGGGATCCTTGGCATGGTACACAGCCAGCTGACGCAGTATGGCTGCTAAACGAGCATTGTTAGTACCTAGACGAAGAGAACATAGGAGTTAGGCATTTGTTATATCATGCACAAGTGATTTGATTCAGAGACAGGCTATAATCAATAAATATAATGCAAAACACAAATAAAAGTTGTATTCCTTGAATCAAGTGGGTGATAATACAAATGTTTATTCAGTTTGATGACTTACCAGCACCACAGATCCCCATGGCTAGAATAGAGTTATGGGCCACTTCTGGGTCGCTGTCATGGGAGAACTTGCTGAGGGTATCTAAGATCTGCAGCTTGGGGTTGGAGGCAGAAATGAGGGCCAAAGCAAGAGGTACCGCTCTTCTGATAGCTGGCTCACCATAACGCAACTGTTAACACACAATTCACATGTGTTGACAGCTATCCTTCCAAAGCCTGTGCTGTAATTAGATGGGGATGAAAACCAAATGGTGATAGAACTCACCAGATGACCAAAAGACCTATAGGCCATGTCAGCACCTATCTCTTCTCCCATAGAAATGAGTGCAATGCCAAGGACAGCCATTGCTGCAACAAAATACACACATAATATATATATATATATATATATATATATATAGCTGTATTCAATAATGTACAAATAATGTAAACACAGTATTGTTGATCATTAACTACTGAGGTGTGTAAGAATGTTAGCAATGAACCTTGCTGTGACGAGAGGTTGGGTTTCTCTGTTTCCTCTTTGCCCTTTTCTCCCTCTTTCTTGTTGCGATTTTTGTCCTCTTTCTTGTCATTGTTATCCTGGTCCTTGGCCTCGTAATGCTCGGAACAGATGTGTAACAGCACCTGTACTTTCAACACATTACCCGTACCTGGAACATTTGCACAGAACATACAATCACATTGTAGTGCCTCAACAGGAACAAAAAATACCTCATCATTAAAGAGAGAGAGATGGTGAGTGGGGGGTGCTATGAAAACGAACAGACCTGCGTATGCACAGACGTCAACTAGTGTACTGGAGAAGGACCGGAATGGTTCAGGAATGACTTCTAGAGCTGCCAGAATGGTGTCCACATCGTCCTGACAGCCTGCATCACAGCACATAACAAACAGTTAACATACTCATTACCTCCGTCAACAATGCATCATCACAGACCATTAACACAATGATATCTCACCCAGATAGGTCAGCCCAAGACCTAATGCCAGGAACTTGGCATATGTGTCCTTCAGTTGAGTCTCTGTTTTCTCCAAGAGAGTTTGTAAGATGGTCGAGGAAACATCTCCATTACCACTGCCTACCGCTATCATACCACATGCTAAAGCCGCCACACCAATAACCTAGCCAACATAATATCAACAACTTATGTTAATACGCCAGCAAAACACTAATACATACAATTCAAATATCTTACTATATCAAGATTGCATATATATATATATATATATATATATATATATATATATATATATATATATATATATATATATATATGTATATGTATATGTATATATATATATATATATATATATATATATATATATATATATATATATATATATATATATATATATATATATATATATATATATATATAATTATAGGTAAACACACCTCCATGTTTGATTTGGAATCACCAAATACAGGCAGGAGTAAACTAAGGACATCTTCCCTGTTGGATCCAGCATAAGCCAGTCCCAGACTGCAAACAGACAGGGCACCTTGCTGACTATAGCTAAGAAACTCAAAGTATGGATGGCAGATGAGTATGCATCATAACAAGACCACTAACCCTGATATAGCACCAATCCTCATTGTGTTGCTGTTGTGGAGAACGTAGTCAGACAAGAGAGCCAGGGCAGGATCACATTCATTTCTCACTCCACATGTTACAATGCCACAAGCCAGAAGTGCTCCTGCCTACAATCAAAACATACACTATAAATATATTATATTTCTTGTTTTGTGAATCAAATATCAATAAAAAATCCCATTAAACTAGCATGTCCATGTTGATATGAAATTGAACTGACCTTGATGTAGTCTTCTGAGGAGTAGAGGTATTTGTCGATCTGAGTCAAGCCACCATCCACATCCCAGAGTAAGATCAAGCCCAAAGTAGCTGTGGTGCTCATCATACCTACATACAAACACAGTTATGTGACACCAACACACAAGCACACGCGATACAGCCACCAGTCTTATCAACATGGAACATCAAACCAACATAGCGTACATAACCATCGTGAGCTATACCGACCAGACTGTGATTACAATAACAACATAACCATCCCCAGCTATACCGATCAGACTGATTACAATGACAACATAATCATCCCCAGCTATACCGACCAGACTGTGATTACAATAACAACATAACCATCCCCAGCTATACCGATCAGACTGATTACAATGACAACATAATCATCCCCAGCTATACCGACCAGACTGTGATTACAATGACAACATAACCATCCCCAGCTATACCGATCACACTGTGATTACAATGACAACATAATCATCCCCGGCTATACCGACCAGACTGTGATTACAATGACAACATAACCATCCCCAGCTATACCGATCAGACTGTGATTACAATGACAACCACTCAGTAGCATCTCACCATGCTCCTTGTTCTTGTACAGCCACTTATTGCCCTCCTCCTCGAGCAACTTGTCTTTGCCAAATGCAGCATTCACAAAGCCGTTGACAAGTGAGGCAGCCAAATTTTGTCTGGCAGAGTCCACATTGCCTGGACCAATACTGGGTCCTGTTAACAGCCCAGGCAATTAGATGTATGGTGTTTATCACCGTATAGGAAAAAATAACCATGGAAATCACAATTTAATGTCCATATGATTCCAAAAAGGAAAGAAGCAACAACAAAAACAAATGTTAAGCTATATTAGACTGACTGTTGGGCTCAAGATTGCTCTTGTAGATATCTTCAGGAACTTTCGGTTCCATTATGTCCAGCTGAAACATACAAAATTGAGGTAAATTATTAATAACAAGGCCGAGACCAATCAGCACTAGATCACCAGAACAAACAACTGCCATACCTCTCTGGCCAATGAGATGAAGTTAGTATTGAGATGGGAGTTAGAGATGAGTTCAATTAGGTCATTGTATTCTTCCATGTCCTCATCCAGTTCCAGGAATATCTGTTGTCTACCAAGCATGTATGCCAACTGCTTCTGTAAACTCCTGTCACACAGCAAATCGACAGATACACCAAAATACTATTACAAGTGACATAAAGGCTATGACGAGTGTGTTGCTATTTAAGGTGCCTTTCATTCATACAGCACAACTACCAAATTAATTATCCACAAGTCAGCAGCCAAGATCAGAGCATGCTACCGATGTATTGATTGAGGTTGCTAATCAATGAACACACGTGCATGCTCTGGCAGCTACTCAAACAAACCAAATGGTCTGGCTAAGTTAAAGAGAAGGAAGATGCCCTGAGAATATAATGTTTAAGACTTACGGATCACGACACGAGAGGAAGACCTCCTTCACAATCTCCATATCCCTCAACTGTATGGCCATAGTGAGGGCCTCAGGGAGTTTTTCAAACTTCTTATAGATATCAAGGACTGTTTTGAGAAGAGTTGTATTTTCTGGCTCAGCAACATAAGGTACACAGCTGCAAAGAACAAAATACACAATTTGGCTCCGGCAATAGTAAAGCTAAATGTTTCTTGAGAACTAGGAGCACAATAGAAGATATTTATTTGAATGTCCCGCCAAACAATTTGCAAGAAAAAAATCTCAAAAAGATTACCCACCTCTTTAAATATAAACAGACCCTGGTATAGGCATTTTCATCGACATGCTTGAGGAGTTTATCCAGTTTTTCCACTTCCATAAGCAGATCACACGCCTCTGCCTCCGCATTATGACCCATCAAATAGGGAACCACATCGTCAATGAGTTTCTCCAGCTCCACACGCTTGTTGGAATCATCATCACCAAGAACTTGCCAATCCACAGATATCTCACCAGTAAGATGTCTTTGAAAAACAGACCAACAACACATACTATGTTAATCAATTCAGCTCAAGGCATTCACATTCGTTGCAGTACAATAATATTTAAACCTCATACAACAAAAAATTGTTCCTATTCTCACCTAACATACTCATGACCCCAGGAACCTACAGCTTCAAATGATCCAAGCATACGATACTTGAGGCATTCCCTGTTCTCACTCAGTGTCATACCCATAACAGATACAACATCAGCACAGAACCTCTGTGGGAAATTAAACATATATATATATATAGATCGCAGTCATCTTATTACAAAACGCTTCGCTTACATACAAATATACAGATATATCAATATCATTTGAAATTGGAGCTACAAATACTAATTACTTATGATAAATGTATTTCACCAACTAAGCATCCCTTACTTTAGTCTCATTGTCTTGGATCTTCTCATAGACTCCTTTCAGGGTGTCATAGTGAGGCCGCAAGAACTTGAGAGGCTTGGGTACTGAGGTCATGGAGGTTGTAGAGGAACGGATCTGGACTCGTAAATTCTCCAGAGCAGGGCGGTAGAGTTCTTCATTTGGCTCCTGTAAAAAGTAAGTAAAATGTATCAAAACAGTTTCATTGAATATTAAATAATGTGCAATGGAATCATTAAGCAACAAAATACTTACTGTTAGTCTTTCCACCAACATGTTCAATTCCTCCATCAATAACTTATCTTCCTCAGACTGAAATCATATAATAACAGTTGTATGACAACACTGAATTAGAAACCATGTTGATGCAGTTTAATATTAACTGTAGAATGGAGCTGATCTGGATGCTTGAATTTGCAGTTTCAATTGCCCAGAGGGAGACTTTCAAATGCAGAAATGAAGGTGATATATTCTTAACAATCTAATAGTAGCCGACTGGTATGATATTTTTTAGCCAAAAAATATTTCCTGAACTTCTGAAGGGTTGACAGCAACGAAGGTTCTCAATACTGCGCTATTATCGCCCATATTAGAATATGCTAAAATTGGACAAAAATATTCATTCGGACGAACATTTTCGCCTCGTTGTGACCAGGCACTATAGATTTCAGGCGACATTTGTATAAAAAGAACCCCAACACATAGAAGCAGGACATTGCCCATAAAAACCCAATTATAAACATTCAATACCGGTTTATCAATGTTCGGACAACGAAAAAGCAAGTCATGGGTTACGATACACAAAAGTCATTAAGTAAAACAATTTCATATCAACCAGGATAACTAAACTATGGAAAGGGTGTGGACAACAATCTTACAAGGTCCTGTTCTTTTTCTTCGACATTCTTGCTGTCTTTTTTAGCTTCTTTATCGTCGCCTTTCGGCTTCTGTTCGCCTTTCTCTTCAGCCATGTTGTTTAATGAACCGGTATGAAGCTTGGGCGAAACTGTCGAACCAAATAAGAGGCTCACGAGACAACCTCTATCTGAAGCAGCTAAGCGTCCAATAGCTTACGCCGAACTTTTAAAAGTAAACACAGATCAGCTGATCGTTCGGCGGAAACCAAATATAAGAATTTAATGCTTATTTAATCAATCAAGGCAAGTATAACAGGTTTTATTTCCTTTATAAAACCAAAAGCCAACAATGATTTAGCATCATCTGGCATCAGAAACCCCATCAAGTGTACTTTTGCAGACAATGTATATTACGGTAATGATAAGCCTAGCCGTGCACGACGTCTTATTGACGTATATATTTATATAACCGTGTTGCGCGGCTATGATAAGCCAAAATTCTCACTTCAGACCCACTGAAACAACAAATTTCGGAGGGGAACCCCCTAAAATAACTCTTGTCTGGTACTATGCATCCACTAGGCTACTGAAAACGGCATTCGATATACCCCCATCGACATTATAACTATCTAGAACCATAGAGTTGGACTTCCATAAGGTAAGGCAAGGAGTTATAACCAATAGCTATAGTTATGTAACTTCTTGGGTAAGGTTAAGCCAAAAATCTCACTTTAGACCCCGGGGGGGAGGTGGGGGTATAAATGTGCCGCGCGACTGGGTATGTTTTTTCGGTCCCTCGATCGGCTTGTACGACGGGTTTTGTCAGGCCTCGTTTTCCTCTTCCCATCTGTACAGCGGGTTTAATATATATTTTGTTACAGAGTGTCGAGATTTTCTCCTGGGATTTACCACCGATCATTGACAATGCATATGCAATGAATAGTCCCTGTGTGACGCGCCGAGAATCAAGCGCGCGAAGTTGTCACTGCATGTAATCAGAAATCAGCTGATCTGTATTTTGAGCTTTGTCCGATACTTTATCCTGCTTACGACGTACGACGGGTTATACATTTGCGTAATACCTCGTACGACGGGATACCCTTTTTTGCCATTTTCACGTTGTACGATGGGATATACATTCGCATGATACCTTGTACGACGGGGTATGCTTCTTGCCATTTTCACGTTGTACGACGGGTTATATATTCGCATAATACCTTGTACGGCGGGGTATTTCTTTCTGCCATTTCACGTTGTATGACGTTTCATCCCTATCCGGAATAAGGCCAAGTGCACACCAACCCACCCCCCCCCCCACCCCACCCCAACCCACTGACACAAAAGAAATCTGAGAGGGGAACCCGAAAGATGACTTGTCTGGTACTATGCAACCACCAGGCTAACCCCCCGGGGCTAACCCAAATTGTAATCAGTATACCCCTATCAGCGTTAGAGCTATCTAGAGGTAACGTCAGGCCAAAAATCACTCTGTTAATGGCTCAAGTTTTTATAATACGTCACAGCTGGAGAAAACGTGAGAGGAAATGTCGGCAAAACATTTCAGTGGTATGGGGGTTACGAAGTTCCAAAAAAAGCTTACCAAAATAATCCTCAAAATTAACAGAAACAGTGTCTGAAACTTACAGCAAGAGAAGAACATTTGAGAAATTGCCCGAGCAGTCTGGAACTTACCAGAATGCACCAAATAGAAAACTACCAATAATGCCCACACGATGACACCCCTAAAAGTACTTTACCAAATTCACCATTCAAAACTAGCAATAGGCCCCTTTATTTCTAGGGTTCAAAGAAATGTCCCTATCAGAAACAGATAGATGCCCAGGAATTAATCATGAAATGAATGAGCTGGGAGATGACTAGGCTTGAATACTACACATAGGTAAACATTACCTATAAAAAAAATGGACTACCTGTTGTTGTTTCTCATTGGATATGGACTACTTTTTAAAGGGACGTTTTCTCTGTGACCGATTGACTACAAACGAGAATGTCTGCAGTGTAGGACAGATTCATCAAAACAGGCAAAGTGACACCTGCTTGGTCCTGACAGTACCCAGGGAGTCACCAGCAGGTTGTTACAGGTCTCTTCGGGAAAGTCAAATTGTGTAAACGACTTGGTAGAGCACATACAAAGAAGTTCTCAATTAATGCCCTAGCATAACCATTGATCAATAGTCAATCACTCCTCCAAGTACGCATGACTCCATTACGGGTTGTGCAGCTGTATTATATGCTCTGATATTTTATAACAAGATAAGGATGTCATGCCTTGCTTTTGTTATAAGGTACCTCAGCCTATGGAACATACAGGCTCCAAATTCTCCTAGTCCACAAGTACCCGCACAGAGACCGTATCCGTTACCAGTTTACCACCTACACTTGTCATAATTTTAAACACACAGTAAATTCTTGCAATTGTTTATTAGACAAAAATACTCATCTTGTAGTTGTTCATCACTACCCAGTACATTAGTAGTTAGACTTAATAACAATCTAACTCAAATCTTAGATTTTGAAAATGATGTTTCGTTTGATTGTTTGATTAATTTACCCGGGGCAGGACTGCTGTGTACCATGCGATTGTTGTCATATTAGAATCGAATGGATCATCAATAAGTATAAATATCTTCAAGGACAATTTACCAATTGAAAAATCAGTGTGTTTCAAGTGATCTTTCTTTTGCTGATTGATTTCCGGGAGTGCCGGTACACGAAGTTTAAGTCCCAAACGCTATTTCGATGAGATCCAATATTGTTCAACGATTCCGAAGCTGAAGATAGATCCTCAGCCTGAGACTAATTGACTAAGTTATAATTTTTACTTGCTTATATGTCACAAGAGTATTGGATAATTGGATGCAGGTAATTTACTATTTGATTGCAAGAGATAGAATGTTTGGAAAGGTTGGAAAAGATAATCAATTTAGTCTTAAGACGTACATAAATTATTCGGAGTCGTGTGTGGAATTAGTCTAACATACAATTGTACATAAATCAATCGCGCGCGCGCGTGTGTGTGTGTGTGTGTGTGTGTGTGTGTGTGTGTGTGTGTGTGTGTGTGTGTGTGTGTGTGTGTGTGTGTGTGTGTGTGTGTGTGTGTGTGTGTGTGTGTGTGCAGGGCTCGACACTAAGGTTTCTAACCAACTTGTCCTGTAGGACAAGTGCTTGGTCCATTAACTTGTCCTTCCTAATTTTTACTTGTCCCAAACTTTTATATACGCAAAATCTGGAAAGTTCTAGTTGCAATGAAGTAATTTTATTACAGTATGTTTAATAAGAACCTGATCGCCTTTTAGTTGCATATATTATTTTTAACAGTGTTTTTTGGGGGGTTTTTTTTTCATTCCTGGGCTCACCATCTCTACTTAACTAAGCAGTGTGGTATTTTTTTCTAGATTGTAACATTTTCTTTCCAGTTTATGCATCAAGAGAATATATGTGTAAAGAACTATTAATTTGATGAATTTGCTTGAATATTTACACTGAGGCGATCTTCGGTTTTACAGCATGGCAACCAGTTTTCTTATTGTCCTTATTCAAGCTGATATGTCTATAAAAAGGACTGAATCTTGCGGCCGTTTTATATGGAAATTCGCTCCGGTCAGCTCGCGTCATTTCTGGCAGCGCAACTGGCAACAAAATATATCCAACCCCTGAACAAATTTACTCGACGAAACATTTTGTCAAGTCAATTTTAAAGAACCAAACACAAGTGCCCTAAACACTGCTAAAACCCCTATGTTTTATTAACGGTTCTAAATTATTTGTGGCACATGGTAATTAGCAATATCAAATTTGACAATCCGAGCATGAGCAAACGTGTCCCAGCACTGTATCTTATTGTTAGCGTCTGCGTAAATTCTAATTCGAACCATAAACAACAAGACTGTCATCTCTTATCTATCGATCGGTGTATTTTCTTAACGCAGTCAATTATAGACGGTAGTAGCGCGCCTGCTTCACACCGCCCATGCCCCGCTCAGTGTGAAACTATTCCGGCGCCGCAGAATGCAGGTCTGTCTCATAAAAATCACTTGTCCGGTAGGACAAGCTGATTGGAATAGCTGCTTGCCCGACAGTCCAAATGACTTGTCCCGGGCAAGCGGACAACCGTTAGTGTCGGACCCTGGTGTGTGTGTGTGTGTGTGTGTGTGTGTGTGTGTGTGTGTGTGTGTGTGTGTGTGTGTGTGTGTGTGTGTGTGTGTGTGTGTGTGTGTGTGTGTGTGTGTGTGTGTGTGTGTGTGTGTGTGTGTGTGTGTGCGTGTTTATGCGTGTGTGTGTGTATAACTTCAGTACAACATACTTGTCGGGGTTGAATAAGTTAAGCTTAACGCCATAAACTAGTCTGCGTCCCAGACTCCAGTGGTTCCGCTACGCTTCTCGTCCTGGCGCGCAGTATTGAATATCATTAACATGTAAACAGGGCCCACAGCCAGGGACTAGTGGACCTTGACTAGTCATAAACATTCATATTCTGAAAATGACAGGGAATTTCTCAGTACGAATAGGACATTTTTATATACCTTGGACTGAATGAGGAAAATTAACGACACGAGAAAAATATAGTAACAGCGATAATTCCGGCACGTGAATTCTTGTGGTCCGCTTTAAAAACCCTTTGTATTGAATGAAATGGTAAGGAAAAAGCTTGAGGTCTATGACTTTATATTTATAGAATAATACTAACTTAGTAAACAATGAATACAGATTACAAATAAATACATCTAGATAAATAGAATATGATAAATCGTTTGTAAATAGAATCACACAATTCCGACTATTATATGTTATTGCTTCCGAAAAAAACTTTTGTCGCTGGAATTGTGAGATATGTTTCACAGTACTGGGTGATCTTGAATCCGATGTGCGTGTCCGCGGGTGCTTGGGTGTTGTGAGGTCCAAAGGGATGTACGGCACCCTGCCATCCACTTCGGTTCTGTGCTTGGACGGTTCGAACGTCAGGGAACGGTTGACAGATCTCTTCCAGGATGAACAGTTTCTGTCAATATATCACTAAGCGACAGCGATGAAATCGTTCGACAGTCGTTTCACATGTAATCATTTGACGTGGGTTTAGTTAATGAGCCTGGAAAATTATGTTATTGGCTACGAAAAACAAAGTCTGAAATAAAGAAGGATTAACTTGCTAGAGTGAGGACATGCGATTGTAGAAATAACCTGGGAATAAATAAAGAATGGAACAGTAATAGTGTGATTGTGATAAATATCAAGCATATGTAATTCCACTTTGGAGTAATTCCAATCCGAGGCTCCGGAGTGGTAGCTGGGCACCTCGGTGTCTCAATGATTGAGGCAGGGAAGAGGGGTAATGTTACGGGGATCAACTGGGCACGTACTTGGGTATTAG
Organism: Urechis unicinctus; assembly: GCA_034190875.2. Taxonomy (NCBI): domain Eukaryota; kingdom Metazoa; phylum Annelida; class Polychaeta; order Xenopneusta; family Urechidae; genus Urechis; species Urechis unicinctus. The sequence goes on along the minus strand of CM067358.1, from coordinate 50,644,537 downwards.
TGATGTCCTCAACAATGGGAAATAGGTCCTCATTTGAGGTCACATTACGCTCACAATGGCTTGGAATGTGGGTCGTTGGAAAGGTCGGTGTAGATTGCTGTACATTTTTAACATCTGAAGTGTGGATTAATAACATGTGTGACATCGAATGTTATAGAATAGGGAACATTCTGGAACTGAAACACGGGGCATGTTCTCCACAGTTTGTCCGGTACTGGAGTTCTGTCTCGGGATAGTTGCGCCATCTTAGTCGACGTTTCTTCGACCGAGTTTGCAGAATACCAACATGAAAACTATGGCTGCCATTTTTTAAAACAAATCACTCGATCCCACCGAATCCATTTAAGTCACTGATCTCACCGTAATCATCTTCAGCACACCTAATGGCCTTTAGAAATCGTTTGGAAGGTATTCTGATTTCGGTGAGTATAGGACATGATAGACTAATGGTCAACAAATATTATTCTGAAATACATTTCATTAATTCATTCAAATACTCCGGTTTTGAAAGTTGTGTAATACATTTATTAACATTTACGTTCAAAACTAATTAATAATTCTAGTACTGATATACACAAAATTCCACACCCCCTTGGTAGATATAACTTTACACCAACGACGGCTCTCTAATATCCAGGGCAGAAACAAAATGCCTGTGAGCAACTTAAGTACATATCTTTCTGTCGTATATAACATCTCCACGGCATTACTGCTGTACTTGAAATACCAGTATTTTCGAAGTACAAATAAGCCCAGGAATATTTTCGCCGTGCAGGCGAGTTCTCATGGGCCTATATGTATAGCAAATATATATACAGGTTTTATTCGTATGGTAGAAATATAGAGCAGAGCTCTTTCGTTGGACAGAAATAATCCTGTGTATTTATGCTGTACAAATAAGGAATATTTCTGTCGTATGATTAAGCCCTGTGTATAAAGTCTGCCGTGCATATAAGCCCTGCTCTATTAAAATTCTGCCGTAAAAATAAACCCAGGAGAATATCTGCTGTACGTTTAAGCCCTGATGTATTTATTCCATACAAATTAGCCTTGAAATATTCTGCTGCACGAAGAAGCATTCTCTATATTTCTTTTGTACAAATATTCCTAGGAGTTCTTCTGTTGTGCTTTTGATAGGGCCGAACTCCTCTGGTTGGGGTTTTTCCGTTTTTCACTTGCTTGTATTTCAGGCGGCAATAGCAGAAAAACAGTTCATCTTTGTGCAAAGGAGCCTTATTCATTCGAATATATTGAAAATGAGATTTTCGATCTAACATCGATTCAATATTTACAAGTTTCACTTGATTGTTCTGGACATTGAAAAAACCCACTGATTTTGGTATACTGTACTTAGTTTTAGATCACCCATTAGGTTTTCGTTGCAAGGCAATAGCCAGCTTTGGGTTTTCCGCTCATATATTTTGACATTCGCCGGACCAGATGATACACAAGTACGTGTGTCGGTACGAACAGCATCCTCTGCTCTAGCTCCGTCGAACGGTAATAGGAATATATACTACTCAGACGTATCTTGTAGGGCTACCTCTGCTCAGGAGGCTGATCACATTTGGGTTTTTTTCCCCACATGATTACAACGCATGACAGGCTGCGGAGGCTTGATTCATTATGGTACGGCATTCTCATAGCGCTCTTGTCATATAAAACATTTGAGCACAATTATCAGTATTAAACAAAATTTGCAACAAGCATAATCTGCTGACGATTATATCAAGCTATTTCGGAACTATAGTAATATCTGCAGTAAGATATTTGCTCATTTTGATCTCGCGAGATCGCGTCTTATTTGCACCAACTACACACTGGCGTTAAATGATTTCTCGATCGCGACAATAAACTCTCGCGAAATAGTGAACCAACTCTATTTAGCGTTTGGCGCATTGTGTCAAGTTTTGTCATCAATTTCTAACCGGTTGTCGAAAATAACGGCTTGCGTTGAGTGACAGTGAATATTAATTAAACTTTAGCATTATCTAAAGAAAATGAATACTTTCCCATGGACACATGCGGCAAATATTTGATGGCGTCAAAATGGCTTCCGGGGGAGAACATTTTTCTATTCCACTTCGTTAAAAGGAGTTTTACTTGTTTGTGGGAGAATGACGATTTGTAAGTATTGTATTTTTGCTATATATACGCATCAGTGTATTATTGAAACAATCACAGATCTATATGGAACCACAGTTTACAGTCATTGAATGTGTTTATCCTGGTTCCTAAGACAACTTGTAAATTGTTTGAGGCAACCTATCTCAAAATAGACACAATACTCAATGTGCACGGCCTGTCAACAAACACGCTATTGAAAACTTTTTGATCATTAATTTTTTTTTCATTGTTAACTGTGGTAAGTTTTAGAATAACTGTGTTATTGTATTTTGTTTCACGTGTGGTTATTCTTACATCTTGGTCTTGTGATATAAATTGTCAGCTGTTTACTGAGGACTCCCAGTTCACACAAGTAAACATAAACATTCTGGTCTTTTAGGTATAATCAGGTCCGCATATGGATGAATGTATTATAGGCTGATGTGTATTCACCTTTCTTTGGAAATCACTTAATTTTCTCTTATACTGCCTCTCAAACCATGGTATGGAGACTGATACATTGTACCTATTGGAATGAAGCAGTTGATTTGTTGTGTAACCAAGCTGTAGTCATGCATTTTTAGTTAAATGACCATAAAGACATAATCAAATCAGCTGGAAACACACTTTTTACTTCCTGTAAACCTGTGAAAATGTCCAGTGAACTGCTAACTCTTAATGGGTCCCTTAAGAATTTTACCCCTAGGTCCTAGAAATTTGAGCTAGTGGGAGCCCTGGTTATATGTTTGTCTACTAGTAAGTGCGGAATGAAATATCATGTTGATAACGCTGCTTTTTTATATAGTATGCATTAATTTGCACCCCTGCAGTAGACACATATAATTGCATGAGTGGGATTTATTTTTCAATATCTCCATGTTGAATTGTGCATTAAGACTTTCTGCTTTTCAGAATCATAGCTGGCTGCATTCCAAATGAAGTGAATCTGATTGTTATACTTGAAGTTCCCCTTAAAAACCATATAAGTAAGTAGTTTCATAAAAACAAATTATGTGGGGAATTTTTTATTGCAAATTTGCTATTGAAAATTAAAGCTTTATTCATGTACACATCATCTCCATTACTATGGGTTTATGTTGGAAACAGGATGTCAGCTGAGGCAGTGAGGGTGATTGTGCGGTGTCGGCCTATGAACCAGAGGGAGAAGGGCTTAAACTGCAAGAATGTGGTTAAAATCGACAACAAAATAGGTCAATGTGCACTTGTCAATCCTGGTGATCCAAAGGCTGTACAAAAATCCTTCACTTTCGATGGAGCCTATGATACAGATTCCACAACTGACCAGATCTATGCAGACATTGGGTACCCCCTAGTCGAGGTAAAATGTTGCCTTTTTATTACTGCCATGGTTTATTGTAGAAGTTTATCCAATTCTTTCATCAATGTCTGCTTCACAAAGTTTTAATTTATGATTATCCCATTGTTGGCATAAATTTCAAATGTGTCCATGTCATGGTTATTGGCTGGTGGTTTTTTTTGTACAGGGTGTAACAGAGGGCTACAATGGCACTATCTTTGCATATGGCCAGACAGGATGTGGCAAATCATTCAGCATGCAGGGCATCACAGATCCTGCATCACAGCGTGGAATCATACCGAGGTCATTCACCGTATATCTCACATATCACTGATTCAAAGTATTTGATCTTGTAACATTATACAATCTCCGTGGATTCCATTCATCCTAAAGCATTGAATACTGTGTTGAAGGGAGGATGTGTTCCTTTTTATATTTCCAGAGCTTTTGATCATATATTTGAAACAATCACAGTATCCGAAGGATCCAAATATTTAGTGCATGCCTCATACTTGGAAATTTACAATGAAGAAATTCGAGATCTACTCGGGAAGGATGTTAAACAGAAACTTGAGCTGAAAGAACACCCAGACAAGGGCGTTTATGTGCAAAGTAAGATAACAGTTTGACTCTGATTCTGTATCTTTGTTAAACTTGGTGTGCGATTCAGATTTTTGATGAGTATTGTTGAAGTTTCACTTATTGTTGGACTGTTATTTGTTCCCAGCTCTATCAATGCATCCGTGCAAAAATGTACATGACTGTCAGAAAGTGATGGATCAGGGTTGGAAGAACCGCGCAACGGGTTCCACGTTGATGAATGCTGATTCATCCCGAAGTCATTCTATATTCAGTATTCACCTTGAGAGGTGTGAATCAGATGAAAGTGGAGAAGAGCACATACGAGCTGCCAAGCTCAATCTCGTTGATTTAGCCGGCAGTGAGAGGCAGGCAAAAACTGGTACATTAACCCCTATCTGTCTATGTCTGTTTGTAGGTCATATTTAATAAGAAAGCCATATATGAATTGAAATGTAAACTATTGACTTTCCTTCCAAATGAGTTTTACATCTCTCTGTGATAATGACATTTGATCTTTAATTTTGTAAATTATATGTACTGCTAAGTCATTCATGTAATCTGTTACAGGGGCAACTGGGGATCGCTTAAAAGAAGCCACCAAAATCAACTTGAGTTTATCTGCACTTGGTAATGTAATATCAGCTCTGGTGGATGGTAAATCTAAGCATATTCCTTACCGTGACTCTAAGCTCACTCGATTACTCCAAGACTCACTTGGAGGCAACACAAAGACACTCATGGTGGCTTGCTTATCACCTGCGGACAATAACTATGATGAAACACTAAGTACATTGCGTTATGCAAATCGTGCCAAGAACATCAAGAACAAGCCCAAGATTAATGAGGACCCCAAAGATGCTCTACTGAGAGAATATCAGGAGGAAATCGAGAAGTTACGGGCCATGCTAAGAGGAGAGATCCCAGCTAACCTTGACGGTAATTATTGCTGCAAATATAGATAGCTGTATGAGTTGATTTTTAGCTCTGCTCTTTTTAGCTCTGGATCCGTCCGTCTGTTAGAAAACTTTGGTGGCACGTTTTCTTATCAAGCAAGCTACCATCCCCAAAATATACAGTGACTCCTCTTGTGTTGATGGCTCCTTGCAAACCAAATAATCAGCCCCACATGACCTTTGATCCCTGAGTTGTTAGAGAAAAACTAAAAATTTCTTTTTCCTATATTAACCCAATGGGGAATAACTTTTGATGGCAAGTTTTTTTATCAAGCAAGCTAGTTGCCTGAAATTACTAGTTCATCACTCTGATGTTCATGTCAACTTGCAAACTTAAATCAGCCTTGCGTGACCTTTAAGGTGTGAGTATTAGAGAACTCTTACCATTCACCCTCACTCCAGCTTTATATTGCAAACTAGCTGGCCTAAATGATGGGTCTTTGCATTCAAAAAATCAGCTCTTCACATCCTTTATTGGAAATCTCATGCACCATTCAAACCTAATGTAGCATCATTATTTAATTTTGGCATTACTTGTTATTGAAAATCATGTAAAAAGTAGCAGAGCTTCAAAACCTATTGGCCTCTTGTTTCAAAGAATTAGTGATTTATGTAAATGTTTATATGTTTAATTAGCTGCAGGAGGATCTGCTGCACCTGTGAAAGCTAAAGGTAAGGTACACACTGCAGCGCCACCTCAATCAGCAGAAACCTCAGAGGCAGTAGAGGCAGAGAAAGCACGCATAAGAGAGGTATTATTTCTTGTTTCCTTAAATTGACAACTAGTAAATGAGCTTCTATTTGTCATTCCAATGAATAATTGATGTGTTCATCTCAAAAGGTGTTCAAATGCATTATGATTATCAATCAATTAACAGATATGATATACTAGAGTATTGATTATTTGTATAGTTCAGGATTATGGATGTTTTATGGCAGCTGTTGAATATGACTCCAGCTGTTCATGTAGTATAGTTAGTTTATCGTGGCTGTGTTTTTTCAGGAGTATGAGGACAAAATGACTAGGATGAATGAGGATTTTGAGGAGATGAAGATCAGTAAAACTAAGCTTGAGGAGGAGATGGCACGTTTACAGGAGGGTTACACTGCTGATCTGGCCAACGTCGACCATCTGTCTCATATCCCATCCCCTGGACAGAGACCAACCATAGCTAATGGTGAGTACGCATGGTGACGTGCAATGGCTCACAGCGAATCATTGAAAGGGCCCCTCTCCCACCGTCATCTTCATCTTTGGGCTTAAGACATTACAATACTATTTATAAAATGTTTTACCGTAGAGAATCTGTGCAGCCTGTATTAATGTGGGTTTTATCACTATGTGTGTGTTAGCCATTGATTTGAGCTTGATGTTATTTGACTTTATTGATCACTTATTTAGACAGAACATCATTTGCATCTTAGTGTACCTTCGCATAGTTTTCTCATAATCTGGCATAATGATACCGCCCCTAATAGTTCCATGTAAACAATGCAGCCATTCCAGGCTCAACTGACCAACCATTACACATAGATACATGTCAAAGGGAAAGTGTTGCTCCCTCCGCCAAACATGCACATGCCATATCAACTGAGGCAGCTCCCAGCGGCCAAGGCATCACACCAGAAGGCCAGACAGCTCTAGGAGCTTTAGTGGGCAGTTCACATGAGCCAATGGCCATCAGTCAGCCAGTTGAGCTACCTGCCATTGAATCAGAACTGGACCCGGATTTACCCCGGTCAGTATCTGCCCTGGACCGACAAATCAGTTCTCTGCTCCGAGACAGCTCACTTCCTCCCACAGATGTAATCCCCCAGGTTGCCCGCTCAGGACAAGAGCTCGCATCTGAGCCACTATTCAGTCAGGGTATGAAGTTTGCCACTGCCATGTGGAATTTGGGGTGTTAATCAAATAATCCTCTTGAGTGTAGATGTAACCTATGGTTTTACAACTAACTGCTGTCTGTGGACGTCACATTGATATGCACAGTCGTAGATCCAATCTGTAATTGGTAAAGACTTTGTACAGGAATCGTCTCATTACCAGACTCCAGCTGTTCTTATGTATCATACATTCCAATTTTATTTTGAATGTAAGTGCAAATATTTCATTGATAGACAACCTCAATAATTATCTCTAATTATTGATGTAACTGAAGGCTCATTTGAAATATGAAGCTTGTTTGAACCTTTTCAATAGAATGATTAGTCAGCAAGCAGACTCTGTTAGTCAGACTTACTATCACTGTACTTTTAATATCAAATGTTGTATATATCTGCTACACTTGTCATACAGCCCATTATACTGAAACCGATATAGACCTAGTCCTATGCACCAGCCTCACTCACTCTGTGTGAGTTTTGTGTATCAGCTTACCTTTATACAGGACAAAATTTGTATAAACCTATGTTTTGTGATGATGTGTATATTTTCTCATCAACTCTTATCTATAACTTTGTCTCTGGGAAGTTGTGCTGACAAGGTGTTTAATGGACCGCCGAGTTTACCACATGCACTTGGTCTCTGAATGCTGTGTTGAGATAATTACTTGTAATTTTGACATTTATCTGTTACATTCTATGTGGGAGTGCAGGGATTTTGAATTGTACATAATAATGAATTCTATTCTATAATTCAACACATGACCTGGTAAAGAATCCTTTTCTGGTGTGTTATGCTTCAGTGGTATTTTACCCTGCGTGACTTAAGTGGTTGTAGCACTAATATCACGGTTATGATGTTAGTGTGCTTGGTTTAATGTGTTTGTACACTTGTTTCACTATTTGTTGACACATTCAGTCTATGAATGTTATGAGTTATTAAGTGTTTGTTTGGGTATTGCAGGTGAGGCTCTTGTCAACGGTAATGAAGAATACATGGTAAGTTGACTTAAGCATTTGCGATGGGTTAAATTGGTTTGGGAAATGATGTCCTGGTCTGTGATGGTGTCAGATGTAATTAAGGCTGCTCTTGGGGTTAAAACACAACACTTGTCATTTTGTAGTATTTGAGTGACAGTGCCTAAAAGTGGATTTTATTTCCATTTGATGTTTGGTTGTAGTTTGGTGCTCACCACAGGCACTTTAGTCTTAATGCCCTTCCTCTCCAGCATCCTATGTATTAAGTGATGCTCGCAATGCATTGGTTTTATGTTAGAGTTTTATGATAGTTGCAAAAAACCCTGTTCAAAAATGTTGAAAGAGATTATGGTGGAATATATAATTTATATTAATGATAAGAGACAAGATTTGAAACCCCCCCCCCCCACACATACACACACACACACACACATGCGCTTACACACAATGTGTTTGATTTGATCTTCTATTTGTGTATATGATGATCTGTGGTGTTGTGTGATGAGGGTGGAGAGGAGGATGATATTGAGTTCACACAGACACCCAGACAATCACATGCTGTCCATGTGGCCACAGTGGTACAGGAGGGCGTCACTGCCCCCAGATCCTCCCCAACCGGGGAATCCAACCTCACTCAGGTGCAGCACGACGAAGCTCTCCGAAGGTTAGTCCTCTGTAATAGGTGAACGGAAGGACACGATGACATATATATATATATATATATATATATATATATGCCCATACAGCAGTGACTCACATCTATATATATATATATATATGTTATCATGGCGTAGGAAATGCCTACATATGTATATAGTGTATGGATGTATCAAGTGGCAATGCAACTAATTGTAGCATAGAATATGTGTCATAATGATGTAGTTATCAATCAATCATATTTAAACCCCAGTAGATCATAGAAGAGGACTCTAGCACCCAGTTGAATAACAAGTTTATATGATTTAAACAGTATCTATATGAGTAGTTGTTTTGTCATCCGATCAGAGAAACTCTGTCCCCTAACTTTCCTGCGTGGATTGAACTTATAGTTTTGCTGACAACCTTGCTCTAATTGTGAATGCCACTGTTAATCCATAAATCACCATAGATCATCATAACATGATCATTGCAATTCTGTGTCAAAGAGTAAGCAAACCTGGCGAAGCGATGTTAAGGTAACTTGAGTGGAACCCCCTTCCCCTCCTCCTGGTTTAATGTCTCCATATGCTCTGGGTTGGCTCTGTGTTAAGAGTGAAATGTAGTTTGTTTAGCATGGGTGAAGGACTTGGTTTGCCTATGGTTTGTCACTTAACACTGTATGCACCAATGATCGATCTGTTGCACAGGTAAACTTGAGTGTTCATGATTGGCATTTATTGTGTCACAGTCTACTCTGCCCTGGGGCATTCTGTATTTTATAATTAAAAATCTTTGATCCATCACTGTTTAATTCAGTGTGTATTTAAGTGACACCTTCTACTCTGTGTTCAATTTTCCATTGTGCTTCCTAAATAACATCAAATTAGTTAAGTTATCATGCACTGTGTGCCTCTTACCCCTACTAATATGTCATCCCAGGGATCTGTATTCATATCTATTTAGTCTTATATGCTTCTCTTGATGTCTCTATGGCATGACAAGACATTGATATCCTAAAGTGGCCATATTGGATTATGGTAGGATTAGGAATGGAGGTGACCATTAATAGTGTCCTGCTTCTTGACATTATTTGATGAGCATAACATTTTGTCCCACTTACCATTAAGTAGGGCTGCATCAGCTGCAATTGGTGTCATGCATGAATTCGGCACATTTAAAATTGCATGATAATATTCAACCCAACTGGCAATCTCTAGGAAATTCAGGTAAGACCATGTTCACCTTAGGTAGACATATTGGCTATTTAGTATTTAGGGAGAAATGATTTCTCAAAGAAGACTATGTCTACCATTGATACAAGCTTGTCTGTATGCTTTTATTAAATATAGATTTGCAATTGTGCATATATATTAGTATGACTACATACATACAGGACATGCCTAATTTTGAGAGAGCAAACTTGTTTCTATTACTTATACCGGCCTGTGGATTTTATCTTTATTATGAAGGGTCCTCTGCGGCTACAAAGATGCTCGTAACACTCGTGGATTCTCTTGTAACACAATATATGGTGCCAGTTGATGATGTCTTGTATTTGTTTCTTTAGCCTGTGCTAGATAACATGCTCTCTTTCTGCTTCTTACGTAGACTGGTGGACACACTGTTAAAAGATTCCACATTCCATTTTTTAATATTTCAGGCATGATATTTCGTCGACTTGCATTTGATTTGACATGCTCAAATTCTTGTTTTATTTTTTGCAATTAAGTATGGTTTTATTTGAATCTGTCATCATTCACATTTGCTCTGCATGTATGTAAAACATTAAATGATGTATGCTATGTACAGGATGGAAATATTAGCTAGTCAAGATAATACAAACATTTTATCTTAGAAATTGTTTACAAATACATCTTAAGAAATCTGGTAAAAATCTCCCTTGCATACACCATAAAGTGATGGAGTTAACATACCCCTTTGTCACTTCTTATGGCAGGTTATGGGGCTTATGCTATTGTCACTTTTTTAAGCATCTCTTGTGTTGTTGGTGATGTTTTCACCCACCATTATGGGGTTATCATCTCTGATTGTATCTTCTGATCATCTCTTTTGGCAGTGGATATGGTTATCACATGCCATGTCACTTTTTATCATCCCTTTTGTTAATTGATATGGTTATCACATGCCATTGTCACTTTTTATCATCCCTTTTGATAATTGATATGGTTATCACATGCCATTGTCACTTTTTATCATCCCTTTTGATAATTGATATGGTTATCACATGCCATTGTCACTTTTTATCATCCCTTTTGATAATTGATATGGTTATCATCCCATTTTGATAATTGATATGGTTATCCATTGTCATTTTTATCATCCCTTTTGATAATTGTCACACATTATTGTCACTTTTTATCATCCCTTTTGATAATTGATATGGTTATCACATGCCATTGTCACTTTTTATCATCCCTTTTGATAATTGATAGAGTTATCATTCTCCATGAGCATCTCTGTTTGTAATTTATATGGTTATCATGCCATGGAGTCACTCTTTGATCATTTCTGAAGGTTACAGGTTCTCATGTCACTCGTTGACATCTCTCATAGGAGGATTGCTGTGCTGTTACAGGCTACAGGAGCTGCAGCAGGTCATGGTAGGAGGAGAAGAGGCCAATAATGAAGAGAAGAAAGAGAAACGAAAACGCAAAAAGAAGTATGCAGAAGAACGCAAGAAAAAACTACAAGGTCAGGCATCTGTGTTGTTATCAATGTAATGGATTCAGAGTTTACAATAAAAGGGTTAGGGAAGACCATTTGGCTATGTGACTGAAGATCAACTCCTTGAGTGTGTCTGCTGGTTGTTTCATATCTGGTGTTTGACTGTGTGGGTTGTTGTGTTAACAAGTTTCTGTGTGACATGGTTTTTGTGATTGTCTGATGTTGAGTATATGTGTCCTGGTGGTTGTGTGGTCTGGTGGATGTGTGTCCTGGTGGTTGTATGACTTGGTGGTTGTGTGTCATGGTGGTTGTGTGTCCTGGTGGTTGAGAAACCCTGTTGCTGTGTGGCCTGGTGGTTGTGCGACTTTATGGTTGTGTGTGCTGGTGGTTGAGAAACCCTGGTGCTATGTGGCCTGGTGGTTGTGTGGCTTGGTAGTTGTGTGACTTTATTATTGTGTGTCCTGTGGTTGTGTGTCCTGGTGGTTGATAAACCCTGTTGCTATGTGGCCCGGTGGTTGTGTGACTTTATGGTTGTGTGTCCTGATGGTTGAAAAACCCTGTTGCTGTGTGGCCTGGTGGTTGTATGACTTAATGGTTGTGTGACCTGGTGGTTGTGTGACTTAATGGTTGTGTGACCTGGTGGTTGTGTGACCTGGTGGTTGTGTGACCTAATGGTTGTGTGACCTTAATGGTTGTGTGACCTGGTGGTTGTGTGACTTAATGGTTGTGTGACCTGGTGGTTGTGTGACTTGGGTTGTGTGACCTGGTGGTTGTGTGACTTAATGGTTGTGTGACCTGGTGGTTGTGTGACTTAATGGTTGTGTGACCTGGTGGTTGTGTGACTTAATGGTTGTGTGACCTGGTGGTTGTGTGACCTGTTGGTTGTGTGACTTAATGGTTGTGTGACCTGGTGGTTGTGTGACTTAATGGTTGTGTGACCTGTTGGTTGTGTGACTTAATGGTCGTGTGACCTGGTGGTTGTGTGACTTAATGGTTGTGTGACCTGGTGGTTGTGTGACTTAATGGTTGTGTGACCTAGTGGTTGTGTGACTTAATGGTTGTGTGACCCAGCATGTTGTTGTTTTTGACAGAGGAGCTGGCCAAGATGAATGGTGAAGACATCATGCTGGGCATCTTTGACAACATTCATGATGAACTCAAAATGAAAGACAAAATATTGATGAAAGAAAAGGAGAAGGTCGGTTATAATTCATGCAAGCCTAACAAATGTTATGTTCTGATCCTTATGTGACATGCACCGTATCAGTCCTGTGTCCTGATGTGCTTCTGATGTTTGGCAGAATGAGGGTTTTCGACAAGAGGTGTTAGACCTCCAGTCTGAATTTGAGTTTGAACGCATTGACTACTTGGACACAATACGTAAGCAAGAACAGCAGATGAAATGGCTGCAATCAGTCATAGATAAGATCCATCCGTGCTTACGTCGTGATTGTAACTACATGAATCTGGACCGTGTCAAGATCCAGTCACAATGGGACCCGGAGACACAGTCATGGAACCTGCCCAAGATGACCGTGGAGAAACATAAGCTGCCACCCACAGGTATGGCTTCAGTCCACTTGTTTATCAATCCTTTTATGCAGGAGTTTCTTGTCTCTCTTGGTGAACATTATGAAAGGAATGGTTTGTTAACTACTTATTATTCCTAAATTGTTCACTAAGCATGACTGTACTATCAAGCAGAGCCAAGAAGCATATATTTATGTCATTTACACCCTTTATCCTAGCCCAATGAGGGGGTATTTACAGGCCCAATGAGGGGGTATTTACGGGCCCAATGAGGGGGTATTTACAGGCCCAATGACGGGGTACTTACAGACCCAATGAGGGGGTATTAACAGGCCCAATGAGGGGGCATTTACAGGCCCAATAAGGGGGTATTTACGGTGTTGGGAATGTAGCTTGGTTAGGCAGAGCTACTGTTAGTGTTACCCCCTTGTGTAGTGTATTGAATGATTTTGACCAAGATGGGAAATTTGTAGAGTGACCTCAATGAAGAGGTTACCTATGCCATCTTGTTTAACAGTTAATGTTGAATACTCTTATAAGCAGTGTGTGCAAATGGGTGTGTTCTCCTATTGGCATGACTATAGCCGAGGGTCGGCGAGTGTCCATCACTACTGTGCAGCAGATGATGGAGCCACCAGAGGGTCAGTGCCTGGGGGGTGATGTGTGATGGTCAATGCTTTTGGGGGTGGGGCTGCTGTGTGGTGTTGACAGTGACTTTTGATCCATCAGACACTGTGTTTATGCTTTGTGGTGTTGACAGTGACTTGTGATCCATCAGACACTGTTTGTGATGTGTGGTGTTGACAGTGACTTGTGATCCATCAGACACTATGTTTGTGATGTGTGGTGTTGACAGTGACTTGTGATCCATCAGACACTATGTTTGTGATGTGTGGTGTTGACAGTGACTTGTGATCCATCAGACACTGTGTTAATGATGTGTGGTGTTGATAATGAATAACAGTAACAAAAGCTCAATGTGTGTCAAAATTGGGATTGTCAGCCTTAAACAAGGCTCTAATGCCTGGTGACAATGTCTTTAGTTTGAAATTGTAATTTGTGACAGTGTCTACATTTGCTGTGCATCCATCCAGGGTGCCGTGTGATTTTGTTTAATACTTTGTCTCCTGTGGTTTCTTTAAGTGAAAAAGTGTGAGTTAGTTCTCAGTTCAACCCCTCTGTGAGATAAACACACATCCTTGCTCTAGCTGAGCATGTTTGTAAGGTAACTGCTGTGTGGTACATCACTTGCAGACCCAGAGTCATGTGTAAAATCATCAAGTTTTGTGGTCTATGATGTTAAACCTGTCATAAACTGCTGCCATTTCTTGTTGCTAATCAGGATACAGTAGTGCACTAATTTATTGTTTGCATTCTATTTTTGAACTTTATGTTACTTAGGTTGAATAGTATCATGAAATTAGTTGTTATTTCTTAAATACTTAGTATTCAATTCATGTATCTGAGAATTGTGACACTTGCCGGGGTATACAAGTGTTGCTATGATGCTGTGTTTGTCATGATATTTACACATTATATTTTTATGAAGTTTTTGCTCCTCTGGTTACAGTTGGAATTTTAGCACCCAATGAATCTCAGAAAGCTGTCAATGGTGAGATGTCTGCCAGTGTATATGATGACCTGAGATCTGAAGACCGTTATCTGCAAGTAAGCACTCAATTTGTACCTGTCTTGAGTCTGTGAATCGTCTTATAGTCAGTCTACCACATGACATGTCGGCATGAACTTGCAGTAGCAAGATATCAAGTCTGTCACATTGAGCCTCGTTTCAGTAAGGCCTGTTGTGTTATAGACAGTGGTCTAGGTATGGTTGAGGTTATGTCTGTTACCTGGACAGATATCGGCTTAGTCATGTTCACCTGTGGCCATATAACCATATCCTAGATTATTCCCATATACACATCCACTTTTGATGTCCAGGCATTCACAAAAGCTTGTTACAATAGTCATATTGCATTCATATCTTAACCTGTTTGTTGTTATCAGAAGTTGCACCAGAGTGCAGAGCAAGATGCTGCCAATTCCTACTTCAAAAATAAAAGGGCTGAAAAACTCCTCAACAAACGCAATGTTCAAGGTGCACCAGACAAATCTTTTTGATGTATATTAGTAAGGCAATCAATGTTAGAAAATAGTTTTTTTATTGGTATATTGTTTTTTGTTTAAATCATTCCTCGAAGAATATTATGGAATATTTCAATTATATTGTTCCCTTGGCTGAATGAACATGAACAATTCCTCAGGAACCAGTCCAGTGAACTCCACATCTAATGGCTATGGTAGTGGTGGATCCGGTCGGGCCAGCCCAGCAGTACCAGCAGCTCCCTGGCAGGTTGAACCCATGTCCCATGATCAGCTACGAGCCGCTCAAGTCCATGGTCAAATATCAGGGGATGATTTTGGACCAAGAAAGCCACAACGCCTTGAAGCACTGGCACCAGTTGGGAGTAAGTCTGGGAAGCGTCGAAAATCGCGACAGCAAAATGAAGGTTACTACTGAGTGCCTTTGTTACATCGTGATTGTGAGCTTGTTGATTCCTGCTCCATTACATTCTGGCATTTGTAGTAATCATGAAGTGTATCATTAAGTGATCAGTGGTTCCAAAACTATCCCAGCTTAATGTGTTTGCACTTGGTTGATTATCTGTTACCTCAACTAGAGTCAACTTGCTCATGTAGTTCTAGTTAATTCATTCAGCATTTGTTGTTTAACAAGCATTGGTATAGATCTGACATACAAGTTTTCACTAGGGATTTATTTACCTTCAGTATTCACAATTCCTTCATATGTAATCAGCTGCACAGTATTCAAAGGTTATCCCTCTTTGTGGTATGAATATTCATTGGACATATCTTTACCTGGCAGAACATGTTGACAACAGATTGTTGTCTGTGAAGTTGCTTCAGAATTATTTTCACTGAGTCTGTATCTTGCAACGAACTGTAAATGAATTTCATTATTTATGTATGTGCACATTCCATATTCAATATAATATGTAGTCCATTTAAAATTATATTTATTACATACCAATGGTTGTTTGTATAAGTGTTGCTTTTGCACTACTTGATATTGCGATTCGTTGTCCACGTCACAGTATTGGGTCACCTTTAGTCTTGGTATGCAGACATCTTGCTTTCACTCACCAGCAGTATTACAGAGCATGGGGTGAGAGGAGGGGGTGCTTTGAGCTTGCCAACTATTCCTCTCTTAGCCAGGTTTATCTTGAAGAACAATGGTGAAAGCACCTAGTCAATGTATAACTGTAGAGTGTGCAAGTCAGATCCAGGATATGTTGCATTATATGAGCAAAGGAAGGACAAGGAACCTTAGTTGTGGAGAAGTTGCCAAGTGATTTTATCAATTTGTGTGGTTTTAATTAAGCTTGGGGTTTCTGTGATAATGATTGATGGAATTGGTGATGCGCCTGGATTGCTTCTATCCACATTTTACAGCTGTTTACTAAGTACCATGCCCTAGCAAGAATATTTTCCTTTTCAGAAATATTGTCTGCGAGTGTTCCATTTATCTCACCAGTGCTTGATATAAGGTGTTCTGTCATACCATCAGCTCCATGAAGTTGCCATTCACAGGGTATGCAATAACTACCATAAGTTGATGTATGATGTTGGATATATTGACCAATTTCATGAAGCATTTGTGTCTGTGATACCTCATCATATCCATGTATTAAACAATGTTACTGTGATCTTCAGTCCATTCTGTCCAGCACAACCACTAACTAAACTATCTTTATTTTTGTGTCTATATGTTATTGATTTATATGTACCATGTTATATATATATATATATATATATATATATGCTGGCTAATGCTTAACATATTATTGGTCTGTCAATGCTTCCATCCATATATTGCGAGTTGGTCTCCTTGCGTGCTGTATCTGATTCTATGAGTTGGTTTGGTGTTTGGTAGCATGCAAGTCTTTGTGGCCAGACCCATTTACGTAGAATTCAAATGTTCATTTTATAAAACTGTGTTGTTATAGGCTACAAGCTGTAATTGATGTTATGACTTCAGTATTTCTCAAGGTCACAGTATCAGAAGTTGCATTTTTTTGTTTCACGCAGTCACTAGTGTTCGCATGGTTTCATCATGTTTGCTGTAATAAATTTTGCTGAGCCCAGGGCTTCAAAATTTACACAATTGCAAAAAAAAAAACTTACACTAAATTTATCAATATAATGTATCCACTTGGTCCTTCACTTGGAAATAATCATGGTGCTTGACATTCTTGACCAATCTTTTATAACAAAATGCCACCAATTACGGTCCACAATTACGGATACAGACCCTCGGCATATTATTCCAGTCAATCAATTTCATGCAAACAGATTAAGGGCTACTAAAGCAGCTGATTTATTGTTCCTTAAATGCCAGTCTTTATGCATTTGTTCTAAATGAGTGCAATCAAGAATATCATAAATAATAGCTAGTCAGTTTCCTTAAAAACAGCTTCTCTAAATCTCAGGCAACCACAGATCATTATCCATTGACATCTTGATTCCAATCATCACATTACATATTATTGGTTTTTTTTCAAATTATCATTTCTAAAACATCAAAACAAGATACAAAGAAGTGATGAGAAAACAGTATGACACTGCTTGAACTCCTCACCAACAGTAATGACAAGTTGGTGAGCAGCTGGGCAACTGTATATGCGGGTCAGTATTCAAACAAGATCTGTCTAATCGCGGGGTTCTTTTACTGCACTGCGAGACCTGCATATAACAATCCACAACAATCCATATAACTAGAATGGTTAACACTGCAATAAATTCGAAACTTTTTCCCTTTGCAGAGAGACCAAAGAAAGTTTGAAGAATCACATCTTTAGGGATTGCCAATTGTTGTACAACGACAGTGCATTTGTAACAGTTAAATCAATTGACCTGAGGCACTGCAACAAAATATGACAAGCTCACCTGCTCCGACTGCGGCTCCTAGTGTAGCTGCGCCGCCTGTCAGGTGACCTGGACCGAGACCTTGAGTACGATCTAGTCACAGAATCATACAACACACTTTTAGCTACTGAAACTTACAGCGGAATCTAGCTGCAAGGAAATAGTCAAGCATCATTCAGAAGGAGGTTGTAGAGGTCATTAAGAACTGCTACACTTACTCCAAACAATACCATCATGGTGTACATCTCATGGAGAACCACAACACTTACTTTTACGCACAAGACATGAACATTTGCAGAAGAGCTATGCAGTCAAGAAGAGGAGCTGAGACGCGTAGATTTGCAGATCAATTCCATTTGGCCAAAAGAAATTTTGATTTACTCTGCTGCAGCAGCGAGTACAAAGTGACCAAAAAATGGATTTTTTTATGTAGCCAAATGCTGAGGTCGCTCATTGGAGGCAGCTTTAACTGAAGGACGTTTGGGCGATTTTGTGATGAAGACTATGTGTGCAGGTAGAACACTAGATGCCATAGCCGTGTAATGGCTGACAAGGAGGCGGACTGGCTAGCTACGCTGAGCCCAGGTGAGATGCTCAATCAAAGATCAAGGCGATCTCATTGGGATCAAAGTGTAGGCCGATCTTTGGCATCCTCTAAGCTTATCATGCTGTTTACAAGTCTGCAAAGGCACAACAAACTAATGAATTAATACTGAGATATACAACCACAAACATTATGATGACCCTGATGTAGATAGTTTAAAAAAACACTGCTATGAAGTAAGTCTCATCATACATATCACAACCAGGTTACCAACTGGAGGAAAATGTTCAGTAGAGGATGATGTTCAATTCACTCTTGAAATTATATAATGATATTACAAACAGAATTTTTCTCAAATAAATTAAAATGGTTGAACACCTATTTCCATGCACTTTTTTTAAACAGAATAATTTACAAAGAAAGCAAGTTAACTTTGAAGCACAGCCTTGAAAATAAGCCCAATGTATGGGATACCAATTCAAATTCTTTCACAATGCTTAAAAATTACCACTTCCTAAGTAATGACACCTTGATCCACAGCTGCTCAAAATGAATTTTTTTGAAAGTGCAGCGGCCACAACATTACCTTCTGCGTCTGCCACCATTGCTGCTGCCACCACCTCCCCGTGATCTACTACAGTCATAGGCATAGTGACCCCGTTCACCACACTCAAAGCATTTGTCACTCGGATCGAAGTTTCTCCTGGGCTTCGGAGGTCCACGTCGCATCCATGGCTTTGGTCGAACTTTTCCTGATGACATCTCAACACGGACACGATTCCCACAGAGAGTACTAAATGAAAAAGCAAATAGCTTGAAATGATGGTTTGCAATGATTAAGAGAATTACAAAACCTATTGTTTATACTGTCTACCTTCCATCCATTCCTCTGACTGCATCATCTGCATCCCTTGGGTCCTCAAATTCCACAAAGGCGAAACCAGGTGGATTTCTCGCGACCCACACACTTTTTACGGGACCATAATAGCTGCATCCTCGTTCAATTTCCTTGTCCGAGGCATCCCGTGGTAGGTCGCCTATGTAGACTTTGCATGCGGAAGGTGGATCCCTCCCGTATTTGGACATGTTGAACTGAAAATTGACCTAAGCCGTTAGATCAAACATAGAGTGAAGTATTTGTAAACAACCGGATTATTCATTGAAATTATTGTGTCTATATTTCAAAATAAACAATACCGTGTGCGCAGATTTTCGTTATCAAACAGTACAAATGACAAATACTAGCAAACAGGAAGCTCCACAACCTGGGTATAGCTTGTTCACGTGACCTTTATCATCCAACTGAGTTGAATCAATTATTTGGTGGGGCCACTATCAATTTTGACTTAGAATGCTGCATCCAATGAAATACGGTTCGGCGTTTTTTTTATAAAAGCACAGAAAAACAGATTAGGAATTTTTAGTCTAAAAATAGCACAAATTCATTTTTGTTGAGCCCCTCCTTTTAATAATTTTACGGGCGGGGGGATGCGGATAAACAGAAAGTTGCTCCCCAATGTAAGGTAACGCCACGAACGGTCGCGTTGTTTTGTGGGAAGGTTTTCAATCAAAGGCAGTCGAGTCAGTAGATTTCCTGCTGTACGAATTTTGGTAAATAACTACACAAGTTGGCTTTCGTTTTAAAAATGTATTTGACAATCTTTACGTATGTGTATCTTTTATTGATTTACATTCGCTTTTGTTTGCTCCTCGTCAATTTTGTCCATATTTTTTCACAGTTTTTGCAATACACATCCAACAAGCAAATTCCCATTTCGTCAGGACGAATGGTGGACGTATTATAATTTATATTGTTTAATGGCGGCGGTCACGCGCTCACTACAGGGCTGCGTCAACCACGCGTCGCTTTTCCAGACAGTTTTGAATTGTTTTCTCATTTTAGAAAATTGTGCATTTGGGTGACTGCGTTACTTAGATATTGTGCAACTCGTCAATGTGTTACTCTGTTATTTTTAGGAACTATGTCGCGCCCAGAACGCAAGCAGTTGGAATGCAAGGTGTATGTAGGAGATCTCCCCAGAGATGCGTCAGAGAAAGAATTGGAACGTGCATTCAGTTACTATGGTCCAATCAAGAGTGTCTGGGTTGCCAGGAATCCACCTGGGTTTGCCTTTGTGGAATTTGAAGATCCTCGGGACGCTGATGACTCAATCAGAGGGCTCGATAACACGTAAGTAGCAGCTGGTACCTTTGTGATTTAATTTAATGTTATTAAGATGCTGTATTGAATGGTCATTCCTAATTCCAGACTCATATGTGGATCGAGAATACGAGTTGAGCCATCTAATGGTAAAGTGCGAGCAAAGCCCTGGATGAGGCGGGGACCACCATCAAGAGAACGTCGTGCATTTGACCCCAAAGATCGATGCTATGAGTGTGGGGAGGATGGTCATTATGCATATGACTGTCGCAGGAGGCGCAGAGAATCTCGCAGGTAACTTTAAAGTGGCTGTTAAAGCCTTGTTTTGTTTCCAGGCAAGTATTTGTGTGTCTTATGAAGTTTTGTTTGTTTTGTATGTGATGTTATATTGTTTTACATACAGATTTCTTTATTCTGAACTGAAAACATCGATATTGTGCCTTTGTCTCAATATTTCTTTGTCATAGCAGGGTGTTTAACCTTGTCACTGTGACATTCATTGCAGACCGTAGTGTCCTCATCAGGGCACGCCCGATCCCCAACACCCTGCACCAACACCTAGCCTGTCGTCAGCTGCGGCACGGCCTTTCCTCCTCCTCTCAGCCCATCTCTCCATCAACATCCGACCACAACTCGCTAAATCAGCTGTCAGCTTCTCAGCAACACAACCCTATTCGACAGATAGACATCATCTTCTGCTTCTGGGGTTGGGTGGGGAATTATGGAGTTAAAATTTACTGGGCTCTGGTTTAACAACCTCATTAAGACAAACGTGATGTTAGCCAAAGTTGGTTGATTGGTTTTCAAGGCTGTAGGTAATGAGGGTGGATTAGGCTCTTACTTCCAGAGAGCAGCACCCTTCACCAGTCTACCTCAACTTCTAATCAACCTCAGTCCTCACATTCCTCCGTCAGCAAACTTAACAGTAAGTGCGATGGTCGCTCACGGAGGCTCAATGAGATACTTGACTTCTTTGCATGGTGTATGAATTTGCTTCTTTAACTATTGCTGACCCCACCTTGGATGGCTGCTGAAGAAGGTGTACATGTAATGAAAAGGGGGGAAAATACACTCTTTGAGAAACATTGAAGTTTGAATTGATGATGGCATCTCGGATCAAGTTCATAGAAATCTTGTAGCTGCATGAAGCTGGTGCAGGATTCTGATAATTCTTTTACAATTTCCAGCCTTATTTGCTATTGTGTAGCCCATGATGTTGTACTCATGCAAAATGAGGTATTTGTAGTACTATCATGTTATTTTATCTTAGGGATTGGTTATCCAACCTTTTCAGTATTCAAGATGCCACATGGTAGCAAACTACCCTGGGACAGGTTACATTAGTTGCAGAGTTCTGGTCATAGGTCATTGCTTTGTATGAAATTGGTTGCCTTGCTATTTTTGTCAGGAAGTATCCCTGGTGATGTTTGTGCTCACATTTCTTCAGGTTTGTTGAGTATGGATTATGCTGAAAGTCTTGTTTGTTCGTGTTCAGGTCCAACTCCCGCTCGAGGTCCCGATCCTATGAGAGACGCCGAAGATCTTACTCTCGCAGCCCAAGTCGCAGCAGGTAAATGGTCTTCAATCAATTATATATTGATATACAGTCTTGACCCCAGTAGATCATATCTTATTTGTAATAAAGTTTTCTGATTGTCAGTCGTGTGGTTTTGCATTTCAGGTCGAGGAGCACCGGACGTAGAAGTGGTTCACGTCGTTAATGCAACAACTGCATATACTATCTGCGAAAGCTTTTTACTCATCAGTGATTCAAACAAGATAATATTTGTTCAATACCCAGGTATTGCCAACAAAAGCATCTGTATAGGACTAGACACCGCAATTGAACTTGGATATAAATTGCTTGCCAATTAAATAACCGTCTTTGAGGTGACTGCAAACATTCTATTGTGGTAGCTGATTGAATCTTTGGATCCTATCCTCCTCGACTAGGGACTGAGACCAAGCTTTGATTATATTTCACCAGTGTTGTACTTTGAGATAATTAAAGTCATGTACCTTTGTGTTATACTCTTGTGAATGATTGTGAAATAAATGTTTTTTATTCATGTTTGTTTGTAGTGCTGCTGCAGCACATGGTTAATACTCGTTAGCTATTTTGTAAAGGACAAGTGGTATTTCAACTGTGATGGATTATATCAACGGATTCTTTAGACAGCTTGAAATTCTTGTCTTCCACAATGTGTTTAATAGTCTGCAATATTCCAAGTACCTTTGTTTTCTGCCCACCATCATTTGTTGTCAGTTAAGCAAAGTTTCAGTGAATGCAAGCAATAATGCAAAGATTTGGTACCCCTTAACATCTTTTTTTTTGTCCCATTGACTACCCTGTGGGTGGGGGAGAGTAACAAGTATTGAACTTGTCAACATTTTAAATGTTTACAAAATACTCATTCAAAAGTAATCTTGACGCATGAGGATGCTTTGCAAGTACTCGAGAAGTGCCGATGCCCAAATGGCATCTACGTATTACCAGTTGGTCGTATGCCCTTACTGTTGAGAAGAATGTGAGGCTTTTTATTGGGACTTCAGATATGTGATATAATATCTCTGTGGATGCAGTCTGCCCTGTGTTGGTGACACAATTTAATTCCACATTTCCATTTCGGTTAAGATAGCTGCCAATGTATATAAGGTAATTATCAAATGGACTTCATTCTTTCTTACCAATATATGACAAATACATTGTTTCATCAGTGTTTCATTTTCCACCAAGTTAAACAGCAACCAATATTACTTGATACTCTTCCAAATTCCTTCAAAGTTTAATATCATTTTGCTTTAATTTTGGAGAAGTATGGGGTGATTTGAGATACAGGTTTCAAAATATACTAAAAATTACATATAATAAGACTATGTCTAAACGTTCCTTCAGGTATAATTGTCCAACAGTAATGAACAAAGCCACTAAAAATGTTGACACTAAATCACTATATTTGGACCTCAACATTGAACACAACAGTTTTATACAACTGAACAAATAGGTTCTGTAAAAATGTTTTCTGCAATAATATTCCTCATAATCTTTACAAGTGAAGAGGTCCTAGCAACAAGCTATCATATATGAACAATCCCATCTCTAGCAGCGAAATGGTACAGTATATAAACCAACATACAATTGTAAGCACTAAAAAAAATATGCACCACCAGGTGATTCAATAGAACATAAATTATTGACTAGCATGATCAACATACCTTGCACTTAAAGCTTAGTAAAGATTTGTTATTCAACGACACCGGATGAAATATATGATAATATAACAAAATCCAGGGCATCATTGTGTAACATCCAATTTGAATAGATCTTACTGTATAGTTTATCATAGCATGAAACGCACAATAGCGGACAGGTCTGTTTAATGTGGGGTTCGCGTTTAAGAGTCACCGGAGACAACCACAAAGCTGCCTGGGCGAGCACAATTCACGATTGGTTGCCCAGAGGGTGAATGGACTTAAATGGCATTTGTATATTTCACTGACCTCAATTACATCATTTCTCTCTTTCATTGGTCAACAAGTGAATTTCATGTTTCACAGATGTCTCAGTGAAGTATTCCATAGCATCAGGTTTCAATGTTATATTTCTCAGCATCATATGTCAATATCTTATCATACATACTGAGCATTAATAAAATAGTGTGATTACCTGCATTACCTATCAAATCAACTAGCAATAGTCATTCCCCCACATCATTTTGCCCCAAAAAGCTTTGTCCTTCCAACCTGGATATCCTACATAATGAGGGAAATACATAAACATCAATCTTCATTAGTGAAAGTGTGGGTACACAGGACAAAAGCATGAACTTTAACATAGCATCAACAAACCCAGTGACTATAATTTATACAATACTAGCATTTTACAACCATGACTATGTATAAGGAAAAGTTGATTCCCTCAAGGAGATCAACATAAGTTATCTGTATCAGATGTATGCTACTCATATTCAACAAGCGATCATTCGCCACAAGTAGGATCCAATGACCTTGGCTAAAAGAAATATTACATAACTTCTTGTTCAAGGAGATTATTTCTATTTTATCAGTTGACCATAACAATTTTTTCTTTATCACCCTTGTTCTCATGATCAAGGCCAATTTTGACCAAGAAGTCATTCACCTTGGTGATATACTGCACTGGGTGGTAGTGGAAATGGGAAACGTGTGGCGTCTCAATCCATTTTTTGGTCTCTACCATGATGCTTCTTTTTTGCCAATCATGAGAAAGTGCTTCAATAACTGACGCCTCACCAATAGGATCCGCCTTTGAATAAAGGAAACAAGTGGATGTATTCAGAACATTACTACGAAATGCATCAGAGGATCTGTTGTAGTGAGACGTAACTTTGTTAGGAAACAGTTTCAGATAGCCACTTAGGGTGTTTTCCAGGGTCTTTTGAAGGACAGGATATGGGGTGACAGCACGACTAAATCCACTAGGAATTCCATGTACATCTACTGGGCTGTCAAAAATCTGACCACATATTCTTTGTCCGATTGAGTGGGCCCAGTCAGCATTGGAATGCATCTTTACAAGGGTTTCTCCATAAAGGTAAGCTCCAACAGAGAAACCATGTATAAGCAAAGGCTGATTTAATCGATGATCTTCTAATACAAACTGTATGATGTTGTGAACAAGCTTGTGAGTATTCAATGGCCACATCAACTGTAATGGATCCACCTTGACATGAAGTACATCGAAACCTTTTCCAAGATAAAAGTCACCATACTTGTGTATATGCTTGGATTTAGCAACCAACCAACCATACACAATGACAAGAGGTCTCTTGGGTTGGTCTAGATGACTATCAAAAGCAGGCCTGAAAGAAATATTCTTGCTAACTCGTTCAGGTTTGCTTTCTGTGCTGGCTACAGACATACCACGGTTCCCAATGACTGTCATCACAGCCTGTCCACACAATTGAATGGGTCACAATAAAATCATTCATCCTAATAAGGTCAGACTTCCCGAAAGCCGTCGGTCCGACGGACATGACCGGCAAATTTTGATACGGTCCGACGATTTCTGAACAGACTGTCCGCGTTTTAAATTCCTGTTAACCGGGTTTTAGCATAAACTTAAGGCCCGGTAATCGGGTTTTAGCATGAAGGTGTTAGAAAAACGTTACACATGTTTTCATTGGTCGCTTTCGGCACAGTGCCCGTACAATAACCAATCATTGTGCATGTTACATACTGCCAGTCGTTCTCGCAGCTATGGCGTCGCTGAAGTTTTACGTTTTGGTCTGACAGATTCTCTTTCGGTCTGACATATTTATGTGTCTTGTCAGACCAAATGTCCGACACTTTTGTTTTAACTTTCGGGAAGTCTGTAATGTAGTCTATATGATTTTTAGAGAAAGTTCTAGTCCACTGTCTGAGATAACTTAGGTCAAGATTTAAACAATACAAGGAGTTACATATACCAGTATATGTAACTTGAACAATAGAACAGTGAAATCCTCAAAGTAAAAATTAACAGTTAAAAAGTTTACCTAATATACGAATGCACAACAAGGGCTAGCCCTACAAGACGTCCGAGTAGACATATGAGTATACATTTATATTACCGTTCGACCGGGGCTTAAGTTAAGAAGGGCAAGGGTCAATTATATTTTACTTTTATTTGGGTGGAGGGCAATTATTTCTATTTAACTCCTGCAAGTGGTAAGAAAAGTGTTAATTCTCCAGCTATCCAGCAGATTAATAATGAATAATGCACTGACTGCTATATTTATACCCCCGATCGGACGATAATACAAAAACTGATAAATATATACCTCAGACGTCCTGATGCCTGGTAGTGGTAATGCCTAATGGGCTACTTTATTTATGACTGTATGACTATGAGTGTATCAGACTCGGTTTACTCACTCGATCCGCTCCAAGAAGGAGACGTGTAATTTTCAACGACGTAATCATCTTTCTTCGTTATCATCAAAATCTTTAGAAATATTTGGATAATCTAAGATGGTACTCAACGATATTTTTTACTACGTAGATGTATAACACGCATCATCCGGTGAAATCATCCGATTCTATGAGTGCGACAGACGAGTCTATTTTACGACAAGAAAAAAGGTAGAGTATGTCAATGACAAAACAAAATGGATTTAATAACGATGAGATGAAGCAGTTGAAGTTAAAAACGAATCATAAAAAATGTATAATAGTTTGACTATTTAAAGACTCTGGGAGTAAAGGGGATACTTTTTCGATTACAACCAAATTAATAGATGGTGTCCATCCCCTTATTGGACTCGTTCAAAACAGGGTTTCTTAAAGATCAGTTGATAACGGTGTAGCAAGTTGTGCATTCCGATATTATTTTGGTCGATACGATTCTGTTGTGTATTTTGTGGTATTTTATATATATATATATATATATATATATATATATATATATATATATATATATATATATATATATATATATATATATATATATATATATATATATATATATATATGTATATATATATATATATAATAAATTGGATCATTTGTTTCATTTAGGGCAGGTCCCATGATGTTAGAGTTTGATAAAGATCCTGTTTACCAAGGCAACATTCAACGTGAAAGTGAGGAGGAGGATGGACGAGAGTAGGACTTCATTTACGTTGGTTTGTTGTTGGTGTTTTTGTTGTGTAGTATATGTTCTTCCCCAAATGTCAATATGTTTTTCATGCTGTGTATGACAAGTGATTGATTTTGGCACGTGTTTCTTGGAATTATATTCTGCGGGTCATGGGTAAAACAATACAGTATTTGTAAGCACACATCAACTTGTTGTAGATTTCTTTTGGCTGGTTGAATTTTTTCTGGGCCGGTGGATTTTGGGAACTACCAGCCTGGATGGCCGGTGGCAAATTTTCTTAGTTTCATGCCTTGTCCATGGTATTAACTAAAAAACAATGCCATTGAAAGTCCATCTGCCAAAAGACCTGCGAATGTCCATCTGTTTTTTATCTTGCAACATCATTGATATACCTAGCTGAAATAAGATGGCGGATGACTCATTGTAATTGCCACCAGGGGTCAGGTGACAACCTGAGCAAGAAACACATTACTTAAAGGGATGTCGATTGTACTAATTCTCTACAATAGCCAAATATAGCTTGTATCTGTAAAGGAACATCCTTGCCTGCTTCTAGCATATCACCAGTATTGTATATGCAACAGACTATTAGTTCTGGTCGACTGGGCCAAATGGTAAGCAGTGTGCAAATTTCATTGTGATGGCCATAGGCAGGGACTTAGCCAATATCAATTAGCAGGAATGGCGGAGGTAAGCTCTATTTTGCCAATCCATTTGCCCGAGGGTATACTCGCATATGCATCTTTGTTCCCACAGACGACAGGGTGATGACAAGGGTATGGACCTCTACTGAGGTATGGTTGCAAGCTGCTTTTGATTTTATACTTTTCCAATTCTGCTCCTTCGCTTGTAGGTCAGTAGTCTGACATCCATCAATATCCACTTTAAAGTAACTATTTCATGGAAGAAATAGCAGTCATATCCCTAACTACAATTTACAAGACACCCAATGCAGGATCTCATGGGATTCTTAAAAACGGAAATCACTGATTAAAAAAAAGAGAAATAAACTATTAACCTTTTCACCACCAGTGCCGTTTCCCCAAGCCCTAATACACCACGTGCATCGCAACCAGTCACTTTGTACCCTGGCCTCCTGGAGATGACACTTAGTGGACCAAACAATGATTTATCAAAAAGCAATATCTGCAGCAACAAGTTTTTATCTGCATAATTCCCATACAGTTGTTATTGAAAGAGCATAATGTGCTTCCCTTCAGTGCCGTTTACTTTTGCTGAGAAACTATGCTTATCATTTTTGACACAACGACATCTAACCCTGTGCCAATTTCGCGGTTGCATGCTTTAGTTACAGATTTGGTATTGACTATTCGTACAGCTCAACAGCCACGCTCTGCATCAGTTTGACATGAGAAGATAGGATGTCCTGCTTTATACAGGGATGTGATTGCCCTGGCAGCTGAAGGGCTGAAATAATTTCGGCGAGGGGTTTGGGGGCTGCTCAAGGCAAAGCCCCCTTACGCAAAGCAAAACTGGCGTTTCAAAAGCGCTTTTGAGGGCTCTCCTGGCTTCAATTTTGAAGCAAACTGGAGTGTCAATACTAACAACAAATAAAGTAACAACCAAATTTATTTGCAGAGTAATTTGTTGTTTACATCAATATTTTTCCCAGTAATTGATGTTGGTAATTATTCATTTGCTTTTATTGCTTTGGCGCGTTTCGTATGCTCAACAGATGAACAGTGTTCAACAAGTGCAATTTTACCCTGTGATCCGTAAGTTATGAAGCGATCACAAACCACACATTTCGCTTTTCTGTCTATGTCAACCTAGCGGAAGAAAGATGATATATTGCTCCCATTCACTAATGTATCTATCCATTCCCAATTTATTTCTACTGTGAGCATCAACCTTTATGATTTCCGCAGTGTCAAACGCTCGGTTTAATATGTTCGCCATTCTACTACAAAACAAGAAAACGTAAAAGTTTCTCATTTTTTCAGCAAGACGCCATTGTTGTGGATCAGTATTCACACGCTTCACAGAAATGTTCCCTGGAGCCATCGGATCCACGGACAAATCACATCCCTGACATAGAACGTTTCATCCAGGCAGAATATCAGCAAGGCAGTGGATTGCCGAATAGTCCGCAGCCCAGATATCATCTGTACCTGAACTACGTGCTAGCCGCTAAAAATATAAACATATCAACACGAGCTGTGCCGACTAATTAAAGCATGTTTCATGACACAATGATGTTGGAATAGGGACTTCCCCTCGTTAATATTCAACATTCCTAGTGTTGCTGGAAATGGTGATAGGATATGGCTCTCAGTAAATCAGGAATCAGCCATGAAAGAGATTAGTTCCCAGTAAACTGTAAATTGGTGGCCAGGTGTAAAAATTTAAGTGTGGAACATAGTGACCCGGGATGAACATTTTAAAACAAAGTCAGGATGTATACATTTATTCTGCATACATAGGCATGGATGTAACAAGCGGATGACACATGGGGAGCTTTTTTAGAATTTGGAGAACCCCTTCTTGCTGGCTCCAGTTCCCTTGGTGACTTTCAAGACATTGAATCGCACTGTTTTGGATAGGGGCCGGCATTCTCCCATGGTTACAACATCTCCACTTGTGATATCCCTACAAGGACAGACAAACAATATTATTAGCCCTATAAAATTAAGAGTGCAAGAACAGTCAGATATTAATCCATAGTAATCGAAATTAGCCAATGAACCATTTACAACAATTTAGAGGCCTATTAAGGTTGCATCAATATATAACGACTGTCATCACATCTACATTTGTACATGTCAGACTTAGATCGTATGGTCATCATCTGCAACCCTAAATGAGCCTTAAGAAAGACATGGATTCTTGCAATGTTGAAATTAATATATTGAAGGATGACATTTGCATGATAAGAGCAGCATCCCTTATGAAGAATCAGCCACAGGGCACAATTGATTATCTTACAAGGTTAAAACCCACTATCGCTAGGACAGTAAGTTAAATATACAACCAACTGAAAGCAGATTGGGAATATGAAATATTTAAAAAAGCCAGCTTCAAGAATGGCTTCAATATTGTTACCAGGTCTCAATTAGTTCAAGTAAGGTGTTATTTGCACTTGTTAAGGGGATTTAGTCATGAACAGTTGGGTTTCAGAAAAACGCCCTATTCTTGTGTCAAACATATATCAGACAACACCAGCTGCCCTGATTTCCCAAGGACACCATTATTCCAACATTCAAACAATCCAAGAGCTGACATCAATTTTACAGACAGAAAAACAGAAAGTATTAATTACTTTTTAGACAAATATTAGCTTGAATAGTTAATAAGAATGTTTTTTTAAAACTTTGTCAGATTCAACATTATCAATCAAACATACATATGAAGACCATCGTGAAAGGAATCATCATGCAAAGAATAAACTTTTCTTTGTGAAATCTTAATCCATGCGCTGCTTAAAAATAAGTTTTAAGAAACTGGACATTCAAGGATATTGGCGAGAATAGCACTACTAGCTAAATGACTTCTGGATTCATCAGATTCAATTTTGTCAATCACAATCAATATGAAGACCATCGTGAAAAGAATCATCATGTGGAATGAATCATCAATGCAAAGTTCATTTAAAATTAGTGATTAATCTTCCTGAGCCAGTCTTTTAATTGTGCAAATGGCCGAGTTAAAGAATTTTTTGAGAGACAGGAATTCTTCAGATTTCAACATTGTCAATCACAAAAAATATGAAGACCATCGTGAAAAAATCAACATTTGAAGCTCCGTCCTTAGACACCACAGGGCACCAGTTTACAGTTTTCTCTCAAATATATGTGTGGTAATGGTAATTTTGAGGTTTAATGTCACTTTCAACAACGAGGTGATATTGAGACGGTGATGGCTGAGGATGATTGTGGTGCTTGGACAGCTCCCCTGAAGTGCCAGTGCCCACTTGACCCAGTCCACCAAATCCCATTTTCGGGCTCTGTCTGGGCTAACACATATCTAAGGGTTCACTGGCCAGGTTTTAGTCAAATAATCATCGGTTAACCTGTTCAAGGTTTTTCTAAATGCACTCCTGCCATAACAAGTCATCTGGCTGTTTCATAATGAAATTACAGACCATGAGTTTACATTTTTTAAAGTTATATCATCAGATTCAACATTATCATTCACTAAAAAAGTATGAAGACCATCGTGAAAGGAATCATCATTTGAAGCTTTAGGGAACACAAATAGCAACATTCATCCGAGTTTTTTTTTTAAATAGAGCTAAAAGTAATGCAACATTGATTTGTTGGACATAGGCAATTTGAATAATTATTTCATCAGATTCAACATTTTCATTCACGAATAAGTATGAAGACCATCGTGAAAGGAATCATCATTTGAAGCTTTCAGGAACACAGTTATATTCATCTGGGTTGGGTTTTTATAAATAGATACCAAAAAAACTGCAACATTCATTAGTGGGACACAAGCAATTTGAATGATTATTTCATCAGATTCAGCATTTTCATTCACGAATAAGTATGAAGACCATCGTGAAAGGAATCATCATTTGAAGCTTTCAGGAACACAGTTATATTCATCTGGGTTGGGTTTTTATAAATAGATACCAAAAAAACTGCAACATTCATTAGTGGGACACAAGCAATTTGAATGATTATTTCATCAGATTCAGCATTTTCATTCACGAATAAGTATGAAGACCATCGTGAAAGGAATCATCATTTGAAGCTTTCAGGAACACATAATTATATTCATCTGGTTTTTTTTATAAATAGATACCAAAAAAA
This sequence comes from Urechis unicinctus, assembly GCA_034190875.2. Lineage (NCBI taxonomy): Eukaryota > Metazoa > Annelida > Polychaeta > Xenopneusta > Urechidae > Urechis > Urechis unicinctus. Next base: position 50,612,816 of record CM067358.1, on the reverse strand, counting down.
ACCTGCAACATTCATTAGTGGGACACAAGCAATTTGAATGATTATTTCATCAGATTCAACATTTTCATTCACAAATAAGTATGAAGACCATCGTGAAAGGAATCATCATTTGAAGCTTTCAGGAACGCAAATAGCAACATTCTTCGGTTTGTTTGTTTTTAAATAGAGGTAAAACAACCTCAACATTTATTAGTGGGGAATATAGAATTGGAATAATTATTTCATCAATTAAACATTTTCATTCACTAATAAGTATGAAGACCATTGTGAAAGGAATTACCATTCGAACCGTCATGTGACTGTCTCAATTTAAATATCCCTGAGGATGAGATCTAATTAAGAAAATAGAAAATTATATTAGGCTCTATGACACCCTTGAAAGCAATATTGTACCTGAAGCAGGGGCTGCAATGGGCAGAGATGTTCTTGTGGCGCTTCTCAAATCGGTTGTATTTCTTCACGTAGTGGAGGTAGTCCCTTCTCACCACAACGGTCCTCTGCATTTTCGTCTTGAGCACAACTCCAGTCAAGATACGTCCACGGATACTCACATTGCCAGTGAATGGGCACTTTTTGTCAATGTAATGCCCTTCAACAGCCTACGAAAATGCCATAAATTCACAATTAAGCTTGCATAAATTAAAGTTCATTAATAGCAAAACACTAACCCTAACTTGACAGTCCACAACTTGAACTCAAATTGTAAGTGATAGTCAACAGACTACTCCTTACCTCTCTAGGGGTTTTGAAACCAAGACCAACACTTCTGACATAGCGAGGCAACTTAGTAGATTTTGCTGAAAGAACCTTCTTTTTGTTGAGGAACACTGTTGGCTGCTTTTGGAAAGCTCTCTCGTTCTGAAACATGCAACTACATCATTACATCAGCATCCTTTCCAATATGCTAATATAACCTGACACCAGACCCGAATTTCCACAAAGGTCTTGCACTTAACCTAGTGGTATACTATCTTTCACCTGACTGACATCTAACTTGCAATTATAACCATTCCAGTGTTGTCTTGAAAACCTGACTTAGCTCACGTTACAAAAAAATTGTCTTATGATCTGATGTGAGATTCCAGTCCAAACGTGGGAGTAATTCAACAACAGAATTCAATATTCCCACGAGGGAATATTCAATAATCGCGCAAGAATATCCGTTTGGGTTTTTTTATAATTCCAAATGATTTTGCCTTACTTGTAGATTTTGTTCTAGTGCAAATCATCGAAATGTACTGCCGAGAGCTCAGTTTAAGTCTTTTCCATCAACAGATAACAATGACTTAATAATAACTACAGAATCGGCATCGTAACGAACAGCTGGACAGAGCAAATTAGGCAAGATGCTTAGCATTGGACACACTCACGAACAGAATATGACCGAACAGTCAACAATCCGCAAGTGCTACAAGGCATGGTGAATAAGATCGATCTTTTTCTGTAGTTATCGAGTAAATATCGAACATTAACTTACAAAGAGAGAAAATGAGTATATATATTGACAAATGCGACTAATTTAAGATATGAATTAGATGATGTGGTGCTCCTAATAGACAAAATTGAGAGAACACGTTTTCCTAACCTGATCCGCCATGATTGCTACCGGAAAAAGAACGTCTCACGTGACTTAGAGCACAGCGCCGTCTGTCGGGTTAATACACAAACATGGCGACCTTTCTGAGAGCTAGTCGGTTGGCCCTGGTTGGCAAACGCATGGTACTGTTCAACAAAATACCCAATGATTTCAAATAGCGTAAAATGTCATAAATTGCTCAGACACATTAAAGCAATCATCCCAATGTGTATCATTCACTCTTCGTGCAAGCGTTTTATTCTTCAAAACCCTATTATCGCTCATTATTTGGCAAACGTTAATGCATCGCAAGTCACCAGGTCACAAAGAAGGTGGTCAATGAAAATTTCATCATGTTGGTCATTGGAAGAGCCAATTATGGTCATACCAAAACTTCTTTCCTTGTTGTAATCTGACATCCCGTTACAAAGTAATTGTATATTTTGTAGTAAAAAACTAAAGTTTAATTAGGACACAGCCTCAGAAAAAGCTCCCCCTTTCCTGTAGTACGAGGAAGATGAAATCGTAATGTGTAACAATGTCACTATTAAACAATAAAATTAAAATATTATGGGATTTTTGTAGCACTACCCAGTTTTGAAGTGGCAATATTTCTTTTAAGCTTTCAAGGTGAATGTTTTGATATATTCAACCTTTTGATATGGTTGGGTTACAGCAAATGTGTTTTGTCTCAGGTCTGTCATGATAGTACTAAAGGAATATGTGCAGCAAAGCTTTCACACAAGACCCAAGTTGAATGACCACAGTTCAATTCTAAGTGTCATCTGAATGAAAAAGTTTCAACATAACCTGCGCGTAGCTGCCGACTTGTTGTTAAGATATACATGCTACTATATTATCATTGATAATGCCACCATGACTGTTTGTCCTTGTCCTTGTCAGCTAAATAAATTCCTCATGGGTATAGGTGCATTACCATCAAAACGCTATGTTTTATAGCATTTGCGAGCAAATACCTCATGACAAATTTGGTACCCATTTTTGAATGCTCACAGTTTAAATCCACTGTGTATTCTAAAAGAACAATTTAAGCAGTCATATTTTACTATCGTGGCTCGCATCTGATTTTTGCTGAATTCCGCAATGAGAATAGAAAAGTGACCAGATCTAACATCTTTCGCAAATCATTAAATTGTTGTTGATCGCCTGTAAACCATGAGAATTACTGTTGTATGCATGACATACTAATCATACAAATCCCAAGTTACTTGTACAACCAGACAAGTTAATAACTTGCCGATCGCGAGTCTCACCTAGAGCGAACAATTAAAGTGGAGGTTACAGCGTCTTTCGATGAGCAGCCCACCATGTCCTACAGAACAGTCAGTAACCGTACAGCAGTGATACTTATGCCAGTGTGGTGTGTGAAGGTCGTTTCAGTGTTTGTACCTGAGAATCTGTTGTGTAAGGTTTCACACTATATGTTAATTTAAGAGACTGCAATCATGGGATAACAAGGTGTTACTAATTCCTGCACTTGATAACAAAATCCACACACAGTATCACTGATTTCTTGCTGCATTTCATTGTATGTTCAAATCTGGTAGCTATTGCTACATCAGATTTGGGGGAAATAAAGAGACAGAGCGAAATTAAGCATGTAGGTTTCATTGTAGAACAGCCAACTAGACATGGTCACCATATCTCCAATGGGACATAGATAAATGAGAAAGGGTTCAAATGCAGACTACAAAGCTGGTCAGTATATATTGTCACCAGTTATGAGGAGAGGTTACACTTTTTTGGTGAAGATTACTTTTTCCAATTCCATAGGCCATGAAAATACTAGGCTCAGGGGACATTCATTCATGTTAGTCAAACCTAGAGATAGATTAGAATTGCAAAGGAATAGCTTTGTCATCGCATTGTCACACCATGAAACAGTTTGCCACAGAAGGTAGTTTCAGCAAGTTCTCTAAAAAGTTTTAAAAATCTGCATGACATTTAACTGGAAAAGAAAGGTTTATGAGTGAGGATACGAGCAGGATCACAGGGCGTTTATGAGCCATGTGGCCTTCTTGCCTTGGCAACATATGGCCCACCAGTCATAGTTGGCCTTCTTTGTAAATCTACTCATTCCTGAGTAAGGTCCAAAACCATTCAGCTATGCTATGGGCACCGTAGTTAATAGTTAATGTAGTCCATGTATTATTACTGATGTCAATAAAAAAGCGACCATACCACAAGAACTTCCGTGTGTTATGGGAGAAGTGGATACTGGAAGTAACTGTCTACCCCTGCCTACAAAAGGTTTCTTGCTGATGTTTTTTTGGTCAGCTTTGGTCATGCTCATACTGACTTCTTTATCAAGTCTGTGATAAAGCTCTATCTTGACGGTTTATGCTGGCTGCTCAGTTGAAATTGTGATATACATGGTGCTTCTAGATTGGCATGGGGTTGGTGGATAGTTCAGAGAAACTTTGTTGTGGCCCACATAGCTGTGCAAAATACCATCAGTATACATTAAAGGGGTATTAATTTTGAATGTTGCAATTAACTTCATCTACTGGTGTTCATACTGCAATGGAGGAACTGCATGAAAACTACTCTTCGATGGCCTATCATGTCAATATATCTCTCGGCTCTTGATTAATACTGACTTTTGCAAACTGTATGAACATATATTTGTATGTACACTTGTTCACACAAGTTCTTTTGTTCCAGCCAATGGTCGCTCTCAAACGTTCTTATTGTGAACCAGCGGTGACTGCACCTGTGAATAACTCTGTTCCTTTGCCAACTGACACCCCTATAGGTTTGTAGAATATCTCAGATGTGGTTTACGACAAGTCCTGTGATTACACCTCCCCCTTCACATTTGGACTGTGGTGACCTGTCCTGGAGCATTTTCTCTACTCGAATGAGGAAACGAATGTTTTGAAAATAAGATGTGTGTATGTATATATATATATTCATATATATGTATTATATATATTATGTACATATTATATATATATAATCATATATATATTATATATATATATATTTTATATATATATATATATATATATATATATATATATATATATATATATATATATATATATATATATATATATATATATATATATATATGTGTGTGTGTGTGTGTGTGTATATATAACTGTCTTTGTAATCTTCACTCTAAACTATATTATCCTTGCAGGTCCTGCCAAAGCATTGGATGAGAAGAGTACCGAGTACAAATCACCTGAGTATTACCAGTACAATCCCATGTCCTACTATGACATTGATTCCAGCATGAGGAAGCACAGACTTGCCCAGCCCAGCAAATTTATCCCTTTGCCAAAATAATGGATTTGTGTTCTGTTAAAAAGTGCTTTAATGCAGAAACTTATCTCCTTGACACCAACTTCTGGAGTTAGTTTGTAGTATTTATTGGTTAAATAAACATGTGTTTTTAAAAACTGACAGTTGAATTCAAAAGGAAATGAGAAGTTTGGAAAGATATTTTGGGTTGCTGAAAATGAATGATTCAGACAAAAATATGTCCAAATTAGAAAGACTGATTGCAGAAAGAAATCACAAGGTCCAAGTTGATATCTCTAAAAAGAGTCATTTGCACTTCTGGAAACAGCTATGTCTCAAGGCTCCTCGCCTAACGGCTCACCCTGACAAGGCTGCTGAAGCCTTACATAAGTTCAGATTGGTGCAATGCATCTTTCGGTAATACTACCTGGGCTCTAGTGCATGCGGAGTGTTGAATTTAGTTGCTGACAGAATCTCCACCAACAACATTGTCATAACGTGTATCATAGCGTACATCAAATTCGTGAAAAACTGCTTTCTTTAAAAAAATGTGTCCTTCAGTTCCATATTCCAAAGTAAGCGAATCCATATAAACCAACACACACACACACACACATATATATATATATATATATATATATATATATATATATATATATATATATATATATATATATATATATATATATATATATATATATATACATATATACATATATATATGTATATAAATTTCGGGCGTATCCGGGACTGTGTATGGGTTGATCATCGAAAATGTCCCTGGGGCCAGGGCGGCAGATAATCCCAATCCATGACGGCAAGAGGAGTGTGCTGCCACTGCTAGAGCTCAATCAAGAAAGACATAGAAGCTGAACTCTCTCCGCGAGCAATGAAGTAAAAACAGCAAAGAAATTAGCAGAGAAGAATCACGTCCATAAAGTTTCCCTCACATCGAACAACCCAGTCCGATCTAAACCTTATCTGGTGCCTCACAGCGTCAGAGAAGCATTGAAGCGGGAAATCAGGACAATGATGGACGTGGAAGAAATCAGAGTCGTCGTCGCCTTACGCCTCGCCTGTGGTGATTATGAGGAAACCAGATGGATCAAACGGAGTGTGCAAGTTCTTTTCCAAACTAGACCTCACAATAGGATATAGGCAAATTGCATTCGTAACTCCAGATGGCTGCTTAAATTTAAAGGGACACTTCGGGCGTATCCGAGATGCCATTATCACAATAAAATCATGCAAGTGCATCATTACCAGTGACAACGTGGATGTCGATCGGTCACAGTGTGAAAGAAGGTGTATATTGGCATTAGATGACAAGAATGTAGAGAAGATACCAGACGCGCCAAGTCTTACAGCAAAGATGGAAGTTGGGTCATTTATTAGATTTACTGGTTTTTACAGAAACTATATCCCAGATTATTCGCTTATATCTGTGCCACTTACAGACCTGACAAAGAAGGAGCAACTGATCGTGTGGGGTAAACCTCAAAAGAAAGCGTAGACTACATTGAAAGCGCTTACCGCGAATCGGCCTATTTCACGCATACCCGATTTGGAAAAAACTTTCATCCTTTACACAAATGCGTCAAATATAGAAATTAGAACTATACTACATCAAGAACACCACGATGAATTTTTTTCCAGTCAGCTTCGCGAGTCAGAAATAAGAGGAGAGAGAAATGATACTCCGTCACGGAGAGAGAATGTTTGGCGATTGGTTGGGCTGTGAAGCGATTTCTCGTATACTTGTATCGAGTTGAATTTACCCCTTAGACCGATCATCAACCGTTGACATATCCGTATAAGACAAAGCATGTGAATGACGTGATCATGTGATGGGTCATGTGTTTGCAAAACTTTCGCTTTGGGATCGAAGCGATTAAAGGTAAGTTGGTGCAAATTACATGAGCCGAGTTGATAGATTTGTTGTGTACCAAAGTAACCAATTGTAGATTTGAGTCAAACCTACAGTTTTTGCATGACCTTAGTCAGGGGTCGTTGAGCGATTGTGTGAGTACGATCACCTCGAAACAGGACACGCCCATATTCAAACCATGTTGATATTGTATGGTTTTCAAAAATTATAATGGAGTACAATAGTCAATGACAAGTCTATTGATCACACTCATAATATACTCACGCATGCAAATTATACAAATTTCACAGGACTTGTCGCGGCCAATGTTAAAAACAGGTTCTCGGGCTGAAAATGGATCCATCTTTCCTATATCTGGGATTTTCAGCTTATTCGTGAAATTATTATGTCTTCCAAGGATAGTTGGAAGACATAATATATATATATATATATATATATATATATATATATATATATATATATATATATATATATATATATATATATATATATATATATATACATACATATATATATATATATACATATATATAAATATACATATATTTTTTTCTTCCGCTTGTATCCAGTTGCTAAAAATGCCTTAATTGTAGCCCCTTTCTTGGTACTGGGTACACAAAATCATCGATAACATATCGAAATCGGCATCTTGAAAAACCCCTGCGAACAGATATATCAGAGGGGGTGGCAGAAGAGCCGAGTTGAATGGCAGTAAAATATCATTATGTATGTCGAATATCATACCACATGTCTAAGTTGTATCATCATCTGGTATTATGTATCTTTAAATTGATAGAGGCAGAATGACAGCGTGCCCAGAAAGTATAGCAGTCTGATTTATTGCAATTAATTAAGCCTGAACAAGATTACTCGGTTTATAGATCGTATTGTATGGTCTAGCAGGTTAGTGTATTACTTGTATTAGTAGTGCGTGGTAATGTTGTACCTCTACCGACCGTTTTACGTCACAAGCATTCTCCTGAAATATCTACGTAACACTGCCTAAAATTCTAGAAGAAACTTACGGCTGCTTGGTGGGTCGATGTTGCTGTGAGCACCAGGTCTTGTACAATAACTATGCTACAGCATAATTATGTATTGAGATCGCAAGATAACTCGTCCTGACCAACTTGTGGTTCCTATCGTTTCTTTTATAATAGTTCAAATAGAACAAAAGCGTTCAGAAACGCGTGTTGTTACCTGGCGAAGTACGGGTATTTGCAAAACCAAACAGTTCATTACCACGTCAGAGCTATAATTGGTAGATTACCTGATGGGTGTCAGCCCCCAGGCGTCGGTTCGGTCAGCTACCCGGTGGTCAACTAATGATTATTTGCACCACGATTTGATGATGTATTGTACGTTCCTGCTATTGGCCTTGAAGAAGCCATGATCTTCAAGAATTCTGAGCGGCTTTGCATAGCTCACGGGTTATTCGAACAGTGAGACTACCAATACCGATTACCGGCAACTGTAGATAAAGCGTGAACAGTCGATAGAAAAACTTCGACTCTGATATGCTTCAACAAGACCATACACAAGTGATTGACGCCAGCCTCGGGGTTGAAACGTTCTTGGATAGGATGGTTGATATCTTCATTGACATGTTAGAAATCATTTTTTCAGACTCTTTGTCAGGATAGTTGGGCGATATGTACGCCGATCCACCTGATTTACACCCATCAACATACAATAGACGGAATGACTGACCGACAGACAGGTCGGGAATGCAGCATACCAATGTCTTACAATTTCCATATGCGTGCTTCAAAGAACACGAGCAATAACTGACTATTATCGAAATGTCTAAAATTAGCAAGGTAGTATCATTTTTGCGCGATAAAGTAACTTGTTGCTTCAATCTGTGTATAGGGCATTGTTATGTTGGAAGAATTTTGCGCAAGGAATCTACACACCGACTTATTTCATGAAGCAGCTATAATAAGACAACGACAGATATTTTCAAGAACTTGTAAAGCACGTCCCAATGGTAACTAGGTCACATAAATAAACAACCATGTCTTCAAAAACAAATGCATACTTTCTGAAAACCACCACTACCATATATTATTATATGCGTTATTTTTGCCATCATACAGTAACTGAATAAGGTTTTTTATTCGTTATAATAATATCCCAGATAACACAATGCCAGCGGCACGCTGGTGGCTACTGTCGGCAGTTCCCAGCTGACGGTCCGCCAACGGTGGCTCGTTGTCGGCTCTAGCCGATGACCAGCCATTGTTGGGCCGCCGGTGAACCGTCAACTGGGAACTGCCGGCGGCCCAACAATGGCTGGTCATCGGCTAGAGCTCGGTGGCTCGTCTTCGGCTGGATGTCTGCCATCGCGCCATCTAGCTGCATCTTTACAAATTAGTAACGACCTTAACCTTAGTTCAGTCGCTGAATGTTGGCGGTTATTTTGAAATTCGTAAAAATCGCTCAGTTTTCATCACTTCTACTGTGTTAGGTGAGTTGCAGGTACCTTAATCCATTTTAAATACGTATTAAGATAATACATGGGATATGAAAACATCTAGTATTCATCGCATTTCTTTGTATTTGAATGTTTTTTTCATGAATTTTACCCGAGTTGGATTTAAGGAGTTAGGGTCAACTCGTACCCAGACCAACTCGTACCCAAGTTTTAAGATTAATACCGTTATTCACTTATGTACAATAACGTTGAGTTTACCCATCATCAATATAAATTTCCATTTTAACAAGGAATGTTGACGCCCTGAATAGCTTAACTACTCTCGTTACCGACGCACCATGCATAGCCCCCTAGCTCGCCCGTCACAAGCTACCAGACTCCAGAGCGCGGCGTCCCAAGGTGGTTGCGCTTGGGTAGGGTAGCGTCGGGTAGGGAAGAGTAGCGGTGGGCAGCGTTGGGTCGCATCGGGCCGGGTCGGGTAGGGCAGCGTAGGGTCGGGTCGGGTATGGTATGATAGCGTCGGGTAGGGTAGCGATAGGCAGCGTCGGGTCGGGTAGGGTAGGGTAGCCTCGGGTTGGGAAGGGCAGCGTAGGGTTTGGGAGGGAGGTAAGAGGGGGCGGAGGTGTATTTATATATATATATATATATATATATATATATATATATATATATATATATATATATATATATATATATATATATATAAATAATAAAAAAATTATTGTTATAAAAATCTTCATGTCTACTTGATTTCAGAAAAAGAACTGAATGAAGAGCTACAGGTGACAAGGCTCGCTGCACTTATTGATTATAACGATTTGTCTTCTGAGGAAGAAATTTAGTTTTCTTAATAAACTAATTAAAATATGGTATTGCTGTTCTTCTTTGTACACTAGTTTGAGGCATTTTTAAATACTTGATGAGTTATCGGTGGGCCACTGTCGGCCCGACGGCTTGCCACTATGAGCGGCTTGCCGACGGCTATCAGCTGGTCACGCCACCGGTGGGCCATCGGTGGCTGCCACTGGCGGGCCGACGGCGCAGCCGCCGATGGACCGCCGGTGGCCCACCAACGTTGTGCTATCTGTATATATTATGTATATATTATCCTGTACCCATCAGCCTCTTCTATGGAACAACTTTTTTGGGGATATTTTGTTTAAGTAGAGTTTTCTTAATAAGAAAAGTAAATAGAATGAGATCAGTTTTGCATTTTTTTATTATTCCCGTTTGTCACTTAACAATGAATCGAACATCTTTATCATATTGCGCATGTTCGCATTTTTGGTATACGGTATGAAATAATGTAAAAAAAAATAACCTTGGCAGTTACAAGGCAAAGACATGTCTCTGTTTTTTTGTTCCATTCTCCATATTCAAATTCAAACCATGTTGATATTGTATGGTTTTCAAAAATTATAATGGAGTACAATAGTCAATGACAAGTCTATTTATCACACTCATAATATACTCACCATGCATGCAAATTATACAAATTTCACAGGACTTGTCGCGGCCAATGTTAAAAACAGGTTCTCGGGCTGAGAATGATTCCAACTTTTCTATATCTGGGATTTATCAGAGGAATGCCACGTGTGTACAGTCTACAAGCGATTTTTTCTTTATCTTGACTAAATTCTGACGGATTAAGAGGCAATGACGCATCACTCCTCTTCTGATGCGTCAAGCAAATTGGCAAATATTCTGACATACCCTTGCGAGATAAGGGCAGCCTGGATTGTGTAGGGATCAATAGGCTGCGGTAAACTGAATCTCTGCGAATAGCGCTTGTAGTATTGTGTCCCATCCCCAAAAGGCTCCAATCTATACGCTACTACAGCCAGGGCTAAGCCCATCCTCGCCGGATGCAATTCAACCTTATCGCTGGCAAAGTCTTCTCCCAAATATATAATAGCCTTCAAATACCCTTCGGTCGACTTATCTCCCTCAATGACTTCTAGAGAGTCCAATTTGAAAGGAGCTTTGTTGACAATCCAGACTGGATTCTTCTCCCAATTTGAATCCCCAACTTCTGGTGCAGGAGCAGATTCCTTGAGTTGTACTTTGTCGTGAACAAGGGGCTTGCCCTCCTTATCGTGAATGACAACAGAGACTAATTCACTAAAATGAGCTTGTTTCTTCATTGTGCTTCCACTACATTTCAGTTGACACCAACGTGCGCTCATATCTTTCTTTAGAATTGAGTTAAACCTAGCTTGGGCTGGTAGGTCTGACGTACTCAAGGAATGATCAAGAACATGCGACACATCATTCTCCGCAGCGGCTGTCGTTGCCGACAGAGGGCGTTTTGGCTTAATTGTTTTGTCACACGATAGAGGGCGCTTCATACTCTCTTTCGATTGCGCCACGTCTGGAGTCAATGTGTCCATACTTATAGACGAACTTTTAGACAATTCCGTCTTGGGCTTTTTTTTGCTGGCACATTTTTTCTCCTCTTTGTTGTTGTTCAAATCTTCTGGTGTGGCAGGCGAATCAATACGCTGTCTATACTTTGGTCTTGTTGCGCTGCGACAGTGTTTACAGGCCAATATATCTATTAGTCCGCATGCGATGTTATGATGTGCCACCTGTCTTCTACGTGGTAGACTGAATGCGAATACACTGGGCAACATCTAGAACAACAAACACAACGCAGAAATAAAACAAACATCCGTAAACAAGGCTATATAGCTGATTTATCACTAAGTGTCGACTATTTCTGTTCTGAGCAGTGATCTCATAATGCTACCCTTAGACACTGAAGCAGCGTTGAGGCATATTTATTTCTTAACTGGGTGTGTTCAGAATACTTTGGCTTCATGCCGAAATAAACCCAACGTAGACACAAGTACACAAACACAACCAAACATATACTGTATACACTGACACCAACGCTCACAGACAAATACACACACCAGGGCGCGCACACACACACACACACACACACATATATATATATATATATATATATATATATATATATATATATATATATATATATATATATATATATATATATATATATATATATATATATATATATATATATATATATGTATATATATATATATATATATGTATATATATATATATCTATATATATGTGTGTGTGTGTGTGTGTGTGTGTGTGTGTGTGTGTGTGTGTGTGTGTGTGTGTGTGTGTGTGTGTGTGTGTGTGTGTGTGTGTGTGTGTGTGTGAATATAATCATAAATTATCGAATCCAAGAAATGTATCTTTTATTGTACTAAGTATCTGGGGCTCAAAACCTCTTATTTTCGTTATTTGCGTACTGTATATTTGCATTATTTCATCCAAACAAAGTGGTCTTTTGCAGAACCTGTAGTTAGCTGATATCATTTCACCGTTAACAATTTGTTCGCAAAAGTGATAAGACGACACAAAGATGCTGACCTTTGCAGTTTGCGCATAGGAGGCGCGGTGAAACTAACTCCTGTAAGCAGGATTCAGTGACTGCTCCACACCTTGTAGAAAACTGTCATGGGTAGGTCTTCGTGCTCCAATAGATAGTTGACATGATTTTAATCGATATATTCCTGCTAGATGGAGAATGGAATTTGCGGGATGCTTTTGTTCTCTTCACAATTATGCTACTACCTGTAAATGACGAGGTTTTCCAATGGGTGTTGAGTGGAGTCTCTTGATTGTGGTGGTGGGGTAGCTCAAGCTCCGAGGGAGGGGTGGTGGAGCAGGTACAGTTCAATCCCTGGCAAAATATTCGATTGATAATTCGAGTCGTATTCTTTCCACAGTTGTTCCCTGCAGTTGGCCCAAAATAGTAAAAATGTCATGCACAACTCGAAATATAATACAATTCGTAAATTATTCATGATTCAAAACTAATTCAGAAAACAGATATAGTCGAGTAACCCCTCCGGGCTCGAAACCAATTTACGTCATGTTTGTCGGACTGCTTCCTGGCATCAGTCTAATCAGTTGTTAAGCCCGATTCCCATGAGTAGCGCGAAGCCGAGCATCCGAGGGGAGCTTGCATCCAAACCCCGAATCCACACCAGCCTGCTCTAGTTAGCCAGTCCTTGTAGCATTCCTTCCACTAGTGCCCGATTGTGTGTGTGTGTGTGTGTGTGTGTGTGTGTGCTTGTGATGCAAGTGAGGCATTGTAAGCTGGCTGCTGATGTGAATCTCACGATGAGCTGGCAGGTAAGTATGCGAGTAATCAGAGAGAGGTTATGATGGATGGCGTTCAGCAGGTAACGCTTGAAGGATATATGCTCATCTTCATGCTAAATGCAGACACCTGTGTAAGGGTTTTCTTCTAGGTTACTTAGCAACAAATGCATCTACTTTGACAAGGTCATATATTTATTTATGTAATATCTATATACGGGTTACCAATGCTCTTGCGATAAACCAGCAAGCACTCTGCACGCCCAAACAAATGAGCTCTTATGTTATGGAACTTCATCGCTGTGCTGTAAATATGGAAACCTGACAAACACAAGTATGAATAAGCTGCCGTTAAATCGGGCCGGCGGAGCTGGTGACTAACACAGAGTTTGACGCAACGACACATCCACCAACATTGTCTCCCATGCGCTCGCGCATCGACACATACCCAACCACATTATCTCACATGCGCACGCGCATCGACACATACCCAACCACGCCAATGCATCGTTTTGCGATGTCGGGACATATTTTCAAACAATTGACAAAAGTATGTGTATTTGAAACTCCGCCCTTTCACAGCCATCCAAGATTCCATGCCCTCATCAAATATCAGCTATTCTTATACACCCGCAATTCGCCTCCACCAATAACACGCGCCTTGATTTACAGACTGTTAAATTACTGTTTCTATTTCGTCTGTAGTTTTCATATAACACACAAGTGTTGGTGTGCCGTTTAACCCTATACTTAACATACCTTACTGTAGTTTTTATAAGACTGATGCTTTGTCAAAACTGTAGATGCTTTACCGCGTACACATAGTCATCTTAAATATGAAATAACACGACTCGCCACTTATGTGCTGTAAGAATGGGTCCGGGCTGACTGACATTTGAATCAAGAGATGGGAATATTTATTAAAGGAAAGAGTGTTCACGATTTTACAAGAGCAGCTAGGCTTCTTCATTGTGGTCTTTGTGCCAGACAATCTACAAGCGCCTACGCACAGCACTAGATAGTGCTGTCGAATACCGGGCTTATCAGACACGATTCGTGAAGGGAATGGAGCATCGTTAACTGGATATAAATCACTCCTGAAAAGATGGAATTCTTATGACACCGATCACTGGAGACTACCACGTGGCGTGACCGAATCAACTTTTTCGGCTGTAACGCAACAAATCTCGATTATATCCTCTTTTAATGTCATTAATGGAAGCAATCAGTTTCCAAAAAGCCAATTATTCGATATTAGCATCACTTGGATAATCAGTTTGTTATAAGCTGTTGATATGTACATATACAAAGTTAAATCACACAGTGAAGCATATCAAAGAATTATAACACGTTTAATGAATTAATTACCACGGGGAATATTTCTACCGGGGTTACTATTATTGGCCAGTGTACCACAGGGAATGATGGCATTACACTTATTTCACTATAGAGCAAACCTTTCATATAATACAATGACAGGAGGCATTAGCATCGAGCGACACAAGTGCGTGTTAGTAATCTGTCACCACCTAAAGTCAACAAAAAGTTCAAACATTTATCCCATAACGATGGGACATAAACTCCATCTTCTTAAAGCATATAGCTTTTGTAACTCAATACCCAATCCTCGCATTTGTAACTGCTCAAAGTGGCACAATTCAGCCATTGTTCTGTTCTGGATACATTATCACTGGGTATCAATTATGCCTTTTCTCTTCTTTTCTTTTACTCGCGACCCTGCTCTTCTACTTGTAACTTGGATCATTATGCCGGCGAATCGTGTGTCTCAACCCACTGATGCCGTCCTGCTTGTAGGCCAGCGCCAACTCCTTGTTGAGAAAATCTGTGCTCACTTGCAGTTGTGAAAGCTTGTACAGTCTGCCGAAGGCACTTGGCAGATCAGCTATTTCATTGTAAGAAATCGCCAGGTGTCTGAGCTCTCCAAGTTTACAGATCTCGTCAGGAAGTGACTTTAGTCGGTTTCCAGTCAAGTAGAGCGTGCGCAAACGGGTGAGTCGACCAATGGCTGGATGGATTCTCTCAATCCTGTTGTACTCGACCGAGAAGATGGTCAGCTTTTGGGACTGAAGTAAAGGCTGGGAGAGTTCACAGAGAACGTTGTTATCAAACAACAGGTGCTCTAAATGTGGCAAGGGAGAGGTCACCTCGCTGATCGTGTTCGATCTCATACTGAGACACATAAGACTGGGGAGCTCGTAAAGCATCGGTGGGAAGTCGGCGAACCTGTTATTAGAGAGGAACAAGGATTTGAGTTGAATAAGATGAACGAACGAATGCGGTAGGTTGGAGAGGTGGTTATGAGTACCACGAAGGTCGACAAGCGCCGCCATGTTGCCTGTATTAGCAGGTAGCCCCTTCACTCGATTCCGACTGAAATCAAAGTTCACGAGTCGAGTCAACTGGCAGAGTTCGTCGGGAAAGCTCGTGAGTTTATTCGACGAACAGTCGAAGTCGACGAGATTAGCGAGACGTCCAATAGCAGAGGGCAGAGACTTGAGCTTGTTGCCTTTCAAGCAGAGAGTTTGCAGCTTATCCAAATGACCTATCTCTTTTGTCAGGTTATGCAGACAGTTGTCTGTGATGTCGATTTTCAAAAGAGTTTGCCCTAAACTCACTCTATCTAAAGACTTTAGGTTGTTTCTCGGTAGGATGAGTTCGGTGATCCCGAGACGGAAGATGTCTGGATTCAAGTGTTTGATGTTGCTGAGGGTAATCTCGAGCGTCTCGAGTTTATTTAACTTCAGAATGTCCTTAGGCACTTTACCGTACATGCCGTCCTCGTCATGAATCGATAGAGTTTGTACTTCCTGCAGTTGGTCCCATTTTTTCTTGTCGGCGATGAGAGCCCTCGTGTTGTAGACGCTGGCTACGCGGACGTTGTTGCTGCCCGTATCGCTCACAGAGAAACCCGTGGAATGCCTCTTCCAAGGAGCTATGATGGTATGGAGCAACCGTCTCAGGGTGCGCGCTGAAAGCAGGTCGTGTGTAACATGCGACAGCGATTACATTTACTGACCACTCAAGCAAACAAGAGGTTTGACAGAATTATTTCGTATTAATATCTATCTAACAAGGTTTGTTATCGTACGACCGGACAGCATTAGATCAGGTGGATAAATGTTATGCTAGGAAGACAATGAGATGTCTGCATGTTAGTGTGTATGTTTGCTCCTGTACACTATCATATACCTGAAGAGCGATTGGATTTTTTGGTGAATCGGCAATAATGCCATTGAGCTTGACTTTGAAGGATGTCACAATAAAGCAGATAGCTTAAGAGAGAGCTTATTGCTGGACGCTCTGAACATTGGTCATGTTGTTACTCACATATAGTGCCATGTTGCTTGTACTTCGGGGGCTCCTGGCCGGTGTCATCTTCCTCTTTCGCCGTGTATTGGATCGGCCCTAGGTCATACAAGCGTCCTGTTGACTTCCGCTTCGCCATGCTTGATTGTGTTAATCTTGTAATTCAATTTCGTCCACTCCACACCTGAACACGTTGTATGGGATCCACAGTTATCGAACAGACTGTTTTAAAATTTTGTTGCTGCTATAGAAGTATAAAACTGTAAACAACCCGACAACAGATATGCAGGTTTTTTTCGCTTATTTTGAACGCTTCGTTTCTAGCGTATTGTGAAAGACTGGCTCAGAGCGAACAAAACGCAACACAGGGCGCTGTTTAAGCAGTTACACGGACAAATCGCTAGCTTCTTTAAGGACCTGGCCCCTGCGTGGATATTTATAGCCTGTGGAGAAAAAACCCATCTGCCTTAAAGCTACACAATCATCAGATGTATACGACTTTATAGAAACGAGCAGAATATCACGTCTATGTGTACGAGAGGGTGTGTTCAGAGTCGGACGGCGTGAGAGTTATACGCGGGGTATGGGCCTGGCGCATTCAAATTCTTAAACGAAAGTATTACACGGTATTATACGATTTCAAATAAATAGAGCCCAATTTACATGTTCAGGACTGTAGCTAATCAAGTCTTGTCCCATCTCACTTCGCCATTCTAGCCCCACCTCAAGTCATCATTCTAGCACCACCTCACGTCATCATTCTAGTCCCACCTCACGTCATCATGCTAGCCCCACCTCACGTCATCATGCTAGCCCCACCTCACGTCATCATTCTAGCACCACCTCACGTCATCATGCTAGCACCAATAGAGTTAAGTAGAGTTTTCTTAATAAGAAAATTAAATAGAATGAGATCAGTTTTGCATTTTTTTATTATTCCCGTTTGTCACTTAACAATGAATCGAACATCTTTATCATATTGCGCATGTTCGCATTTTTGGTATGCGGTATGAAATAATGTAAAAAAAATAACCTTGGCAGTTACAAGGCAAAGACATGTCTCTGTTTTTTTTGTTCCATTCTCCATATTCAAATTCAAACCATGTTGATATTGTATGGTTTTGAAAAATTATAATGGAGTACAATAGTCAATGACAAGTCTATTGATCACACTCATAATATACTCACCATGCATGCAAATTATACAAATTTCACAGGACTTATCGCGGCCAATGTTAAAAACAGGTTCTCGGGCTGAAAATGGATCCAACTTTTCTATATCTGGGATTTATCAGAGGAATGCCACGTGTGTACAGTCTGCAAGCGATTTTTCCTTTATCTTGACTAAATTCTGACGGATTAAGAGGCAATGACGCATCACTCCTCTTCTGATGCGTCAAGCAAATTGGCAAATATTCTGACATACCCTTGCGAGATAAGGGCAGCTTGGATTGTGTAGGGATCAATAGGCTGCGGTAAACTGAATCTCTGCGAATAGCGCTTGTAGTATTGTGTCCCATCCCCAAAAGGCTCCAATCTATACGCTACTACAGCCAGGGCTAAGCCCATCCTCGCCGGATGCAATTCAACCTTATCGCTGGCAAAGTCTTCTCCCAAATATATAATAGCCTTCAAATACCCTTCGGTCGACTTATCTCCCTCAATGACTTCTAGAGAGTCCAATTTGAAAGGAGCTTTGTTGACAATCCAGACTGGATTCTTCTCCCAATTTGAATCCCCAACTTCTGGTGCAGGAGCAGATTCCTTGAGTTTTACTTTGTCGTGAACAAGGGGCTTGCCCTCCTTATCGTGAATGACAACAGAGACTAATTCACTAAAATGAGCTTGTTTCTTCATTGTGCTTCCACTACCTTTCAGTTGACACCAACGTTCGCTCATATCTTTCTTTAGAATTGAGTTGAACCTAGCTTGGGCTGGTAGGTCTGACGTACTCAAGGAATGATCAAGAACATGCGACACATCATTCTCCGCAGCGGCTGTCGTAGCCGACAGAGGGCGTTTTGGCTTAATTGTTTTGTCACACGATAGAGGGCGCTTCATACTCTCTTCCGATTGCGCCACGTCTGGAGTCAATGTGTCCATACTTATAGACGAACTTTTAGACAATCCCGTCTTGGGCTTTTTTTTGCTGGCACATTTTTTCTCCTCTTTGTTGTTGTTCAAATCTTCTGGTGTGGCAGGCGAATCAATACGCTGTCTATACTTTGGTCTTGTTGCGCTGCGACAGTGTTTACAGGCCAATATATCTATTAGTCCGCATGCGATGTTATGATGTGCCACCTGTCTTCTACGTGGTAGACTGAATGCGAATACACTGGGCAACATCTAGAACAACAAACACAACGCAGAAATAAAACAAACATCCGTAAACAAGGCTATATAATTGATTTATCACTAAGTGTCGACTATTTCTGTTATGAGCAGTATCTCATAATGCTGCCCTTGGACACTGAAGCAGCGTTGAAGCATATTTATTTCTTAACTGGGTGTGTTCAGAATACTTTGGCTTCATGCCGAAATAAACCCAACATAGACACAAGTACACAAACACAACCAAACATATACTGTATACACTGACACCAACGCTCACAGACAAATACACACACACACACCAGGCGCACACACACACACACACACACATATATATATATATATGTATATATATATATAAATATATATATATGTTTATATATATATATATGTGTGTGTGTGTGTGTGTGTGTGTGTGTGTGTGTGTGTGTGTGTGTGTGTGTGTGTGTGTGTGTGTGTGTGTGTGTGTGTGTGTGTGTGTGTGTTGGGAATATAATCATAAATTATCGAATCCAAGAAATATATCTTTTATTGTACTTAGTATCTGGGGCTCAAAACCTCTTATTTTCGTTATTTGCGTACTGTATATTTGCATGATTTCATCCAAACAAAGTGGTCTTTGGCAGAACCTGTAGTTAGCTGATATCATTTCACCGTTAACAATTTGTTCGCAAAAGTGATAAGACGACACAAAGATGCTGACCTTTGCAGTTTGCGCATAGGAGGCGCGGTGAAACAAACTCCTGTAAGCAGGATTCAGTGACTGCTCCACACCTTGTAGAAAACTGTCATGGGTAGGTCTTCGTGCTCCAATGGATAGTTGACATAATTTTAATCGATATATTCCTGCTAGATGGTGAATGGAATCTGCGGGATGCTTTTGTTCTCTTCACAATTATGCTACTACCTGTAAATGACGAGGTTTTCCAATGGGTGTTGAGTGGAGTCTCTTGATTGTGGTGGCGGGGTAGCTCAAGCTCCGAGGGAGGGGTGGTGGAGCAGGTACAGTTCAATCCCTGGTAAAATATTCGATTGATAATTCGAGTCGTATTCTTTTCACGGTTGTGCCCCGCAGTTGACCCAAAATAGTAAAAATGTCATGCACAACTCGAAATATAATACAATTCGTAAATTATTCATGATTCAAAACTAATTCAGAAAACAGATATAGTCGAGTAACCCCTCCGGGCTCGAAACCAATTTACGTCATGTTTGTCGGACTGCTTCCTGGCATCAGTCTAATCAGTTGTTAAGCCCGATTCCCATGAGTAGCGCGAAGCCGAGCATCCGAGGGGAGCTTGCATCCAAACCCCGAATCCACACCAGCCTGCTCTAGTTAGCCAGTCCTTGTAGCATTCCTTCCACTAGTGCCCGATTGTGTGTGTGTGTGTGTGTGTGTGTGTGTGCTTGTGATGCAAGTGAGGCATTGTAAGCTGGCTGCTGATGTGAATCTCACGATGAGCTGGCAGGTAAGTATGCGAGTAATCAGAGAGAGGTTATGATGGATGGCGTTCAGCAGGTAACGCTTGAAGGATATATGCTCATCTTCATGCTAAATGCAGACACCTGTGTAAGGGTTTTCTTCTAGGTTACTCAGCAACAAATGCATCTACTTTGACAAGGTCATATATTTATTTATGTAATATCTATATACGGGTTACCAATGCTCTTGTGATAAACCAGCAAGCACTCTGCACGCCCAAACAAATGTGCTCTTATGTTACGGAACTTCATCGCTGTGCTGTAAATATGGAAACCTGACAAACACAAGTATGAATAAGCTGCCGTTAAATCGGGCCGGCGGAGCTGGTGACTAACACAGAGTTTGACGCAACGACACATCCACCCACATTGTCTCACATGCGCACGCGCATCGACACATACCCAACCACGCCAATGCATCGTTTTGCGATGTCGGGACATATTTTCAAACAATTGACAAAAGTATGTGCATTTGAAACTCCGCCCTTTCACAGCCATCCAAGATTCCATGCCCTCATCAAATATCAGCTATTCTTATACACCCGCAATTCGCCTCCACCAATAACACACGCCTTGATTTACAGACTGTTAAATCACTGTTTCTATTTCGTCTGTAGTTTTCATATAACACACAAGTGTTGGTGTGCCGTTTAACCCTATACTTAACATACCTTACTGTAGTTTTTATAAGACTGATGCTTTGTCAAAACTGTAGATGCTTTACCGCGTACACATAGTCATCTTAAATATGAAATAACACGACTCGCCACTTATGTGCTGTAAAAATGGGTCCGCGCTGACTGACATTTGAATCAAGAGATGGGAATATTTATTAAAGGAAAGAGTGTTCACGATTTTACAAGAGCAGCTAGGCTTCTTCATTGTGGTCTTTGTGCCAGACAATCTACAAGCGCCTACGCACAGCACTAGATAGTGCTGTCGAATACCGGGCTTATCAGACATGAAGGGAATGGAGCATCGTGAACTGGATATAAATCACTCCTGAAAAGATGGAATTCTTATGACACCGATCATTGGAGACTACCACGTGGCGTGACCGAATCAACTTTTTCGGCTGTAACGCAACAAATCTCGATTATATCCTCATTTTAATGTCATTAATGGAAGCAATCAGTTGCCAAAAAGCCAATTATTCGATATTAGCATCACTTGGATAATCAGTTTGTTATAAGCTGTTGATATGTACATATACAAAGTTAAATCACACAGTGAAGCATATCAAAGAATTTGAGCATAAACTTATTCGAACAAATAGATTTGTAATTATACCACGTTCAATGAATTAATTACCACGGGGAATATATTCTACCGGGGTTACTATTATTGGCCAGTGTACCACAGGCAATGATGACATTACACTTATTTCACTATAGAGCAAACCTTTCATATAATACAATGACAGGAGGCATTAGCATCGAGCGACACAAGTGCGTGTTTGTAATCTGTCACTAAAAAGTTCAAACATTTATCCCATAACGATGGGACATAAACTCCATCTTCTTAAAACATATAGCTTGTGTAACTCAATACCCAATCCTCGCATTTGTAACTGCTCAAAGTGGCACAATTCAGCCATTGTTCTGTTCTGGATACATTATCACTGGGTATCAATTATGGCATTTTCTCTTCTTTTCTTTTACTCGCGACCCTGCTCTTCTACTTGTAACTTGGATCATTATGCCGGCGAATCGTGTGTCTCAGCCCACTGATGCCGTCCTGCTTGTAGGCCAGCGCCAACTCCTCGTTGAGAAAATCTGTGCTCACTTGCAGTTGTGAAAGCTTGTACAGTCTGCCGAAGGCACTTGGCAGATCAGCTATTTCATTGTCAGAAATCGCCAGGTGTCTGAGCTCTCCAAGTTTACAGATCTCGTCAGGAAGTGACGTCAGTTGGTTTCCAGTCAAGTAGAGCGTGCGCAAACGGGTGAGTCGACCAATGGCTGGATGGATTCTCTCAATCCTGTTGTACTCGACCGAGAAGATGGTCAGCTTTTGGGACTGAAGTAAAGGCTGGGAGAGCTCACAGAGATCGTTGTCATCAAACAACAGGTGCTCTAAATGTGGCAAGGGAGAGGTCACCTCGCTGATCGTGTTCGATCTCATACTGAGACACATAAGACTGGGGAGCTCGTAAAGCATCGGTGGGAAGTCGGCGAACCTGTTATTAGAGAGGAACAAGGATTTGAGTTGAATAAGATGAACGAACGAATGCGGTAGGTTGGAGAGGTGGTTATGAGTACCACGAAGGTCGACAAGCGCCGCCATGTTGCCTGTATTAGCAGGTAGCACCTTCACTCGATTCCGACTGAAATCAAAGTTCACGAGTCGAGTCAACTGGCAGAGTTCGTCGGGAAAGCTCGTGAGTTTATTCGACGAACAGTCGAAGTCGACGAGATTAGCGAGTCGTCCAATAGCAGAGGGCAGAGACTTGAGCTTGTTGCCTTTCAAGCAGAGAGTTTGCAGCTTATCCAAATGACCTATCTCTTCTGTCAGGTTATGCAGACAGTTGTCTGTGATGTCGATTTTCAAAAGAGTTTGCCCTAAACTCACTCCATCTAAAGACTTTAGGTTGTTTCTCGGTAGGATGAGTTCGGTGATCCCGAGACAGAAGATGTCTGGATTCAAGTGTTTGATGTTGCTGAGGGTAATCTCGAGCGTCTCGAGTTTATTTAACTCCAGAATGTCCTTAGGCACTTGACCGTACATGCCGTCCTCGTCATGAATCGATAGAGTTTGTACTTCCTGCAGTTGGTCCCATTTTTTCTTGTCGGCGATGAGAGCCCTCGTGTTGTAGACGCTGGCTACGCGGCCGTTGTTGCTGCCCGTATCGCTCACAGAGAAACCCGTGGAATGCCTCGTCCAAGGAGCTATGATAGGATGGCGCAGCCGTCTCAGGGTGCGCGCTGAAAGCAGGTCGTGTGTAACATGCGACAGCGATTACATTTACTGACCACGCAAGCAAACAAGAGGTTTGACAGAATTATTTCGTATAAATATCTATCTAACAAGGTTTGTTATCGTACAAGCGGACAACATTAGATCAGGTGGATAAATGTTATGCTAGGAAGACAATGAGATGTCTGCATGTTAGTGTGTATGTTTGCTCCTGTACACTATCATATACCTGAAGAGCGATTGGATTTTTTGGTGAATCGGCAATAATGCCATTGAGCTTGACTTTGAAGGATGTCACAATAAAGCAGATAGCTTAAGAGAGAGCTTATTGCTGGACGCTCTGAACATTGGTCATGTTGTTACTCACATATAGTGCCATGTTGCTTGTACTTCGGGGGCTCCTGGCCGGTGTCATCTTCCTCTTTCGCCGTGTATTGGATCGGCCCTAGGTCATACAAGCGTCCTGTTGACTTCCGCTTCGCCATGCTTGATTGTGTTAATCTTGTAATTCAATTTCGTCCACTCCGCACCTGAACACGTTGTATGGGATCCACAGTTATCGAACAGACTGTTTTAAAATTTTGTTGCTGCTATAGAAGTATAAAACTGTACACAACCCGACAGCAGATATGCAGGTTTTTTTCGCTTATTTTGGACGCTTCGTTTCTAGCGTATTGTGAAAGACTGGCTCAGAGCGAACAAAACGCAACACAGGGCGCTGTTTAAGCAGTTACACGGACAAATCGCTAGCTTCTTTAAGGACCTGGCCCCTGCGTGGATATTTATAGCCTGTGGAGAAAAAACCCATCTGCCTTAAAGCTACACAATCATCAGATGTATACGACTTTATAGAAACGAGCAGAATATCACGTCTATGTGTACGAGTGGGTGTGTTCTGAGTCGACGACGGCGAGAGTTATACGCGGGTATGGGCCTGGCGCATTCAAATTCTTAAACGAAAGTATTGCACGGTATTATACGATTTCATATAAATAGAGCCCAATTTACATGTTCAGGACTGTAGCTAATCAAGTCTTGTCCCATCTCACTTCGCCATTCTAGCCCCACCTCAAGTCATCATTCTAGACTCACCTCAGGTCATCATTCTAGTCCCCACCTCAGGTCATCATGCTAGTCCCACCTCACGTCATCATTCTAGCCCCACCTCACGTCATCATTCTAGCACTACCTCGCGTCATCATTCTAGCCCCACCTCACGTCATCATTCTAACACCACCTCACGTCATCATTCTAGCCCCACCTCACGTCATCATTCTAGCACCACCTCACGTCATCATTCTAACACCACCTCACGTCATCATTCTAGCCCCACCTCACGTCATCATTCTAACACCACCTCACGTCATCATTCTAGCCCCACCTCACGTCATCGTTCTTGCACCACCTCACGTCATCATGCTAGCCCCACCTCAAATCAAAGTATATCATCACTTCACCGCACTCCGTTCAGCTTGCTTGGCGAGACCCTTTTACTCCTCTCATGCCTGAACATGTTTTTTTCATTTTCCACTCTGGCTCAAGTTGACTTAATGATAGCGCGACCTCAATATATCACATTTTTTTCAGTTAATTCTTTTTTTGCGGGTCGACGTTTAGTTCGCTAGAAAGCCTACTTATTTGACCTGATGTCCTTGCAGGTGAAATAATGCGCTACCCGGGTATATATCACTTGCGTTATGTTGGCATTTGTTTTAACTTTTAACGTTGCTTGTTTCCTCTCTCACACACGTGAACACCGCTGGTCGCATTTCCCTGAAACCTAACTGTTGAAGGGCTTGTAAATTCCTCGACCAAACAAATCATGTTATATTTGATTATGAATGGGTTAATACTGTTACAAATACCTTGAAAACCTACTCATTACAAGATCGGCGCAATATTTTCCGATCAATATCGCTTGAACCCAACCGCACGGATAGTGCCGTGGTGGTAATGTAGCAGTGTTTAAGTTTTTGATTTGTCATCCTAAATAAATGAAGATCGGAATCACGGATCTTGGACACAGTTTCAATGAATATGCCCAAATATGGGCAGATATGTGACATAAGACGAACATATAAAACCACGAACACTTTTAAAACCAGTGAAAGTAGAAAGGAATATGTTACATGGAACACCCCGCGGGACGATTTAGACAACATTTCTTACCTGATCCGTGTGCATGTGCTCTTGTCCCAGTGTCCAAAGCTGTCACCTCGGCGGCTTATCGTCGTCTGTGTACCACTTCCACCGTCTCCTTCTATTTCTAATTCTCCAGATATACTTCCTGCTTCCTCGGGTGGTTACCCACTTCAAGACTCCTTGAGGAAATGTTGTTGATTATCACTTTCGATACAAGGTGTGCTTCTTGCAGGTGATCTTAAAAATGTTACAGCAAATATTGACCGATAATTTCAGGTATATTTGAGAAATTACTCTCGGCACACGCTAAGACAGCGTGAGTTGTGTCTCTGATTCTCTGTTAGTCTCGCCAACGCATGAGCCCACAAGACAAGGAAGTAGAGCAATTCTTTTTTCACCTCAGTAAGGGGTGATGTTTGTGATGGCACAGTTAAAGCCGCTTATTTGCGTGTTGTGTGGTTGGAATATTCCGCCCACTTGTGGCTCATATTCGGCAAATCACTTGCCATTTGGACCATACTCATCGTCTCACTCGCGCAATCGCCCAATCTTCCAAATTTTTTTAACCACGATCGGGTGTTCGAGTTTAATTTACGGCGTTCATATCAGTAAATCGATGCCACCGCCTTGGAGAGATGGGATCAGACGATCGTGTATGCTTACGACCTCTGTACTTATGATGCGGAAGATTTCCATGAAGCAGCATGCTGTACATGAAAGTAATCCCTTCAGCATGACTTCCTCCTTAAATAATATCGAGTTCATCATAGCTCACGCCGTAATGCCATGCAACATCATGCTTGCGCGGTGTATATCAGTTTAATCAGTTGGGTTCGATGTAGGCAAGAAGGGCATGAGCGATGTGATCTCTAGACAACGTCGTGTGCTTGGAGCAATACGTATCAATGGACGAACTCCGAACATCTTCATTTGTAGATGACACGCCGCAATACTAATTCACAATGCATATATATATATATATATATATATATATATATATATATATATATATATATATATATATATATATCTATATATATATATATATATATATATATATATATATATATATATATATATATATATATATATATATATATATATCTCTATATATATATATATATCTATATATATATATATATATATATATATATATATATATGCTGCTCTCGGATTATGTCAAGGACTTATGGTAGTATGGAGGGCCTGTAGATATTGACAACATAGCCACGTTTGTCACCACGTTTACCAGATACGGCGGCATGTTACCAAAGTTGTACTTGGGATTACCTTTGCCATACTGTTGGTAATGGTGTTTGTACGATAAGTTTGACGATCAATACAAATTTTAATAACTTAGCTATCTGTGATTACTCCTGTTTCTGAATGTATCTTACAAGCACATAATTTTTTACTCGTATGAGAGATACGAATATGATTCATCATGATTCGCACCCACAAGGCCCCAGTGGAAGCAGACAAATCGTCGTCATTTTTGGCATCTATTCAGTCGTCTGTGGTTGCGGTTGCCAGCGAGGTGATATCTCACGTCTCATGTTGTTTAACATACATGACACTCGCCATTCACATCCAGACAAGCCTCACTTCTCACGAACACATCTCGTCCTGGCGTTGTCTCAATTGTTTTTAAGCTATTGTTCCGACCAACCTGTTGTAGCATGTTACAGACAATAGCATTATTAAACTTAGTACGTGCTGCTCATGAAAAGCAGGAATGCATCGGAGGCTTTATATTCCGACTGCTGTCATGACCAAACAGACGTCTCCTATCATCTGATAATTCAGACAAACAAACACAGCCCTCCCCTGTCAAGATGAAGTTCGCAGTCGCCATATTTCTCGTTGCCATGGCACTGGCATCAGCATCTCCCAGTGCTGGAAAGGGGGTGACGGTGGAGAAGAAGTTGGTTGTACCCGCCTTGCCCAAGCCAGCAGCGCCATTGCTCCATAACGGCTTCTTCTACTACCATGGCAATTATAAAGGTACCATTTTCTGCTTCGCTAAACTTTGTGAATGAGGTGATAAAAAGCCACGTCCTGTTTCTTCGATAATAATATATACATATATACATTGAGGAACATTTGAATACGTTTCAAAAAGCCCATTTAAAAGTTTTCTACGTGTGTCGAATTTGGTGGGTATTTTCAAACCAGTTTTGTGTGAATTTGACGATGCAGGGCTATGCCGTAATGACGGATTCTACTACAACGACGACTATAGCTTCATCATCTGCAGTAACAACAACGCCTACGTCCAGCCCTGTGCCCCCGGCACCCGCAATGCCCCGGTCGTACACAGCTACACCTACGGTACCTACTACACCACCAGCGACTTCTGTAGCGAGAACTTGAACGATCTCGGCTTGGGATCTGCGGCTGCTCATCCCGCCTACCGCCACCACGGTCTGGCCCCACGCCCCGTCTACGCCGGTCAACCAGCCTTTTATTCGGCTGTTTATTAGGTTAATATTGATGAAAGCATACATTCATTTCACTGCTGCACGCTCTGCTACATCAAATGCGAGCTAATGCAACAGACACTGAAAAGAAAACAATAAAATGATACCATCAGAACGATATATTTCCATTTTGATATTTTGGTGAAAATGTATGCTAAAACATACATCAGAGCAGAATTGCGTTGCTTTGTATTTTCAGGGCAAAATTTTGCAGGAAGTTGTAATAACTATCAACTACCAATTTACTTTTAGTAGCTTCTACTTTCATATCAAATTTTAAATCCCTGAATAAATCCTCTCAGCTAAAATGTATTTTTTTTCCTGTACTACAAAATGCGATATACAGCCTCAGGGAATCCAGAGGTAATTCATTGATTTACGGGGCATAATGAGTGGCTTTAACATGGAGAAGTACATCATGAAAACCACAGCGGTCTGTGTAGTGTAGAACTATGTAAATGCAATGTTTATAGGTAACATTAATAGTTAACAAACGTGAGGTACGGCAGACGGACAAAGTAACCCACCAGGTGTTAAACAAGCTGGGTCAATTGAGATACGTATACCAAAGAGTTGTACGAACATAACCTGACCTAGATTTTGTGCCATTGTAAGGTGTCGAGTTTTCCAGTTATTCCCAGATAATCTTTGCGTCAACCGGGAAGTACACGAGGATCCTTACACAGTGTTACACAAGACAGCAATCGCGGGGAAGGCAGTCGATCACGTGGTGTGTAGTGTTACAGTACTACGAGGGTTTCTCGGGGAAATATAAGTAGGTGGGTGTGTGAGGGATGAGGATATCAGGGTATGGTGGGGAAGGGGGTGTCAACATCGACGTTATCAACTAAATGCTTAAATGGGCGAGAAATATGTTAACCCCCCCCCCCCCCCCCCCCCACTCGCCTCGTGGACAGGCTTATTACAGAATTCTTCGAACATGGTAGCAGTAACACCAGCCAATTCTGAGCGACATCTTAAACACTTGTCAGCATCAAAGCTATGGATTGTTTTTTTTAACAGACGCAAGCCTGGGGCAGTGTGAAACGCAAAGAGAAGGGTCTTCAATGTCAGATATTTGTCTACTGCATTACGCTTGACGCGGGGATGGTTGACCTGTTGATCTTCCTGCCGGGACATCGAGGTCACTGTACCACATGCAGCGTCACGACCAAACGCCAGAATCGAGGTAAAGGTCGTTTTTTTAATTATTATGATGATATAGTTTGTTTACCACTTGTAGTCTAGATCTCTGACAAGTACACAAAAGCCCCCTAAAGTTCCCTATGGCTGGAAGTGTTTGTACAGCTGAAGTGGGCTCCGTTTCTAGCTTGTTGGAACACAGATGAGTATGGAGTAGAGGAACCAATGCGATTTATTACAGTCAGTTTGTATGGACACATTCTATTTACAGATATATACATTGATATACACAAGTCAACAACAGAGCATGCGTAACAACACTATCAGCGGGACATCGGTCTCTGACCGGGACAGGACTCGACGATCACTCAACGCCATTAACTCATTATTTACATATGTTCTTTTCACGGCGCATGTTGGTTATGTTTTCATATCAGTCTGCGGAGAAATACGCCAGTCCAATCCGTTATATTGCAAGAAGCAGTAACGATGATTATTACGAACTGCTTGCACGTTATGATGCCGGTATGGCTCACAACGAGGCTGCCGGTATTCCCAAAAAGACGAAGCTATTTGTTCCGAATACCGAGGCCGATCACATGTTTCTCACATCATGATCAACAAACAGGACTTGAGAAATCATCTACAACCATGTAACTGTAACTGTATAACTCAGCACTAACCAGAATAGTTGTTCCAAGCATAGACACAAGCACACCATTAACTTCATCTATAACCACTTCTCAATTAATCGACCACTTGCAACACACTGTCATACAATAAACTTACTCAACACACATTTTAGACTCATTCATACAACCATCAACAGAAATATAAAAGGTTTTTTCGTCATACAATGAAGCAACAGATTCACTTTAGAGAGCTTGTCTCCAGTCATCTTGAGTGAATGTTTTAAATCCAGCTGCTGGCATGGTTGTTGCATTATGGCTAGACAGTAGGTGCCACTCTGGAGGCTAGAAATACTGTGGAGGCTATACACTAGAGGGCACTGTGGAGGCTAGACACTAGGGGGCGCTGTGGAGGCGAATGCGTGCAGGTTTCCCATCTGAGTGAGACCACTCTGTACGTGGTTGATGTGAATCTCCACGTTGTTTTGTAAAACACTGCAACATAAAAAAAACAGTCATACCATGAAACACAACAAGAAAAGGGTTCACAATTCACCATGGTTAACTTTGAAATGATTGAGATGAAAGCAGCCAGCAATCACAGGAGGAATACACCATCACTCCAGTGAAGAGGTCAGGCGATCCACAAGATGGGTACCCATTTGAAAACAGGGATCGCTGAGGGCTTTCTCAAACAAATGACGGATGCTGCCAGGATATTCTATTCCATTATATTTACTGAAGGAAATTGCAGATTATATCTTCCAGATGGTTGTCAATGCCTTCAGAAATTTAATCTGGTGTCAAGCATAGCTACCTGAGATTGGCAGGGTCAATGTGAGCTTTGATCTCGTCCAGCGAGTCTTGTAGTGATTTGAATCAAATGAATGCATCTCATTCTCTGATAATGTCTGCAGTCATATCAAAAGCACGTGTAACAACAACTGCTACATCAGAAAGGATATTGTTACGTTAAAAATCAGGTGTACGTGGATACTAAGTCAGATCAAAAATGGGGGCAGCTCATTAACCAGGAGTGAATTGAACACCTGCTTATTTTTATAATTACATCTACTTAATTGATTTATTACAGAAGCCGATAGGGGTCAAACAGGTGAAACACGTCTTACCTTGAGTTGGTAGAGGAGGGAGGTGAGTTTAGTGATGAGGTCTGTCGATCTTTCCTGACGAACCATCCGTTTGCTCTTAAAATCCTACCATCAACCAAATACATGAATAAACATGTGATCATCTGAAGCTGATCATTTGCTGTGGCCTATATTGTCAGCCACATGGAACCAATTACCCAATAAACTAACCACCATGTCAATGAACAGTGTATAGAACTTGTGAGGATACAGGTGTTAATTCAGGTGGTTTTATAATGCATTGAGCACCTTGTCACCTTGATTCAGGCCCCCTACCGACCCAGGCAAACCATCTGACAACAATTCTGGAATGCCATAGTTTAAAACAAGTTGCACATAGTTAACAGACAAGTTACTCACTGAAGCACCATTATGCTTGGCCACCAGCTCTATGGCCTTTTGATCACAGGAAGCCTTGATTTGAGCTGAGTGATCTAGTGGAGTCACTCCCTGGTCAGGTGCAATCTGCTGAGCAAACCGAAGGTAAAACATGAAATTCAATATATAGGACATCATATACCGGGCCTACTCACACATCACTCTCATCAAATAAGTTCAGGATAACCCCACCACCCACCCCCACCCCATCTCATCACCACCCCCACCCCACCCCAACCCTCATCACACCACCCCCACCACCCCACCACCACCCAGACCATCATCATCATCCAACCACCCCATCACCCCCCATCTCATCACCACCACCACCCCCCACCCCAGCAGCACCCCCCACCACCCCAGCGCATCACCCCCCCCCTACCCATCTCATCACCACCCCCACCACCCCAGCGCACCCACCACCCCCCCCCATCGCAGCACCACCCCCCCCCACCCCAGCTCATCCCCCACCCACCCACTCAGCACCACCCCCCCACCCACCCCATCACCCCCCCACCCACCAGCCATCACCACCCCCACCCCCCCCCACATCCCCATCACCACCACCCCCACCCAAGCACCCCCCCACCCAGCATCACACCACCCCCCCCCACCACCACCCCCCCCCCAAACCCAGCACCACCCCATCACACCACCCCCACCCCAGCGCATCTCATCCCACCCCACCCCCAACCCCCCCCCACTCATCACCCCAACCCCACCCATCCATCACCACCCCAACCATCACCACCCCCATCCCCATCACCCCCCCCCATCCCACACCCCATCATCCCCCCCCCCACCCTCCACCCCCACCCCACCCCATCATCACCACCACACCACCACCCCCACCCATCCTCATCTCACCACCACACCCCACCCCCATCATCATCACCACCCCCCCCCCATCACCACTCCTACTGTTGAGCATTAGCTCTTTGTCTCATCACCACCCTATCCACACACTTAACACTCGCCCACCCACTCCTGGTTGATGATTCAATCCCATTTCAGCAGATAAAACAAACCTGCTGGTTATTTATAAATCTATTATTGTCTATCCCCTTTCAGCTGTTGATCACTTTTTTTTAATGAATATTGATTTTAAGACACTATCTCATGTTGATCACCTATTGATTGTTAATCACTTTATGTGAAGTAATCACCATATCAGCTATTGTTAATCATCCTATCATTCATTGTTTATCACACTATCTGATACTGAATGCCCCTTAAAATGATGGTCAATTACTCTTTTTTCGGTTCATCTCCCTATCAAATATTTATAATAAACCAACCAATTGTTGTGAGTCAGCATCTATCTGTTTTGATCATCTCACCTGTGTACAATGCTGCTGTAGCCCCACCAGGTAATTATGTAGTTCTTTGTTGAGTTGGTGTAACTCTAATACAATTGATGCGTACTGTTGTTGGAAGGGCAAGTCAAAATCCTCGCCAAATGATTTCTGCTCACATGCAAAAAACCATAACATACAACCACACAAACAAACCGATGATCATAATCAAGGCACTTGACTTTCTTAAATTCACTAAAGACAAATTATAAAATTATTTAAAATAATATTATAGCTTTATGTCCATGCACAATATAATCTGCATATATTCAATCAGGTCAAGTACAGCAGACAACAGTCTGTCAGCTTACTCAGTGAATGTTCTTAACATCTCAATGGAATTAGCATGATGTTAATTATGTTATGAAGACTAAAGATTTAAGAGAGTACACAAACATATAGATAGTAGAGAAAGACATATATGACGAAATTGAAGTTTTCAGAAGAAACCAGTGAAGAATCACACTTCATGCGATCATGGTATATTTGTGTAAGCTTGTATGGTCAAAAAGCATAAGACTCACCAATTTCTCAGCACTCGTATTCATATCTTTGAGTTCTTTAATTTTTTCTTTCTTCAAAGACAGTATTTTTGTCAGTTTTGTCTGGAAATTGGACAACATTATTGTTTAAATGAAATTCCTTTGAATGGTAAGTCTGGGATTGAGGCGACTGATACCAGCCAGCATCCGTTAACAGTGCCACTATAGCTTGGCCTTTTTTTTTTTAGCAGTATAAGGCGAACAGTAGAGAATCTTCAATATGGCCAGATATACCTAGGAGTAAGTCAAACTAGTGTATATTGTCTATTGATAATTTAATGCTAACATGTTAGAAGTGAAGAAAAAAAGTCACGTTGGCGACCAACAAAGATAATATAACAAAAATTATTAACATGATCAGCCAATCATGTACTTTTTGAAGATAAGCTTACTACGAGTTCAAGGAACTCAATGGGAAATCCTCCATAGGTGGAGCCTTCTGGGTAACTTGGCCGGAGCGGGGAACTGGCCAGCAGTGGGTCGTTGTCCTACGTTACACATGGGTGACATGACAATGTAAGCAGGGGATGACGTACAGTGAAACATGAGTTGTGTATTTCTGCCTGGAACATCACAGACGTGTCATCGTGAAATCAGCTCACACAGGAGAGCGAAACCAAACACCTTGGGCAAGAAAAGCTCCAACCTATCTAGTCTATTAACTTGATGGCAACAAAAAAATTCCTCTGATTGAGGACTTACCCCTACTAAGACCCCTGGCGATGATGGCGGTAGTGAGGAGCGGGGAGGGGTGAATATGCCGCTGGTCGACTTGGAGG
Organism: Urechis unicinctus; assembly: GCA_034190875.2. Lineage (NCBI taxonomy): Eukaryota > Metazoa > Annelida > Polychaeta > Xenopneusta > Urechidae > Urechis > Urechis unicinctus. Next base: position 50,578,849 of record CM067358.1, on the reverse strand, counting down.
GTCTGTGTTTCATTTGGAAGACGGAGAGAGGCATGGTCTCCCCAACCTCATTACTCTGAATAGGTAAACACAGGCAACCACAGGTCAGGTATAAGCTCAAATATGGTTTCATAAAATATATACACTTTTGAATCCACAATTTGCCTATTAAGATAATTATGTTTTCATCATTATTAAAGTTGATCTCATTGCTAGGACAATCTGATAATGTCAAAACAAATATGTGCTGGAGTTGCTTAAAAATATATTGACTTCAATTGCAAAATAACTAAATTATCTTAACAAAATATTAACTCACCAAGACTTCAATATCAGGCACAGAATGAGTTCCTAGGCCAGGGCGATCAAAGCTGATTCTGTAGGTCATGTGTATGAAATCTAATGCATCTACTGTTCCGGTGAAGAGACCATCTTGAGGTTTACGTAAGCGTGCTGTAAATAAATGATAACATGACCAGGCTGATGTCGATTTCAAGAAACTTCTATTATCAGAAGGCAATAGATATGTATTCTAGAGTATGCAAGGGAACCAGAGTGCTTTTTAAATTCAGAACTGATAGACTGTCAAAACAGGATTAATCATTTATCACAAAATGTAGACAACTTGTAGATGCAAGGCAACATTGACATATTTTGACCCGAAAATCTATGTTCATCACCGTTAGACTGCCTCTACCAATAACATAGCACCCAGTAGGTTGTTACTTGTGTCCCCTACCAGTGACTTTGGTGCCTATAACTAACGACATGGGTATCTCTTCCGGGAGGTCCTTGAGGTCACCAATATTAGAAGCTTTTCTCTGTTGCAGCAATCTGATTTTGTCACGCTTCCGTTGAAGTGCAGCGTTCTTCGGCGAAGAATGCCGGTGAGCATCTGGTGATACATATATTATGTGTATTGATGGTGTTGCCAGCAATTAGCATAACCCAGCTTAGATAAGGATGCATCAATCCACAACAATTGAATAAATCATAACTGGATGAATAATCCTAAATAATACTAAAATGAAAGATCTGTAATTCTTCATGTTGAATTTTAGTGGAGTAATTGATTAATGGATTGAATCACTAATGATCTAACAATGAACAAACACATAATTGCCTCATCAACATTATTCTTGAATACCTTCTCGGTTTTCCCATGAGGCGGCGGGTCTTGCACCACTGTAAGCGAGTCAGCATTCTCGTCTTCAGCTGGGGGAATGATTCCTTCATACAAATGGAGAAGTCATTTTCCCCATCAAATAAAGGTCTGGATAACACAGAACACAGTACCATTTTGCTATAATATTCTCTACCATAAGACACAAATAAAAGTGAGCCGGAATTTATTACATTAGAAGAAGGGACAGAGGTTCCAACACCATGGCCTTTTAATGAATAGACCTACCTGTCAATATTAGAATAGAACCACTCATAGCAGACCCATTTGTGAGCCTTGGGTAGTTTGAGGAGGTTGCGTAGCCTTACACCGATGGCCTGGGCCGCCTTTTTGTCTGGTGTGCTAAGCAGAGCCTGTGGTGAGTAAAACATCACAAATATGTCATGATGCAAGCAGGCAAAATGCTTGAACTTATTCCTACAATTTAAGTATGCACTGGAATGCATATCTTGAATATGTTTCAAGTTCTAATCTGATCAAGGGAAGTTTATCACACCTCTCGTATGCTTTATCAAAAAAGACTGAACCTTGCCACAAAGACATTGTTTAAGAAAGAGAAATTTTCAACAAGGAATTATTGGTAATTTACAATGAATGTCTGTGTGACACAATATACTGACAGTAGAGATGGACCTCGGAGTAGCGGGAGGGATCTTCTTCTTCGGAGTGATGTTGTCTTCATGGCCAAATATACGTGGGTTGGGTTTCCTAATACGAGAAGGCTGCAATAAGAATGACAGGGTGATGGCATTTCAAAGACCTGTGTCAGTGGGGCAATATCAATATAGGCGAGGATAAGACAAATGATATATTGATAATGATAGACAATGGAATAATCTGAGATTAGGTGGCAGGTGATATTCAAGTCTTATACATATAATACCCTAACATAACTGATCATGGAGGTAATGGTGCTAGACTTGTCAGCTGCTGCTGTGGTTAATGTTAGACATGTAGTTAAATGGGGTCACTACTTACATGACCCCGCTTGGTTGGTGTCACTGGGTACGTTCCTTTGCCTGAAAAAACCCATCATAAACACTGATAGAAACTGGATGATGGTGGTACATAGGTGGTTCATTATGTGAACGAGGCATGAGCCTGATACTTTGGACAATAGGGTCAGGTGTTGGGGTCACAACTGCCAGCAATATCTCTGAGGATGCAGAGCTTAAGACTGACAATGTGCCTGAACCTTTCCCACAAAAGGCGTGCAAGAAGGGATGCACAGAGAGAACTTGGCGCCCGCCAGGCCAGCATTAATGCTCTTATAAAATGGAGGAAATAGATACCTGGTTTGAAGCCAAACTAGCTCCACCTTATGTGGTTGTGCAAAATTCAGCCTTAGGCCATGCTCTCCTGTGCCTTATTGCTGGGAAGCCCAGGGAAGTTTATTGGGCTGAGTTACAAGAGGTCTGCTGAATTATTAATCCAATTATGAATGAAAGTGTGCATGTGACAGATACCAAAATCACACCATTTATATATAATAATAATAATATATTCTTGCAATTGTTGTGCTACCCATTTACACATGCATCTGTTATACAATGACTTCCTTACACAGAACGAGCCTTAACAAGGGTTCAACCAGGTGCTCACAATTAATGCAGCTTCAACCATGGTCACCTTGGAAACATGTACCAAAACAGAGTCACAAATGACTGATCCCAGTAGAGTCAATATGCAAGTCAAGACTAGAAAGAAGATATTAGAAATGTCCACCATATGCTTATGTCATGTGACATATCAAGGCATAGTTCAGCGACATATTTCATTTGTCAGCAATTTTGGGCCCCAGGTAGAAGACAACCTTAGCACATGGTTTTATGAGCTGCCAGTGTTATGGAGGTAACACTGATGAGATTCCCTCACATTCTAACAACGGTTTGAAATTAATGTAGGCCAGTGAAAGTACTAGGAATATTGGTCTGACGGACTAGTAGAAATTATGGGGCGGTTGGCATAGCAGGTCGCCTAACACTTGTTAACTTGGCGAATTGGCACTCGCCAAAGTTATATTGGTCAGTCTGGTTGTTTTTGGCTTGCAATAGAGGTCGCAATTTTTGACATTTTTCACAATCTTTTTTAAAAAAAATGGATGGCATCATTGATGTGCAGAACCCAGACGTTTTGTTTTGACCTTGACCTCAAGCTAAGGTCAAGGTCATTGATAAAGTGAAAATGTGGGATCTCGAATAGCTTCGTGGATAATGGTCCAATTTTCACACAATTTACACCATTTTGTAGTTTAATTCTTCCCAAGCGGTTGAGGTCCCAAAAAAATATTGTGGTATCAGTCCAAAAGTCCACAAAAGTTTCATGAATATTTCAAGTGCTTATAAAACTGTCAATACATTTACGATAGTTATAAGAATTGGGTCTCATGTTCTCTGTGACAGCTTAAGTCGATGATGTCACCTTTCTGTTACAAAAGCATCAAAGTTTTCAAAGCTTAATACCTCCATGCTTTAGAATTTGATTTTAAAACAGTAAACATATTCTGAAAGTGTAATGTAATTATAAACTTTTTTTGAATATATGTTATTGTAAATAATGCATTGTTAAAAAACATTGAAGATTTCTTGTAGCCAAAATCTCATAACTTTTTTAATTTCGCATTTGGTTAACTAATTTTAGTCCGATCGTATTAATTTAACATTTTCTGAAAGCTGATTCACCAAACTTTAATAATTGACACATGCTATCAAAATATTCTTCGATTTCAAGGCGAGTTGAGTTGCAAAATAAATTTCAGTGGGGCATATATCATACAATTATCGATCGCTTATAAAACAGTAAATATTGGTTCAATAGTCATAATTATTGGGTGGGAGGGGCAAGGGATGCAAAGTTTAGTCTGTCCTGTGGTGGCATTCATAATATGATCAGACAATTTCACAATCTTTTATACCATGTGACCTAAACTATTCATCCTGATCACATTCAACCACATTATTACTCTTTTAAACACACAGATATTCTGTGGAGAAATAGTAGTATACAGACTGCATACAAAAGCTGGGGTCTTAATTGTAATTGATACATGCAATTTCTGAATGACTGCATACAAGAAACCTCCAAAATATACACCTGTTCGATAATTCTCGACTATTACACCCGGTTGGTTATCCGAAATCTATATAGCTGGTGTCAACTAAATCATTGCCAAGTATTTATTCCAAAATACAGAAAGATAATCATTTGTGTACAGTTCTGTCTGATTTATTACCCACAAATATAGACCAGTGAAATTTATGTCGGAAAAGTTTATTTTCATGGCCTGCTATTGTGATGGACCTTTGGAAATTTCCAAATTTCTAACCCTACTAACTCATATAGTCACCAAGTTGATTGCACTCCATCCACTGTCATTCCACAAACCAGTCTGCTCATGCAGTACTAATTTGGCAGTTGAACTGAACATGATCACCCATAAACGGGCACATGCATGAATATAGTGGTGTCTGGCAAAATAGGAAATGAAGAACTGAATCCTTAATAAAACCATGCCATTCAATGATTGCCAAGCATGATTTGAGCCATTCATTATTCTTATGCAAAACAAATTTTCCAAACACACAATTTTTTGGGTACCCAAAAAATTAGGTTTCCATTGATTTTCCACCACCCATTCTTTTCAGCATCTGAAACCCATATGTTCTTTGGTGGGCAGTCTTTGTACCAGACTGTACATGCAGACCACATGTATTATGATTTTTGTTTGTTTGGGAACATAACACACCAAACTGAGGAACCAAATGCAAGCAGGTTAAACTATTGATTTTGTGACCCATCCTTTAGAAAATTCAGCCATGACCCATTCAGCCCACTGAGGCGCATCAAAATCTGAAGCTCTTATTCATTTGGTATTATTAATATAATATTACATATATACTCAGACAGCAACAATTTCTTTCTTTTTAACCAAAAACAGATAAAAAATGGTTCAGATGGTGATATACATTTTTTCTTCACATAAATTGGGTCAAGATCAAATGATACCAACCAAAATGGTTGCAGGGATAGTATTGTTTCAATATTGCAATTTAATTAAGGTCTCAACACAGCTATCACAAATAGATGACAAATTATAAATATTAAAAGGGCTAGTAACTTCTCTAACTCATCACTGACAAAATAAATAGTCAGTCACATGTGTACATGAATAATGCACACGCAACACATCACCAAAGAGTCGCAGTAATTTGGTTATATGACTGCTAGTAGTGTGGGTGAAGATATTCCCATTGGTTTCAAATGCAACCTAAGAAAATTCATCAGACTAGCAAATATGATGTAACTGTGAATCTGTTTTAATTGCAAAGTATATCACTTGTAATGGAAATTTATTTTTACACTGTTTGCATTTTCCTACTACAAAATACAGCAATAGAATTAGGACTTGGAAATATAATTGCTTCTGATTAACTAAATCTAGACTGATAAATTACTTAATCCTCCAAATTTATAAGTGACAGATAGTAACCTTGGACTCATACATCAATATTTCATTTCATACCCATTCATGTGCACCATTACATGTAGCACTACAGGACGTCTATGTAGACATCCTATGCCAATGGACATACCCTTAGTAGAAATCAATTACCTTTAACATCTAAAACCTTCCAAGTTATTTGGTTTCATCGCATGTTTTGATGGTAATGTACAATTTGCACCTATAATCATGAGAGATGTATTCAGCCGAATTGGATTACCAATAAGATTGCGGTTGTGGTAACATCATTGATGAGCACATCTCGCCATGTTTATCTTTACAATGAGGTGGTGTTCGGAAATCAATATCTAGAACTGCATCCATCGGGGTCAACTTTTTGCGTGGTTCCATATATTTTGTTCAGCCTCTTGATATATGTTGTTCTTAAGATGCCAAATGAAGTGGTTCCATAAAAAAATTGCCCATGGGGGCGGTGAGTGACGACCTAAGACGATGTAATGAAATGGTACATTCGTGCAGGATTACACAGCATAAATCAGGAATGTTGTATATTTAATCCATTGATATTTACCTATTTAGGTCATAGCAATACTCACTGTGAGTGTGATATCAGATATAATTTAAGCTATCAGTTCACAAAGGAGTACAAGCTCATCCAATAGTTATTGAACACCATAAGGGTCTAAGGACAGAAACTTGAATTGTGTGATTTTTTGTCTAACATAATAATGAGAACGGTTATGATGGAATGGTGTCAGCCTGATTCCTCCATAGAAGTTTTTCACTTAACTTCCATTGTGTTTTTAAACCCAACACTTTATGTTTGTTTTGGTATAATTTCAGAGCGCTGGATTGAAATATTCCTGTTTTATAATGGTAAGCCGTAAGACCAGCGTAGTAGTAAATACCGCATTGTTAGGCGGACTAATGTCGAAGTCAATGTTATGTGAGTATTTCCCATGTATTATCGCCCACTTTTTACACAAACAATTGGGAAATTGATATCAGTCCACACGAATGTCGCATGTATTAATCCCGATAATCGTAGAACATTTCGTGCACACCAATTAACTTTAATCGACAATTCAGTAAAATAAACTTGACTTAAACGTATCAGAATACCAACTTTCAAGTGCATTTTGGAAACTTGGATCTTCCGCCATATTTTCGCTTTGTTCATTCACTATTGCTTCCTGTGTGTGCCTAGATTAGGATCGTCATGATCCTACGCTGTTGAATAAAGATGGTAATATATCAAACGCGTTTGATCACAGGCACTCAAATCAATTCATTCAACGAGCGCGTTCGGTGGTGTTCGGTATATATATATATATATATATATATATATATATATATATATATATATATATATATATATATATATATATATATCTATATATATATATATATATATATATATATATCTATATATATATATATATATATATATATATATATATCTATATATATATATATATATATCTATAGATATATATATATATCTCTCTATATATCATATATATCTATCTCGGTATATATATATATGTATATTATAAATATATATGTGTGTGTATCGATATATATATATACCATATTTATATATATATATATAGATAAATATATGTGTATAAATTTTATATATGTATATATAATTATATTTACATATATATATATAAACATATATATGTATATAGATAAATTTATGCATATATATATATATTTTATATATGTATATATATTAATATTTACACACACATATATATATATATATATATATAGATATATATATATATATATATATATATATATATATATATATATATATATATATATAAATATATATATATAAATACACACACGCATATTTAATCATATGTTTATATTGTTTAGGGAAAGAATGATATAGATGTATATTCATATGTATAAATATATATATGTACATGTATACCACACATACACATATATATATATATATATATATATATATATATATATATATATATATATATATATATATATATATATATATATATATATATATATATATATATATATATATATATATGTGTGTGTGTGTATACATATGTATACATATGTATACAAATCTCTTTTGGGGGTCATCAACCCACATTTACCACAAAATGTCTTTTAGATGCTAGTTATCCGTCAATATACCAGCAAATCATATGAATATATTGTCCCGACAGTCTGTAAATATTTCCCTTTATATTTTACAGGCGACCTCACTCTTGTTGGGGAGCATTTTTCTATATTTGTACTTTTTGAGCGAAATTGGCGGCAAATTTTGCTTCCAGAAGAACTTTTCATTCGACAGATGGCGCAAGCGTCGCGTTACTTTGCGAATTTTCCACGCCAGATGTCTGCAGTGGTACTGCTTTGATTATAATCTTTCGACATTTTGATATGTGAACAGATTTTACCTATGACAATTCCTTAAAACCAAATATGATCGTGTCGATTGGACTTTAAATCGAAACCACATGGAGCAAATATGTCGAGAAAGACAGTACGTATTTTTTCCTTACTATTTTCACCTTTACGACGCAACGACTGGCTTTGGTGCTACTCAGATTTCACGAAATCGTGCATATTATCGCCCGTTTATTTATAAAATTTCATCAATGCCGCAAATTAATGAGAAAAGGTTTTCGCTTTCTGACGGTCTGAGTTCTATTGAACTAAATGGGTTCTTAGTTATTCCAATTATCAGATTTGTCGTTCTTAAAATGGGTCGTCTATTCATCCCAGCTTCCCCAAATCAACACTTCCGAACTGGGATTTTTATTCGTCAGTTTTTCAAATTGTGACGTCAAGATTTAGATTTCCTTTAAATATACACATTTAAATAACGACTTATGAGATTTTTGTTTGATGTACTATATGTATATATAATGATTATTCATATGTTATTACTTAAGTCTCTTGTTTATATATCCTGGGTATTGACTGATTGAAGTAGAAAAGAATGAAGCTTTTAAGAGTTTATGATATATTCACAGCAAATTCTGTACTTAATCATAATTATAGAATCACCAATAAATTTTATGTTGCTATTTATTTAAATGTATAGGTATAGATAGATGTCTATTAAGAAAAATGTACTGTTTGAAGAAGCAGCCAGTTTCTTAACTTTGTTATTTTCTCATTTGGCTATATGAGATATGGACTTGTCACCAACACTAGCTTCAAATGGGCATCATACTTGGTATATGTTAATCACAACACCACCATTATACACGGTTTTCACTCAGAAATTGAACTGTGTCTGTATCTGAATGCATGGCCAGTGTAGGATCACTGGCAAGTTTAGCCCTTTTTGATTATTCTCTGTCAATTAATTCAGTGATAGGTAATATAAATGTGTATGAACTGGTGTATCTTTGGGAGAAAAATTATGTTGTTGACTTATAAACGTGTTTGTGGTGTTTATGTATTAGGGCTTTGTATTGTGCCTAGAAAAAGCTCAGTAACTTCTTTATAGAGGAGTAATTACTAAAATAACTTATGTCAAATCATCACTGATAAAAAAATATCCACTTTACACTCATTGAAATGTGTTTTTAATTTGTAATTTTCTTGGTTTATCCACCAAGTTACTGTTTATTCATTGCTAATTGTTTATTTTGTTGGTTTCAGATAATTGAAGATGTTGGTGACTGACAGAAATCAACAAGATGTTGTGTTGATTGCTTGAGTTTTTTGTTGTGATAAGCCCATGTTGAACTCTATGGAGTACATGTGACGCTTGAGTGAGTGCTTTAACCATGGCGGGGAAGGAGGGGGACAGTTTCTATGGCCCTCCTAAGGAGAGTATCTCCAAAGGCCCCACCAATATTGGCTGCATACCACCAAAGAAGCGCTTCTTGTGGCCATACAAACACCCAGTTACTGCTTCCAGCTTTGAGGATGCCCACGTCAATGATGGGCTGAAAGTGGCAGAGGACTTTCCCAGCCAGATTGACGTGGATAAGCCCCCACCACAGATTGCTTCCGCCGCAAATCCATTAAATCTGGGTTCCAATGGCACAGTGATATGTTCTTCCTCCAAGCTGACCTTAGGTGTGGTGAATCAAGAACCAGCTTGCAGCATCAGTTCTAGGTCATTAGATACTGCCTCAAAGGAAGTGGACAGTGGCCCAAGTAAAACTGAATCATCTATAAGGATAGGGTCCTATGTCAACCATTGTTCTGATGGTGTTGCTGTGTCCTGTAACACATTCACCTCAGCATCTGACACATCCCATACAAGCACATGTGCCATGGATGTGGCCACAACATCCACCTCTGGTTGTACCAGGCCAATACACAGTGCACCAGATCTGAGCTCAGCACAGCAACCTGGACTGGAACCGCCTGAAAAGGATCAGCCCATCCCCTCAGAGACATTCAATCGGTCTGTGCCTATCAAATTTGCGATGAAGAAAAGACTTGCAAACATTGATGGGGTGAACTATTGGTCTCGATTTGGTGCAGCCAGTGTAAACTTGCTTCTAGATGGAGTTCCAGACAATCTCAAATCTCAACTGGAAGCAGGGACCGTAGTAGCCGGTGTGTCTTCAGATAATCTAGTCAACGATACCAGGGCAGAAAATCATACCATTTTGAAAACTGTGCCTTCAGATCAGCATTCTGGGCTCCCTGGGGGTCTTCTCAAAGTGTGTCGCAAGAAAAAGATCTACAATTCTACGCCTATGGTTAATGTCAACTTGCCACCCAGATACTTGCCCATAATACGACATATGCCATCACCCAGGCATGTGTCTAGCTCTGGGATAGTGATCGGAACTAAGTATGCTGGGGGTGTTGTCAAAAGGAAGCGTACTCCACAGTGGATGCCAACCAAAATCAAGCCTCCTGTGCGACATTCGGCTAGGCTACGCAATAAAAAAGCAGCCAAGACCTACCTCAGTAAAGTTCTGGCTGGTCCTGCAAAAGAATCTCTGAAAGGAGAAAGCACTTCTAGTGTAAGCAAGGATAGTGCAGATAAAACGAGTGCTACTGTTGAGTGTAAGGATAAACCAGATAATGTTACAGATGTCAAGGGTGCAATTGTGTCTGTGACCAAAATTAAGACTTGCAGTGAAAAGCCTAAAGCTAGCAGTGACACTGGGCTTTCAAAGCCAACAAAAACAGTCACAGATAGTGCTGCTCCTTTGGTTAATATTCCTGAGGATGGTTCTGTTGCTAAAGCAAAGACTGATTCCGACATCATTTCAAAGCCAAAGACTGATGAACATTCGCCTTCTACAAGAGTGAATAAAAGTGTAACTGATGCATCTGTCCAAATTCCAAAGCCTGCTGGTGATGGCGACCCCGCAGTACCTCTCTCTGCTGATCACGATGCAGTGCTCACAAAAACTGGTGAATTTATGACATCAAAGACCAAATGTAACAATGAAGCATCAATCATTAAGTCCAAAGCTGGTGCTGAAAAAAGTGTGAAAAGAGCCAAAACTGACTGCAATGAAAGTGTCGCCCCTTTGAAAAGTAGCCATAGTGAAAATGTAGTGAAAAAGCCCCCTGGAACTGATGATGAAATCCACACAGTTCACACTGTGGAGAAAAAGAATAGCATTTGCCATGATAGGCCGGTGCTGAAAGAAAAAGAAATGGCAGTGGCAGTTGTAGCTATAAGCAGCAGTGATGTCGCTGCTGCAGAAGCTGGACTCAATATTGATGCTGCTATTGGCATAGATAAAAAGGATAATGTTGATGAGAAGCCATCAGTGAGTGATTCTGCGGAGGAGAGGGATGAGGAGGGTTCAGATGGAGTTGCTGAAGATGCACCTCTCCTAGCTCATAGTGATTCAGAGTGCAAAGAAGAGCATCTCGTAATTAGTGATGTGAGGAGCTTATCAAATGAGGATGCTGCAGCAGAAGTCGTTGCCATGCAACCCGAGTCGCCAAAACACATTGAATGTAGTGCAGAGGTCAAAGAAAAGGAGAGTGCTGAGCCTGTTCAACCTGTCAGTGAAAAGGCATCTGACTCTCTCGTCAAACATCCTCGGGTGAAGAAGGGCAAGAGGAAGCACAAACGGCACACAGCCCATTCTAACTCGGAGGAGAGTGCCAATATGGAAATAGTGACTGCTAACCACAGTGCGGAGTCTTCAGAAGAACTGTACAAGAAAAAAGCCCCTAAAGTGGTGTTATATAATGGTGGTGGTGGTGCAAACCACTGGAAGTGTTCTCTCAGTGATAAACAACTGCTGAAAGTGTGCAAGGTGGTTCTTGATAAACTACCAGATAAGATGAGCCATCAGTCTGTCCATATAACCAACTTGCCAGTGCAAGATGAGGTGGATGATGAGGTGCCTGGTGATGAGGATTCCCCCGTAGTGGAGATGGCACATGTGAAGCCAGTGGTTCATTATCCCGCCAAGCCTGTACAGGATGACGATTATGATTCTGATCCTGACAAGCTTGTTATAGACACAGGTGAAGATCCCCTGCCACAGCTATCTTCACCGACTGTCAAGTGTCCAGAGACACGGAAAAGGCCGAAGCCATCACCCAGGAGTAAAAAATTTAAGATGAAACGGAGGAAACGCTGGGAATGTAGCGCCTTGAAGGAAGATGAGGAGGTAGAGTCGCAGTCAGTTGTAGATGTCTCTGAAATGCAACCAGTGCAAAATGAAGCTCAGTGTGTTGAGTTGGTACCCGATGCTCCTAGAGCAGATACTCCATGTCTGGGCATGGAAAGTGCAATAGGTGACAATGATGTGTGTGTTGATGTGCCGGCTTCACCGCAACCAGCAGATCCTCATACAAAAGTGTGTGACATGCAGTCAGGCTCCCAGACAGCTGCCGCTGAAATGCCTTTTTCAGAGGTCTCTGGTCCTCAAACAGTCGTCAAAACAGATGATCAGTTAGTCATAAAAGAACTGGCAGGAACAGCATTAGAGTCTTCACAAGCCATAACTCCAGAGTTGGAAGAGCTGCCCCAAAAGAGAGTTAGTCCATTGACTGTGCCAGCTGTGAAAGAGAAAAAGAAAAAAGGTAGGCATCGGAGCCGGTCGAAAGAATCTTCCAAAAAACGTGATAAGTCATCTTCAAAAATAAAAACAGAACATCATGCAATCAGAATACCCGGGGGTAAGAACTTAAAAATCAAAATTTGTCAGATGATACTGGTGGATAAGGAGGTTGATTTGTCACAACCTCAGGTAGCTAATAATATCTTCAGCTGTCAGTGTCTACCTCATAATAAAGACTGCCAGCTCTCTTCATGCAAAAACTCATCTTCAGTCGAGGAATCGACAAAGGATTCACAGTGCCAAAAATCAGAGGTTGAACCTCTGTCTGTATCACAAACAGATCAAACGCAAGTCACAGTAATGGATGATACACCGTCACTGGGGCAGGATATGATGACAGACTCTATGCCAGCCCCTGCTCCAGGGACAGAGCCTGAACCAGCAGAGAATGAGGCTCTCACTTCAAGCAAGACAATTTGTGATAAGGAGGAGGCTGTCAGTGAGCCTGCTCCTCTTGTTCAAAGACTTAGTGATGGTGTTTCGTTCTCACTTAAAATTAACTCAGAAGTGGTGGGCAGAAGGAAGAAGAGGAAAAATGCTTCTCATAAGCATTCAAAAACAATGGGTGAGGATTTTGATGAACACAACAATGTGCATGAAACTGTTGAACCTAAGGCAATTCTTCATAGCAAAACATCACCCGAGTTCAACGATAGCAAGGAACCAAATAATCACACAGGCTCCAATGAAGACCTTACAGAATCCACTGATAGCATTGACCCCAGTAATCAGCGGGATTCTGTTATTCACAATGGTTCCCAAGGCAACACAGACACTCCAGATTGCTTACCTTCTCGCAAACAGAAAGCATCTAATCAATATGCTGAGGAATGTGATGGAATTGTAACCAGAGTGGCCTTTCAAAGGAATACAGACCCAGCAATAGAAACTGTTGTGTTGGATTCATATTCACCTGAACTAACAGACGATAGGCCAGAGCCTGGTAAAGCTCCTAAATTTTTCTCTAGCCAAAGGCGCAAATCATCAGAAGGATGTTCCAACGTGGTGTCTGAATTAATAACCAGAAGGAAGTCAACAAACAAAAAAGTTCCCAGTGGGTCAGACAATAGTGTATCACAGAAAGCTGGGCGGAGGAAATCGGATGCCGCTGCACAGTTGAGGAAGTTTCTCAGCAAGGCTACTAAGTCTGGTGTCCATGACAATGCAAAGACTGTATCCAGAGGCCATAGTAGGCCTAAATTGGAGAGCAAAGTGTCCATTCCTGTCCCTAAATCAAAGACCCCTAATAAGTCAGAAGGGCATGGGAAGGTCCCATTGGGCAGTCCCTCAGCTGACTGGAAAATGGCAGTTATGAATCAGATTAAACAGTTTAGTCAAGAATTGCACAACAAACCGGAGGAAGAATCGGATGTAGAGGAATCTATATTAGAATCCCAGAAGTCCCCTGTTAGTGAAAAAGTGCTAACAAGGTCACCAGTGCAAAGCCAGTCACCAGAAGTAATCCAGAGTCCATCCCCTCTTGGTGTGGAAGAAAGATGTAAGGATTTATTTGCTGTACCAAAGCCTGTAACCACTAATGGAAGTAAGGAGACAAGGCAAGAAATAGGCGGGTCTGTGTTGCTTGGACTTCTCACTGACAACTCTGTTGGTAAGCCATCCAAAGCTACTTGTGACGAGATACTGCCTGTGTTGAAAGAGAACATCTATGGTCCGCGACAACATAATTCTTTTGTATCTCCCAACTATGCAAAAGAAGTTTCCAGTTGGATGTCAGACATATCTGATGAAGATGACAACTATAGCCACAAAAGGCACTCTGCCCAGTCAAAGAGCAATAACTATGACCCTTCTGTGCCATTACCTAACAATTCCTCCTGCTTGCAAAACAAAGTCGCTCACAAATCAGCTGCCAAGGCAAAGCAAGCATACGATGCACTGGATAGATTGTCGTCAAAAGTTCATGAAGGTAATTTTGCAGTGCCCATTTCCCCGGCCCCTCATGTTCTTCCTGCAGGCATGCCTGACAGAGCGGCGCCTAGGCTACCACTGCCCTGCACAGGAGATATTCAGGTGGCCAAAAAGCCATATGAGGCCATGGCTGACAGCATGATACCTTGCTCTGTGGTTGTATCTGATGTAGAAATGGATGCACCTAGGCAGGAAACACCAACCCACCTGTCATCAAGCGAACACTCAGAGTGGGAATGTGAACTTCTTGGGGTCAATGAAGACTCCCATGTGCCACCTCTGCCTTTAAATCAAACTGTTGGTAATCCTCGATTGTCCAGCGGTCCTGTACGGAAAAGAGGAGTGGGTAAGAGGGGCTTGAGGAAGGAACAAGAAGCTGTGGTCCCATTAGAAAAGGCAGCACTCCCTGTTGTGAATCATGTCCCAGCCAAAAAGATGGACTTATATGAGTTTGATAATTCTGAAGAGAAAATTCCTGTGGTAGTGCCACCAACCAATACAAGCTCTCTGAGTGAGCCTCTACAGCATGCTGCCATTCCATCTGCCATCCCATCCTATCTCTCAAGTTACCCATACCAGGGTATTGACTTCAGGGGCCGCAAGCCAGGAACTGTTAGGGGTAGAGGTCGTGGGGCTAAACGTGGAGGTCGAGGCACAGGAATGCGTAAAAAATTTAGCTTTGAGGGAAAAGACGATCCTACGTACATGCCAGTAGCTGCTCGAAGAGGGAGAGCAAGAGGGAGGCCTGCATATGTTGATATCCGCCAGGAGCCTGAGGAAGAAGAGGAAGAGGATGAAGATGTTGATGAGGCTGCTGAGGAAGCTGAGGAGGAGAGTACACCAACCCATGCTGCATCAGACTCACCTCTGAGTTTCTACCAACCTGCATACCAACAGTTTACCTCAGTTAATGAAGATGATTATGAGTCTGCACTTGATGACCCTGATGCTGGCACCGCATCTGATAAGCACTTTGAAGTTGATCAAGTTTCTGACGAGGCCTTTAATGCAAGACTCTTTGCTCTGTACCGTCATGACAGATTCAAGACAAGAAACAAAGCCAAACTTAGACAAATTGTTAACTTCCAAAACACTGACTGGTTGGAGCGGTCTACTGGTGACAGTGCACGCAGTGGCTATGATAGCAAGGAAGACAGTGGTGGTATTATTTCCAGTGATAATTTGGATAAACCTCCAGAAATAAAAAGGTCTCGCAAAGGTAAGAGTCATCGACGTCATCGAGACAAACACAGAAAGCGCCGCCGTTCAGAATCTGCCCGAGATACTCCAAGCCCCACAGCACATATCAGGCTCAAAATCAAGCTGCCTAAGAAACCTGAATCTCCATTAGTTACATCAGAGATTATAGAGGTTGCAAGTGCCTCACCGGGAAGCCCTCCGGGTTTACAGGTGAATGCACCATACACAGACGGCATTGAACCTATCTCTGATGACGATGAGCCGCCTTGTCTCTCTCCCATCCACATGCCTCAGTTACATCATCCAGAACCTCCATTGCTTCACAGAGCTACTCAACTGCCTTTCAAAGACTCGCTACCAAAAGGTTGCCCCTTGCTGGAAGGGGAGTCTAATTCTCCATTTACTGGCATTCCTACTGATATTGACAATCATGACCATGTGACAGAGACAGGGCAGATGATTTCTTCTGCTGTGAGCACTGAGTCAGAGAGTGTGCCAACGTATACTTCCCATCTTCGTGTTGCTACCAAGCTGTCATCACATGTGTCTCAGCAGCAAGTCCCGTCATCATCGAGTGATGAGGAAAGTGATGCTAGTGGCAATCTTACTGACCCAGGCCTGGAAGACAACTATCAGCATCCCAACTTTGAGCGCAATTTGAAAGAACTTTACGAACGCAGTAAGAAATGCAAGAGGAAAGGCAAAGATTTAGTTTGTGGGGAGGGATCTGATAGGGAGAGTAGTGGATGTGCTGTGAGGAGTAATATGAGTGAGATGAATAAGGTTGTGGAGGAGACGTCAGCAGGGTTGTACGTGCCGATCCATTCCCCCATCTCCAGTGATGACAGTGACGAGGGAGAATACTACTCGACCACCAATATTGTTTTCCAAGTGGAGGACAGTGCTTACAATTCAGATGTAAATCACAGTTTCAGCAGCAGCCTCAAGGACAATGATGGCACATTATCAGAGGCACCATCTAGTGTGGACACTGGCAACCACAGCACTCCCTCACATGAGTCTCAACAGCGCTCACAGTCAACAGAGCTCGATATGAATTGGGGTATTGAGGGTCTCATCCATGAGGCCCTCGCTCTCAGCCTCAATAACGACATTGAGGAAAGCTTCATGCACCACGCCACTAGGGCAGTAGACCTTGATCGCTTGATTCAGGGATCCCGCACACTATTTGCAGACATCAAAGAACAGAGTGAGAAGGAGACTGAGAACCTGGTTCGTCCAGAGGCAGCTCTCTGTGTCCGTCCCAAACTCGAGGATGATGATTATGGTGGTTTATCACCAGCCCAGCCTCTATGTGCCATGGCACAGACTGAGGATGCTGTGTTTAAGGCTCCCTTTGCAGTCCTGGACAACAACAAGGCTGGCAAACGTGCATGCCGTCGCCGCAAATCGCTCGGCAGCAAGTCACCTCGCTCATTTTCACCAGGCTACTGCAACTATGTGAGCTTCTCATTAATGGAGGACAACTCGATGGACAAGCTCATCAGCCAACCTTCGTCGAGGAATATTGATCAAGATTCTCCCAATGCTCACTACTTTGGTGAGGAGGGTGGGGCTGATGAGACTGATGTGGAGAATGGCATTGATGACATGCTGTTAGGGCGTCGACGCAGGTTGTCCACTCACCACTACATAGGACTGACTGGTGACAGTGATGAGCGTGAATCGATCTGGTCAAGCATTGATAACGCAATCGACCTCTCATGGTGACAATGACATGTGGCCACCTGTTGTGTTTTTACGTTTCACTGCTATTTCATAGTTTATCACAATATACTTAATGATGTAAGTGTGTCTGGGCAGCTTGTTGTCACATGATGATTTCATCTTCCACTTAATAACCAGTGATTCGATCACATTTCTCGCATGCATACTGTTTTTGTTGATGTTGTTAAATGATATAAGGATTAGTTAAAGTGTGGGCTTGACTGACTGATATATGATATTATGAATGATATTATAGTATGATGTATGGAGTGATATCTCAAAGGCCAATGTTCCTGTTGATTCTTGTGTCTTGCCCATGTCTAGTCCCGCATGGATGTAATCAGTATCTAGCCCCTGTCTATCCCTGTGTGGGTGTTATCTGTATATCGAGTTACATGTTCTAGTTGAATATATATCTTGTACCACGTCAGCTTCCATGTATTAATGTCTTCGATCTGAGCTACATGTTCAGGTGTGATCGATCTACATAATGTTAAACAGGCGTGCCAATCGTAGCCCTGATACCAGTGTATTGGTGTATTTCTCTCACCCCATGATTACTGCTGCTTCATATTCTTTTTAGCTGTGTTTACATGTGCAACGAAAATCCACATCCATTTATGGCATTAGACGTTACGAAGCGCTCCTTTGCCCAGACTTAATTTGCCCTTTTGGTAGCTGCTCTGGTCACAGGTTATACACAATGGTAGTGATTTTAAAGGAAGGTCTAAAAGAGTTATATATTGTTCACGTTTTTTGTGATTGTCATTTTGGTCTATTCGGCTGTTAACAGTTTGTACCAATTGATATTAGGTTCATTCCTGCATGCTTTTCTTTCACACCCTCCGATCACTTGCTTGATTCATTGTAAATTTTCTAGTTCAATACATCCAAGACCATGAACTTAACATTGCCTGTATCAAGAGACGGACTAATTTACAGTACCCTTGTTCAAGTTATATGAGATTCCGTCAGACATATATTGGAGCATGAGAAATGCCATTCATTTCGTGAGGATATCTATCCATCTATCTTGCCCCCTGAATAAGTAGATTTATGCTGGGGGTGGTAACATGCAATAATGGTTGTCTGACTTCTGATGAGGCTTTATGTCTTGGAGGTTTCCACTAATAAGTTCATCTAAAGATTACTTACTGACGTGCATTAAACAAAATGCCCAATTGGATTAAAAATGACATCATATTGATGTGTGTGGACGTCAAAGCAATGAATTACGTTATGACATTTTCGTATCGCGTTATGATTATTGTTTTCGTCCACGTTAGTCATGCCAGAAATGGCGATGTTATGATTTGGTCTCATGTACGATGACGCGATCTATGGAAAGTCACACTATTGATAAATGTACAAATTATTATACATGTGGTTAATTAGAAGAAATCAATGGATTGTGTTTTGAAGCAAAGCTTAATTTTTGATTTCTAATGTTGATTGAAACAGGGAGAAGAACCAGGTTGAGTTAACAAGGCTTAATCAGAATGTGCTTGCAAGTATTCAGCATGTCCTGTGACATGTTAAAATGTATTCATAGCTATTTATTTGTTTGTTCATAAACTGTGTAATTTGTACAAAATGAAAGAGGCACTTACGCAAGTGGTCATTACAGTGTGTACATACTCTTTTCTATCACCGATCTATAACTGGCATGTCTGATATTTTTATTAGATCTCTGTATGAAATAAAGTATGTTGAACATTATCATACTAGTGGTGAGACCGTTTTTTATTATAAAATTAACCATTGTCCTATGTTTTCATGTTGTAACAAGACTCGGCAAGTAAATATTAAGTTTGAGATATTTATTGGAGGTGCAATCAATATTGTCTGTATGTAAAGACAAATATCAGGCCTGTATGCTATAACTGGCCTCTCATTTCAATACACTTTTCCAACAATTGCTTAGTGATTTCTATGATGTATTGTTATTATAGTCAGTCAGCAACCTTTGGTTGGGTATGCCTTCATAATATACTTTAAGCAAATTTGGGTTATTGTCTTTGCTGTGGATTCATCAATGCATATGGAAGCAAGAAGCATCATCTAGAAACAATGTTTGTGAAATAACTTCACTTGCATTTGCATCCATAAATCCAAGAACTACTAGTAATGATGCCAGATCAATGCTTGATCTTTTATATATACATCGGCCTTGTCGAGTCAATCACACTATAGCTTAATATGTGTCTGAATGAACCTGAGATCACAAAGGAAGGAAGCAGCCAAGCTAGCAGTGTACATTTACTGATATATCATAATACATGAAAGACAAAATAATCATATTAGACCCATAAGACTGAAATACACAAACACCTACCAAACAAATAGGACAGTTGGATCAACACTGTAAGATAACTGATTGAAATTCCCATTTTAAATACCAACATATCACAATGAATAAGCTGTACACATAATGAGATGAGTTCGACTAGTTTGAACACAAGCAATGGCTGAAGCAGCTCTCACATCGATTCTGTCACAGATGCTTTTTGTTCAAGCGCCGTGAAAAGTTCCTCCCACTGTACAAATTGCTTTGACAGTAACGTCACCTGAAATATATTTGAAGGCCAATCAATATAAGTGCAGAATGCTACCACTAAAGCCGGAAAACAATTAGGACTCAATTCATCGCAATCCTTGTCCTACTCATAACCCATTCAGTATTGATATTTCATAGACTATTAGGAATGCCATGTGTGCTAAGATGTAACATGCTATTGGCTTATAAAGGATAGAGAGAGGGAGAGTTGTGTAAGGGTACCAGGTGGTTGTAGGAGAGGATGGTCTTCTTTGTGTCCTCAGCCAGCTCTGTAACAGCATCCTGTACAACATACCAGAGTCCTCACCATAACATTTTTAATTTCATTCTGGGTGATATATACCTTACAGGTGATTTACCTGAGTCAGATGTAACTGCTGAGCTGGTGTAACCTGTGAGGCCTTTACTGAGGCTAGACAACTGGTATGGTTGGTAACCCAATAAGCTTACCTGTTTGAAATTAACTTACCTGTTGAGACAGGTGTGTTGTACTGATTTCTTGTAGACGGCTTTGCAAAGCAGGTACAGCTGCACAGCACAAGTTAGACATTTCAGAGCCATTTCAGAGTCATTTCAGAACCATTTCCGAGCCAGCATTCATCAACCAGTTGCCAATCAAGGCAATAAGCTGCATCTACCTTTAATATGTTCGCTCCCTAACGCTTCTGTCATGTCCTTCACCTTCTCCAAGTTTTTGAAGTTTTGACGAATAATGTCTTCTTCTACACATCATAAACCAATATCAACTTAAAATGATATCATTTGTGAATATTTCAAGTGCATATATTGCACAGGCAAGAATATTACAGAGAATTCAGCATTAAATGGGGTAACTGGGGAACCTGCAACAATGATTTCTATTTTAGCCTCATGACTAAGGGAAACACTCTCCATGTGGCCAGGGTCCAAGACTACCTCCAGCTCACCCACTGTCAACACACAACAACCAATGCTGTCAAATTATATATGTGGACAAGATGGATATGTAAATAGACATTAAGAATGAACTGACCATCAGAAGTACACTGAACATCTAAACCTTGAGAAACATTGCTCAAACTGTGATCTGGGGGAATCACATAAATTGTTCTCCTAGAGCTATGTAAAAGGGACTCGGATAATCTTTAAAACTGATGTATTTTACTCGAACATCAAAAAGTGAATGGATGTGGTCAGGTAAGCAAGTGAACATACAGCGTTTGAGGAGTGCTTGTATTTTAGGTCGTCCAGCTATAGAGGAGCTGATTTTGGTGTTCATCCCAGCCAGTGAATCAATCACCTGTAGAAGAGTACAAAGAGATACACCCAGCTCATAACGCTCCACATCAAACACAGGATACACGGTCATAGTGTCAGTGAGGTCCACCATACATTACATGCAAAGATCAACCTAATGATAAGAAACCATGCAAAGAAATGAAAAAAAGTATAGAAGGTAAGATATGGTATGCTGGATATTATGCATGCCTTGTGCCGAAATACAACATGAACGGTCACACACAAATAATGTCTGATAGCCGAGCAAACTCCTATGATTTAAATAATGATAAATATAAAATATATATCAACATTGACTGTGTACTAAACTTAATACTGAACTCAATGTCATGTTTGACCAATATTCAAAAGGTGAGAAGCTTTCTATATATAATATTACTAAGTACAGATAGTCACAGAACTCACAGAATAATACACCAAGTAGAATGTATTGTCAAGATTGACATCAAATACAATATTTCACTGAAATCATCACTTGATCACCGGGTGAACCCTTATGTACTGACCTCTTGACCTTGTAAGTCCTTAGGCTGTGAGACACCAACGCCATGTCAGAGGTAGGACAGAAGACAGACGTGCAAACAGGATAACATCAAGAGAATGGATAAGCAGTAAACAACATGCAGCATGCAACATGACATGGGTGAGCTCACAAATCTACATGGTCTTATCAGAAGTGACAGAAGTTATATAGTTCGAAGAACATAATGGCGACTATAGCAATAAGTGATTTGGACTGACTGATTTTCTTCATCATGCATATTAATTTTATACAATTGACTTTTCATATATCAGTCATTTCTATCACAGTGTGATTCCAAATACTTATGTGATTCTGTATTAAACTTTTAAAGAAGCACATATATCTAAGAATTGCATGAAACAGCTATGCATCCAGCAAATACTTTGGATGAA
Source organism: Urechis unicinctus (assembly GCA_034190875.2). Lineage (NCBI taxonomy): Eukaryota > Metazoa > Annelida > Polychaeta > Xenopneusta > Urechidae > Urechis > Urechis unicinctus. The sequence goes on along the minus strand of CM067358.1, from coordinate 50,556,560 downwards.
GCATTTACGCCATCAACTTTATTCGGTAATCATCACCTATAACTTTGGCCTGGTCGTGACTACTACCATACAATATTGGTTACTTGTGCCAACACTTACTACAGCGTTACCTGATACATTTAGGTTGGTCATATCAATATGGAAAAACATAAAGAACATAAATATATATTAAACACACACACTAATACCAATAAACGGTGAGCCACACGAACAGCTTGAGAAAGGAAAATATCACTATCTATGTAATAGGTTCTGTAGATAAGTGTGCATATTGATGGTAAGACATTTATGGATATGAAAATCAACGTTTTTTAAACTGTCCCTTGTCTGCATTGCGAGAAGGAGCATATTTGCTTATATCCTTAAATATTCTGGCATTTGGCACCTCGCCCCTAAGGTGTCATCAGATAATCAAAACACCAGGGGCGAGTTGCCTTGCCTACTAACCATCTAGCTTCTTAGCCCCGGTCGGACGGTAATATAAATATATAAGACGTCATGCACGGCTACTACTACTAGCTTCTGATGTTTCATGAAATTGTTTACTCGTCAATGATACAATGTTCAATAAACAGTCACAAGCTTTAAAAACATTTCGGTCATGGAAACTTATGCACAATTTTAAAACATAGCAGCACATTGGGTCAAGTTCGGGTTAATGTTCCGATGCAAACAGACTTGACACTTAGCATTTGGCTGAACCAGTACGTGCAGTGCTGTCGAATTGTTGATGCCAAATGACAATGAAGAAACAAATGAGGTATTTATGGTATTCTTATTTCCTAAAGGACCAGAAGGTAGCATTTATCAAAGGCGAAGGGTTAAATTACCTTCGGATACGTGGCATCTTTATTGACTTCACCGAAAACGCGAGTTTCCAACTCATTTAATCGCTTTTCTAGATTGTCCAACTTGTCAGCCATATTGAACAAGAAACAACTTTAAATAATACACTGTACGTTTAGTAAAAACGCTATCGGGAAAAAATTCATGAAAACAATATAATCATGAAATTCACAACAAATAGGGACCAAAGCTACCGGTTCCCTGAAAACAAAATCAAACACCTTATATCTTATATATATATATATATATATATATATATATATATATATTATGTTCACAGGTGGCCCTTTCAAAACAACAATGGCAATAAGCAGATAGGACTATTGTCTTGGTAGGGATAACCGGGCCATATATATTCATTTATATTTATCAGTAGTTCTCTTCAACCATTTATTTGTAAATTATACTTTGTTTACTGGTCCCCTCTGTCAGTCTGGCAACTGGGGAGTCACATAATTTTCAATGACAAAAGAAGTGTATACAGTACAGCATGATTCGCTTATGATTAAGTGGTTGCTGTCTCTTTATATGTAGTATGATGTAGATACAATAGAACAGTCTGCAAAATAAAGAGGTCTGTTTTTATCCAGCAAACTAGGATTATCTGTTGAATTCACCATTTGAAAAATTATCAACATTGTGCTTAGTTGGTATATTTATTAATCGATCAGTTCACAACATGCAAGATTGGAGCACAACATCGATGTAATAAAACATATCACAGAGCAATGTGATCTTCAATTTGTCAAAGTGATAGTGAAATTTATAGATCTACATAAGCTTTGCAAACATAATACTACTACCTTGGATTTAATTAATGATTACACTGAAGACATACATCCTCAACAAAAGTCTTCAGATCACTGCTCTCAAGTCTTAAAATTCTGTTCACCTTTAGTCTTCAGTGCATCACATTCAGAAGTGCGTTCAGATCATTTAAGTGTCAGAGTTGTTTTGTCTGCAGTCCGATTATTCACAGCTTAGCTGATAACTTAAGTCTTACTTGATAAAACAATAGAAATAACATCATTAACATGTGGCATTATAAGTGATATTGAAATCACAGAACAAGCAGCACCAAAATTAGAACACACTGTTTCATACATATGGTAAACGATCAAAATAGAAGCCAATTACTGTATACATAGCAAAACACCCTAATTAGAAACCACATAATCAAAGTGATAAATATAAATAACATTCAATTGTTGATCATTTGTCATCATACATTTCACAATAGTATATCACACTCTGATACAAACCAGACTCTAAAAGGCATCATTGCTTATTGTACAGAATCAAATCATTAGTTAATGCACAAATCAATCGCATAAACTCTTTTTAGGCTTATGGAAAAAAGCCAACAATGACATACTGATTCAAAGCAATACCAATTTTTTGTTATCTTCAACAATTACACATTTTGAAATCCTGACAACAATAAACCCTTTCACTTAAGTACCTCTCTAAAACACACAACTCAATTAAACCATTACGAATACTTCTTTGTAATAACAGAGGTTCTTAAGTAGTTTGTATTTTATTTCCATTCAGTGGAAAGCTGACGATAAAGCACGTTTGCATGCAATAGGGATGAGGTCTACTTCATCAGCAGAGCACATTCAGTATCCTTGGGAACATAAGACAGTGATTGTATATGTATAGCAATTGGATGTAAAGGACATGGAATGGCAGAATAAGGTTTGTGAATACATTTTCCATAAACAGGTATATTAGGCAGCAAACACAACAATGACCTGAGTATTGTACAGTTAACTTCAACATGAAGCTAACTTTCTCAAGCACACACCAACTGCACCCACTAAAATTATACTTTCACTACACAGATTACAAATCACTTATACCAGGCTGATAATGCTCTAACACTTATATATATGATAAATGTGTTAACAGGTATACATATGTTGGTCAAACATATGGACTGAACCATCAGTTGGGTTAAATAGTTATGTATATCAAGGGCGAGCCATCCAAAAATACATAATGCTGAGGGGAAGGGGTTGCAGCAAGATGCATTATGGGCCATTACATATTTTTGTAATGGCCGCTAACTAATAAACACATGGTGTGTATTTGACCCATTAGGTTAGTTAGTGATGTCACCCCCAAAAAATAATTAAGGGATAATGTCCAAACAACTTTAAATGATATCACATTAACAGCTTAATTGATAAAACCCAAATTAACAGCAAATGATATAATCTCAGGTGCTAGGTAAGTCTTGGGTAATGATATGCTTGTCCCCGGATTCATCGCATTTCGGACTACCTCCTTGCAATTCCCTTGGGCATGACTAAGGTTGAACAATGTAGTTAAGCAGTTATAGATGTTATTCAATGGAAGACAATTAAAACTAGGACAAGGAGTTTATATAGTTTTAAGACATTGTAATAATTTACAACATGATGAAATACATTCAATGCTTCCTTGCAAGTATTCGACATGAGACCAAAGTTGATATTTTCTAGGGGTTTTGTGGAACACAGCCAAGTAGTATTTTTTTATAAGCATGGACTATATCAATGGAATCATTCATCAGACAAAGGGGCATGAACCCAAAGACTCGGCCAAAGCGCAATATAATGAGCCAAACCAAAGCACGTGTATCTCTGAAATACGTCAGGCCAAACATGAGTTGACTGACAAAGTGATAACTCCAACTGATCCACACACACGCAAGACAAGACAACAAGTATTATTGCAACTGATGTCATCATTTCACTCTTGCTGGCAACCAACTAAAACATATGTTCTTCAGGGATGCTGATTTTGATTTGATTCTATTGAGATGTAAGTAGTTGGCCTGTGGTGGCTCATTAATTCTATTTGGTATCCGCCGAATGGCTGATTTGATGACAACCACCACAGCAAAAACGACCATCACACCTAATGCAGCAACTAACCATAGGGGAAAAGGCGCCCTAAAAAACACAAAATTAAATCAAACTTGGTTACATACTAACATGCAGATGTTAAGGAACAAACAAAAATAGCAATTTCTCCTTGATATTAGAATGATAGACCAGATATGTGATTAAATTACTATAAATGACATATTTGTGTAATTTAATTAAGATATTGTGAAAATGCAATTCTCTTACCATTCTCTTGTTGTACCAAACATAAAACAAAACTGTACTGTGATACACCTGAAGTCAACTTACTTATTTGCACTGAAGAATGAAGGATAACCATAAGACTTTCTGCAGCAGCTCACCCTACCATCATCACCACGGCAACAATCAACATTGCCGTCGATATAATTTTGTTCATTAAGGCATTCGACGTAGTTGCCAGAGAGAGTTGGTGGTAATGATATGTTGACAATGCATTCACTTAGATGCTCCTTCTCTGCCATCACACACACATATACATACATTAACAGCTTTTGGAGACCATGCCCAGATCACTTTACAGTCATAAACTCCACTTAAGATGGCTATCTCAGAGCTACATCAGCTCAAGCTACTCTGCTTGCTACTTCGATATAATCTGTAAACACAAACCCTTTTTACTGGTAGAATTAATCAAGTAAACAAGACATCTTTCTGCTTTACCTATAGAAACGAGCACTCTGGTGTGAGTGGTGAAGGAATCTCGCTGGTGCCTAATGTACATGATGGAAGTGATTCCATCCCTCATGTACTGGTCTGGATCCAATGTGTAGCCTATATCTCTGAACCACACACACACACACACCACATCCTCATACATACATCACACATTGGGGAGGTGATTTTATCACCAGTGAAAAAAAAAAAAAACGGAATAATAACCATGCATTTTTACTTAAACCATATATTTTAAGAGACTTAAATGTTAGCTTCGGTTTCCAGAAAATGTTAATATTTCAACATTGCATCAAAATTTCAAAAAAAATGTTGGAAACTGGTCTATAGCAAGAAATATAACAAACATATATGTAAGTATGATTCAAAAAACATAACTTAACCTTACGCCAAGGCATTAAGGCTGAGATATTGTAGCTGAGGGTCAACCATATACATACCTTTTGGGGTTAATTGGGTTGCCTTTGTCTTCCTCATGTTTGAACATGTAGCTTTTACCAATGGGTTGTGGATGTCTATGAATAGTTAGATTTCTCCATAACACTCTGATACAGGAATATGGATTGTGGACAGTCAGTATAACAGCTTTTCCAATCGTGTTGTGACCGTAGCAAATAGTTTACTAGCCAAGATAGTTTTAAATACCAACTGGATATGTATTTTATGGACAAAGGTTTTTTGTAATATTTTAACTCTATATAATTAGTAATCAATTGTTGAGGATCATTGGCAGGGCACCTATGTACCTAACAGTATTTTTGCCCTGGCCACCCTCCACCATTGTAAATCACTGTAAATAGTAAATCATAAATATCAATTTTATATATTATTACACACACACACAAACACACATACATTCACACACACACATTCACACAGAGAGATAACTGATCTGTCGTTAATTTCTTCTTAATATATACAAGGTAAGATAGGTGCCCAGAGAAGGCCAAGTGAAGAGAAACTCACCTGTTGTAAGTGTCATCATCCTCACCTCCCCACCCAAAGTAGCGGTTGGAGAATCCATTCATAGAAATTAGATGCTCTCTGCTTATGGCAACAGCTCCACCAAAGAAACGATCATAGGGCAGCCTGTCAGGAATCAATCAATCAATACTTATTGATGACAGCACTAAAAGAACAAGGTGCTTTTCATGGAGCATCGAAGGACATACAGGTTGTTCATTTCTTGTTAGCTTAAGGTTGTAGACCTTCTCTCTATGCAAAATAATTTTTTTTAACTCACTCGTAATCAAATTTGTTCATGTAAGCACCAAGATGAGTCGGTGAGCGGAAGCAAGCGTATGCGTTTCTTGCATCGAGAGGCAAAAGATCAACATCGTGGAAGATGAAACAGTCAAAAGTGCTTTGTGATTGGGCTTCCAAATACCCAATGTTCATTAAGGCTGCTCGGTTGAAAATAGATGGATTCATCTGCAACAGCAATGATGTGGTCCATTCATTATTTATATATTATTCAGTAGATATATATGCATCAAATGATATGCTCCATCAGTGGAATTGAAAAAAAGAACAACTAGCCTGTTCAATAATAAAGATCTGGTACTCAATCAGTTGGGTCTGGAGGAAGGGGTGTAAGTAGGGCAGTAGTATATCTAGGTGCTCTTGTCTGTTTCGGTAAGGAATAATGATAGCCAAACGTTGACGCGCATGACATGTTGTCGGTTTCCAGTGACCCCCATCAGTCAGATCTTTCTTGTAATTGTCACTCGGTAAGTGTGATCTGTTCTTCTCCAACATGGCTGATGACAACACCATTTTACATTCTCAATCAATTCAAATTGTTGGAGATATAACATCCCTCCAGTGCATTCACATGCATCTTTAATGGCATATACTAACCCCATACTCAGATTCCTTCCCAATTTATAAAGATCTAGCTGGTAAAGATTTTCCTCAAGAGGGTTTTCCTAGCAACTGTTTCCTGCCAGACTGCCAGTACAATCTTCTATTTAGCAATATACAAGAACATAGAAAAAATATCAAATGAAGATCTGCAACCCTGTCATGATTGTGTTGTTACTCAACTATGGTCCCCAGCTTTATGTACCCAACAGAGTATGAGCTCTTACTAATAATATCCTTTTCTTCCTTGAAGAATGGGACTTCAGCTACACAGGGACAGAGAGGTAGAGCTTGTGGGTCTTTGTCGAGTCGTGTCTGTAGTTGTCTGGAGCTGTTGTTACATACCTCATTCCACCATCTGAGGTAGGTAGTCACCTTTATATAAAGCCAGGGTATTATCAAATATCACAAAACAATAGATAAATGGATAGTTTCACATTTCACAAACATAGGCCATTCAAATTATATGTATAGTCATATGTTATTGAGCAAACTAGGTTTGATATCCATACTATCGCGTTTTCTAAATGGCATAAATTTCCTGGTTGCACATGCAACAATATAAGGATAAAGGAAATATATACCCAGACATTGTGAAGGTTTACCGGACCCGTCTAGTCAAGGTCCCCTAGCCTGATGGCTGCGGGCGCTGTTTACATGTTACTGATATTCAATAGTCTCGCCTTCAGGTCTAGGGGACCTCAATGTCTTGAACTGGACAGGCATCCCAGATTTGGGATGCTCCAATCACAAGCCGTGTCTCTCTCGGGTACTTTTGAGTCGTTGTCTCTCATTGGTCAGTTCTACAATTTCCGAAGAACTTGTCCAACTGGACGAGTGATTTTTATGAGCCGGGCACACATTCTACTACGCCCCGATTTGTTGTTTCACGCTGAGTGGCACCATTAATCACACAGTCGCGTTACACTGGACTATTACGTAAACATACTATCGTGCAGCTAAGCGATTAAAGCGCTTGTTGTGGTGCCAATTTAAACTTTTGGGACACCCCATAACTCCAGAAGACATTCAATGTGTTCTCATTGGACACAAACCACAACAATGTACATGACTTCACATAAAACCGAGGGTACGTATCCCAAGCCAGTTTCATGAGCCAGACACGCGCAATTAAGGTCAATCCGGGTCACAACCTTTGCGTTGATTGGTCACGAAGATTAACGAACGTGTCTAATGAATATTCGGACGCACCAGTTTTAGACCTTGTCTGGTTGTAGACTCTAGGGCGAGAAGCGTAGCGGAACCCCTGGAGTCTGGGACGCAGACTAGGACCCATCGGACATCCAGTAAACTTTTCTCTGGTCCGATAAAAAATGTGATTGTTCATCGGTCCTTGGTCCAGTAATAAATTCTAACATAATATTCATGCCAGTACCCCCTCAAAAATGAAATTAAACCCAAGAATTCGCTGTTTCGTATCTTTTTCGTCTTTCTCCCAATATTTATAACTTTAGCTGGTTCGTTAGCCATTTCACCAGGCGACATGACTTGGGGTTATTCCGTGGTTGCCGGAAATTCTCGAGTAGATTTCACGCGGATTTGTAAAAGCACATTGTGGCTATATATGTTTGTCAAAACTTTGGTCCAGTAAAAAAAATCTCAGTCCAGTAAGTTCTTCAAAATTTACTGGACGGCGGTCTGGTAAAGTTTGAAATTCCTTCACAATGTCTGTATACCATTTGAAAAACGCTGTAGTTTTAACAAACAAGACGGCTCCATAACAAAAGCAAGAGCTCTATGAACATGTCCTCTATTGGATAGTGCCAATATTGATATTTCAGACAACAATGAAACTGCAGATTTACTTAAAGGTTACTTTGATTCAGCATTTACTGACGAGATTGTTAGAATCCCAAAGCCAATTAGTTTATTCAAAGAGATCAACCGATTGCATAAAAAATCATTGCCCATAGCATCACGTTTAATGTATTAGTATTGAAAAATGAATGGGTCAGCAATAGAAGGCAGAGAGTGGTAATAAATGGCATTGAATCAGATTGGACAAGGGTTATTGGTGGTGCCCTAGTTCTTTTCTCAATGTACATAATTGATCTTGACAGTGCTGTTGAGATAATGCTTGAATCATTAGCAGATGATACCAACCTTTACTCCAGAGTGAGGACCAAAAACTGAGCATAGGATACAACAAAACTTACAGACCGCTTTACACTGGGCTTTTAACATAAATGTACTACATTAATGTCTGGCAAATGAAAATTTAGAATACTGAATGGGCGATTTTACTCTAGATGATGTATCCGAGGAAAGGGATTTAGATGTCATCTGAGAACTCATGAAATAAGGGACATACCACTTGAAGAAACCTTAATGTGACAGAATAAAGATGAACCAGCTATAACAATCCATTGTGAACACATGGAATAGTTTACCACCCAAGATAGTTTCAGTCGGTTCTTTTTTTCAAAAACCAACTCTATATGTATTTTAAGGACGAGGGTTTTAAGCAATGTTTTTAACATATTTGTAAATCATTGTAAATTATATCATAAAGCAGCTCTCCACAGAACACACTTGATCAATGTGATAATCCATCTTGCTAAACTTAGTCTATGGATTATCATGGCATTCACTTAAACGTTTCTTTGTAGTGAACTATGACCCCAAATGCACCATGACCCACCTGTCTCTGTTCATGTTGGTCAAGGAAGTCATATTTCATCTTGATAGAGACAATAGTGAAGACAGTGAGTGTCAGCAGTAGGTAGTGGAGGAGGTGCTTGAGGTGCCATATCTTCCTGGTTTGGTTATGTAGCACCTTCAGCATGGAGCAGGGTAGGCTGGCAGCTAAAGACATGACGGACACTGGGATGTCAGCATACTCTCCTCTCTTGATTGAAAGCAAGCATTCACATCAACGTCTGATACGGGAAAGGCTTCAGTTTGGAGTTCACCTATACAGAGAGACACAAAGTCTGTTAATAACATGATTCCCTTCATCTAAGTTTAAGACACTTGCTCCTGTCAAGCTTTGTTTTTGAAGTGGATCGCTACCTGTACCTATATTGACCATTGCAAACAAACAGAAACAGTTCCTGTAAAAGAGACAGAGGTAAGATAACATTGCCACAATACATTTATAGTTGTCGTCATTAAATGAACTGGGGCTTACCCGTATCGTGGGAAATGAGGTTGTTCTTAAGAAGTAATAATGCTACCAGTCAAATAAATTGCTCGATTTTTGGATATTGCACAATCTTAGTTTTGATAGAAATGCAATTTCAAATGTCAAATTTCACAAAATTATCAACCATGGTCTTTTTCGTTATGACACTGGTTGTTGCAGCAGTTGTCATCAGTAGGCGTTACATACAATTAACACATTAGCCCGGTGCAAGACCTAGCTACTGCTGTAGCAGACATAGTGGCTGATGGTATGTCTATCAACTACATCTGATTTATAGTATAATAAAGAAAGATGTCAGCTAAACTACAATACATGTTGTCCAGCTCTAAACTATTCACATGATGATAACTGGTAAGTGGTTGGGATGGTGACAAGATTTAGTAACCTTTACTTCAAATAACTTTATGAGGCAGAACAGTGATACAAAATGATGGTCTCAAGCTGAAACAGTTTGAGTGTACTTGAAAAGCTAGGCAAAGAAACTTCGCCTCTGACAGCGCCGCGTTATTTACAACTGTAGAGGCGAAGCGCTGCCTGCGAGATTTCGGAGCTTCCGAAGCCAGAATAACTTTTTAACTCGCTAAAAACTTACCAAAGCCCTCCAAGCAAAACAATTTGTGACAAAATGCAAGATTATATCACAAAATGACACGAGGACTGTTTCTATTACTACAGTTTTGTCTAATTGTTCTGTTTGAGCACTAAAATACGGCACATCATGAAACATTGTTCAAAAACTCGACATGGCCGACTCCCACTATGCAACATAATTGCGTTATATTCTCGTTAATACGCTATGATATCGCTTATGTTTTCGATTCGCGCGGTAGCCATGTTGGACAAAAATTTTTAAATTGTGTTGGATATCATCGATTCTGTGGATTAGGGAGTATGACTGTTGTTGCACTCTAGGTAGGATTGATGGTAAGACATTTATGGATATGAAAATCTATGTTTTTTAAACTGTCCCTTGTCTGCATTGCGAGAAGGAGCAAATTTGCTTATAACGCTCAATTTCTGCCATACGGACCCTCGCCCCTAAGGTGGCATCAGATCATCAAAACACCAGGGGCGAGTTGCCTTGCCTATTGAAAAGAAATTTAGTTCCCAAGAACTTTTTATTGACGAGTACCTGATAATGCGGCTATTCAAAAGAAAGAAGACAAATGTTGATGTTACTCAAGTGTAATATCAAGCAACAGACTTGAAATTGGAGATAAGCTTTCGAAAACAAGATTAGACTAGTCTGATAACCTAATAACCCGATTGGGCACACGTGACCAATTGACAGTGTTCGAGGCCGTGTGGGTATCTGGCTGTAAGTTTAATAACAGAGTAACCGATAGTCAAGTGCTGGGCACAAAGGGGTAGCCCTAGTCGGACGGAAGTATACATATACACCGTCAACAGGTCAATACACGACCAGACGACGGCTTATCAACAGATCAAGGGGATAACAAGTTTCCTGTTTTTACACATTATTGCGTCGAAGTACAAAAATCTGGGGTATCGTCAAGAGTTCACAGAAGAAAATATTTACTTACCTTAGACCAAAATGAATCCATATATAATTTTAAACCCATGTGACACTATATGAGTCATGGATTTGCTTTGTTAACGCACAGTTAGTCCTCAACGATATTTTAGAGACACACCCTCGTTGCAGTGAAAAACATACTATCTCTCCATAACTCCGACAGTTATCATCTGTTACACGAGCGAGACGTCTCCATGAGTCATATTAACAAAGAAACCAAGTGCACTTTAGTAAGTAAAGCAGTGTCAGCTTAGATCTTGCATTAGTCGTATTGACCTACGGTGATCAGTGATATTCGCACTCAGATTAGCACCCCATGACCTATCTAGCCGAGAGCTGGAATCAGTTTAGCGGCCGGGTACTCCGCCAAGCACCCAAGGAGAGAACATAAGGCAATTCGACATCGCACTTAGCTGTTCCATATTAGGAAGATAGCGTTAAACATTATGATTCAATCCGTTATGCCGCGCCATAAGCAAATCAAGATTGTATGCCGTGCCAATTTTCAATGTGTGTGGCGAGCTATCCATGTTTGATTCCACCAATGAACATTTACAAGAGCCCATAAAATACCATGTACATATTGGATTGCCCACTATCAGGAGCTTAACTAGCCAATAAAATATCCTGTTCCTGTTGGATTGCCAACAAAGAATATTTACAAAAGCCCTATACATGTCCATGTTGGATTGCCAACAATAAAAGCTAAACTGTCTGATAAAATACCATGTCATGTTGGATTGCCCACTAGTTACACTAGACAATGATATATCATGTCCATGTTGGAATGCCTACTATGAGGAGTTCCACCGGCCACTAATATACAATGTCCATGTTGCGTTGCCCACTATGAGGAGTTTTATAGCCCTTATATTAGTTACAGAATTTCCTGAATATGCTTTGTTTTCAAGATAACGCCATAATAATCGACTGCGTGCCACCAATCCGAAGCATTGATGGATCCGAGGTCTATTAGTACAAGATATAGGTTTCTGCATGGTGGACTATTCTCCAAAAACAACTGCCATTCTTTTCTGAACTCTCCCAGATGACTGACTTTATGTGAATGCATACATGTCTCATTGACATTGTGCCTGTGCTTTTGCACGATACAAATGATGCAGAAAATTTCGCAGTGAAAAATACTTCACCGAATGATACCCTGCTATCTTTGAAAGTGATATCCACAAAAAAATCGAGTCCAATCGTTGAAGTTCGCTATTTTCATGGTGTTTGTTAGTTCACTCAGCTTATATTTGACAGGACCAAGAATGACTATTGACCAGATATGACACGTGATAGACACTATAACACCCGAAGCTGAAAACGGGCAGAGTTTTGGGTGATAATACCGGATACCACTTGTTTGCATATATCCGTTAACCCAGTTTCAATACTGTTTTCAATGCACTGATAAGGGTAATTAATCGATGAAACAGTGTCCCCAATACCACGAATAGGCTTCCATAAAGTCATTTTGGCAACTTGACATAAACAGAAACACAGAAACAAAGTAAAATATCCCCCAAAAATGTCCGAAATTGCATCTTTAGAGATAAATCTTGATATATAAATACTTATGATGAGTAATTGCATCGTAGGATGAATATTTTATGGCTGTCACTAAACAATGATAAGTAAGAAATCACCAATGGAGATTCAGACCACACTGGTTGATTTATTCACAACGAGAATAAATTTAGTCTAGTTTGACTCCTGAATCCGTTCTCGCATAAGCACATAATGGACTACCCGTCTGAGGTATTTATTGTGGATTACATAAGTGTACAGCAACAACAGTATGGAAAGCTTTAAGTAACACTGATCAGTCATCGCTGAGTAGGAGGACAGAGCTAGAGTGATGAACGCATGTAGCGTAAGGGTGCGGTTCTATGAACCCGATACGATCTCTGGCTACGCCATATGCCTAACCATAACAGGTAAAATCATGTTTCAATTACAGTTTCATACTTCCCTCGCTATGAATCATATGCTATGTGAGCGAAATCATGATCTTGAACCTCCTCATAGCAATTGTGATTAGCTCTTTACAAGAAGATGGAGCTTGCGGTACCTCTTGATTCTCGAGGATGGCCGCGCCAATGTAGAAAACTCGATGGTAAGACTTTACCTTCACGACGTCCACCTGATGTAATATGTGCAATTTAATAAGCAATCGCTGTAATCTACAGAGAATGAGTTTCAGCAACCGCAATAACCTGTAAATATGCATAACCACCTTAACAGTGGGAGGCGATTCACTTTTCCAACTTGTTACCAGTATGGCGGCGAGATTGCGCAATATAAGCAGGTTGGAAACGTACTTGTTATGATGCTGAATAAAGGAGAGGAAAAGGCAACTAGGTCGGATAGTTATAAGGTATAAATCTAGTATAAATTGACTCACATGTGAAATGTATTATCAGGCAGGGGTGTGGGGGTTGCTGATTGCATCAGAGTGAATCGCCTTTGAAGACTTCAACGATATGGCGACACCAGGTATTATGTACAGGTATTTGTGAAAAAGTTGCCTCTTGGCGTCAAAGGTAGTCGTAGGTGTCAAGATTGATTTGTGGGAGAGTCACAACAAAGGCCACAATATAGGCAGCTAAAAAAATACACACGAGCGGCATTGCCCAGCAAATAATGCGGGGTCGGGGGTGATGGGAATGCGCTGAGAGGTGACATAGCCTATATCTCGCCTAATACCTTGCAAAACACAACTTGAAATGCATTTGGGTCGTTGAGCTAAGTGGGCAGCATAGCGAACAGCAGTTTTAGTGGTGACAGGCAGTGGTACGATGTTGGTGCTAGACCAAAACGTAAGTTGTGTATTCAGCTGGGTGGAGTAAGAACGTTGAGTGGCTCGCGCAAACGTCAAAGATTTTGTAGCGGGCTTCCTTGTCGTCTTTGATTCGCAACCAGCGCACCTGGCGGAAAAACTGCGACACAAAATAGAAGTCAAGGATGATACTCACGCCCCGGTTGGATGCATCAGTAGATATGCAGATATCGATGCGTGCAGAGCGTGCAAAACTTATTCTGTTAAATAGTGGCATGCATTTCAACCACCATTTGACGTCGGCTTGAAAATCTGGCCCGAGCTTGAATTTGTGATGCGACTTTTTAAGCGGAAAAGCCTAATTTCCTTAGTATTACGATGGCTTTTGCTGAAGCTTCTTCTCACGTGTTGCTTATAATCAGGAAATCGTCCAGGTACGCTACAACAGTAATGCCATGCCTGGCTACGCTGGGTTGATCAGGAGAGTCTATGGAATACTTCTGCTGACAGGCTAGTGGAGTCGAGTATCATACATATAGGTCGGGCGATCATTACCACTGAAGTGTCCATAGAAGGCCAGTGTATTGATAATGATGCTGGTTGATGCAGACAGAGCGGTAGACACTTTTGAGGTCGAGTTTGCTGAGATAACATCCAGTTGCCGCTACCAAAACACGTCACACAATAGGCTTATTTATAGCGAAAATAACAAGTACACTGTTTAATGAATGTCAACTTAATAAATTACCTTAAATGGGGTACACCAATCGAAAACAGTTCGCCTCCAACAGCGCCCGCGCCGTCCTCGATCTTTCATGTCCGCACTGTCTGACTGTGGATGGTAGTTTTAGATTGTCAATAACTTTCTGAAGCGAGGGAACTGGCCTGGGGTCGACATTTTTTGTTGTTGCATGTTAGGGGGATGTGAAGGTCAAAGAGTTTATAGCTACGCTAAGCTGCGTGACGATTATGAAATTACACGAAAGGCACCTCCGACATCAGGCGACGATACCATGAAATCAACAAAAGCACATGGGACTGTTGATCCCACGTATCGGGGCTCGGCTGCTGTTAAGAGATATGGAGTCATCTGATTGGTCGAGACAACTATAGCTCCAAATTAAACAGAGAATTCCAAATGGTTTTACGAGACGTTATGACAATAACGCCTTGGCTAACAGGTAGCGTCTTGTAATGTTTCTTGTATTACATCATATTATATAGGTCTGTTATATCTCTCCCTTGTTTTAAAACAAAAGGCTTTTGTAATTTCAACAGTAACTTCAAACACAAAATCGGGGCAGCGATCCGCCTGCACCCCTTTTTACATACAAGTTCAACTGCAAAATTAGTGCACAAAGTCGTCAAGGTATCGAGGTTGTCTTCTGTCGCGTTTTGGTCGTTCTGGGTTTTTTTCCTCGCTTGTTTCTTTCCCTGGTGTTTTTGGTTTTGGTCTGTCACCTGTTGGTGTTGCGAGTTGATCTGTTGTAGCTGGTGTGGTGCTGGTCTCCGGATGGCGTTGGCTTGGTGTATCGGCCTGGTTTCTGTGATCTGGTCTTTCGTCATCTCAATAGCTGAGTCTGTCATAACATGCTCTCGCTCATCCTCATCAATCTCAGTGTTCTGGGTGTTCCTATCGCCCAGAGTCACTTTAGTCAGTAAATGGTTTGCTATTTTGAATTTGCTTCCATCTCTTGTAATTATTCTTCCATCTGCTAGTCTTCTCGCTGTGACAGTTGAACCATTGACTTCTGTGACTGTGTAGAGGTTTGGTTCATATGGTAATGACCATTTTGTGTGTCTGTTCTGCTCCACTCGTACACAGTCTCCTCGAATGATGTTGTGGGCCTTTGTGTTCCTATTCTCTCTTCTCTCCTTTATCTTCTTTTTGTATTGTTGGTCTCTTCTATTGATTTCAGCACTATTGGGTATTTCCCTTCCTCCAAATTCCTCTAGCTTTGTTCTAGTTACCCTGTGCTTCATCAGTTCATATGGTGACACGCCAGTGGCGACGGGTGGTGTGTCTCTATATGCCATAAGCATCTCTTGTATGGCACCTCTTCTCTCATCTTTGTCTTTGGTATGTCTGCTGATGATTCTCTCTGACTTGCCTAGGGTTCTCATGAATCTTTCAGCCTCTCCGTTGGCTCTTGCATGTTGTGGTGTTACTATGTGATGTTGAAATCCCTCTTAGCAAACTCTTTGCTGTTGAATGGTGGTCCACCATCTGTCTCGATTCTGTTTGGGATTCTTCTTGTCTGCTTGAAATTGGTAGATGTTGTTTCTTCGACTATTTGGTAGCGCGATCTTTTATCGACCATGACCAGGTTGTAATGGCTGTCAGGGTATGGCCCCCAAAGTCCATTGAGATAGTATGCCATGGTTCCTCTGTATTTCTGTCATCATAATTGGTTCACTGTGATGGTTTTTTGTTGTCAACTGGCAATCATAGCATCTTCCAACAATATCATCGGTAAGCTGAGACATTCCAGGAAAGCAGTATTTCTTTCTCAGCAGATCTTTTGTCTTTAATTTTTCTAGGTGTCCCATTACGTGGGCAACAATAATGATCTTCCTTCGTAGTTGTCTTGCACTGCGATTCTGTTTTCTCGCATTATCATTCCCTCGGCTTCATATAATTCCTCTCGAATATTGAAGAATGCGTTAAACTCATTTTTTTCTGTGCTTTTCCCAGTTGCCTGTTTGCATCGCGTGTAGAACTTCGAGCAGTTCAATATCCTCCTCAGTGGCCTTTGTAATGTCTTGCTTTATGACTGAATGTTCTCTCTGTATTGCCAATTTGATACTCATCTATGTGTTGTCTGTTCCTGTCTCTGTGAGAGGATGTCTTGACAAGTAGTCAAGTGGATCTTTCTCATTTCTCCCTGGCTGGTACTCTAGTTCATAGTCCACATCTTGCAATCCCGCGACCCACTTCTCAATCCTTGGTGGGAGTTTGGCATAAAACTTGTTGAACATTGGGATGAGTGGCTTATGTCCTGTTACAATCTTAAATTTTGGTGCTCCAATAATGTACAGTCTGAACCGCTGTTTTTCCCAAAGTAGAGCTAATGCATCTTTCTCTGTCTGGCTGTATCTTCTCTCTGTTTCTGTCAGCGTTCTGCTTATGAAGTGGACATGTTTCCATGTGTTTCCATGTTTCTGGAGTATAGCGCTAGATAGACCTTCATTAAATCCTGCTTCGGTTCGAACCATGATTGGCAGTTAGGGGTTGAAGTAAGCCATTGCACGGTCACTTGTGACCTCCTTCTTCAATCACTCAAAGGCTTCCACCTGTTTAGGTCTCTTTTGTCAGCTCCCTCAGTGGTGCAACGATGTTGGCATACTGTGGAATGAAACCGTCCAGATACCCAGTGAATCCTGAGAAGCTTCTTACCTCTTCTTTTGACCTTGGTTCCGTGCATTGGCGTACCGCCTCTGTCTTGATGCGATCTGGTCAAAGTCTTTGTGGTGTGAATCTATGTCCAAAGAAGGTGATTTTATCTGTTCGAAACTCACACTTATCTTGATTGAAGGTGATGTTGTAATCTTTTGCTCTCTGCAGTACCTCTTGCAGTGTCTCATCATGCTCTTTGACATCTCTTCCTCCAATAAGGATATCATCTCTCTGGTTCAGGCATCTTTTGATCCCGCCGAATATCTTGTACATTGTGTCATCAAATAAGATTTTGCTCCGAACACTAGTCTTCTGGGTCTGTAGTTACCCCAGCTGAATGTGCTGAATGTTGCCACTCTCCTAGATTCTTCATCCAACGTCAACTGATGGTAACCTTGCTTTAGGTCTAGTTTTGAGAATACTGTGCATTCGTTGAAGGCATAGGCGAAGTCCTCAACTAATAGGGCTTGTACTATTCTGCTTCTGTTCGTGACTCTGTTGACCACTCTCATGTCTATTGATGCTCTTATCTGTCCCTGTCCTAGTATTTCTTGACCGATAAACTGAGGTTTGGGTTGTACCACCAGTGGTGAACACCATGTTATGGCTTCTCCTGGTGGGATCTCTTCAAAGATCTTTTCCTGGACACCAATTTCCAACCATTTCCTCAGTGGTTCAATCAAATGGTAGGCTACATGTCTGGGTTTATGGGCTATCGGTTGAGCATCTTTATCAATGTCTTGATGGACTTCTATGTCTCGGCCGTTTTTCGTGTCTCGTATCTGGCATTCTTGGAATTCATCTTCAACTTTGCATTGATCTGTTTGTTTTATCTTCAGGTTATTTGTGCCATCAAGTTTCCCGTCTTTGTCCATTTTGACAAATCCCAGCTCTTCTGCAGTCGTTTGTCACAGTAGGGGTAATGGATCCATTCAGCCTTGGACTACAACAAACTTGCTATCAGCTTCGCGGTATTTGTTCCGTATTGTTGTCTCAAATTCTCCCAAAGTTTCTAATTTTGAGTTAATGGTTCTGAGCTGAAAGGTTGGTTTACTCAGTTTTATGTCAATCTCAGTGTGCTTTTTAAGGACTCTAAATTGGTGCTCATCCATGACGTTAGCCAAAGCTCCCGTATCCAGGTCAACTAGGGCTGGTACGTCTCCTGCCTATGGTAACATTCACAGCTGCTATCAACTCACATTTTTTACCGTCTCAGTCTGTGGGCTGACTTTCGTCACTCCCAGGTGCTTTACTGCTTTCTGGATAAAATCTTCGTCTTCATCCTCATATTGTGCATGGGTCTCATCTTCTGTTGTTCTTTTGATGGGGCCGTTGTGTCTTATACGTCCTCTTGGTCCACCACGGTGCGCATGCCCTCTGGAATAGTTTCTACCTCGTGGTTGGCTGCCGCTGTGAGAATTTATCTGGTCCCAATTATCGCTTACCCTTCTACACACTACTGCAAAGTGACCCTTCCTGCCACACTTTGCACATGTTTTCCCATATGCTGGGCAGTTTTTTTCCTGGTGGGTGTACTTCGCTTAATCCACAGTAGCTGCATTTGTCCTTTCTTCTTATTCCTTCATACTCATATCGCGGAACTCCTCGAAACGATCCTCTTCCACAGCCTCGTTTGCTTATCTTATTGACTTGTACATCCCGCTTCATTTCAGATACTTCCGGACTGGTTTGTTCGTGCCGAACGGCCTCTGTCAGTAGGATGTGAAGGTTCCACTTTTTGCTGATGGCTTTTCTTGTCAAGTCTTAATTATCCATGGGGTTAATCAGATGTTCCCTTATGCGTTTATCTCTGTCTGCACCAAAGTCACAATATTTTGTTGCATCCTTCAGGCGTGCAGCATAGCTGGTGACTGTTTCATCATGTTTTTTTAATTTGAGGAATCTGAAACATGGATTTCTCTCCGGGATGAAATGGTTCCGTAGCTTCCTCATCGTCTTCGCATAGTCTTATTCGTTTGGGACAACTCCGTCCACAGCTGCTAACGCTGCTCCCTTTGTTACTGGATCAACAGTCGGGGCTGTCGTTGATTTTATGGTTGCGCTTTTGTCTGGGCAAGGTGAGGTGACATGACCCAATGGCTGTGTGCATGTATCACAATCTCTCTCCTCCATCACAGACTAAACGCCATTGTATGCCTGGAACATGTCAGTTTCTTTGCTGAATCTGGACCGCTTCACATGGAGTAGTGAAACGGCAAAGTTAAACCTGGTAACTGATGAGCGGAGATGTTGACAGTGGCAAACCGATCAAGCTTTAAAATAAGTTTCACTCCCAATCCGAATGTCGCCCTTGATTTTATGGTTGCGCAATCGGAACGAGGCTTGGTTGCAATTGCCCTCCATTAGAAATAAGAACTGTCCGGTGGTGCAAATAAAACCTAGAAAATAACAAATTTAATAGTTTGGATTTGAATGCAATGGCAAGCAAGCAGCTGCACGCTTGATTTGATGCATTTTCCACAGCAAACAGACACATGGATGAAAATATGTTCTACCCCAATAATATGTACATACGACCAGAGCCAATCATCCTGCCCACGCATCCACAAACAAAAAACATAGCAACACATAACGAGATCAAGTTTTTTTATTTGGTGTACATTAAATTACAAGGACTATTAAACAATATTGAGCCACATGGCCGGTGATAATGTTGGTTTGGACATGGCCGTCTGACCAATCAGGGTGAAGCACTGAGAGAGAGTTGTGACATGTAACCGGACGAATCAGCTCCTGGGCTCATGTGGGTAACCCGGATAATGCCTGGGGAGCTCCCATACACAGACGGGAGGCTACCAGGGGCTGCTACCGGAATACGCTGTGGAGCAAACTGGAAGAAGGAGCCATCTCTATTGGCAGGAGTCGACGAGAGGGCCAAAGATGCATCTGGAGAGAGCGGGTAGATATCGCTGGAGTAGGGCGAGTAATACCACGGCGAGATGGGACTCATCACGGGCAACATGGGGGAGTTGTAGGGCAGTCTAGAGGCGCCTAGCGACAGAGGAGCTGGACGATAAGGTCCATTCCGCGGCCTGACGCTCCGCATGGAGAGGTCCAGGGGTTGAATCTCTTTCGCTGGAGTACTGGTGACTTCCTCTATGTTCCGTTTCAAGTCAATTGTGTGCCTCTTTGGGGGTAGGGTATCATTGAGGTCATCACACCAAGGTCGTTTCAGTGATGTCGGTGGCTTCGGTTTGTCTTGACTCCCCCATGTCTCTGTAACACCGTCGTCGCTAGAAGCGGGACTGAGGTCACGTGAAGGTTGAGGACGCGACGCTTTCCTTGGAGCACGCGTTCGCGGCCGAGGCGTTCTGTCGACGCATCCACCTCCCCTCTTTGCCTTTTCGTACTCTTGTTTAATCGCGAACGCCTGTTCTGAAACCAGGTCTGAAACAAAAACGGCCATAACAAGTGAATATACATCCATAACAAGTGAGTATCCAGTCATAACAAGTAAACATCCACAGTCATAACAAATGAACATCCACAGTCATAACAAGTGAACATCGATAACCATTACATCGACATCAGTAAGAATTGTGCTATCGTTCATTAATGAAGCACAGTACTCAGTCTTACATGAACCCTAGCCTCTGCCACCCCAAGCTGCTCAGCAAGACCCTCACGAACTGTTACATCCGGGTAGGGCGAGCCCTCAAACACCTCCTCCAGTATCGACAAGCTCTGACTGGAAAAGAGGGTACGCGTGCGTCGTTTATTGTACTGTGGTGGCCCTCCTTTTCCCTGTGAGGTCAAACTCGGCCAAACCCCATCTGTCGGAAAAATATCGAAGGAAGGTTTATTTCTCCATTATCATGTTCATGGTAGCAAATAAAATAGAAATCATTAATTTGAATAATGATTGTTGTATCAGGTAAGTTTTCTAGCTAATAATGTATAATTAACTTTGGTACCAAATTAATTCCCGCTGAATCTTTCATATACCCGGTACCTGATAATGTACACCTATTATTTGTCACAATTAGAAGGAAGCCAACTCACCAGGTTTAGAGTTAACACTCGCGCCAGTGATATTCGACACAACTGCCATCGCTTGTTATAGTTGATATCTGGTATATAACCAATGTTAATGGAATGAATGAGGATCGAACGTGGATGAGGTCCTTATATCCGAACGAGTCCCTCCAAGACCCCACGAACTGCTTCCGTACGATGGGCGGCTTTCTTTGAGCAGTAAGTTCGTCCGCGCTACTACGCGTCACGCGTTCAGCCCGGCAAATGATCACAGGACTGGGTGACGCGCTTATGACGAACCATGCGTCGCCGAGACGAGCTGGCTTCCTATCAGATTCATCGGTGGCTTTGATCCTCAGAAGCGACGCTCTGAGTTTGTTGTGGTGGTAAGTTTTATTTTTGATAAAATGTAAAATGTAACGAAATATTCTCTTGGCTAAAATGTACTGTGGAAACTGTCACCTTCACACCTTTGGAATGTTCCTCAGCATTGTGTACAAATGTTCTCAATTCGACGAAAATACTATTATCAAACATCTGAATATTCATTTATGCCGGCTGCAGCTACAAAGATCTTATTGGTGGGGGAACAAATGTTGTTAAAAAAACACAAACGCAGCATTGTCGACTTCCAATGTGGTATCTGTGTATTCGAGGTTCTGTCTCATCCATTTATGTAATTTCCAGTTGTGGACCAGCCTTGATAGATTTCCTTTCGGGCCTTTACAAATTGACTCTGCTCAATGTCGTTCGACTAAGTTAATCTAATAGGTTTTCTGAAAAGAAATATCATTTCGCCCAAAAGGTAGGATTTTAATTCATTGGTTTTCCTGTGACATTAGGTTCTCAGCGTGCAGTCAAAAGCCACTTGTCAGATGACCTAGATGTATTTGTATCTCTACGGTGATGATTTGGATACATATTTATCCGAATGGATGTAATATGTATCAAGTTAAGAAAAGTATGTTTATGGTTGAACTGCACACAAAGACGAGTGTGTTACATGTCGGCTGAACGGTATCTATTGGAATAGATCAAACCGTACTGTAAAAATGATTTGATTTGTAATACAAGTTTATGCACATATATTATTAGCTTTGACAGATGACATGCGCGCTGGAAGAGACAGAGAGCAGGAGTGGTTATCTCGTTCTACGTCACCTGAGAGGAATGTCTTATTTCAAGCTCATGAGGGATGTATTACTTTCATCACCCTCAGGTGTTTCATCATCAGGTATTCTTGAACTTGTTGAAAATTGTCTTTTGTAGATGACAACGCCCAAATCACATAGCGGTCAATAAAACTGATACACCGAATGAATGTGTCCAAAATGAGTGCAAACAGAGCAGTATTCTGTCCACAGAGAAGAATGAATTTATAATTTTCAATTATGGTCTTGCACCACAAATATAAGAAGCTACTACTGATCGGTAACGGTTGTCCCAGTCGCTCATGGCTGACACCTTTGGTATTGTTGTACCATTATGATATATCATAACGTTGGGGTCTAATAACGTTAAAAACGCATCGGTCGCATGTATAAGGTAAAGTAAGGCGTAAGGATTGGCCATCATGATAGTCAAACGCATTATATAAACATTTATATACAAATCTTCTTCTATATATAATAAATATTATATATTTAAATATATAGAGCAAACATATATATATATATATATATATATATATATATATATATATATATATATATATATATATATATATATATACATACATATACATGAATATATATACTGATTTTGACCATTATGATAATCAATCATAACGCTACACGACCCAGTTCATGCACCCGTGTATCGGCATGTTGTATTGGCTGTCCGGTTTGAGCTGCGCATTCATTGTACCGGTCCCAATAACAATGTTACATCAAACTGCAACACCTGTGCTAATTTAAGTCGACTGTTTACGAAACCAGTTTTATTGGGCATACAGGTCAGGGCGGCCACTCGCCGGTACCAACCACATCGTCTACCTGGCGACGGTAAAGGAAGACAAAATCAATTATGCAGTAAAAGCAAAATAGGTAAGGGAAACAAACGTCACCGCTGTCATTTAGGGTTGATATCTTGTGAATGAGTTTTTTGATTTGAGACACCTGTGTGCAGTAAGCGAGCTCTGTTGAAGGGTGTATTGTCGGGATCCGGGGTGTATAGATGACAGCGAGGAGGAGGTCGTCTCTTCTCCTCCTCCAGAGTTCGATCCTGTGACCTTGACCTTTTAGCACGGTCCTGCACTCGAGCCTCCCTCACTGGGCCATCCAGCACTCGCTCCTCGGAATGAACCCTCCGGTGATCTCGAGTCGCCATCTTGGTTCTTGCTGACTCATTGAATTGGTGCGCTGGAAGCCTTTTCAGAACTTCTGAGTGCGTGTTGTGTAGGGCTGAAATTGACGTTAAGGGGTTCGAATGCGAGGAATTCCCTTGCGAGTAAAGTTCTCGAAGTTGTGCCACTTTCCCCATTTGCGGAGACTGTTTTTGGTCCATGTGACCCGTTTTGTTGGTGATATGCTTGGGTGTGCTTGCGCATAGCGGGCTTGCTGAAAACTTTTTATGGGGCTGCTGAACAATTTCTTGGCGTAATTCCACAGACGAAATATTGATAGGAGCAAAGTTGCTATCATCGGGCATAATGTCATAAGATCTGTCCTGGATGCGGTCCGTAACACCAGGGTCGAGTGGTAGGACCATTCTGTCCACGTCCTTGTGTTGATAACGCGGTGGTTTGTCAACACGTACGCCTGAATGCTCAGAGGAGGTAGTAATGTGAGGCGAGACAGAAGGCACAGGGGCACCGGTCTTCAAACCGGCGTTTCTGACAGAGGACTCGTGGGATTGGCGCATGTCGCGTGTTGGTCTGGAGATCAAGTTTGCAGGTGAAGAATGCTGAGAATCAGTCTGCCTGAGCGAATGTTCATGTTTGCTGTCAGATGATGCAAATTGAAATAAAGCGCGTCTGATTGATTGAGGTTTATCTTCAGCATTTTTATAAGACGAAGTGGACGGCGAGCGAGCAGGATCTATTGGTGAAAACGCCTTTGTAACCTGTGGGATCTCTTCTGGTGACGATATCTGCGGGGTACTCCGTGAACCAACAGGCTTGTGTACAAGAACCGTTGGCTTCAGCTTCAGTTTATCATTCTCCTGCTGAATTACTACATTCTGCTTTGGGTGAAAGTTATTATTGGATGAGGTATTTTGATGATGAAATGGCACCATTGACTCGGGCTGTTGTGGACGCCTACGTCGGACAGAAGCTCTTCCAGTTTGATCTCTCATCAAACCATCAGGCGATCTGTTCCTCGTTTGGCTTCTGGACCCCCTGACTGGACCGTTTCCTTCAGGAGATCTGTCCCACGTTTGACTTCTGGACCCCCTGTCTAGACCGTTTCCTTCAGGAGATCTGTCCCTCGTTTGGCTTCTGGTCCCCCTGACTGGACCGTTTCCTTCAGGAGATCTGTCCCTCGTTTGGCTTCTGGACCCCCTGACTGGACCGTTTCCTTCAGGCGATCTGTCCCTCGTTTGGCTTCTGGACCCCCTGACTGGACCGTTTCCTTCAGGAGATCTGTCCCTCGTTTGACTTCTGGACCCCCTGTCTAGACCGTTTCCTTCAGGAGATCTGTCCCTCGTTTGGCTTCTGGACCCCCTGACTGGACCGTTTCCTTCAGGCGATCTGTCCCTCGTTTGGCTTCTGGACCCCCTGACTGGACCGTTTCCTTCAGGAGATCTGTCCCTCGTTTGGCTTCTGGACCCCCTGTCTGGACCGTTTCCTTCAGGAGATCTGTCCCTCGTTTGGCTTCTGGACCCCCTGACTGGACCGTTTCCTTCAGGAGATCTGTCCCTCGTTTGGCTTCTGGACCCCCTGTCTGGACCGTTTCCTTCAGGAGATCTGTCCCTCGTTTGGCTTCTGGGCCCCCTGAATGGACCGTTTCCTTCAGGCGATCTGTCCCTCTTTTGGCTTCTGGACCCCCTGACTGGACCGTTTCCTTCAGGAGATCTGTCCCTCGTTTGGCTTCTGGACCCCCTGTCTGGACCGTTTCCTTCAGGAGATCTGTCCCTCGTTTGGCTCCTGGACCCCCTGACTGGACCGTTACCTTCAGGCGATCTGTCCCTCGTTTGGCTGTTAGATCCCCTTGCAGGATCGTTACCCTCGGAAGATCTGCTTCTCTCGTGACGCTCAGAGATTTGTCCCTGTCCCATGTTGCCGTTGAGTTTGCCCCAGACGTCAGGCGTACCTCTCTTTCTGACCTCTTCAGAACTAGCTTCGCCATGCCTACCATGACCTCGACTTCGGCCGAAACCCTCCGGCGATCTGTTCCCTGCGTCACGTACGTAACGTGGTTTGCTGCTGTCATCGGAACCAACTAACCGGCTACCTCCGTTTAACGTCACTGGAGATTGGACCCTGCCTTGCATGTCCGATATTCCAGCTTCCGAGTGTCTCTCCCCACTAGAGCTGGCCATCACGCCCATGTCCAGCGGGTTAAGCCCGCCTCTTGGGTTGTCATGAAACCTCTTTCTGTGGAGTACATCAGGCGATCTATGCCTAGATAGACCACCATGTTGGATGTTAGACTCAGGAGACGTACTGTCATTGGAGCCCTCTCGTTGTCCTTGTCCTCGCATGTTGCTATGGACGTGGTTGCTGCGCCCTGTACGCACCATAGCTGATGTCCCTTCATACATAGCCTTACGCTTTTCAGTCACAGATGGCGCAAAGATCTTAGCATCAACAGGTCGTATGGAATTGTCATGCATATCACTAGGTAAAGAAGGCTGTCCATCCTGACGACGACTCTCTGCGCCTTGTGTACGCGGCACAGGTGACTCATCCCTGGGATCTTCGTGGTACTTGGAGTTGTCCGTTATGTGTACTGATGAGGCGGAAGCTTTGGTGTGTTGAAATGATGTAATTGGTCTTGTGCTGCCATGGCTTGTTTCTGATGGCTTACTCACAGTCACCAGACTTGAAGTCACCAGTTCGGACGAGTGATTGCCACTAGGGGGCGTTCGTTCATGAGAGGGGTTGCCTCGGTCATGATAAGGGGGTATCTCTGGATATATTGTCACTCAACTGAGACATTTTCACCGAATTATCCAGCTGGCCATGAAGGGATTCATTCTTGTGTTTGATCCTGATTATTTTTGGATCACCACCACTACTGTCAGTACGGGGATCCCTACCACTCACGAAACTACCTTCCGTTTGAGTGGCAGTGGATGACACACTAGCCCAAGGTCTATTCACATGGTTCTTGGGCGTACTCGCTACCTTGGGAGAGTCATTCCATAGCATAGCACGAGACATATTGTCCTGCAGCTTGCTATCCATACGAGAGAGACGGTTGATATGATGAAGAAGGGATTCGTAGGCGTGGCCGAGACTGGTCAAGTGGGTGTGGCAGTGTTCTAGCTGCCTCTCTCTGTGACTCGCTTCTTCTTGCATGGACGACAACAGCGTCTGTAGCGCCGTCTGGAGACTCACGTGTTTATGCTCGGCCACCTGGTGGAAAACACAAATAACAAGGCCATTCATTCATTAAGCACACCATTAAACGAAAGAGCTTATAGGGTTCATTCGAATTGACTTATGAGGTGGGCGGGGTTGTCAGTAGGTGTGTCAGATTATCATCACATTCAATCAATTGTTCAATACGGTAACGACGGTTGTATAGCTCTTGTGACAAACGAAAACTGTAATGGCGACGGCCAAGTGTAAAAACCACAAAATAATTTGTTAAAAAAAGATGATCATTTGAAAGAAAATGAAACTGGATATGCGGTACCAATTGGATTAAATAAATGTTTCAGATCCTCGTTAAACTTTCCCTCGTCATCGAGGTCTATTCAATAAGTCAAACTAGTGGACTAAACCTAGGTTAATATTTTGCTCTGATTGGACACTGGCGCAATGAACGAAGTTGTTGAGATGAAATGGTGTACTCACTGGGTGCGTCTTGGGCGATGTGTATGGCGAACTAGTGGTAACCTTGGGCGCCTGTTTCCCGCGTAATTCCTGCAGTCAATGGCCTGACTTAAATTGGCGTTATACCAAGTAGCAACAGACAATCGATGTATTTATACCAAAAGTGCACTGAATGAACTGTTTGGTTGAATGTGTGATATCACTTATACTTGAATCTTTTGCATGTCTTCAACTAAATAGAGAACAGAGTGAATAGATATAATGATTCAAAGTCTGGCACATGTCCATGATAAATGACGTCACCTGGGGAAGCAGGAGATGGATGCCACATTGACTGCAGTACCATCCACCTGCCATGTCGCCCCCTACCGACTCCTGGGTGTCGTTCAGTTGTGCTGCTCGTCTTCCCGGGGAACAGGAAACAGAATCCAGCGAAATATCAGGACTCAGTTCGCCAAACTTCTCCATGAGAAGAACGAGCTTGGCGCCGCATGCCATGCATCTCTGTAACAGAGGAATACGGTGAGGGTGGAATCAGGTGAATATCATGATCACGTTGACCCCCGCCCCGCTGTCGACGTGGAAGTGTAGGATCAGTATGGGCCCCGTATTCTTGGTGTCTTAGCTATGATAAAATGTAGACGACTATCACGAGCTCAGATCGCTGTAAGAGGAGAAGTTCTGCTTGGACGTGAGCGGCAAGGTTGTAATATACTGAGACGCCATAGACATCGTTAATGAGTGAGAGAGATGGTTACGGTAGAGACAAGAGGTCCACGATAGAGACGTGGGCGTCAAGCAGAGATGCTAGGATAGAGACGTGGGCGCCAAGCAGATATGCTACGATAGATACGTGGGCGCCAAGCAGAGATGCTACGATAGAGACGTGGGCGCCAAGCAGATATGCTACGATAGAGACGTGGGCGTCAAGCAGATATGTTACGATAGAGACGTGGGTGCCAAGCAGAGATGCTATGATAGAGATGAGGGGGCCAAGCAGATATGTTACGATAGAGACGTGGGCGCCAAGCAGAGATGCTACGATAGAGATGTGGGGGCCAAGCAGAAATGCTACGATAGATACGTGGGCGCCAAGCAGAGATGCTACGATAGAGACGTGAGCGCCAAGCAGATATGCTACGATAGAGATGTGGGCGCCAAGCAGATATGCTACGATAGAGACGTGGGCGTCAAGCAGATGTATTATGATAGAGACGTGGGCGTCAAGCAGAAATCTTACGATAGAGACGTGGGCGCCAAGCAGAGATGCTACGATAGAGATGTGGGCGTCAAGCAGAGATGCTACGATAGAGATGTAGGCGTCAAGCAGATATGTTACAGTAGAGACGTGGAGGTCAAGCAGAGATGCTACGATAGAGACGTGGGCGTCAAGCAGATATGTTAAGATAGAGACGTGGGTGCCAAGCAAAGATGCTATGATAGAGATGAGGGGGCCAAGTAGTTATGTTACGATAGAGACGTGGGCGCCAAGCATATATGCTATGATAGAGATGTTGGGGCCAAGCAGAAATGCTACGAATGAGACGTGGGGGCCAAGCAGATAATCTATGATAGAGACGTGGGGGTCAAGCAGATATGTTACGATAGAGACGTGGGCGCCAAGCAGAGATGCTACGATAGTGATGTGGGCGTCAAGCAGATATGTTACGATAGAGACGTGGGCTCCAAGCAGAGATGCTACGATAGAGATGTGGGGGCCAAGCAGAGATGCTACGATAGAGATGTGGGGGTCAAGCAGAGATGCTACGATAGAGATGTGGGCGCCAAGCAGAGATGCTACGATAGAGACGTGGGCGCCAAGCAGAGATGCTACGTTAGAGACGTGGGCGCCAAGCAGAGATGCAACGTTAGAGACATGGGCGCCAAGCAGAGATGCTACGATAGAGATGTGGGCGCCAAACAGAGATTCTATGATTGAGACGTGGGCGCCAAGCAGAGATGCTACGAGGTGTTGGAGAGATATGACATAAGTGACGAAGCGCTGGACAAAAGATCCAGTCGAAAAGGTGTCAGTTGACCTGCCAGTTATGAGACAAAAGGGGACAGGAGGGCGGGAGGCAGCAATATCTGGAGACAGCTGCTAGGACGCCAAGTAATAGCAGCTAATTATGTTATATTGATGAACTCTTTGCGGCTTTGTGTATCGTTGTGGCGAACTGTGCACAAACGACCCAGCCAGGGACGAATTCAATGAACGCACATATATTTACAAATGAAAACATACAATAAATTTCTCAATACGCATAGACAGTACTAAGATGAATGAGATGTTGCTTGCGCATACCTTGAAGAGTTTCTTGTAGCGGGCTGGTGGCGTTAGGGTCTCGTATGATGTCGGCAGGTTGACGGTGATCCGAACCGCGTCCATGGTAACGCCCTCCTCCTCAGCCCTACGCACACCCGACCAACTGTGACATGAGCTAACAGAGTGGGAATCCAACAAGTCCTGAAGATTGCTGTGAGGTTGATGGTTACGGCATGACACCGTCGACTAGCGTACAGAAGCACCAACCTGCTCGATGATTGCGGCCCTTCTGTAAATATGCGTGAACTTGATAATGGCGGCGACGTCCCGCATCACTCACGCCGATTCACAAGCTCCCGTCACTTGTTTACACATGCCAATCCAATAACTGTTTTTAATGATGTCCAGGTGTTAGGAAGACAACTAGTTCAGACAACATAGCTGAGTATCGAGGCCGAGTGATGGTCCAATGGGTGGCTGACTGCCTCGCGTGTTAAGGATATCAAACCGTCAATAAACACCGTATTTCAAATGTCTGTCTATATTAGCCGGGGTGGGGGCACTTGGGTGGATTGAGTGTCGGTGCCTGGTCGACCAACCGAAGTCGAGGCCAACGGAGCAGAACATGTGATATAATTAAATACACCCCACTTACAAAGGCAGGGTTATAAATTCACGAAGCCTTGTATGAAGGAGTAGAATCTGGAGAAGATTGGATTCAGGGATAGTCAGAGAGTCTTTAAAATCTACCCCAATTCATTCTTCACCTTTCGTCATACTCTACGATATTACGTTGCCAACCTTCAACCTTCAACCTCAACTGACCCGACCTACTTATCCTAAGCATAGCCGTTCTGAGATCCAAATCATTCACACTTTTGGGCCGTGATATCAAGTAGAAAATAAACTCAGTTTTATCTCTGCTACACCCCCAGTAGCCACCGGAATGTTGAGCTCCATTGGCTTGGCCTTGAAGGGGGTATGGTTTAGGGTCGTTGAGGGCAGATAGATTGGGGTTAGCGGTACTTACGGCGCTGACGATGTCAAGTCAAGGGGCTCGGGAGTAAACGTTGGAAGTCGCCACTCGATATAATGCAAAGGTGGAGCACCTAATGGGGAACTGTTAACACGATAATCGGACTATGTGACTTGATCCAGCGACGCCGGTATTGTGGCTCGTTTAGAGGCCATTCCGTGTGTATGTTGCCAACCGACAGCCGCTATGATGAGAGGGATTATTTCGGTGTCTGAAGTAAAGTTAGGAGTCGAATATTGAAACCGAATATGAACATGGCCGCGCACACGACAAGACTGTACACAGGCGCTGGTGCTTCTCCATTGTTATATTATCTTCAAGCTCGCGTGGATCTTCTATAAGATACCACCGCATTCGAGATTGATTGTAGAATCATAATGGTTGAGCCCAAGTGCCTGTGAGACTGTGTATGAGCCGGTTGGGGGTTTAAGCTAAGATATCAAATGGGTCGGTATATGACCGTTAACGAACATCGACTTGTTTCCTTCCACAAAATGACGTTGTGTATTTGACTTGAAAGCAACCGGAATCAATTACTAACGGTTCAATTAATGCGCTGAGCGCTGGATTTATTGACCTCGCATTAAACCGAAACGACAGTTATTACCCCCGGCTATGAAGCTCTTAACAACAGCTTTATCCTCCGGGCATGTTTAGACAGACCCCAGAAATAAATGCCCAGATTTGAAAAGGCGCCATTTTGATTACGTCTCCATCACTGATCGTTACAAAGAGCGGTCCATTCATGGACATATTTCACCGTGGTTGTGGAAGTCTTTCTGGTCGCAGTGATGAAGACGAGACGTCAATTGAATGGTAACGAGAAAAAGGAGGTTTATTTCAGAATGTTGGGGTACGGATTCCGTATCCCGTAAGTCCGAATATATATATTACAAAAACTGTGATATAGAGTAACTCTGGTGATGTCCAGAGGCTACTGATGAGCTGGAATTCCAAACTACTATGTACCGTACGGAGTTGGCCTTCCAACTAGGTCCGTACGACGGTGACTGTTTCGTTGCCCCAATGCTGAATGTGTTTTTAACTTCTGGGGACGGACGTATTTATACAAATGTGAGGCGTCGTCAGCAAGCGTGGAGGTACAATTACCTTTAGCTTTAATTAAGATCAAACGGTCTGATGTTAATTGTTATGGGAATTGACGGGTTGGGAATTTTTACTTCAAAGGGCTCTACTTGCTACACCGGGACTATTTAATTTGGATAGTGGCCGTTCACTTCAGATATCACGGTTAGGTTTTTAGGGGGGGGGGGGGGGGGGGGGGGGGTGTTGCATTATGACTCCACAATGGTTGACGACGCTTTCTGTAGTTATTACATAATATCTAACTGATAAGGACGGTCACATATACCCTTCCTACACATTAGACTTGACCTCAAGTCTACAACAAATCGTTCACAAACAAATAGATTACTAACAACAATCAATTAACCTATACTATTAAACATTAATGACATAGAATGACACAAAAAAAAAACATTAGCGGTAACAATAGTCTCTATTACGACTCATGCATTGAGATATAGTGTGACCAACATTATTACAGTAAGCGCACATTTGGGACCGTGCATCATATCTAGATTTCCATCCGTGACTACCGTTCATGACACTTGTAACTGGTGCTTGACTGTCCTGTGTTAGGCTGCTGTGGAGGTCTCTTAATTGATCGGTAAGAGTTTTAGTCCTTTCCAACATATTTATTTGTTCGCGTAGTGTTCGATCATCGTCTTGTAGCCTTTCCAGCTTTTCTGAAGCAGATGTGTTTTTGACCAATTGTCCTCGCAGCATACCTCGCATGTTTTCAAGTTCAATTTGGGCGTCTAGTAAGTGGTCTTTCAATCCGTCAATCTCACTAACCAGGTCACGTTCCTTCTTGTGTTGTCTTGGAGTATCTCTTTTATGATGCATTCTTGGGGCGCTTGTATTTACGCATTCCATCCAGTCGGATGCCAGGACTGAATGGAATGGTAGGCTGTTATCACCTTTCTTGTTCGTCAAGAACGTTTCCAGGCGGGCTTGATCCCGTCGGCGTTGACTTGGCGACTTGTTCTTTGTCGGGGCTGTTTTAGGGCATGGTGTCGCACTTGGGGGTTTCTGCGATGAGGTAGCCGGTGTCAGGTAGTAAGGCATAGGACCTGGCCAGGATTTTCCGTGGCGTCGGTAGCCTAAACGTCCAGACATACCTTAGTTTTTGAAGATGACTTTCCTGTGATCAGCCAAAAGGTGATCACTCCGGATTTCTCCACCAATTTTCACCGTGAACGTCGGCACTGTTTTTATGGTCGCAGTGATGAAGATGAGACGTCAATTGAATGGTAACTAGAAAAAGGAGGTTTATTTCTGAATGTTGGGGTACGGATTCCGTATCCCGCAAGTCCGAATATATATATTACAAAATTGTGGTATGGAGTAACTCTGATGATGTCCAGAGGCTACTGCTGAGCTGGAATTCCAAACTACTATGTGCCGTACGGAGTTGGCTTTCCAACTTGGTCCGTACGACGTTGACGGTATCGTTGCCCCAACGCTGAATGTGTTTTTAACTTCTGGGGACGGAGGTATTTATACAAATGTATGGCGTCGTCAGCAAGCGTGGAGGTACAATCACCTTTAGCTTTAATTAAAGATCAAACGGGCTGATGTTAATTGTTATGTGAATTGACGGGTTGGGAATGTTAATTTCAAAGGGCTCTACTTGCTACACCGGGACTATTTAATTTGGATAGTGGTCGTTTTTCAGATATCACGGTTAGGTATTTAAAAGTGGGGGGGGGGGGGGTGTTGCATTATGACTCCACAATGGTTGACGACGCTTTCTGTAGTTATTACATAATATCTAACTGATAAGGACGGTCACACATATATGATAGAAACTTAGTCGCAAATAAGTTCGCTTAGGGCCATTTGCCACAATTATAGAAATGACATTAAACTCAGCGTTAGAAAGTATGATTCAATCAAATGACCTTAAACTCAGCGATAAAAAGTATGATTTAACCAAATGACCTTACACTGGGATAATATTCGACGAGGCGGGGATACGGGACTGTTGTGCGCTAGGTACTTCTGTATTGTGGAGATATTCATCAGGCCATCATTATTACGGCCTCTCTAGCGGGCTCCTGTCTTAGCTGGGCGGTTATCAGTCACAGGTGGACCCTGTGTTATAAGTGACCTGAAACACCTGCCACAGTTCATCCTCGAATCTCTGATTGTTCTGGATGAGAACGACAGCCTAGTGGGGTTAGAGACAATTACTTGCCCGCGTTCAACAGATTCATGAAGGAAATCCGAGTCATATGAGCATGAAACGGTGCCAGTATCTGTGGTATAGGCGAGCGCGCTTTCGCCAGACAGACTTAGCATGTTTTTACCTGCTGTATTGAACAGTCTACGGGGTCTCGTCACCTTGAATGGGGTCCCGATAATTATATATAACTAGAACTCATAAGTTTAGGGTGGTACAGGCAACAAGGCGTATTATGACACTCCAGTTTCGCGTTAAAGTATGAATTTAACAATTCATGAATGTCCATTATGCATGATCAAATTGTATCGAGTAATGCGAGCGATAAGGGGTTTCGTTCTTTCGAAATACACAGCAGCTCCTCACTGCAGCAGAGACGGACCGTGGGGCTGGGCCCTCGTCAGCTATCGCTGCGTAAATGCCTTTTTGAAGGACGCATATAGTTAAGTCTTTGAGACAAAATCCTTGATCAAAGCGACCCTTTTGTGCGTTAAACACGATTCGACAATAGTTGGCATTGGTCCCCTATTTGCGGCTTGTTCATATTTACCAGAAGAAGCCGCACAATACAACGAAAATGGGTTTTTCAACTTCAAACGCTCTTTTTGGATCCCAAGAAAAACACAGAGAAAAATCTCTTTTAATGGTAGTCTTTTGAACTTCGCATTCGGAAATTTCTGACAAGTACTTGTGAGGTCCAACATATTTTTTTCGTGCAGAGCATTTAAGTTTAAGATCAAGTTATCTAAAGACTTTTACCATTACCAGAATTTTATATGCATGAATATCGCTAGACCGGTGACAAACGAAACACCAGCTTAGCTGTATGGACTATGAATCCTGCAGTAGGTGGTGTGCGAGGGGTGGGGGGCGATTTAACTTGATCATAATTGATTTATTTACACAATCACTTGGCATAAATAAGCTCGGCGGTTTGATATAAATTATGGTGATAGATGGACCGATAGACAGCCGAGAGTGGACCGTCGGTTTCCATGATCGCTTCAAAACTGAGCAGCGTCCAATGAATAAATTCCCCTGCAGAAACCGGCCCAATGTTCTGGGCGAAACGTCAAACCAAACCGCTTAACCATTATGATTATGATGCGGAGCATTCATTGCCTACTTTGGATCGACCGTTAATAATCATTGTCAATTATCTACAGGAGTCATCAATATTAATTTAGTAATAAATTCGACTATTCACAGCCAACACAGCCCCTCACAAGAATATATAATCAAATATACATAAATAACACGCCATTTTAACTGTAATGTGTGTAGTCATAACGGTACACGCGTGTGGTCATATACCCTTGTGAAGCATTTAGACGATGTGTCCGTTGGCATTGTTCCGGAACTGACAACACGTGCTCCAATTAAATACTTTTAACAACTGGTCCAAAAACAACTGCGGTTGATTGTGAAAGTATCCATCTGATGTAAGTCTAAGGCTAATTCTGAGTTGCTTTTCTACTGTTTAGATTCACCCAGAAAAGTGTGATGAGGGCGCGGTCAGAGATTGAATATATAGAGATAGTCAACTCCCGCAGTTTCGCTTGCCCCAGGCGTGCGTCGCCGTGCAGTGGCTCCCCGAAACGGCCGGCCTATATTTTTGCTCAGCGACTGCAGATTATTACTTGTTGTAGTTGAAATATTCCCTAAAATTATGAATTGATTTGAGGAAACCATTTATCCTAGTAATCAATACCGATACGGATAGAATAAGAGCCTTCGGAATAGATAAACGTACTTTTTTCTTAAACGTAATGTCCGAAACAAACGGCCGGGTAAGTGGAGGGGTACAAGCAGATATTGTGTATAAACTATCCTTGGTGCGATGTCCACGATATGGTCTGGTTTCCTGGATCTGCTGATACAGACATAAATATCATTTGTACATCGCAGTAAAATATTGATTCCTAAGAAAATGGTCGCATAAGATGTAGTCCATGAATGTTTCTTTTGGACGAATGACACAAACATTATGATGGCTGATTCAGCGTACTTGAAAATACCAATCGTGCTGTGTTAAATGGGCGTTATGACAAACATATTGCAATCGACAAAGATCAAATCGCACAGCGAATACTTAACAAAACGGCCATTATAGTAGCTAGGTAGCTGTTAAGGGTAAACAAAGGGTATTTCCTGACTGATTTACTTCTCAGTCTCGAACTATCTTTGGATATGGGCGCATGCGCATAAACATGTGGTTACTTTACAGACTGTAGAACTGGTTGACGGAAATAGAAGCCATGTCAAAATTCTGACATCATCTGATAAGCAGGGACCCAGGCTAAATCAATGTAAATTATCTTTTCAGAGGATGGGATGACCGAAGTTAGCTGGTATTATCGGCGATAGGCGGAAAATCCTACGACCATATCCGGTATGACGCAAACGAGCATTGGTAAAATGGTGATTAGGCGATATGATAGGTAGGTAAAATGGTACATAGGTAACATGGCTGGCAAGTAAAACTGTACATATATGATATAGTAGGTAGGGGAAATGGTTCGTAGATGATGTCGTATGTAGATAAAATGGTATTTGGATAATGTGGTTGGTGGGTGAAATGGTACGCAGGTAATATGGTAGTTAGGTAAAGTGGTTAATAGGTAAAGGGTGCGTAGGTAATGTGGTAGGTGGATGGAATCGTTGTTATGTTATACGATAGGTTGAGAAAATGATATTTAGGTGATACGGTGGGTAGGTAATGTGATAGCTAGGTTAAATGTTAGGCACTTGAAAAGGTATGACGGCGATGTTGCAGGACGCTATAATGGTAGGCAGGTTCAAATGGTACATAAATGATACGCAGGTGATATGATATGTAGGGAAGAAAATGGTAGGCAGGTTAAATGGCTGATATTTAGGGGAATAAGAGGAAGGTCATATGTATGGTTTATCTAATGGTATGTATTTGAAGTTATTGGTAAAATGACAGCTTGGTGAAATATTAAGTTGGTGAAGCAATGTGAGGGCGACGTTGTAAGGAGATATTACGGTAGGCATCTGCCATTATAGGTCGATGCGGTGTAATTCGAATTTAGAATGAATTCGAATAAGTTCCTTGCTAGGGGATTACATAGCTTCTCTGATGTTTTCCGCGGGAAATGGACCTCTAGATAATTTATTACTGCTGGGATGTTGGGCTGGAGATTCATGGATGACTGGTCGAGGCGCCATTAATGAGAAAATTCCATGTGGTTTTAAAAGACAATATGACTAAGCACCACGCTGCCCACAGGTGGCGTGCTCAACAATTTTCTCAGCCGAAGGTGCGAGTGAGCCCTCTTAGCATAACTATAAACTAATAGGTCCTGAGCGCTGGCACCAACTTTGAATTTGATCAAAGAATGCATGGGTCAAAATTAGAGATGTTTCAGTGGCTTAAAATGTGTCACAAGGTACGCACGGGAAGCGCTTAATATTGCTTTACCGGTTTTGAGACTTGTTGTTTGGTCACGATCTCGCATTATCGTCGTGATCGCTAGTATAGATTAAGTGTATCGAATGGTTTCGAGCTAATGAATTAATCAGAGAATTCCAAGTGGTTTTAAGAGAAGTGATAACATATTTGTACGGGTGGAGGCGCGGGTAAACCCTGTTAGCCTATTTTTACGCTATTTGAATGAGTTTAGAAACGCACCGATGACAGAAGTACACACGCATGTAATCAAGCTATTCATTAAGATAAGTCAACTAAAAAATACACTTTATTCATTTCATGGTAAAGCAGTCTTGTTTAACTGTTACGAAAGCGCCCCCCCAAACTTCGCTAACTGCTAGCTTTTTATGCACCTGTGCGTCACATCATTCTCAAAACTGTCATGTACGTTGAAGACGGTGGTTGATAAAAATCACATAAATGAGTCGTCTGTAGTCCAACCACGACCTCTAACTGCGTTGATCATTGTAGAGCATCACATACCACGCCGTTCACGTTCAGATCTGTGAATGCCTGAGTTCTCTAATATACCATTATCGTCATTATGTTTTGTTATGCCATCCTAACCATCACCATAATCGTCATTATGGTAGCTATGCCATCATTACTATAATCATTATCGTCATAATGATCAACATTATGTGCATCGTGCAACATAATTTGTGGATCATTTGCACTATTTACCGTAATGCTCTAAGTTTTATACTCGGCATCGAACTATCACTGATTATTGCCCGCGATAATGATACGAGCACCATTGATAACCACTCCGAACAGTCATGTATTTTACAGTTAATCGAAGAAGGTGACTGTCGTGTGTAAAGCCGGATTAACATGCCGCCGCCATCACGACAAGGTGGAGCCATTCTAAGGACCTTGAAGGAGGGTAGACTTGGTAGTTTCGGTATTGCAGTGTGTGTTGAAGAGCGGGCGTATGTGTTGCAAGAAGGCGTATCGTTTCGTTTGTGATAGCCATTAGATGATCGGTTGACACTCCACCCCCCGTCCATTTACCAGC
The DNA here is from genome assembly GCA_034190875.2 of Urechis unicinctus. NCBI lineage: Eukaryota > Metazoa > Annelida > Polychaeta > Xenopneusta > Urechidae > Urechis > Urechis unicinctus. Next base: position 50,518,397 of record CM067358.1, on the reverse strand, counting down.
ACGATGAATACCGCGGGTGCAAGTACTATCAACTGCACACGGTCTGGCATTTGACATAGAAGGTTAGATTTAGTCAATAAATACCCCCACCCCACCCCAGAAATGTTAACGTTCAAGGATCGTTTCGTTTCCTTTTCTTCACGACGCGCACTCGCAAATTTGTCAGTTGTTTTGCACATGTCGATGGTATCGGTTTCGTAAGCTCCGAAGATAAGCTAATGTTCCGGTCGACAGTCCCTACCTCAACTCTTGACTCATATCAAGCGGTCATTCTTAGCAGAATATGTCTGTTATATAGGTTATGATGAATGGTGATATATTATAAGACTGAGTCCAAACAATCACAGTAACAACCATGTAAACTAAACGGCATACAATATTGCATTGTTTGCTAAAAACAATGCTTCACACTTCGCTACACACTTTGAGCTGTGATTCGCCAAAAAAAAAACAATCTAGGAGTGCCGATATCCACCGTTTATGAAGTTTAAGCGTCTGTAGTTATATTTTGATGCGCACATGTTCTCTAGATATTTTCCCACTTGTTTTTTATTTGGTGTTTGAGCTGATGTGAGTGGTCGATAAGACTCCATCATGAATCAATGTCAGCCTAGCAGCCAGTGTGTTCAAATCTGGATGAACCCACCGATGCATTATCGCCAACACCACGCTGTCACGGTTAGCGAAGTGACACTGTACACTTGGCTGTCACGGCTGGTGAAGTGACACTCCACCCTAGGCTGTCATGGCCAGCGAAGTGACATTCCAAACCAGGCTGTCATGACTGGTAAAGTGATAAACCAATCTTTCACATATTTCTTCCTACGCTACTGTTCACTTAGGCCCATTCCACTTTACACGTTAAGCATGTAGAGGGTCGTTGGTCAAACATCTTGACATTTAAGACGAAGGTTGTGGTATGTTCAGTACTGTACCATGTACGCAAGTATCAATAAAGACCTAGCCTAAATTACGTTATCGGCTCACGTCCTTGAGAAAACATACCCTTTGAATTGTACTTGGGGAAATATATTACAACAGGCTACATGTGTCCACTGGCAACACCTAGAGCGTAACATCACTTATATTTATCATCCTGTATTTACTGGCGACTGTTACAATTTGAGTCACATAAGAATCGCCCATTTTATTCATGATGAAGTTCCTGACCAAGTCTTGCAAAATATAATAGCTGGCTGGCAACATTAAGCCGAAAAATAGTAGCGATTTCGTGCAGCTTTTGTTTTTGGGCTTTTGTATCGTTATCAAACTGTCCTGCAACCCTTTTTTGGAGAACATAAAATCATCGATAGTTTATCGATAACGGCAACTTGAAAACAGGCGTCGAACTTCGTAAAAACGAGTAGCGAACGGGTCAGGTAACTGTGCATGCGTATTTCCATCATTTTCTTGAATCTTCTTTCGAAAAGTTTTCTAGCGTCTAGCGCGTGCCATAACTGGCAAATTTGGTCCAATATGAGCAGCGGGACTTTACAAACGCCACCATGATGACCGGGGTCACCGATTGTACCTGGCATGTTGGGTATCATTTCATTAAGGTTTTTTTCACCACAGAATTTATGTTATTTTCGATGTACCTTTAGAAAAAAACTTGAGAAATTACCGCAGACTCGAGGAGCACTTGTGAGTGAATAAAACACGCGGACGTAATGCAAGTAGACGTCTTATCTGGTGTGTGTAGGTCGAGAAGGGTCGGGTTAGCTCATTGGATTCATTGACGCTACGGGTCTTACTATCTCCTGTTGTCACGCCCCCTGACGAGCACTCTACTCACACCCGGTCAAACGCAGCGCTGACTGTCAAAGACAATTGTACAGTTGGGAATATTGCGACAGTTTTTCGTCACGGATCGCTCGGGTTAGTTTCCTTCCAATAGAGCGTCATCACGCTGAGGCAGTCGCTTGAGTTCGTGCTAGAGGTCGTCGTTTCCTACTTCGATCTGATCTTGCCTCCGTCGTGTGTTCACGGACTAAGTTCGATTGTTTAACAAAGGTTAGTTGCATGTGGTGGTGTCACGAAACTCCATTTTAAACAATATATTATATGTGCATCTGACATTTCCTTGACATTCTGAGCTATCTTTTCTCAGTTGTACAATATTAGTGTTGACCTTTACTGATCGCGGGCGAGGAATAATCCACACAAACTTTCTAGTTTTCCCATGCCCATGGTTCAGAGAGTTCAACGATAGATGTAGTCTATACCATTAGAGAAATGGCTCCTAGCGACGGAGGGCTTGGTTTCTAGGCAGCGAATGACTGTGTGTTTCACTGCTGTCGCTGTGGTCGCTCTTAAACGAAACCATGCTGCATGAAAAAAGAAACCGCTTTGTTCTATATACAGGGTCAATAAGCGACACTATTAGATGGCGTTAAAGAAGTTCTAAGCGTGAAAGCTGCCAAATAAGAATACTAGGTCATTGTGAGCTGGTTTCATCAGATAGTGTGACATTGCAGACGTCCTTCTCCTGGTCTAGCTCTTTATCACGCTTTTGGAGCAGAGCTATATTAGCGGCCATGCTGAGATTCATCACGAGCTCAGCCAGTCGCCCTGCCCAGACATCGCGCTAGTCAAATCAAACATTCAGCTATCGCGGTAGGTCAATAATGAGGGAAATGGTACAAACATTTGGTTATCAACGTAGTTAATAATGTTGAACAAAATCAGTTGTCGACCATTTAACAGATTATATACATACTGCAAGCATGCCTGCTATCCACTCGGTTAAACTCCCGCTAGAATTCAATCAGCACGTTGTTCAATGCACGCATGTAGGAATATGTCACTGTGTACTCAGCTATTTACCTGCTCCGTGAGCGGCATGCTCACTGATGTGACCTCATAGCACCGCCGGACTGTAGAGATATCGCCAGACATAACCAAACATCGCCAGGCATCACCAAACATCGGCAGGCATCACCAGACATTACCAAACATCGCCAGGCATCACCAGACCTCGCCAGTCAACACCAGACATCGCCAGATTCACGTCACCAGTAAACACAAAATGGCTTTACAAAGAGAAACACTTGTTATGCTAGGTAGGTCAGCAAGTATCCTGAACAATCGAATACATAAGCTATACCGTCAAACCATAGCTCACAATTAACAATGCTGTGCACACATTCAGGTTACATCACTGTTGCGGTGGTAATAGCCATAACACCAATTGAGGTGGCAGCTTCTACACAAGTGGCAAAAACCTCACAAGAAGCACCAACCACAGCAGAAGAAACAACTACACCGGATGCAACTACTGCTGTAGAAACAACCACACCAGAGGCAACAACCTCACAGGAATCACCAACTACACCAGAAGCAACAACTGGCGTAGAAACAACTACACCAGAAGCAACAACTGATGTAGAAACAACTACACCACAAGCAACACTACACACCAGAAACAAACACTGGAAGCAAACAACTGGTACACCAGAAAAACAACTACACCAGGAAACACCACCAAGAAACAACTACACCAGAAGAAACAACTACCAGAAGGAAACAGACACCAGAAGAAACAACTACACCAGAAGCTACAACCACACCAGAAGAAACAACTACACAAGAAGAAACAACTACACCAGAAGAAACAACTACACCAGAAGAAACAACTACACCAGAAGAAACAACTACACCAGAAGAAACAACTACACCAGAAGAAACAACTACACACCAAGAAACAACTACACCAGAAGAAACAACTACACCAGAAGAAACAACTACACCAGAAGAAACAACTACACCAACAACTACACCAGAAAACAAACTACACCAGAAGAAAACAACACCACACAACACAAACAACCACACCAGAAGAAACAACTACACCAGAAGAACAACTACACCAGAGGCAACAACTGGTGTAGAAACAACTACACCAGAAGCAACAACTACACCAGAAGCAACAACTACACCCCACCACAACTACAAGAAGAACAACACACACCAGAAGCAACAACTACACCAGAAGAAACAACTACACCAGAAGCAACAACTGGTGTACAAACAAACAACACCAGAAGAACACACACCACACCAGAAACAACTACACCAGAAGCAACAACCACACCAGAGAAACAACTGGTGTACACAACAGAACAACAACCACACCAGAAGCAACAACTACACCAGAAGAAAACAACTACACCAGAAGAACACACCAGAAGAAGCAACAACCACACCAGAAGCAAACACACTGGTGTAGAAACAACTACACCAGAAGAAACAACAACAAAGAAGCTACCACACCAGAAGAAACAACTACAGAAGCTACAACTACACCAGAAGCAACACACCAGAAGGTGTAGAAAACAACTACACACCACCAGAAGCAACAACTACACCAGAAAACAACTACACCACAACCACACAGAAAAAACAACAACACACCAGAAGAAACAAACTACAACCAGAAGAAACAAACTACACCAGAAGAACAACCACACCAGAAGACAACAACAACACAGAACAACTACACCAGAGCAACAACACACCAGAAACAACAGAACAACAACAACAAGCAAAACAACTACACCAGAACAACAACCACAAGTAAACAACACCAAACAACAACCACCAGAAGCAACACCACACCACACAAGAAGAAGAAACACTACACCAGAAGAAACAACTACACCAGAAGAAAAACAACACACCAGAAGCAGAAACAACTACACTAGAAGCAACAACTACACCAGAGGAAACAACTACACCAGAAGCAACAACCACACCAGAAGCAACAACTACACCAGAGAAACAACTAAACAAACTACACCAGAAGAAACAACTACACCAGAAGCAACAACTACACCAGAAGAAACAAGCAACAACTACACCAGAAGAACAACTACACCACAACAACACACCAGAAGCAACAACTACACCAGAAGCAACAACTACACCAGAAGAAACAACTACACCAGAAGAAACAACTACACCAGAGAACAACAACTACACCAGAAGCAACAACAACCACACCAGAAGCAACAACTACACCAGAAGCAACAACTACACCAGAAGAAACAACTACACCAGAAGAAACAACACACCAGAGCACAACAACCACACCAGAAGCAAACAACTACACAGAGAAGACACAACTACACCAGAAGAACAAACAACCACACCAGAAGCAGCAACACACCAGAAGCAAAACTACACCAGAACACCAGAAGAAACAACTACACCAGAAGCAACAACTACACCAGAAGAAACAACTACACCAGAGGAAACAACTACACCAGAAGAACACTAAACTACAACCAGAGAGCAACAACTACAACAACAACAACAACACCAGAAGAACCACACCACAAGGAACAACCAAAGCAACAACTACACCAGAAGAAACAACTACACCAGAAAAACAACCACACCAGAAGAAACAACTACACCAGAAGAAACAACTACCACACCAGAACAACAACAAACAACCACACCAGAAGAACAAACTACACCAGAAGAAAAACAACTACAACAAAGAAACAAACAACAACAAGAAACAACTACACCAGAACAACAACAAGAACACAACCACACCAGAAGAAACACCTACACCAGAAGAAACAACTACACCAGAAGAAACAACCACACCAGAAGCAACAACTACACCAGAAGAAACAACTACACCAGAAGCAACAACTACACCAGAAGCACAACTAACCAGACAAACAACTAAGGAAACAACACAAAACAACAGAAGCAAACTAACACACAGAAAAACAACTACACCAGAAGCAACAACACTGGCCAGACACAACAGAAGAACTACACAGAAGAAACAACTACACCAGAAGCAACAACTACACCAGAAGAAACAACTACACCAGAAGAAAACAACACAACACCAGAAGCAACACAACAACACCAACAACAACCACCCAGAAGCAAAACACACCACACCAGAAAGAAGAAACAACTACACCAGAAGAAACAACTACACCAGAAGAAACAACTACACCAGAAGCAACAACTACACCAGAAGAAACAACTACACCAGAAGAAACAACTACACCAGAGGAAACAACTACACCAGAAGCAACAACTACACCAGAAGCAACAACCACTACACCAGAAGAAACAACTACACCAGAAGAAACAACTACACCAGAAGAAACCACACCAGAAGAACAACTACACCAGAAACAACTAACCACACCAAAGAACAACACACCAGAAGCAACAACTACACCACAACAACTACACCAGAAGCAACAACTACCACACCAGAAGCAACAACTGGTGTAGAAACAACTACACCAGAAGCAACAACCACACCAGAAGCAACAACTACACCAGAAGAAACAACCACACCAGAAGAAACAACTACACCAGAAGCAACAACCACACCAGAAGAAACAACTACACCAGAAGAACAACTACACCAGAAGAAACAACTACACCAGAAGAAACAACTACACCAGAAGAAACAACCACACCAGAAGCAACAACTACACCAGAAGCAACAACTACACCAGAAGCAACAACTACACCAGAAGAAACAACTACACCAGAAGGAACAACCACACCAGAAGCAACAACACACCAGAAGAAACAACTACACCAGAAGCAACAACACACCAGAAGAACAAACTAACCAGAAACAACCAACACACAGAGAAACAACTACAAACACCAACACAACTACACCAGAAAGCAACAACTGAAGTAGAAACAACAACACCAGAAGAAAACAACCACACCAGAAAGCAACAACTACACCAGAAAAGAAAACAACTACACCAGAGAAGAACAACACACCACACAACTTACACAAGAGAAACAACCACACCAGAAGCAACAACTACACCAGAAGAAACAACTACACCAGAAGCAACAACTACACCAGAAGCAACAACCACACCAGAAGCAACAACAACAACTACACCAGAAGCAACAACCACACCAGAAGAAACAACTACACCAGAAGAAACAACTACACCAGAAGGAACAACCACACCAGAAGAAACAACTACACCAGAAGCAACAACCACACCAGAGGAAAACTACACCAGAAGCTACAACAACAGCAGAAGAAACAACCACACCAGAAGCAACAACCACACCAGAAGAAACAACTACACCAGAGAAAACCACACCAGAAGAAGCAACACAACACACACCACACCAGAAGCAACAACTACACCAGAAGAAAACAACTACCACACCACACCACAAGAAGAAACCACACCAGAAGCAACAACTACACCAGAAGCAACAACTACACCAAGAACAACAACTACACCACCCAGAGAAACAACTACACCACCACCAAAACAACAGACACACCAGAAGTAACAAACTACAAAACACCACAACAGAAGCAACAACTACACCAGAAGCAACAACTACACCAGAAGCACAACAACAACACCAGAGAAGCAAACAACTACACCAGAAGCAACAACCACACCAGAAACAACAACAACCAGGAAAGCAACAACACACCAGAAGAAACAACTACACCAGAAGAAACAACCACACCAGAAACAACTACACCAGAAGCAAACAACACCAGAAGCAACAACTACACCAGAAGAACAACTACACCAGAAGAACAACACACCAGAAGAACAACTACACCAGAAGCAACAACAACACACCACACAACAACCACACCAAAGAAAACCACACCAGAAGAAACAACACCAGAAGAAACAACTACAAGCAAGCAACAACTACACCAGAAGAAACAACAACAACAACTACACCAGAAGCAACAACTACACCAGACACCAGAAGCAACAACACACACAAGAAGAAGCAACAACTACACCAGAAGCAAGAACCAACACAACACACCAGAAGCAACAACTACACAGAAGAAACAACTACACCAGAAGCACAACCACACCAAGAAAACAACTACACCAGAAGAAACAACCAACACCAGAAGCAACAACACACACCAGAAGCAACAACTACACCACAACCACACCAGAAGAAACAACTACACAGAAGAAGAAACCACACCAGAAGCAACAACTACACCAGAAGCAACAACCACACCAGAAGCAACAACTACACCAGAAGAAACAACTACACCAGAAGAAACAACTACACCAGAAGCAACAACCACACCAGAAGCAACAACCACACCAGAAGCAACAACTACACCAGAACAACAACCACACCAGAAGCAACAACTACACCAGAAGAAACAACACACCAGAGCAACAACACAAGAAACAACAACCACACCAGAACAACAACCACAAGAAAAAAACAACTACACCAGAAAACAACACTACTACAACAACAACTGTAGAAAAACACCACACCAGAAGCAACAACTACACCAGAAGCAACAACTACACCAGAAGCAACAACCTACACCAGAAGCAACAACTACACCAGAAGCAACAACTACACCAGAAGCAACAACACAAAAGAAACAACTACACCAGAAGCAAACAACAGCAGAAACACCACACACCACAACTACAACCACAAGAAAACAACTACACCAGAAGCAACAACTACACCAGAAGAAACAACCACACCAGAAGCAAGAACCACACCAGAGAAACAACAGAAGCAACAACCACAAGCAACAACAACCAACCAGAAACAACACACAAAGCAAAACAACACACCAGAAGCAACAACAACAACAGAAGAAACAACTACACACACAGAAGAAACAACTACACCACAACCAGAAGCAACACCACACCAGAAGCAAAGCAAAACTACACCAGAAGCAACAACCAGAAGCAACAACTACACCAGAAGCAACACAACCAGAACACAGAAGAAACAACAACAAAGCAACAACCACAAGAAACAACTACACCAGAAGCAACAACTACACACCAGAAGCAACAACCACAAGCAACAACCAGAGGCAACAACTACACCAGTAGAAACAACACCAAGAAGCAACAACCACACCAGAAGCAACAACTACACCAAAGAAACAACCACACCAGAAGCAACAACTGGTACACCAGAAGCAACAACTACACCAGAAGCAACAACTACACCAGAAGAAACAACACCCAGACCAACACCCACAAACAACCACACCAGAAGCAACAACTACACCAGAAGCAACAACACTGGTGTGTAAGCAAACAACTACACAGAAGCAACAACACAAACACACCAGAAGCAAAACCACTACACCAACAACTACACCAGAAGCAACAACTACACACCAGAAGCAACAAAAAACAGAAGCAACAACAACACCAGAAGCAACAACTACACCAGAAGCAAACAACTGGTGTAGAAAACAACCACACCAGAAGCAACAACCACACCAGAAGCAACAACTACACCAGAAGCAACAACCACACCAGAAGCAACAACTGGTGTAGAAACAACCACACCAGAAGCAACAACCACACCAGAAGCAACAACTACACCAACAACTACACCAGAAGCAACAACTGGTGTAGAAACAACCACACCAGAAGCAACAACTACACCAGAAGCAACAACCACACCAGAAGCAACAACTACACCAGAAAGCAACCACACCAGAAGCAACAACTGGTGTAGAAACAACCACACCAGAAGCAACAACCA